>JADLZN010003425.1:0-703804 GCA_018155175.1 Sinocyclocheilus anophthalmus
CCATCACATCCAAGCCATCTTCTTTTTGAACTTTTGCCATCTGGTCGACGCTACAGAGCGCTGAGCACCAGAACGACCAGACACAGAAACAGTTTCTTCCCTCAGGCAATCCATCTCATGAACACTTGACAATTGTGGAACACAGTATTTATTCACTCATACACTTATTTATCTAACTCACATACTCAGTCTACATTTCAATTTTGCACATAATATACCTGTACATACAAAAAAAAACTGTCTATTGTAATATACCTGCACATACAATTGTCAATTTGTATATTTTTTATTCCTTATTTACTTGTTCTAATTTTAAATTTTTTTATTCTTTTATTATCTGTGTTTTTTGTTCTGTCCCTGTCATTCTGTTACACTGTAGAAGCCTCTGTCACGAAAACAAATTCCTCGTATGTGGAAACATACCTGGCAATAAAAACTCATTCTAGAATATCGGATTCTGAAAATAGTGCGGTTGCGAGGTAGTTTCATTTTTTTAGGCGTATAATTTCAGTTATTTAAGCCTTTAATATTTCCGTCTTCAAAGTGTTAGTATTTTAAAAACATAAGCCCTCCACATGTGTATGACTTTAATGCCTCGCCTCTCTGCCCCCTCTAGAATCACGTAACTCTGAAATGTACATTTAAGCCACTTTTTTGTTCTTCTGTGCCACCTCTGTAGTACAAATCATGTTGCTTTTATTAATCTAATCATATATTGTAACTCTTATTTGCTTATCTACGTCTTATTATAGTTTTAAATAGAATAAAAAGCTTATAAACACATGTTTTGAATTTGGACATAGGAAATGATGCCATTCAAAGGTAAAAAGTAAATCCCTTGTAAGTCACTTTAAGAGTCAATGGCACCCCTCGATTAGGAAGGATCTTGGTATCAAATTCTTTGTTGGATGATGGATCAAAGTGCGCCGACAGTTTTTCATTAGATGATAAGAGCTGCTAAAAAGAAAGCCTAGAGCCATGTGTATCAGTATATTAGATCTGCGCATGAGGTCTTAAAGAGACAGCAGCCTAAATAAACCTCCTGCTGCCTTTCATTATACAGTGAAGACTAACCAGTGTTATTTTACAGTGGAATAGATTATAAGTACGTTCATTTAATCTGTATCTTGTTATTGTTTCTAATTGCATAGCCGTCATCTCTGGATCTGACTGCAACGCACACTGCCTCCCCCCGAAGGTGGCAGCGCAGCCGAATAGTCATCTCCAGAGCCTAGCTCGCCCTCTGATGCAGCGATCGACATCTGGTCGTCAGGGGGAGCACCGAAGGATACGGGCGGTACACTCTGTCCTGCAGAGGGCCCAGCGCACACCTGCGGCAGCTCCACCGGCTGCAGAGTGCTTGAGGAACTTCCTCTGGAGAAGTCCTCACCATGATCCTCAAATCACCTCTTACTCCACCGGAAGCAGCGATGCCTCGGGTGCTGGGACGAATGCTGGATCACGGCAGAGGGACTCCGCCACGTTTGACGTAGCGGGGTCTTTTTTGCTACTCTGAGATTGTCATGTCCCCACACAGAGAGCATGCACCATCCATAAAAACTTCCTCAGCGTGCTTAATGCCCAGACACGTGAGGCAGCGATCGTGACCATCACCCGGCGCCAAGTAACGACCGCACCCAGAAACACACAGATGGTAAGACATCTTTAAAGATCGATCACCGCTCTTTTAGGGATTGCTCTTTTAGTGCTGAAGCTCACAGGGGAGCTGGCCACCGCACACTCCTGGTGTGGCTGTCTACACGAAGAGTGATCTTTTTTCCTCTTCCCGTGAGACCGTGTCCACTGCTGCTGAGCCGTAACACCCGCAATCACTCGAGTAGTGTAGTGTACCGCAGTAGTGATGCAGTATGCTCTGCACCAAAGTGAATAGATGAATGAATGCGGTGCACCTGCTGCCTCTTATGCCCACGCTGCGGGGCTTGGCAGCCAGATGAGAATTCCGCATTCCAATGTTAAATGGCCCGTTTAGTTACACTCGAAATGGATTGGTCTCTCTGGCGAGATCCCCAAATTCGTCGGTCACCGACGTGACGTCGAGAGTGACCGACTGCAATGAACAACTCAGCGTACGTTTTCATCAAATTGACCTGTCGCACAAAACCAGTTATAAGTAGCATGGGTGTAGTTTAGGGCATATGCCAACAAATACTCTGTAGTGTTCAAAAGTTATCGATTTTTGAATATCCCAAATCTTAGATATGAGTAAGCATGTTTTAAAAAAGAATCATACAAACACTTGATTTGCAAGTTCAAATAGAAATGGCACATTGATTTTATGAATGCAGCCTAAGAGTGTTTATTTTGTCCAGAACCAAGTATAAAATAGGTCGCCATGACTGCATTGACTTATAAGACTTGAAGACTACCAATGACCGCCCTCTGAAACAAATTGACATTCAGCGACGTTCTGTGGATTTCAATTTGGATGCTCAGAAGACGTCAGATCCTTTGGTTTCTGGCTCCTCAGGGGACGTCATTCGGCATGCAACAAATACATTGAAAATACGTCTTTTGGATGTACTTTTTGGGTGTGTGGGCCTTACAAGACATTGTGCCCAGGGGCCTCTGAATTCTTAATCTGGGCCTGCATGTATTAACATTATCATTAACATTGTGTAGTGCTTATTGTGTTTTTATACATTTTATTTTATACTTTCAAGTTCATTTTAGTAAGAGTTTGTTTAAGCCTTTACCTGCAGAAATGCGGTTGTTGCTGTCTGAACTTTTTAAAACCTCACCTGCATCATAACTCCCCCCTCTTACAGCTCGTACCAGGAAGAGATGGACGTGTTTAGTTCTGCGTTCTTGGTCACACTGACTCTCTTCCTCTACGGACAAAGCAATAAGAACCACCATCTGAGAACCCAGAGCACCTTCAGGAAAGGACTCGTTGTGAAGTTTGTTTCTGAATAGATAGCAGATATTTGTGATTCTCGTGGTGATTAATTTTTGTAACTGTTGTTCAGAAAGTGAAAGTAAAGTTTAGATTGCTGGAGCTCAAAGAGTGAAAATGGCTTCTCTATCTGAAGATGATTTTTCTTGTCCTGTATGTCATGAAATCTTCAAGAATCCTGTTGTTTTATCATGTAGTCACAGTTTCTGTAAAGAGTGTCTTCAGCAGTTCTGGAGAACCAAGAAAACCCAGGAGTGTCCCGTCTGCAGGAGAAGATCCTCAAAAGCTGATCCTCCAGTTAATCTAGTGTTAAAGAACTTGTGTGAGTCGTTCCTGAAGCAGAGAAATGAGAGGCGTTCATCAGGATCTGAGGAGATCTGCAGTTTACACAGTGAGAAACTCAAACTCTTCTGCTGGAGCTGACAAACAGCCGGTGTGTGTAGTGTGTAGGTAATTCACAGAACCGCAATCACCGTCCTACCCGCATGCGTTATTCTTTCATATAAGGTGAGAGAAACGACTTTTAGCCAGCTTCATGTTGTTATAAAAGTCCTGTTTAAGTGTTGATTTGATTGATCAGAGCTGCTTGTGTTTAGTCCATCTGAACTCCATTATCAATAACGTTTCATAGATTTGAGGAATTAATAACTACGGGGGCAAATATATTTTCACACATGCCCAGTTGGTATTGGAGAACTATTTTGCTTCAATAAATAACTTTGTCATTTACAAACTGTGCTTTGTGTTCACTCAGGTTGGCTTTGTTTTATGACAGGTTTTAATTTCTGAATTAAGTTATTATGAGATGTTCACAAAAACAGAAGACATCGGATGGGATCAAATACTTTTGCACTGCATTATATGATCATATCACTGTATCGTCTCCTCTTCTTCTTTCACTGTAATCTGGTGTTTTATGGATTTTTGTTTTGTTTAATTCTAGGAGGAGCTCAATACAGCACTGAAATCATTACAGCAGAAACTTCAACGCAATGAAAAAATGAAAGGAGAGTTTGATAAAACAGTTCAACACATCAAGGTGAGGAAACAGAATCCAGAGTCATCTTCAGTACAGCTGTAGCATCACTAAACACAATTATGATTTGTTATATTTAATATAATGGATTCCAGTTGATTATTTTTGTAAATGACGATCATCAATCTGCTTCTGGATGCGTTATATGTCGGTATCTGTGTTTCTCTCAGATCTGAATGATGTGATGTGTTGATGTGTGTCGATGGAGACGATTGAAGTGAATGTGGTTTGATTTCAGTCTCAAGCTGAGCACACAGAGCGTCAGATTAAAGAGGAGTTTGAGAAGCTTCATCAGTTTGTCAGAGATGAAGAAGAAGCTACAATCACTGCACTGAAGGAGGAAGAGGAGCAGAAGAAGCAGAAGATGGAGGAGAAGCTGGGGGAGATGAACAGACACATCTCAGCTCTATCACACACAATCAAAGACACGGAGGAGATGATGAAAACCAGTGATGTCTGCTTTCTAAAGGTCTGATTTCAGATAATTTGTTGATTGATTCAATGATGATTGATGGACTTGTTGATGATAAATTGTGTGTTTTTCTGCAGAAGTTTCCACTAACAATGGAAAGGTGAGTGATCTGCTGGTGTCTCTGCTCTCTCTGCTTCTGAAGCCAAAGCCACTACAGTTCTGATCCTGAATGTTCTTCCAGAGTCCAGATCTCACAACCGGATCCACAAACTCCTTCTGGGCTTTGATTCATGTGCCGCGTTCTTGCAACCTGCCCTTTCGAGTCTGGCAGAAGATGCAAGGACATGGTCCAGAAACCATTGCTTCTGACTGCACGAAGATCTGAGCTCCGGCAACACACACCCTGGAAATGATCTCATTATTGACAGATTTCGCAATTATGTGCTGAGAACACCAGATCATCGTCTGCCTGCACCAAAATCAGCAGCTCACTTGTAGGAAAAAGAATCAAATCGCATATTCAGTCGCGTTGACTTTCATTTTCAGTCTCCTGACAGCCACAGAACGTGATGTCATCAGTTTTTAAAGACGCTGTATGTGATCAACGGACAGAAACTTCTATAAAAACAGTTTGATTTTGGTGTTCATAATACTACTCTAATTGGTTATTAATATTGTTGAATTATGTTTTAATTTTATATTTTTTATGATTAATCTTAATATTTTTGCGTTTTTTGTAATTTTTTTATACTGTTAAAACATCTAGTTAAGCTTTATTTTTGATATGTTAATTATTTCCTTTATTTAAGTGAGTTTTTAGTCATTTTTATACTTCAGTTAAATTTATTTTTTTTCGAGTATGTTGCCAAGACAACTTTTCTATCATTATTCATTCTTCATTTAATTAGCTTTCTTTTACTAACTCGATATAACTAGCCATTGGCTGAGTTCTGCTACGATTTTCTTTTAAGCAATTAACAAACAAACAAATCGTGTGGCCTTAAGAAAAATCTCTGTAACCATTTGAAATTCGAGGCAACGCTCTGCATTTTAATCACGATCCACAAATCTGCTACTCACATGTTGCACATGCGTTTTTTTAATTTGAATGAGATTTATAATCGTCAGGATTAACGCACAAAAAAACAGAATGGTCTGACTTTAGTTTTTATTTATTTTGCTCCATGAAACATATCTGCATGAAACAGGTGGCGCTTCTGAACCAGCAGCGGTCTAGCGTTTCCTTGATTAGCGCTTGATTAAACAATGTGTGCTTTTCAGTTTAACGTTCAGTATTGATAAATCACACAGAGAATGACTGACAGTGATGAGAGGAACATCTCTGATGTGTTTGATCAAATTCATAATTCCGAATCATCGTGTTGTGTTCACTCTTGATCGTTAAGGAACATCAGACTAAAACATCTGTTGATTGTGTCGCACAGCTGCCTGGGATGCTGTGTCCAAACACTCTCATACCGATATCTCGTTCTGTCTGATGATCTGACCAGTGTGAGATACAGCGGTGATGATCAACCTGTTCCTGATAATCCAGAGAGATTTGACCATTATCCCTGTGTTCTGGGTTCAGAGGGGTTTAACTCAGGAACACACTGCTGTGATGTGGAGGTTAAGAGAGTCAACTACTGGAGCTGGAGTAACGTAGCACAGCATCAAACCCGAGGAAGAGAGATTTCTTTAACACTGGTGTCTGGTGTGTGGCATACGGAGGTCCTCCATGATTCCTGTGTTGTGATGTTAGGAAGCTTGATCGTGTGAGAGTGAATCTGGACTATGACGGAGGAACAGTGTCCTTCTCTGATCCTGTAACTAACACACATCTACACACATTCACAACCTCCTTCACTCACACACTCTTTCCTTTCTTCTGTAATTATCATTATTCTTCCTCTCTGAGGATCTTATCGATCAATAGTCAGTAATCTGTAGCTCTGGATCTTCCTGCTTTCATCTTTCATCATGTTTCAATATTTAATCCAGATCACACGAGTAAGAGACTGTTGATCTGAATATCAGATCAGAAAACAAGTGCATTTATTCATCTTTAAAATGTGATGAAGATTAAATTAAATCATCTTAATCATATCTGACCAATGAGAAACAGTGATAGTTGCACGTTTTCGCGGTCTGAGAATGACCATTTATAAGTGTCCAAAACACACAAATATTTGCTTTATTGTGCCTCTACCTTTCAATGAATATGTTGGGACTCTGTTAAGCCGTGTTTGGCGTTGAGTGTGTACACACACTGTCTCCATTGTGCAGGTAAGAAAGCAGACCGCCCAGGCAAGACCGTCACACTAGCAACCGTGCAGCAGTGCTCTTGTCAGTGATCTGTGTGTTTGTGTGTCTGAGAGAAACAGCAGCGACTCAAATTTAAAACCCCTTCAAACTACTTTCAGAGCGTCAGGCTGGACTTTCTCAAGACCACATCAAAGATTGTCTATAAACGTCTTCATCTACAGTAGTTCGAGCTGCATGATAATATCATATTGTTTGTAGTATTGCAGCACTGCAAGAGTGGATTCAACACATGTTCAGTGCTTGCTGTAAATGAGACTCACTGAAATCTCTGACAAAGTCTGAATCAGTTTCACAACACATATTAATAATGGCTTGTATAAACTAACAATGTGTGATTTCATGATTTCAGTCTCATTTTCAGATTGAAACATTGAAAGTTTATCATGATTATTAGGTTTTAAATTGTGCTCAAATGTCTGGAAACCCTGATTTTTTTCTTTGTTTCTCCAGCAAAATAGTCAAGTCACATGTATTTTTGTATTATGGCATCTATAACACATTTATAGTGCACAGATTGATTCATGCATGACGGCGATTTAAACCTAATTCACTTCAATAAAGATACCTACGTGTCGGTGCTTGGCATAGCACAGGTGTGGGTGCTGCGGTGCAAATCCTCACTCCATGTTTGTACTGTTAACTCAAAGGAGTTCGTAAGAACCAGATAGCCGTTGACTCTTGGCTCATTCGTTTAAGGTCGGCATGTTTAGTTACAATTATTGTTTGGCTAGGGTTATGTTTATCGGGCTGCGGACTCTCGATGTCAACTTACCCCAAACCCGGGGCAAACTGAGCCATGGTAACACTTTTATTATAAGAAGCCATATTTTTTAGAACCCTTTGTCAGAGAGACTTCTGAATCATCAAATGATGGAATACTTTCAATTTTAGCACAGGATGAGACTTTCATTTGTACTTCGGTATCATTTTCCCTTAAGCTGAGGACCACCTAAAACACCTAGTAACAAAGTGCCTATATCTTACCCCATCCACGCTCACCCTATAAGTATGTCTTTCATTTAATATTTCACGCATAAATCCTAGATGATATACCTAAACAACTCATCTTAAACCTTTATCATTTTTTAAAAAACTATTTGTAGGCTCTATTAATTGTGTTTTATAAATAGTATTAAGATTACTAGTATCAAGACAATAATTAAATAGAAAATATTACTTACTACACTAATTCAAAGTTTGAAAACTGCTAAATATTTATAAGATGATTATCTCTGCTGGCTTGCTGGAGCTTTGATTCATGTTTGCAATGTTGAACTGCCGTTAGCGCCTGTGTCGTTCTGCGGGAGCATTTATTTTGTCTACAAAGTGGCCACCCACAGCAAATGGGTGGTATCTTATATTAGATCTGATCGGTACATAACCGGGAACAGCTATAGGCTTTCCGCGAAAAGCGCCCTGCTGGCAGAGACTGAGTTGGCATTTTTCTCTTCATCAATCCCTGCTGTTCTCATTCGGCTCTTGTTTAGACCAAAGCCCAAAACGCCTTATTTTTACGCAGAAACACCGTGACTGGTGGCTCACAAGCGATAGCCTACAACTCCTATAGCCTACACTAAGAAGGATTTATGGTACTAATTAAATATTGTTTGATAATAATGTTTAATATTAAAAAAAATATATAATATATGGACCCCCCCCCCCCCATACCCTGTCCTATTCTGCTCTATTATTAATGACAGATTAATTCAATTCAAAGATTAACAATTGTCAAATGGGATCTATGCCAAACAGAGAAACTTCAATCACATTACACACTGTACAAATATGTTTCCTCAAACAAAACAAGGCAAGCTCAATTGTGCCTGAATTCAGCAAGCCACCACATTGCTACTCTGTATCTTACTTTGTCAGCTGTATTTCTTCATTGACGATAAGATGAATGTATGTGTTTTTATTTACCATTTTTTTACCAGTATGTTTTATCTTTTCGAAACCAATTTTTTTAAAAACCAAAACACCTGACTTACGTATCTCGTGAATATCTCTAATGCTATCCTATATAATTACAATTAATCACATGCCCATGCATTGAATGTAACATTCAGATGTACCAGTTTACCCTATTTAAATGTAACGTATGTCTGTTGCAGTTACTTAATTAACGTAATGTAACTGATTACCCTGTTCCTTTTCTAAAACTCTATATTGGTTTGCACTGTAAACAGACGGTTACCTCACACTGGATACTTAGCTGTCATACTTACTCAAAATCCTCATCACTAAATTAATATTCGATCTGAACCTTCAAAAGCACAGCCCCCACAATATGAGAACTTTGGCACCTCTTACTTTGAGCCTCCTGATCATGACTGCAGATTTAATCATAACCGAAATAGTTTAATAGCTACATACAGGTTTTCTGCAAATCAAATCTTCGTCAGGTTCCCAAATTACATGTTTTTTTGTTCCTAGCATGTCAGTGACCATAACCAATGTTAGACTGCCGATGACATCCACTGTGATACTGGCATTATAATTAATTATTTTAAATCTCATACTTTATTAGATAAGCGGATAAAACTAATATGAGTGACCGCAACATTTGGTGCATTTGGCTTTTAATGTGTTTGAAAAAGAAGCCGTGCAGAGACCGAAATACATATTAACTAACCTCACAGCGTGATGATCAAATAAAAGCTAATGCTTTCAGCTGTAGCTTGATTCGTATGTAAACACTTCTCAAACCTGGAACTGATTTTTTAGTAAATCCAGTGATCCCGACAAACCGAAGCACTTTCTGAGTGGAATGCAAGCGTCAGCTATTATTAAAAACAGTATTCTTCCACCAAACATTGTAGCGCCTCAGAAACAGTTGTGGTTGCTACATCGTGCACCATTTGTGTGGTTTACACACAAACGTAAAGAAAGGTGTATGTTACTTTGTAGAGTAACTTACAACAGCGTCAAACGTGGCTCAGCCAATCAGAATCAAGCACCGAAACTCTCCGCTTTATAAAACCATTTTATCTATTATAATCATCGTTTTGGATGGTAGTTGCACTTGGTGTTTTAATGGATGGGCTTTATCACACGTGCGTAGATTCTGATCTCTCACTAATCCTCTCTCCAGTTCCCATCTCTATACTTGGACTGTGTAAATGATATGTCTGCTGCGTTTGGGACACTGGGGCTTCTCTCCTCGTCCGCAGGTGTTTACACTCACTTCACACACTCACACATACCCATAATCCTGTACAGGGAGCGGGTGTAGTCTACCACCCCCTTGCAACCCTAACACAGTGTAATGATGAAGATCGTCGGTGTTGTGTGTGGTTGTGTGTGTTCCGACGGGTCCGTGTCGTCTGCACGCGCTCGGCCAGGATTGAGTCACTGCGAGAAACACCCGGTTCACTCTCATTACAGGTTTGATCTAGATGAGGGTGTCTCATAGAGATCGTAGTGGTTGTGTTTGGCAGGATGGATGGAGAAGGCAAGTCAAAGGCCTGAACGATGTCATGGTTTTGGGTGTGCTGGTTCCTGTTGCTTCTGGGCACCTGTCTAAGGCCAGGCGTCTGAAGCCTTTCGCAGCTGGTAAGCGCTGGGTTTGTCGGCGGCGTCGTGAGCCGAGATCCATCGGCGTCTGCGGGCCGCTCTCAGCTGAGCGTTCTGCAGCATCTGAGCGCATAGTGCGGCCGAGGGCCGAGACTGAACGCTGATGTAGCACGCGTCCTTCTTTCTGCGCTTGGTACTCCACTAGACCATCACACACACAGACCAGACACACGAACACACGACACAGACACAGACACACACAGACCCAGACACCGACACAGACACAACACCACATACACATACACGACACAGACACACACATCACACAGACACAGAGCGACCGACCAGCACATACACCACCACACACAGCCAGAACCCACACCCACATGCATCACCACGACACACGCACAGCACACACACACCCACACGCAACACACACCCACCACAGACAGACATGCCAGACACCCTACCACAGACACAGACACACACAGCACACACACACAGACGACAGACAGACCACACACACACATATACACAGGACCCGACAACGACACATACACACACACCACCTCCCCCGACCCAGACACCTACACCTACACCCCACACAGACACACACCCACACAGACACACACACACACCCCACACACACAAACACACACACTTCGTCAGACCTTTCCATCTGTTTCCATCGTCCATATATCACACCCTTTCACTTCAGTCAATAAATACATACACACAAACATGCATGCCACAAGCTGTGGAATTTACATTTATTTTACATAGTAGAATTAATAAAATAAAATAAACTCTTTACTAAAATAATTAGAAATCATCTGAAATGTAATCAATTTGGGGAAAAAACACATTCGGACATTTCTAAATTTAAAAATAAATCTGTAAAATTATATTTTAGATGGGAACTTCTTGATTCTGTAGTCAGTCCTTATTATAGTTTAAAGGTCCCCTGAAGTGCCTTGAAACACGCTGCGTTATTCTATGCGTGACGTAATTTCAACTGAAACAGGAAGAGAGGGCGGGGCTGCTCGATATGTCCTGCCCTCTCTTCCTGTTTCTTTTTAAATTAGCCAATAGCGTTTTGTTGAGCTCAGTAAAGCCGCATTTGACAGCCACAGTCTAATAGATTACCCCTAGATTCAATATGAAACTCTTAGTAAAACAAAATAGTGGTCATAATCATGCTGAGGCTGTGTAGTTGTAAAAGTGTTTAATATATGCCGACTCGCACATATGATCCGCGCCGAGCGATCGCGGAGCCAAAGTCCGGATCAGATTGTGCGCACAGGCTGGGTTCACCTTGATATATAACGAGAAACCAGACCTCATTTGCACCAATTGAAAACATGTTTACACAGTCTGAATCATTCCCTATCGCCTACATTGTGCACTATGTACCATTCACTGTACAGGGAATACTACACTGTGAACAAGCTACGATTTCAGCGTCAGCGTCTATTAATTGTAGGCGGGCGCTCGCTTCTAGAGAGCGTTTGATTGGTCAGAAGATTTGATGAGAAGATGAAGTACGATGTGACGTCAAAAAAATCGGAAGTGACGAACTGCAAGCTTTGAATGCTCATATCTTCTAAATGTGAATTTTGTCACTGTTTTGGAGCACACTGCCTAATAGATAACCTTAAAACTAATATAATGATACTAACACCCAAAAAATCTTTAATTTTGATTTCATAGAACTTTAAGCGCAACGCTTGAAAAAAAATGTACAGGAAAGACGAGTGGTCCGATATCGCGGCCGATTTTGACCATGTATCAACATTATCCCCCCGCTATCGGCCGTATTTTTTCTGTTCGGGCGGACTTTATTTTTGGACGGCGCTGAGAGGGCAGCGCTCTGAGCAACCGTGCTCATAGTCTCCCTCTTTTCATTGTCTTCGTTAACAGTTCTGTCTAATTCGAATAGAATCCTGTCTAATCTCCGATACAAACGGTTACAAAGATAAAATTATACAAAAGTATTATAACGCTTTGCTTTTAATTAATGATACAGAAAGCCAACTTGGATACTTTCTCGTTGCCGTCAGCCCGTCAGCAATACCCATTAATCATTTACACACATCTTTGAATTTCTCTGTCGTGCTTCCGCCGGGCATGGATGCTTTACATTAAATTCATAATTTCAAATTATTCTGCGCTTTATGCATTTGCCCACTGTCATATTCATGTCTTTTTCACTGTGTGCTGTATGTAAAATTTGTTACCTTGGCTTTATTTGAAAAAACATGATTCCCACATTCACCAGACTTCTGTCCCCGAAATACTGAGTGCTCCTGTTGGATTCCAGGTGTTTACGCTGTTTTTATTATAGTTTGTCTAAATATTTATTATATTTGTGGGAAAAGACTTTGTCCCCATCTAAGTATAATGATGTTTATTTAGACATTTATTTTTAAATTCCATGTTCAATTTGGCAAATTTTCCTTAACTATTATTTAAAGAATACAATTAGATCGGCGCCCCCCCTGCTTTGCCACAACGGCAATCGGCTCAAAAAAACACATATCGGCCGACCACTCAGTAAAGACTTGCCCCCAACCATACTCACAAATCTCTTACTAAAATAATTAGAAATAAATTATATAAAAAAAAGCTATTTGACAAACAGTCTAAATTTAAAAATAGTAATAACACATGCTTTATGTATTAAAAAATAGCATATTTGTGACAAATATTTACTAAATCATTCGAAGTCAAAACTACGTTACACAGCAGTTCTGACTTAAAAATAAATCGAGACAAACAAGATAAAGATAGTAAACGCTAAATAAGAACAGCCACAGGCCTACAAGATAGCATGCAACCTGCAATAAAGGTACATATTTGGCAATATTAATGGAAAATATAAAAATTTAGAGGATGAGTTGCAAAAAATCGAAAAACGTTCTACAATAAAAAAAATTAACATTCAAAAATAAAGCATCTTTTAGAGTTTACTTATGTTTTACGTTCTTTCTGTCTGTAGCAAGTCATATTACAGGTTAAAGAATTGTTGAACCAATCGGTTTGAAAATACGTGATTTAATAAAAAGAAATCGATAACAAAACAGCATTTCATATTATTAATCAATCCTCTTTTATAGGTTTGCAAAGGTTAAAAATGTCGTTGAAACAAATTAATTCACTTGTTGAAAAAGAAAAATAAAGTACACACGGATAACCAACAGGCAATCATTAATCGAATGAATATTCTATTTATATATTTTTACTAAATAGTTGGACATTGATACTTTGAAAGTGAAATCAGTTTCATGAAAGATGTTTATTATATTCAAAGAGTCTGTCAATGATTTTGTCTATTCTTGACAGGACTGGCGCTCCAGTGCATCTGTGTAAAATAAAGTCCCTTAAACACCAACACTCATCCCTTGCACGTCGACCTGAGGCATGCCGGATTGGCCAGTGTAGTGGTTGGGTGTAGCTCAACGGCGGCCTGAGGTGGTGTCTTTGTGGTGCTGCTGATCTTCCAGGAGATTGGTGATAGTATCGGTGGAGCGAAGAGCTTGCGAGACCGGCCTGCCACCTGCGGGACACAAACACAGGCCGATGATCCGCCGCTCTGTACGCATGCAACCCACAGCACCGGTCAGGTGATCTAGCAGAGGGCGTTGCTTGGAGCGGGTTCTGCGCTGCGCCGCGGTCTCCCGCCCCGAAAGGAACCTGATTGGCCCGTCCTGTCAGTACGACGAATCCTCCACTGCCAAAACGGTACATCACTAAATTCTGCCCTCCCAAGCTCTCCCCCCGGCGCCGTCCACGATCTGCCCCTTCCTAGATGAATGAGATTCACCCCGACCCCAACCCACATAATGAGATGCACCCACCTAGCCACTAATGAGATGAATATCACCCCACCCAACCACATATGAGATCATGCCCACCACCCACACTTAGATAGATTCCGCCCACACCAAACCACTAATGAGATGCCATGCCTCACCCTAGTCCCTAATGATGAATATCACTCCACGCCAACACATAATGAGATGACATGCCCACCTAGCCACATAATGAGATGACATGCCCACCTAGCCACATAATGAGATGACATGCCCACCTAGCCACATAATGAGATGACATGCCCACCTAGCCACATAATGAGATGCCATGCCCACCTAGCCACATAATGAGATGATGAGATGTCACGTCCACCCAACCACATGAGATGCCATACCCACCTAGCCACATAATGAGATGCCATGCCCACCTAGCCACATAATGAGATGACATGCCCACCTAGCCACATAATGAGATGACATGCCCACCTAGCCACATAATGATATTAGAATGTCACGTCCACCTCCAACACTACTGAATGCCAGGCCCACCGAGCCACAAATGATTTAGATGTCACACACCCCCCCCAACCACATAATGAGCAATGACATGCCCACCTAGCCACATAGAGCTGATGCGATGTCACGTCCACCACCCATAATGAGATGACTGCCCACCTAGCCCATAATGAGATATGAATGTCCACCCCCCACCACATAATGAGATGCCATGCCCACTAGCACATAATGAAGATGAGATGTCACTTGCCCACACGAACCGACATAATAGATGACATGTGGCCCCCTAATCCACATAGTGAGGATAATTGTCACGTCCACCCAACCACATAAGAGTTGCCCATGCCCACCTAGCCACATATGATATGATGAATGGTCACGTCCACCCAACCCCAGAATGAGATCCCTGCCCCTAGCCACATAATGAGATGACATGCCCACCTAGCCACTAATGAATGACTGCCACCTAGCCACATAATGAGATGAGATGTCACGTCCACCCAACCACATAATGAGATGCCATGCCCACCTAGCCACATAATAGATGATATGTCCGTCCACCCAACCACATACATGAGATGGCCATATGCCCATCTAGCCACATAATGAAATATGAGATGTCCCACCCACACCAACCACATACTGAGATCCATGCCACCTGACCACATCCTGATAGATGCTGATGTCACGTCAACCCCAACCACATGACATGCCATACCCACCTAGCCATAATGAGATGCCATGCCCCCTAGCTCACTAATGAGATGGATGTCACTTCAACCCGAACCACATAATCGACCATGCCACACTAGTCACATAAAAGAGATTAGATGTCACGATCCCCCAACCCACATAATGAGATGACATGCCCACCTAGCCACATAATGAGATGACATGCCCACCTAGCCACATAATGAGATGACATGCCCACCTAGCCACATAATGAGATGACATGCCCACCTAGCCACATAATGAGATGAGATGTCACGTCCACCCAACCACATAATGAGATGCCATGCCCACCTAGCCACATAATGAGATGCCATGCCCACCTAGCCACATAATGAGATGATGAGATGTCACACCCACCCAACTGCATAATGAGATGCTAATGATATGCACACCTTCCTCACACCATTGGCCGACTGATGAACGAGCAGATCAGGAACGCCGTCATCGTTGAAGTGACCCGCCGCCAGACGACTGCAAACACACACACAAACTTGTGTTTTCAACTCGTTACCTGCTCATGGGATTATTCTTGTTAAATAAAAATAACTAAAACCGTAAATAAAAAAATACTTAAAATATAAAATTACTCTTATGTCAGTTTCATTTCTAATTTTTGTTAAAATGGAAATGGAAAAATATGAAAATACAAAAAAATGTTTTAAAATATTACAAAAAAATGTGCAACGAGATTACTGAAACTAACTCAAATTAAAATGAACACATAAATATTAAAATAAAAATGTATTTAAAATATTACTAAAAACATGCAAAGGGATTACTAAAACTTCAACTCAAATTAAAATAAAAACGGAAAATCAATAAAAAAGTATTTAAACTATTAATACAACTACAAAAACACAACAGAAAACTTTTACTAAAATGAAAAAAATTAATGGAAAATAAAACTAAATTAAAATTAAACGCAAAAATGTACAGAATATAAATACAAAACGACAACAAAATTACGAAAACTTCATCTAATTAAAATGAAAATTGAAAGCTAAAAATAAAAAACTAAATCAATAAAACCGCACTGAGTGTGTGTACAGGTATATAGGTTTATGATCCACAACGTGATATGACATGGTATACAAAACGTAAACATTGTTTATGAGACTTCCTGTGTCGCCCGTAAAACAAAGCGTAAACATACAAAACCGTCTTTTATTAAAATTCAAAAATTGCCAGCAGTTTCCTGTGAGGGGTAGGTTTAGGTGTAGGGTTAAAGAAGATAGAAAATACAGTTTGTACAGTATAAAACTATTACACCTATGGAGAGTCCCCGTAAACCACAAAAACAATGTTGGGGTGTGGGTGCGCGTTAGTGTGTGTGTGAGTACACACGTGCGTATGGAGGCGAGGCCAATCTAGCTGCTGCATTTTGGACTACTTGTACCTGAGAGAATTGGGACTTTGATATACCAAAACAGAGGGAACTTTCAGAGAGAAATGGATTGGTTTTAGAAAGAGAAATAAGATGGAAGAAGCTAGAACCTACTACAGAAATAATTTGTTTATCAAATTTCAAGGAGTTATCAAACTCTACTCCCAAATTTCAGAACTTCAGGAGAATTTAAGGAAAATTAGGGTCTCGAGGTTGAGTTGATCACTTGCCCTATGCTCTGAGGCTCTGAAGACAATAACTTGGGTTTTATCTGTATTCAAGAAAAGAAAATGTTTGGAGAGCCATGATCTGACATCATCAAGACATGCAGATAGAGTATCAATGGCACACTTTGTATTCTTAGCCAAAGGCAAGTAAATTTGCATATCATCGGCGTAACAGTGAAAAGAGACGCCATGTTTCCTAAAGACAGAGCCCAGAAGAAGAAGATAAAGAGAGAAGAGAGCAGGACCTAAGACAGAACCCTGAGGAACCCCGTATGGTTAAGTTCCCTGAGGACAAGATAAAGCTTCTGTTTTTACAGAGAATCTCCTATTTAAAAAAAAAAAGATGTGTGTGTGTGTGTTGCGGTGGTCACCTTGTCCTCCGGCAGTGTTGCGATCAGCAGGTCTGGAAAGGCGTCTCCCTGTAGATCCGGCAGCAGAACAGCGTGAGACTCCACGTCTCCTACAGCCGTCGTCCACAACGTCCATCCTGAAACACAGCAGCCCTCAGCACACAAGACACCCCTGCCCGCGTGCGTTTCAGCTGAGGAGTGAGTGAGTGTGTAGAGACCTTGAGGCGTTGATGGCGATCATGTGACCAGAGCTGATCAGGACGCAGGCAGACGAGTGCAGTGGATCTGAACTTCCTGTCTGCAGTCCACACTGAATAGAGATCAGCGGCTCTCTGAGGGACTTCCTCCAGAGCAGCTGCCCTCCGCCGCCGCCGAGAGCCCACACGCTGAACTCAAACACACACACACAGAGATTAAACACACACAGATTAAACACTGCTCACACACACACACACACACACACAGAGCCAAAACTCTGCTGATGAACTACTGCTGCAAGGAGTGACTTTACATCTGCAGTCATTGTTACAATTACCTTTATAGTTATTGTTACAGTTATAATTATAGTTAGTTATTAATATAGTTATTGTTACAGCTATCATTATTTATTGTTACAGTTACTGTTATTGTAACAGTTATAGTTATTGTTACCGTTATAGTTAATGTTATAGTTATTGTTACAGTTATTATTATTTATTGTTACAGTTACTGTTATTGTTACAGTTATAGTTAATGTTATAGTTATTGTTACAGTTATTATTATTTATTGTTACAGTTACTGTTATTGTTACAGTTATAGTTATTGTTAGTTGTCATTGTAGTTATTGTTACAGTTATCATTAGTTAGTTACCATTATAGTTATTGTTACAGTTATAGTTATTGTTACAGTTGGTTATTTATTGTTACTGTTATTGTTACAGTTATTGTTAGTTATCATTCTAGTTATTGTTACAGTTATCACTATTGCTACAGTTATTGTTACAATTACTGTTATTGTTAGTTATCATTGTAGTTAATGTTACAGTTACTGGTATTGTTACAGTTATTGTTAGTTATCATTCTAGTTATTGTTAGTTACTGTTATTGTACCAGTTATAGTTATTGTTACACATTACAGTTAATGTTATAGTCATTGTTAGTTATTGTTACAGTTATCATTATTTCTTGTTACAGTTACTGTTATTGTTACATGTATAGTTATTTTTAGTTATCATTACAGTTACAGTTATCATTATTGTTTTCATTATATTCATTGTTATTTATTTTAAATTATTTTTTGTTACAATTATCTTTACAGTTATCATTACTGTTACTGTTACAGTTATCACTTTAGTGTGACAGTTATTGTTACAGTTATAGCTAGTTATTGTTAGTTATCATTACAGTTATCATTATTTTTTTTACAAATATCTTTAAAGTTATCATTACAGTTACTTTTACAATCATCGTTACAGTTATAGTCACTTATTTTTTGTTGCAATTATCTTCAGTTATCATTATAGTTCTTGTTACAGTTACCATTATACAGGTGCATCTCAATAAATTAGAATGTTGTGGAAAAGTTCATTTATTTCAGGATCCACTCAAATTGTGAAACTCGTGTATTAAATAAATTCAATGCACACAGACTGAAGTAGTTTAAGTCTTTGGTTCTTTTAATTGGGATGATTTTGGCTCACATTTAACAAAAACCCACCAATTCACTCTAATCTCAACAAATTAGAATACTTCATAAGATCAATAAAAAAAACATTTTTAGTGAATGTTGGCCTTCCTGAAAGTATGTTCATTTACTGTACATGTACTCAATACTTGGTGGGGGCTCCTTTTGCTTTAATTACTGCCTCATTTCGGCATGGCATGGAGGTGATCAGTTTGTGGCACTGCTGCGACGAAAAGACTAGGGAGGTGGTATGGAAGCCCAGGTTTTTTTTGACAGTGGCCTTCAGCTCATCTGCTTTTTTGGTCTCTTGTTTCTCATTTTCCTCTTGACATAGATTCTCTATGGAGTTCAGGTCTCGTGAGTTTGGTGCGTTTGCAGTGTGGACAGGTGCCAAATCCTGCTGGTAAATGAAATCAGTATCTTCAAAAAGCTGGTTACCAGAAGGAAGCATGAAGTGCTCCAAAATTCTTGGTAAACGGGTGCAGTGACGTTGGTTTTTTTAAAAACACAATGGACCAACACCAGCATATGACATTGCACCTCAAATCTTCACAGACTGTGGAAACTTAACACTGGACTTTCATCAACTTGGGCTATGAGCTTCTCCACCCTTCCTCCATACTCTAGGACCTTGGTTTCCAAATAAAATACAAAACTTGCTCTCATCTGAAAAGAGCACTTTGGCCGATCTGGGCAACAGTCCAGTTCTTCTTCTCCTTAGCCCCGGTAAGACGCCTCTGATGTTGTCTGTGGTTCAGGAGTGCTTAACAAGAGGAATACTCACAACTGTATCCAAATTCCTTGGCACGTCTGTGTGTGGGTGGCTCTTGATGCCTTGACCCCAGCCTCAGTCCATTCTTGTGAGTTCACCTCAAATTCTTGAATCGATTTTGCTTGGCAATCCTCATAAGACTGCGGTTCTCTCGGTTGGTTGTGTATATTTTTCTTCCACACTTTTTCCTTTCACTCAACTTTCTGTTAACATGCTTGGTTACAGCACTCTGTGAACAGCCAGCTTTCTTTGGCAATGAATGTTTGTGGCTTACCCTCTTTGTGAAGGGTGTCAGTGATTGTCTTCTGGCCAACTGTCAGATCAGCAGTCTTCCCCCTGATTGTGTAGCCTAGTGAACCAAACAGAAACCATTTTGAAGGCTCAGGAAACATTCGCAGGTGTTTTGAGTTGATTAGCTGACTGGCATGTCACCATATTCTAATTTGTTTTGATAGTGAATTGGTGGGTTTTTGTTAAATGTCCAAAATCATCACAATTAAAAGAACCAAACTTAAACTACTTCAGTCTGTGTGCATTTGAATTTATTTAATACACGAGTTTCAGAATTTGAGTTGAATTACTGAAATAATTTAAATGAACTTTTCCACGACATTCTATTTATTGAGATGCACCTGTAGGTGTTACCGGTTAACACTATAGTTATCGTTACAGTTGTTGTTATAGTCATAATTGAACGGGTTTTAGTCGTATTAACTCTTGCACTGGATTGAACAGTTTTTGCATTTGCAGTGCTTTGATTCGCTCACCTTTGCTCTGTGCGTTCATTGGCTGACTGTCGTTGGAGAAGTTCGTAATGCCAATCAAAACATCCTCCAGTCCGTCCCCATCCACATCCCACAATGCAATGGGAGGTGACGTCACGCCTGTGAGGAAGAGCACATGTTGGTGCTGCAGGTTTATTTCAGGGGTTATGCGGTGGAGCGTCACTCACCCGCTGTGTCTCCGAGCTCTCTCTCCCACTGCGTCTGGAGCGGCGCCCCCTGTGGGCAGGGAATGAGAAACGCACACAGCAGCACCAGCAGAGCGGCGCAGGACAGCGGCAGCAGGAACACCGCGGATCGCATAGCCCCTCGCACCCGCGCCGCCTTCTCCTCCGCGGCTCCGCCCTGACTCCGCCCAGACCCCACCTCATGCCCCGCCCCCTCCCTTGGCTCCTCCTCCTCATCCAACTCCTCCTCACCCCTCAGATCAGCCACCGCAGGGTTCAGACCGTTACGAGGATAATTCAGAACCAGATCATCGTCCTCCGTCTCATCCTCGCTGTCAGCCTGTGTCAGCGGGTCATACTCGCCCAGATCCGAGCCCTTCTTACCTACCCACACACACACACAACCACACACACAACACACACACACCCACACAACACACACACACACAACACACACACACAACAAACTCAGCATCACAGATCATTGCTGCAGGTAAAGTTAGTATTGTTATCATACATTACTGTTACGTTATTGTTAGTTATCATTACAGTTACTGTTACAGTTATTGTTATAGTAATTGTTACAGTTATTGTTATCATTACAGTTACTGTTACAGTTATGTTATCATTACTGTTACAGTTATTGTTAGTTATCATTACTGTTACAGTTATTGTTAGTTATCATTATAGTAATTGTTACAGTTATTGTTATCATTACTGTTACTGTTACAGTTATTGTTATCATTATTGTTACAGTTATTGTTATCATTACTGTTACAGTTATTGTTATCATTACTGTTACAGTTATTGTTAGTTATCATTACTGTTACAGTTATTGTTAGTTATCATTATAGTTATTGTTACAGTTATCGCTATAGTAATTGTTACAGTTATTGTTATCATTACTGTTACAGTTACTGTTATCATTATTGTTACAGTTATTGTTATCATTACTGTTACAGTTCTTGTTAGTTATCATTACTGTTACAGTTATTGTTAGTTATCATTATAGTTATTGTTACAGTTATCGCTATAGTAATTGTTACAGTTATTGTTATCATTACAGTTACTGTTACAGTTATTGTTATCATTACTGTTACAGTTATTGTTATCATTACTGTTACAGTTATTGTTATCATTATTGTTACAGTTATTGTTATCATTACTGTTACAGTTATTGTTATCATTATTGTTACAGTTATTGTTATCATTACAGTTACTGTTACAGTTATGGTTATCATTACTGTTACAGTTATTGTTAGTTATCATTACTGTTACAGTTATTGTTAGTTATCATTACTGTTACAGTTATTGTTAGTTATCATTATAGTTATTGTTACAGTTATCGCTATAGTAATTGTTACAGTTATTGTTATCATTATAGTTACTGTTACAGTTATTGTTATCATTACAGTTACTGTTACAGTTATTGTTATCATTATTGTTACAGTTATTTTTATCATTACTGTTACAGTTATTGTTATCATTACAGTTACTGTTACAGTTATTGTTATCATTATTGTTACAGTTATTGTTACAGTTATTGTTAGTTACATACTTTATAGTTATTGTTATGGTTATTGTTACTGTTATAATTATTGTTAATGTTATAGTTATCATTATAGTTATTGTTATCGCTATATTTGTTGTTACAGTTATCGCTATAGTAATTGTTACAGTTATTGTTATCATTACTGTTACTGTTACAGTTATTGTTATCATTACAGTTACTGTTACAGTTATTGTTATCATTATTGTTACAGTTATTGTTATCATTACTGTTACAGTTATTGTTATCATTACTGTTACAGTTATTGTTATCATTATTGTTACAGTTATTGTTATCATTACAGTTACAGTTATTGTTAGTTATCATTACTGTTACAGTTATTGTTAGTTATCATTATAGTTATTGTTACAGTTATCGCTATAGTAATTGTTACAGTTATTATTATCATTACAGTTACTGTTACAGTTATTGTTATCATTACAGTTACTGTTACAGTTATTGTTATCATTATTGTTACAGTTATTGTTATCATTACTGTTACAGTTATTGTTATCATTACTGTTACAGTTATTGTTATCATTACAGTTACTGTTACAGTTATGGTTAGTTATC
The DNA here is from genome assembly GCA_018155175.1 of Sinocyclocheilus anophthalmus. Taxonomy (NCBI): domain Eukaryota; kingdom Metazoa; phylum Chordata; class Actinopteri; order Cypriniformes; family Cyprinidae; genus Sinocyclocheilus; species Sinocyclocheilus anophthalmus. The sequence goes on from JADLZN010003425.1 coordinate 22,729, forward strand.
ACTAGTTATTGTTACAGTTACTGTTAGTTATTGTTACAGTTACCGTTAGTTATTGTTATCATTACAGTTACTGTTACAGTTATTGTTAGTTATCATTATAGTAATTGTTACAGTTATTGTTATCATTATAGTTACTGTTACAGTTATTGTTATCATTACAGTTACTGTTACAGTTATTGTTATCATTATTGTTACAGTTATTGTTATCATTACTGTTACAGTTATTGTTATCATTATTGTTACAGTTATTGTTATCATTACTGTTACAGTTATTGTTATCATTATTGTTACAGTTATTGTTATCATTACTGTTACAGTTATTGTTATCATTATTGTTACAGTTATTGTTATCATTACTGTTACTGTTACAGTTATTGTTATCATTATTGTTACAGTTATTGTTATCATTACTGTTACAGTTATGGTTATCATTACTGTTACAGTTATTGTTATCATTATTGTTACAGTTATTGTTATCATTACTGTTACAGTTATTGTTAGTTATCATTACTGTTACAGTTATTGTTAGTTATCATTACAGTTACAGTTATTGTTAGTTATCATTACTGTTACAGTTATTGTTAGTTATCATTACTGTTACAGTTATTGTTAGTTATCATTATAGTTATTGTTACAGTTATCGCTATAGTAATTGTTACAGTTATTGTTATCATTATAGTTACTGTTACAGTTATGGTTATCATTACTGTTACAGTTATTGTTATCATTATTGTTACAGTTATTGTTATCATTACTGTTACAGTTATTGTTAGTTATCATTACAGTTACAGTTATTGTTATCATTACAGTTACTGTTACAGTTATTGTTAGTTATCATTACTGTTACAGTTATTGTTAGTTATCATTATAGTTATTGTTACAGTTATCGCTATAGTAATTGTTACAGTTATTGTTATCATTACAGTTACTGTTACAGTTATTGTTATCATTACAGTTACTGTTACAGTTATTGTTATCATTATTGTTACAGTTATTGTTATCATTACAGTTACTGTTACAGTTATTGTTATCATTACTGTTACAGTTATTGTTATCATTACTGTTACAGTTATTGTTATCATTATTGTTACAGTTATGGTTATCATTACTGTTACAGTTATTGTTATCATTATTGTTACAGTTATTGTTACAGTTATTGTTAGTTATCATTATAGTTATTGTTAGTTATCACTAGCTATTGTAACAGTTACCATTAGTTATTGTTACAGTTATTACAGTTACTGTTACAGTTATGGTTAGTTATCACTAGTTATTGTTACAGTTACTGTTAGTTATTGTTACAGTTACCGTTAGTTATTGTTACAGTTACCGTTAGTTATTGTTACAGTTACCGTTAGTTATTGTTACAGTTACCGTTAGTTATTGTTACAGTTACCGTTAGTTATTGTTATCATTACAGTTACTGTTACAGTTATGGTTATCATTACTGTTACAGTTCTTGTTAGTTATCATTACTGTTACAGTTATTGTTAGTTATCATTATAGTTATTGTTACAGTTATCGCTATAGTAATTGTTACAGTTATTGTTATCATTATAGTTACTGTTACAGTTATTGTTATCATTACTGTTACTGTTACAGTTATTGTTATCATTATTGTTACAGTTATTGTTATCATTACTGTTACTGTTACAGTTATTGTTATCATTATTGTTACAGTTATGGTTATCATTACAGTTACAGTTATTGTTAGTTATCATTACTGTTACAGTTATTGTTATCATTATTGTTACAGTTATTGTTATCATTACAGTTACTGTTACAGTTACCGTTAGTTATTGTTACAGTTACCGTTAGTTATTGTTACAGTTACCGTTAGTTATTGTTATCATTACAGTTACTGTTACAGTTATTGTTATCATTACAGTTACAGTTATTGTTATCATTACAGTTACAGTTATTGTTATCATTACAGTTACAGTTATTGTTATCATTACAGTTACAGTTATTGTTATCATTACAGTTACAGTTATTGTTATCATTACAGTTACAGTTATTGTTAGTTATCATTACTGTTACAGTTATTGTTATCATTACTGTTACAGTTATTGTTATCATTACTGTTACAGTTATTGTTATCATTATTGTTACAGTTATTGTTATCATTATTGTTACAGTTACTGTTATTGTTACAGTTATAGTTAATGTTATAGTTATTGTTACAGTTATTATTATTTATTGTTACAGTTACTGTTATTGTTACAGTTATAGTTATTGTTACAGTTGGTTATTTATTGTTACTGTTATTGTTACAGTTATTGTTAGTTATCATTATAGTTATTGTTAGTTATCACTAGCTATTGTAACAGTTACCATTAGTTATTGTTACAGTTATTACAGTTACCATTGCAGGTACTTTTACAGTTATTGTTACAGTTATTACAGTTACTGTTACAGTTATGGTTATCATTACAGTTACAGTTATTGTTATCATTACAGTTACTGTTACAGTTATTGTTACCATTATTGTTACAGTTATTGTTACAGTTATCACTATAGTTATTGTTACAGTTATCACTAGTTATTGTTACAGTTACCGTTAGTTATTGTTACAGTTACTGTTAGTTATTGTTATCATTACAGTTACTGTTACAGTTATTGTTAGTTATCATTATAGTTATTGTTACAGTTACTGTCAGTTATTGTTATCATTACAGTTACTGTTACAGTTACCGTTAGTTATTGTTACAGTTATTAAAATGATCTTCACAGTTAGCAGTACAGTTATAGTTCCAGTTATCATTATAGCTGTCACAGTTAACATTATAGTTATCGTTACAGTTGTCGTTATATTTATAATTGTCCTATAGCTTTTCCATGTGATTATTGTGTAACATATTCATCGAGCAGGTAAAGATTCAGCTGATGTTCCCAGAACAAACATGTCATTTAATTTCAATTATTCAGTCATTAAACTTAAGAGTTTTATTGATTTTTTTTTTAAAGAATAAAAAAATCTTTTTTTAAAGAATGACCTCTCCGTTTACAGCACGGTACAGTATTGTGTCTGCACTGATGCACCATGGTATCCTCCTCTCGTTTGTCTGCCGCTCGAGTACAGCTCTGGTTATTAGGATCAGCGGCTCTGGTCGTGCAGAAGCTGAACGCGTTGTATAACAGCGCTGTAACGGACCGACGCCGCGTCTGATACGTGCATCGCTGGCGTTACCGAACACAGCGCCGCGAGCTATTATCAGCCGCTCATTTCACCGTGTATCCTCTATTAGTGAAGTAGTGACTCACCCGGTAATTTCAGAGCACGGGACAGAGACGCAGCCATTGCGCGCGATGTTATCAGCGACGCGACGCGCCGCCGCCGCTGCAGCGCTGGAGAGGTGCATCATGGGAAATGTAGTCTTCTCCGATGTAGGCAGAGTGAATCAAAGTAACACACAAAAGAATAGTTAAAAACACATGTTAAGGACTTTGTATCCGCTGCCTTGAATACATGTTCTCATGTTAATGTCATATTTCAACAGGTTACATCGCAAATGAAAACGAAAGTTATTGAGCAGTAAGATTTGTAATGTCTTTTATAAAGAATTCTGCATTTATTTGATCCAAAGTACAGCAAACGCAGTATTATTGTGAAAGAGTCTGAATCATTTATTATTATTATTTTGTGTGTGTGTGACAAAAATGATAGAAGTTAGCAAGGATGCTTTAAATTGATCAGAAGTGATGAAAAATACATTTATAATGTTGCAAAAGATTTCTATTTCAGATTAATGCTGCTCTGTATTAAAGGCGGGCCATACTCTTAATCGCTAAGAGGACAATTTACGGCCAAGCCGTTGTGACTTTTCTTTCATCTGCAGGATGGATACGAATACTTGATGTCAACAATTCAATTTTCTAGTTACAATGTTTATTCTTGATATCATGAATGTGATGGTTACTAGTAAGAAACCAATTTTAGATATCAGAAATTTATATGATATCAGGAAATAAAAAATGATATGTAGAAATGCCATTTTTACAGGTAAGAACGGCTATGGTAATGAGATCATGAATATTAACGAGATCTGGTTTTCCCACAATCCTCGGGGGCCAAAGATGGCGGAAGAACAGCCATGCGCAGAAACAAAGATACACATTTCCTAAATAAACAGTGCTTGTGAAGACTGTATTATGAAATAAACATACACAATTACCTGTTAAAGTTGCATTAGTTACTTATGAGTGCTTCTCTGCTTTTCCTTTGTTGTTTTATTAACAATATTAGCGTGATATAAGAAATGCATGGACACGTTATGCTGACACACATTCACTTTTTCTTAACTAACCGACTGTGTTTACTTGGATACTCGTCAAGACAGTTATTGTGGCTATTTTAATAGTGTGTGTAGCGATATCACAGCGCGTGAATACCCCACTGAGATCTCCCTCGTGGCCCTTAAAAGCCAGAATGATAAACTTTCATGAGGAAGCAGCGCTGGTCTGATCGTTCAGATAGCTGATCATAGTTTTAGGGGGCTGAGACGACAAATAGAGGGGCTGAAGCCCACCGAAAAGGGTCTAGGGCCGTGCCTGTAGTGCAGCACGATACATTTAATCATGTCTGGACACTTGACAAGTGTGTTTTATTGGGCTAAATGATCTACAAGCATCTCACATATTTCTATGCACACTAATAATAATAAAAAGTAAGGAAATCCATCCTGGTGAGGACTGTAGTCTAACGTCACACTACATATTTTTACAAGTGAAGGTGCATACATTGGTCATGTTTTCTATGTTTGTTCTATGCATGCTAATACACACTGTAACAAGTGCATTGCTCATAGTTAATGATATGTGCATCACTTATTGAACAATAAGCTGCTTTAGATAAATAGCACACATTGAGCTGCATGCACATTAAGACGGAGCTCAGGCAGTGAAAGAGCGCGCGAGCGCTTCGAGTCACTGAATCGTTTAGCGTAACTGATTCGAATCTTCTGGAAGACTCGTTGTTGCGTCTGTGTTTGACTCGTTCAGGGCTTCGGGCAGATCCTGGCTCTGCTCGGCATCTCACTAAAGTAGGTGAGTCACCTCGCAGACGGACCTGTGCCCGCTCAAAAATTCCTCTCGCGAGTTTGAGCGAGGACACGGGCGTCATCCCGCGTCGTTATTTTCCTTACTCATCAGTTTAAGCATGAGGCGTCGAGTGCTGCGCGCCGCGGAGTCTTCCGCGCGCCTGCTCTGCGGCGACGGTGAGGAGCGAGCGATAAACGCGCAGTGCGCCCGCGGGCCACCGATGACACCCGGCACTCCTCCCACACACACACACACACACCACACGAGTGCACTTAATAGTGTGCGGAGCGAGAAAACGCGTAGTTTGTGGCTCCAGCGCGGTCCTCGGCCGGTGCATTGTGGGATAGGCCGTGACGTCACCGCGTCTGCTGTCTGGAGGCGGAGCTTAGCGCTTCTGTCTGTAGTTAGTTCCTCTGATGCTGCTGTGATAGTTTAACACACTGTGTGGTCCTCTAGATGTGCTTGCTGTGTTGAGCTCATGTAGGAAGTGTAGTTAGAGGAATACAGGAATCAGCAGATGGAGGTGGTCAGAAGTGTTCAGCGTCAAAGACTCAATGCAAGGGTTTCACGGAGACAAAGCAATTGTTAGAAAGAGTGACAGAGTTCAAATATCTTGGCTTCATCTTTGATGAGAAGTTAACTTGGAGGAGACATATTAAGAATGCAGTCCAGAGCACTTAGAGTCTGCTGTGGAGCAATAAGAGCACCTCCTCTAGATGATACACGGCTCTCGCGTTTTCTCGTGTTCCGCGTGTATTTCGACCCTTTCCGCTTTCCGTCACGCAGCGCTTAGCCCCGCCCACATGCATGTACGTAACGCGTGCGTGCTGCGCTCCGCACAGAATCCACACAAGCGCAGATATGGCGGATCTCTCTCTGGACGAGGTGATTCGTCGACGCAGTTTTAACGCTAGAGGAGTCAGCAAGAGGTACATCTGTTCAGATTCTTCGAACGGCGTTCATTTAAACCGCCGGGGCGTTGTAGCGTTATTCTGTCGTTATACACGCAGTCGTGTAGCTCCTGGTGCTGAGCGCGATGTCCCGCCTCCTCTCGCCGCTGATTGGTTAATACGGCCGTTTGAGCCTTCTCATTGGCTGACGCGCGTGATTCGTGGCGTCCTGCGCGTTTCTGGTCGCTTTTACAAACAAACCTCATACATTACATTCCTTTAATTCCTGCCTACCTTTCACATTATCCACACAAACTAGAGCGCGTTTGTTATTAGCACGCGAGTGCCCTCAGTGACTGATCGATGTATCGACCGATATCCGAGAGAATACCAGTGCTTTTGATTTAGATGCTTGCACTGTAAATATATATATATATATACACATGTAATGTACAATGCCGTTTTTCACCGTGTATAGTGTGGGTATGTATGCATCTATACGAGTTCTGTTGGTCTTTGTGTAACTCCGCTGTTGTCCCTCCCACAGGCCCATATATGGCAGAGGGGCGGGGCCAGTGGGCGGGGCCTTCGATGCCCGTCAGATGATTGGCAGCGGTGACGTCAGACAGCGGCTGGGAGTGGGCGGAGCTACAGCAGGTAAGCGCCCTAGCTCGGGTTTACTCTGGGCTCTGTCTCGTTGTTCATCGCTCTGTCCGTGCAGCGTTTCAGGTGAAGGACGCGCGAGAGAAGCTGGGGCAGAAGGACGCTCGGTTCCGGATCCGGGGCCAAGGGGGCGGAGCTGGAGCCGGAGCCGGAGCCGTACAGGACGCGCGGCAGCTGCTAAACTCACGCAAGCAGCAGCAGGCTCCGCCCCTGAGCGCCACGCCCGTCAAACCCACGGGAATCCCTCACGTCCAGATCCACAACACCGGCCCCGTCTCCGCCGGGCCCCGGCCCCAGAGCGCCAGGATGGGCGTGGCCCTGCAGCCGGGGGGCGGGATCACGACGGTAGTGGACGCGCGCGATAGGTTGCGCTTGAAGAGGAGCGTCCCGACGGCGTCCAATCAGAGCGCGGCGTTTTTGAAGATCACCAAAACCATCCAGGTGAGCTTGAGGTTGTTACTAGGGCTGGGTATCGGTCACGATTTTCCGATACCGATACCGATACCTTGACTTCGATACCGGTTCCTGAACGATACTTTTTTCGATACCAATTTTAACAAGATTACATTATCCAAAAAAAACAACTTTGGTTTTAATTGTCAGCTTGGTGATGTTTATACAGACTCTCCTGAGCCACTGCACAAAGGAACAAAATGTAACCAACACAATAAATCGGTGCAAAATAGTTTTAATAAAGTCTTCAGTTTACACGTTTTGGGCCCCCTTCCCTATTAATATAATAGACCTAAAATTACCACACAAGCAAACTAAAACATTTCTTAATCAGTGTTTTCTATCGGAATAAGCGCTTGCGTTCAGTCAATAAAGATCGAATAGCTCTTAATGTGTTTGAGAAGTGAGAAAGACCATACCAAAAAAAGTACAGCCCACATGCAGATTACTAAACGCACACACACACTACATACAGATATATGTGGGGTATGATGGTTTTAATGCAAATTTACTGTAAACGATCATAACAACTGAATGAAGTGGGTCAAAGTTGTGGCGCACAGTACTGTTCTTAATGTTTTGAAATGAAAGATCCCTACCGCCTCATCAAGCCATGCATTTCATGATCAAAACGAAGACAAAAACAGAATATTTAGAAATTTATTACATTTTAAATAAATGTTCCTGTTAATCTGGGTTTAAAGTGTTACTGTATTTCTGTGATGCCGCAGCGTTATTTCCAGCATCTTCCTCCAGTAGTCAGATAATTAAGGCTGATAAAGAGGCTGAGACATTGAATGCAGGCACGCATTTAATGCATCTAATGCGTTATTAGAGAGAGATTAGTGTGTCTATGTGTCTCTCCGCAGCATCTACTAATAGCAATCTTAAGATAAATCCTTTCGGAACCTCGCTACTGAGAAATGTTGTGTAGCTTTTCAGTTGCCGAACTATTTTAGCGATAAACTGCGGTTTTTTGCAGCGCTGACAAGAAGTCTCGGTCTGAGCAATGCGGTAAATCCGCCCCTGTAGACGGCAATCAGAAGTGATTACAAACACTCGATGGTGGTTTAACGTGTGTTTGCGTAACGCGGAATAGAAATATAATGTTGGTCTATGTAGCATGATGCTACGTTGTGAATGGCACAAAGACGCACTTCGGTCTATATACTGATGGTGTTACAGGTATCACGAGGAGCTAAGAGAGCAGACTGCTACGTACGGGGCTTGGCTCTCGCGGAGATCGACTCGTGCCGCGCCTTAGTTCGAACATCAAGCATGCTGCATGCTTATTGGCTCACTACGTTGACGAGATTAGTCCCCTTAGGTATCGAAATTTGGTACCTAACTACAAAAGGTTTTTCGATGCTCGATGGTATCGAGGCAATTCGGTCGGTCCCTAAAAAGTATCGAACTCGATACCAGACATACTGTTACCAGGATTCTGGTTGAACACCAGTGACGCGGTGTGTGTGTCTGTGGCGGCATATAAGTGCGCGTTTGGGCTGAGTCGGGTCTGCGTCGTGGTATGTGAGTCTGCATGTGTGTATATTGGCGATGTTGTGTGTATGTGGTGGGTGTGGTGATCTGGCGTGTGTGGTTGTGGTGTGGATGGTGTAGTGCTGTTGTGTGTATGTGCCGGTGTGTGTGTGGGTATGTGAGTGTGGGTGGTGTGTGCGTCTGTGTGTGGTCTGTGCGTTTGTGTGTGTGTATGTGAGTGTGATTGTGAGTGTGTGTGAGTGTGAGTGTTACTGTGTGCGAGAGTGAGTGTGGCTGTGCGTGGGTGTGTGGTCGGTGCGTTTTTGTGTTGTGTGGTCTGTGCGTGTGAGGTGTGGGTCTGTGAGGTGCGTGTGTCGTGGCGGTGTGTGTGTATGTGCGGTGTGTGTCTGTGCGTGTGGGGGTGTAGGTGCGGTGTGTGTGGTGTGTATGTTGAGTGTGTGGTGTGGTATGTGGTGGGGTGCGAGTCGGGTGTGTTGGTCTGGGGTCTGTGCGTCTGCGGTGTGTATTGCGTGTGTGTATTATGTGCGTGTGGTATATCTGTGCTGTGTGGAGTCTGTGCGTGTGGGGTCTGTGTGTGCGTGTGAATGGTATGCGCGTCTGTGGTCTGAGGTCGGAGTGTCTGCGCGTTGTGTGTCTAGCGTCTGTGCGTCTGCGTGACGTGAGGTGTCTGTGCGTGTCTGGTGTATGTGCCCCATTTTCTTGTCGTGTGTGTGTATGCGGTCTGTGTGGCGTGTGCTGGGTAGGTAGTGCGTCGTGTGTGTACTGTGTGTGCAGGTTGCCTGTGGTGTGTCTGCGTCTGCGCGTATGGTCTCGGTGTGTGTGTGTGTGTGTGTGCGTGTGCCTGTGTCTGTGCGTGTGCCTGTGTCTGTGCATGTGTGCGTGTCTGTGTGTGCGCAGCAGAGGCCGGTGGGAATGACCAGCGGGATCCGCTTCAATGTTCCCAGTGCAGCCGCTCCGGTGAGACTCGAGTCCTCATGAATGCTTTCATACTCAGCTGTGCCTCAGATGGCAGTTTGGGAGTTCTTTCAGTGATAGTAAGAGGTAGTAATTAAAATCCCATATAATTGATGACTAGGCAGGTCTGCTGCTGCGCTGAGGAGCATGTGGAGCTGTGGTTCCCAAAAAAAAACAGGAGAAACTCACTACAGCCAACCACCTGCCAGACACGAGTGAGAACGCACACACCACACGACACCACACACACACCCACACTGCTATAGCGACGATTAATAGCTTTTCCAGGATGTATGGCTTGTTAGGAGGCACAATATTTGAAATTGGAATGAGGGTGCAAAAAAGTCTAAATGTTGAGAAAATCGCCTTTAAAGCGGTCCAAATGATGTCCTTTGCTATGAATATTACTAATCAAAAATTAAGTTTTGATATAGATTTTCAAATAGTTGTATGTGTGTGGCACAGGGTGGCCGCGGGTCCCTTAAAAAGTCTTAAATTCAGATTCAGTAGGTCTTAAAGGGGTCATATGATGTTGCTTAAATGACCAATAAAGAAACACAGAACAAGACCGATGAGGCAAAATCTAAAGTTTAGTTAATTTAGAGCATGATTAGTGTCAAAGTAACCCTTACGATATGACAAGGGATCTATTTTGCTGAATATTTTCACGATTGTAAATGTTACACTGATTTTAGTTACGAAAAAAAAAAAAGTTAAGTTACTTACATTTTAGACACCATTTTGACTGTTTTGTTCTATTTCACCAATGAAAATAGTTGCATATAAAGATCATTCACATTCTCCAAGCCACACCCCGTGTTTTTGTTACTGAATGATTCAGAGGTAATGAATAAGTGACTTACCGCCACCTACTATCGGTTTAGTCTCATGCTTAAAAGTATAAATTTTTCCCCAACATTTCTCATTTGTATATTCAAAATGTTATTTACAACATTAATCTCATAACATGTTATTTTTGTGTTGTAATATTTAATTGATTGGTAACAGCCCTGTAGGATACATTTCGGGATCAATTGTAAGATTGACTGAAAGACGGCGATACCTTAATAAGGTAAATAAAAATTATCATGGCCTATTAAGGTACATTACCTACTGTGGTAAATTTAAAATGCAGATTTAAGTATTGAAACACTGATGAACTATTGCTCAGAATTAAATTTACACCACCCAAAAAATCTACGGTGTGATTTTGTATGGGTATGTGTGGTGTTGTGAGTGTGATGTGAGTGGGTGAGGAGCTGTGTGTGTGTGTGTGGTGGGGTGTGTGTGTGTGTGTGGAGTGAGTGATGATAGTGAGGAGTGAGTGAGTGAGTGATGTGAGGGATGGTGAGTGTGGTGTGGAGGTGCGGGAGGTGTGTGCGTGAGTGTGATAGTGGTGTGGTGTGGGTGAGTGAGTGTGTGTAGAGTGGTGGGAGTGAGGAGGTAGTAGTGAGTGAGTGTGGTGTGCGGGGAGTTTGAGGGGTGAGTGAGTGTGTAGGGTGTGGGTTTGTGTGTGGGAGTGTGGTGGAGGGTGAGTGCGTGTGTAGGTGTGAGTGAGTAGTGATATGTGGAGGTATGTGAGTGTGTGGTGTGAGTGGATGTGTGATAGTGTGTTTTTGTCGTGAGGTGATGAGTGTGTGTGTGTCTGTGAGGTTGTGCGTGAGGAGTGTTGTGAGTGAGGCACGTGTGAGTGTGATAGTGTGTGAGTGTGAGTGAGTGAGTGTGGGTGTGAGTGATGTGAGTGAGTGAGTGTGATAGTGTGTGCATGTGTGTGTGTGTGGGGTGTGAGTGAGTGTTGTGTGAGTGCGTGAGGGTGTGATCGTTGTGGTGTGTGTTAGTGTGGTGTGTGCGGAGGGCGTAGGGTGAGGTGTGTGTGTGAGTGAGTGTGTGAGGAGTGAGTGAGTGAGTGAGTGAGTGTGCAGGTGTGGGTGTGGTGTGTGTGTGTGGAGGGTGGTGAGTAGTGAGTGTGATAGTGGTGAGTGTGAGGGGAGTGTGTGAGTGTTCACACGTGTGTGTGTGAGGGAGTGACGTGAGTGAGTTGACAGTGTGTGAGGTGAGTGAGGGTGAGTTGTGCGTGAGTGAGCGGTGATAGTGGGTGTGTGGTGTGTGTAGGTGTGAAGTTGTGAGTGGGGTGGAGTGGTGAGGTGAGTGTTGTAGTGAGTGAGTGTGTGAGTGTAATAGGTGTGAGGTGGAGTGAGGTGTGTGTGGAGTGGTGAGTTGAGTGAGTGTGATCGTGTGTGAGGTGAGGTGAGTTTGTAGCGTGGAGTGTGTGTGGAGTGACGTGAGTGGTTTGACAGTGAGGAGGGACGTGAGTGCGGGTGGAGTGTGTGAGTGTGTGGGTGTGTGTGTGGGTGAGTGAGTGTGAGAGTGTGTGTGTTTGTGAGGTGAGTGAGTGAGTGGAGTGGGTAGGGTGGAGTGTGTAGTGAGGTGATGGGGGATAGTGTGTGGGGAGTGAGTGAGTGAGGTGTAGTGTGGGGGTGTGGGGTGATCGTGAGGTGAAGTGTGTGAGTGCTGTAGTGAGGTGGGAGTGAGTGAGGAGTGTGATAGTCGTGTGGTTTGGTGTGAGTGAGTGTGGGTGAGGGAGTGTGTGTGAGTGAGTGAGGGGATAGTGTGTGAGTGTGATAGTGTGAGTGTGTGAGAGTGTGAGTGTGTGAGTGAGGTGAGTGAGTGAGAGAGTGTGAGGGTGAGTGAGTGAGTGTGGAGTTGATGAGTGTGATAGGTGTGTGGTGGTGAGTGTGAGTGAGTGTGGTGAGGTGAGTGAGTGAGTGAGTGTGATCGCTGTTGGTGTGGTGGGGTGTTGAGTGAGTGTGTGTGGTGAGTGAGGTGAGTGAGGTTGTGAGAGGTGGTTTGTGAGGTGTGATGAGTGATGTCGATTGTTACGTGGTGTTGGAGTGACTGTGAGGGTGATCAGTGTGTGGTGTGTGTGAGTGAGTGGTTGGATCGTGTGTGATGGTGTGAGTGGGATAGGTGTGAGTGTGGGGTCGGGTGAGTGGATGTGTGATAGTGTGGAGTGTGAGTGTGTGTGAGGAGTGTGATAGTGTGTGAGAGTGAGTGGTGTGAGGTTTACACGGGTGAGGGAGTGAGAGAGTTATGTGAGTGTGGATAGCGTGGTGGTGAGTGAAAACTTGGTCGAGTGTGTACACGGTGTGTGTGTGACTGTTGAGGAGGAGTGTGATAGGATGTTGTGTGTGAGTGTGATTTGGAGTGTTCACGTGTGGTGTGTGTGTGTGTGAGTGTGAGGGAGTGAGGAGTGAGTGTGATAGTGTGTGAGTGTGATAGTGTGAGTGATAGTGTGAGTGTGATAGTGTGAGTGATAGTGTGTGTGTTTTTTGTGAGTGTGATAGGTGGGTGGATGTTGTTTACCACGTGCTGTGGGTTGAGTGAGGGCGGTGATAGGGTGTGAGTGTGAGGTGAGTGTGGAGTGTTCACAGTGTGTGTGTGTGAGTGAGTGAGTGTGAGTGAGCTGTCGTGTGATTGGTGCGTGTGAAGTGGGTGTTTGTTTGTGATGTGAGTGTGGAGTGTTTACATCGTTGGTAGGTGTGAGGTACGCATTTTGTGACAATCGATGGACATAAAATGGTATATGACACAGGATAACATATGTTATTACAGGAGAAGGGACTTCAGGACATTACCCCATGTCCCCAATTTTCAAAACGCTTATAAATCACACAGAAGGGAGTGTATTGAAAATCTGAAATAGCAAGAAAGTCCTACGTGAGGGGTTAGGTTTAGGGGTAGGGTGGTGTAGTGCAATAGATATCGGTTGTACAGTATAAAACATTAAGCCTATGGAGGGTCCCACTTTTCACAAAAACAAAACCTGTGGGTATGGGTAGGTGCAGTGTGGGGTGAGATGTGTGGTTACGTTGTGTGGAGTGTGTGTTTGGGTGTAGCTGTGTGTGAGTGTGATGTTGGGTTTACGTGAGTGTGTGGTGGTGTGTGTTTGTGTGTGTGTGTGTGTGAGTGACTGTGAGTGTGTGTGTGTGTGTGTGAGCTGCGTGTGTGTGTGTGTGTGTGTGGTTGTGTCTGTGTGTGTGTGTGTGTGTGTTTACACGTTGGTGTGTGTGTGTGTGGTGTGAGATGGAGGGAGGGTGTGTTTACTACGGTGTGTGTGTGAGGGTGTGTAGTAGTTGTGGGAGGTGTGTGTTGCGGTGTGAGGTTGTGAGTGGAGTGTGTTGTAACTGAGTGAGGTGAGTGAGTGTGTGTGTGTGGGAGTGAGTGAGTGCGTGTTTACCGTGTGTGGTGTGTGTGGTGTGTGTGGTGTGTGTGAGTGTGTGAGTGTGATGTGTGTTGTTGTGTTACAAGTGTGTGGTGGTGTGTACGTGTGTGAGAGGTGTGTTTGTGGGTGTAGCTGGGTTGGGAGTGGAGTGTGTGTTCGAGGTGAGTGTGTGTGTGCTGTAGTGAGGCAGTGAGTGGTTACACGTGGGTGTGTGTGTGTGTGTCTACAAGGAGTTGTGTGTGTGTGTTTCACCAGTGTGTGTGTGTGTGTGTGTGGTCTCTGTGTGTGTGTGTGTGTGAGTGTGTGTGTGTGTGGGGGGGTGTGTGTGCGTGTGTGTGTGTGAGACTGTGTGTGTGAGACTGTGTGTGTGTGTGTGTGGGTGTGGTTGTGAGAGGATGAGAGGTCGTACTGGACGCAAAGTACTGTAGACTGACACCCGTCCATGTTTTCTCTGCATGTTGAGGCTTGGTTCATCTGATTCAATTGGTTGTGGCGCGTTAGGTTGGGGTAAATGTGACCGGAAACCTTGCTCTGTGTGTTCTTGGAGCTGGTCAATCTTGCTTTTGTGTTTTTTTGATGGACTGAATTTGGATCAAATCAGGTTATTGTCTGGAATGGGAGTTCTACGGGTGGTGGTATCTTACCGTTGTATGTTTCTCTACTTCTCTCTCTCTTGGTTTAGGTCGACTGGTGACACGTTCTCTATCGAATACCATCACTAAGGTTGGTGAAGAAAGATCTACACTGCCTTCAGTACTCCTGTGAGCACCTGCAATAGCACACTCCACACAGAGCCTACAGCCGTCTGCAGGAAGACCGTCGCAAACATAACAGAACAGCACAGAAGCAAACGCAAGCGGCCAACAATCACATCACGCACAGGTACTAACACCACACACACAAAAAACGCACACGTGTACACAAACACACACACATCAACCACCTGCCAAAGGTTACATCCCACACACACACCTAGCAAAGGTATCTACACGACACAAACCTGCACAAGGTACACACACACACCCACATACACACACTCACACTCACTCTCACACACACAAACACACTGCCCAGGTACGACTACAAACACACCTGCTAAAGGAACTCTCTCACACACCACACACACCGCAACAGGTACTCTCACACACACACACCACACCACCAACAACACACACACACAACACACACCTCGCACGGTACAAACACTCCGCACTCCTCAACACTCACGCCTAAGACTCACACACACAACACAACACACCCCACACACCTCACCGCAAAGCTTACACACACTGTACTCACTAAGACTTCAAAAACACCACACACTCTGACACAGGTTGACACACACGTGCAACGGTACAAACAAACCACACACACTCACTATCACTCGGCTAAGACTCACACACACACCACTGACCGGTACACACGACTCGCCCACTCATAAGACTATCCACACACAAACACACCACCACTCGCACAGGTACACCACACCACTACTAAAGACACCACTCATCAACACACGACTCTCTCTTCTACACACACAACCACACCCCACTGTGCAGGTACACCACACTGTAACCCACTAACTCGTCACATGGTACAAGTACACACACACCTGCACATGTACACACCAATGTAAACCTCACTGGACACAGTACAACATGTAACGGTACAGCTAATCTCTCTCTCTCTGTGTGTGTGTGTGTGTGTGTGGGTTTGGGTGTTATACAGCGTCTCAGTTTTCTGGAGGGCACCAAAGCTCACGGTCAAACAACCTTCCTCGCGGAGGAGAGGATATAATGGTGAGTTCAGGCCTGCGGCTCTACACACTCGCGGTATGACTGTGTGTGTGTGTTTAATCTGTGTGTGTGTGTGTGCAGGAGCTGTTCTGTGTGTGCGGGGCGCTGAAGCGGGCGCGGCTGGTGAAGGCTGGCGTGGCTGAGGTGGTGTTTGTGCGTAAGCAGGATGCAGTCAGTGCTTACAGGAAGTACAACAACCGCTGCCTGGACGGTGAGACTCACACACTCGCCTTCACAAGAGCAGCACTCAAGTAAATGTGCTTGATTACTGTCTACCTCTGCCTGCATCAGATACACTGATCTCTCTCTCTCTCTCTGTGTGTGTGTGTGTGTGTGTGTTTCAGGTCAGCCGATGAAGTGTAACCTGCACATGCAGGGCAGCGTGATCACGTCAGAGCAGCCCATCCTCCTGTGAGACGCCCCTCCACCTGTGATGATGATGATGGTGGTGGTGGTGATGAAGGTGACTCTCTCTCTCTCTCTCTCTCTCTCTGTGTGTCAGGAGGCTGAGTGACTCGCCCGGCGCAGCGGCTCCAGCGCAGAAGGACTCGTCGTCTCGCTCGGGCTCCAAGACGTCTTCAGGGCCGGAGGTGGATCCTCAGACCATCCTGAAGGCTCTGTTCAAATCGTCCGGTCAGAGCGGCTCCAGCGGAGCAGAGCCGAGCGGCCCTCACTCCACCGCCTTCCGCATCAAGATCTGACGCCTGTTTCTACGAGCGGAGCTCCTCACGTTCACACGGCTCCCGCTTCGCTTTTAACGCCTCTTCTCTTTTCTTCAGTAAAGATCTTGCTTTATAATCAGCCGTGTGTGTCTCTCGTTATTCCTCGCATTCCTTCTTTTTGTTCACGTTCACATTCACAGGCTTGAAAGTGATGCATTAAACTGATGAAAAGTGACAGTAAAATAATTAAAGATTTCAACATTGATAATAATAAATGTTTCTCGGGCAGCAGATCAGCATATTATACTGATTTCTGAAGATCATGTGACACTGAAGACTGGAGTAATGATGCTGAAAATACAGCTGCGCATCACAGAAATACATTACAGTTTAACAGAGATTCACATAGAAAACAGCTGTTTTACATTCTAATATTTCATGATTTTTACTGTGGTTTTGA
This sequence comes from Sinocyclocheilus anophthalmus, assembly GCA_018155175.1. Classification (NCBI taxonomy): domain Eukaryota; kingdom Metazoa; phylum Chordata; class Actinopteri; order Cypriniformes; family Cyprinidae; genus Sinocyclocheilus; species Sinocyclocheilus anophthalmus. Next base: position 39,369 of record JADLZN010003425.1, read on the forward strand.
GAAATAAATGCAGTTTTGGTGAGCAGAAGAGACTCAAAAACATCACAAACATATATTAAAGTAAAAGACCAACAAGAGACGCTCATGAGGCCTAAATCAAATATGAAGATGTCCAGTGACTATATACTGACCACCTGTTAAGACTTGGAAATAAGAACTACAGTTCCCATCAGCCATTGCGTCTCTGTTTCCGGTGACGCGTGTAAACAGTAAATGAAGATGGCGCCGTCCGCAGAGCAACACGCGCGTGTCATTCCTGGAGGATTTACTGGTAAAATGGAACATTTATTTTCAATTCATTAATGTTTGGAAATTGGTCACCTTTATTATAATCACTTCAGAGGATAGTAAGGCTCCCGTGAGAGTGCGCGACTCGGTTCGCTGGAGTCGACTCGTGCTTGATTCACTGTAACCGAAGCGTTCTGGTGAAGTGATCTCTCTCTGTGTGTGTGTGTGTGTGGGTGTTTGTGTTTGTGTTTGATGTGTGTGTGTGTGTTGTGTGTGTGTGTGGTGGTGGTGTGTTGGTGTGTGTGTGTGTGTGTGTGTTGGGTTTGTGCAGTGCTTGCGCTGGGTCAGTGAGATGCGGCGCTGCTGCTCTTCATCAGCTGTGTGTTAAAGAGCACCGGGTTCGATCGGAGTCCAACACGAAGCGACCGCTGGACCGAACACTGTTCGTGCTGAACGTTCCTCCCTACTGCTCTGAGGTCTGTACTCACACACCCACTATACACACACACACACACACACACACACTCACCCTCACCACTCACTCACTCACTCACTCTCCTTCACACACTCACTCACTCACTCACACACTCACTCACGCACTCTCACACACTCACACACTTTCTCACTCACACACACACACACACACCACTCACTCACTTCTCACTACTCACACTACACACTCCCTCACTCAGTCGCTCACACACACACACACTCACACCTCACTCACTCTCACACTCCCTCACATCACTCTCACTAACTCCCTCACTACTCACTCACTCACGCAAACACACTCACTCTCACACACACTCTCTCTCTCACACACTATCTCTCACACACTCACTCTCTCACACTCACTCACTCTCCTCACTCACTTCCCTCACCACACCACACACACACACTCCACACACCTCCTCACCACTCACTCAGTCCGCTCTCACACAACACACACCCACACACACACACACACTCACACACACACTCACAGAACATCACTCACACTCACTCACTCGCACACTCACACACAATCACACACTCACTCTCACTCACTCACCCACACACACTCACTCACCCCTCACTCTGCTTTTCTCTCTCTCACACACACACACGACACTCCCTCACCCCTCACACACACACTCACTCACTCTCACACACTGACACACACTCTCACACTCACGACTCTCCCCTCACTCCTCACTCACTCTCACACACACACACTCACTCACTTTCTCTCTCTCTCTCACACACACTCACTCTTTCACACACACTCACTCTCTCACACACCACACACACACTCTCTCACACACACAAACTCTCTCTCTCTCACAAACACACACACAAACACACACACACTCTCACACACACCCTCTCACACACACACTCACACACACACTCTCTTTCACGCGGCACCTCCTCACCACACCACACTTCACACACACACCTCACTCTCATCACACTCACTCACTCCGCACTCCCCTCACTCACTCACACAGTCTCACTCACTCACTCACACACACTCCCACTCACTCACACACACACACACTCACACACCCACTCACTCACACACTCCTCTCACACTCACGACACTCACTCCACACACTCCTCACTCACACACTCACTCGCCTCACTCACCTTTCACTCCACTCACTCACGCACTCTCACACACAACACACCACTCCACTCCACATCACTCTCACACAGCTCCCATCACTCCCTCACTCCACACACTCACGCACACACACTCCACATCACTCACTCACTCTCTCACACTCACATCCTCACTTCACTCTCAACACTCGCACAACACTCACGTCACTCACACACACTCACACATCACTCACACACACACACACACTCACACCCACACACACACACTCACTCACACACCCTCACTCACATCCTCCTACACACACACACCTCACTCACTCCCTCTCACAGCACCCACTCACTCACGGTCACTCTCACACACCACTCCCTCACTCCTCACGTCTCACAACACCACACCATACACTCACTCACATCTACACACACTCACTCACATCACTCCTCACTCTCTCTCCACCTCCTCACTCACTCCTCACTCTCACACACACACACAAGCACACACCCACTCCTCAGCACTCACTACAACACACCTCACTCTCTCACTCACTCACTCACTCTCTTTCACACACACACACACACTCACTCATGGTCACACACTCACACACACTCACTCACGCACACTCACTCACATCTCTCACTCACACACACACACACACACACACACACCACTCAAGCACACTCACACACCCTCTCACCACTCACTTCACTCTCACCTACCTCTCCACTCACTCCTCTCACTCACTCACTCTCTCACACTCACATCCCCTCACCACATCTCTCCTCACACGACACACACGACAACTCTCTCTCACTCACTCACCCACACACTCACTCACTCTCACACACGACCACACACTCTCCTCACACTCACTCACTCCTCACCTCCCTCACTCACTCACACTCTCAACACCACACTCACTCACGTCAATCCTCTCTCACACACACACTCACACACGAACACCACGCACTCACTCTCTCTCACACACACACACCACTCACACACACACTCTCAAACCCAAACCTCACCACCTCTCTCACACTCACTCACTCACTCACACTCACTCTCACACACACACTCTCATTCACTCACACACACACTCACTCACTCACTCACCTCATCACACACACACACTCACACACACACTCACTCTCACACTCACGCACACACACACTCACACACACAAACAAACAAACACACACACACACACACACCCACACTCTCTCTCTCTCCCACACACACCCACTCACACACACACTCACACACACAACACAAACACACACACTCCTCTAACACTCACACCCACACTCCCACACACCTTCACTCACTCCACAGCATCACTCACTCAACATCACCTCCTCCCACTCACTCACTCACTCTCACACACACACCACACACACACACACACTCCCACTCTCCCACACACACACACACACGCACTCACATCCCGTCACACACACTCACTCCACACCACTCACTCCACCAATCCTCTTCCACACTCGCACACACTCCTCACTCAACAACACCACACACTCACACTCCATCACACACACACACACACTCACACACACACACACACCACACACACTCACTCACCCCCCACTCACTTCACATCACAACACACACACACCACTCACTCCCTCACCTCACTCTCACCACACCCCACTCACTCAACTCTCACGACACTCACTCACTCACCAAACCTGTCACAAACCTCACACACACACACACACACACTCACGCATCTCCACCACTCCACCACATCACTACTCCTCACGTCTCTCTCACCACACTCATCACTCACGTCACATCTCCACACAACCACGCACACACACACACTCACTCACTCTCACTCACTATCACTCTCTCACACTCTCTCACACACACACATCCACTCTCTCACACACACACATTCCACATGGTTCTCACTCCTCCTCACATCACTCACTCCCGTCACTCTCACTCTCTCACACACCCACATCACGCCTCTCTTTCCACCCACCCACTATAGAATATACACACACACACACGCACTCACTTCACCACTCACATCCTCTCACACCTCACCTCACTTCTCTCTCTCACGACACACCACCACTCACTCACTCTCTCACAACACACACACTAACTCACTCACTCACTCACACACACACACACATACACACTCTTTCTCTCTCTCACACACACACACCCACTCACTCACTCACTCTCTCTCTCTCTCTCACACCCACACACACTCACTCACTCACGCACTCACTCCCTCACTCACACCCACACACCTATATATACACACACACACACACTCACTCACTCTCACACACACTCACTCACACACTATCACACACACACACACTATAACACACACACACACACACACTCTTTCTCTCTCTCTCTCACTCACTCACACCCACACACACACAATAGACACTCACTCACTCACTCACTCACTCACACACTTACTCACTCACACACTTACTCACTCACACACACAACAGACACTCACTCACTTGCACGTCGTCACACACCACACTCACACTACCGACACACACACAACAGACCACATCTCACTCACGTCACTATCACATCCCTCACTCACTCACCACTCACACACACACACATCACTCACGATCTCCACACCCCACATACTCCCACACACCCAATAGACACTCACGTCGCTCCTCACTCCTCACACCCTCACCAACAAACAACACCATCGCACACACTCCTCTACACACACACACACCCCCAACACTCTCTCCCACCACCCACACACACACCACACACACTCGCACACACTCACCCACTCACTCACACACACACACACACACCCAGACACACACCCACAACACACACACCCGACACACACACACTCCCCCTTCCCCTCCCACACATACCTCACCACTCACTCACTCCTCTCTCAAACACACACTCAACACACCGACACACAGACACCACCACACACACACACACCCTCACCCTCACTCACACACACACACACACACTCCTCACTCACTCACTCACACACACACAAAACTCACTCACTCACACAAATGACACTCCCTCACTCACGCACTCCACACACACACCCACCCCACACAACAACACCACCCACACACTCACTCACCCACACCACACTCACTTCACCTCCTCTCACACACTCACACACCAACACACACACTCGCACACAACTCACACTCACTCACACACACCCACCCACATACCACACACACACACACGTCTCTCACACACACACACTCCACTCACTCACACACACACACACACACTCACTCACTCTCTCACACACCCACTCACACACACCCACACACACCCTACACCCACACACACACACTCAACTTCACTCCACACACACACACACGCACAACAGCACTCACTACCCTTTCACACAACACGCCACATACTCCCACACCACACAATAGGCACTCACTCACCTCACCTCACTCTCCAACTCGCACACACTCACTTTCACACACCCCCACAATGACACACACACACACCACTCTCTCACACACACACACTCAATCTCTCACTCACTCTCTCACACACACACCCACACTCACTCACTCCCTCCTCCTCCTCACTTCACTCCCCTCACAACACTCAATCACTCACCTTTCCCTCACTCTCACCACACACACATCACCACCTCACACACACCCACACACAGACACCAACACACACACACTCTCTCACCACCACCACTCACTCACTCACTCTCTCACACACCCACCACACACTCACTCACTCACGTCACTCACTCACTCCCTCACTCACCTCACACACACGCCACACACTCACCCTCACTCACACACCCCACACATAGACAACACACCCCACACACACTCTCTCACACACACACACACTTACACACTCACACACACACACACGTCACTACTCACGTCACTCACACACTCACACTCACTCACTCACTCTCACACACCCACACACGCACAACAGACACTCACTCACTCAATCTCACACACACCCACATACTCCCACACACACACAATAGACACTCACTCACTCACACACACACACTCATCTTGATTTGGGTCAGACTTACTTTTAAACGATTTTAGTTTAGCTATAGTAAATCTACATATTCACATTCACACAGAGCAGTGGCAAGTGCCTGAGGTTGTCATGGTAACCACATACATTGCCCACGAATTACAGCTACGCTTCTATTTTTCCACACTAAACTTAGCAATAAACATGTTTAAAATGCACAATAAACATGTCTGTCAAAACGATCTCAAAGGAGGCTTTTATTAAGCAAATCAAGGAGTGAATTACTCATGTGTTGGGCTTGATTCAAGTTAATGCACAATGAGGCATTTTTATTTCTTATTGAATAGACGATAAACAGTTTGTATTCTAAAATCTATTTAAAGGTTGTGTTCTGTGAAATTAAATAACATTTGGATGTAAATGTTCGGCATAAAAGTAGTGTGCGGCTAAACTGGCTGCCTCCTGAGGATCACCTTTATCTGATCGTCCGGGTCCGGAATCATAAGCACGGCATTAATATCTTCATCTGAGTTTTTCGTTGTCTCCAGATTTCTCTGCAGTTCGTGTACCCTTCCGTAAGGGCTATTTATCCACCAAAATGCAGATTCGTCACAACTATCAAAAATTTTGTTTTACTCTGCAGAACACAAATACCACTTTGGATTTTCTTTACACACAATAGAATGATAATATGAACAAACATATTTTGTGGTACGCCAGACAGCCAGCCCCTCCCTATATTTCCCGCCTATTACATAATTGGATTTATAGGGCCGACTGATTTATGAGACACTCGTTTTACAATCACAAACCTGTCAGTGCTCTGGATTACAGGGACCAATGTGTTTTACAGGTACATGACCGTACACAACACACAGACAAGTTGAGGGTGAGTAAATGATGACAGAAGTTTCGTTCTGGAAGTGAACTACTCCTTTAAGGGACAGGTCACCCAAAAATCAACACCAAGAGATTGACAGAATTGTCATTTATTTTGACAAACTAACAGTTGAACTTAATTTCTACAGTGAGATATTAGTCTGAACTGCTGCCATACCAGTTTTGCACTATGGGAAATAACCAAAACAACAACCAAAGTGCTAATTATAATAGAATGGCATCAAAAGAGGGTTTTCCTTTTTAAGCTAATTCCTCGATTTCTTACAAAGTCCCGTATGTTCTGTGCACTGCGTCTCACCAAAACAGGATCCTCAGCAGTCTTACACTGCTGGCATTCAGTCATTGTGGCCAGTTTTCCTTTAGTTATATGGCCCTTAAAATGTTTCATTACAGCTGTAATTTCAGCATCTGACCAGGACACTTTCTCCCCTCTCCGTGGGTTTTCAGTTTCTGCCCCACAGAAGAATACATACTTTAGAGAGTTCTAGCTCTATGAGAGCTCGTGTACTTACATTGATGGTGGTATTGCAATTTAAACCTCTGGTACCTTCAGGAACTTCAGTGGTGCTCTCAATGGGCATCTTCTGAACACCTGCAGAAAACCAGTCTTATGATGATCAGGAATCTCAGAATGCCTAAGAGTTTCCAAACGCCTCGAGATATGTGCTGACTGAATGAAGACTCAAAACTCTCCTCCTCCCTTGGTTTTCACTGTCAGCTTCTGGTTTTGAGGGACATCTTCTCAAATGACGCCACAGATCTCTCCGTACAAACATCCCTTTGCAGTACATGCAATGCACAAACTGCTTTGAAACACACTTTCTTTTTGTTGCCCGTTTTATTTTAAGAGCCCCCTCTCCACACTGCAAAACGTCGGTGTTATGCTGAAAGTTGCCCTTGTTCCTGAGCTGTTGCAGCATTGCTTTACGTTCTTTCGAGTGAACCGGGAGTGACAAAGCCTGCACAACTTCAGCTTCAGTCATATGAGTTTTCAAATGGCGCGCTAACTTGGACTGAGGTTTCCCACAGATGTAACAATAATTCTTACTATTTGCTGAACAGGAGATGTTTGCTGACTGCACACACTGATCATCTTCAGCCACGCTGCTTTCCCTCTCTTCCTCTCTCAACGTTACTGTGCTTTTTGCATTCAAAAGCTTCTCACTATTGTGTGATTGGGGTGATGACATAAGCACATCTGTTGACCACTGAGCCTTTCTTTCTGGGAAGGTGACGTTCACCAAAACTGTCTGATTCACTGTGATTATTTTTCATATAATTTATATGTATTTGAATCATTTTTAAAGTTTTATTTGATTCAAAGTTTTTTTAAATAATTTTATTCAATTGTGTTAGTAATATAAATATTTTATATGTAATCATTTTTTGGTTATCCAATTATTTATGCATTTATTTTAATATGATTGTATTTTTTTACATTGTTTATTATTTCTTAATTTTACAGTTTTTCTCCAGTAAACGTTTCCTTGCACTCCAGTTTGAAAACCCCGGTTAAACTGCGATTACAAAGCTCAGACCGCTGTATCCCACAATGCAGTGTGCTCAGTTTGAGCTTGAGTTCACACATGTACATGGACGCATTGGGCAGAGGACTCTTCAGTCGTGCTGTGACTGTGATCTGAAGCCGTGTGGTTGTGTGTGTGTTTGTAGAGTGTTATGACGGATGTCTTCAGCCGCTTCGGTCCGCTGCAGTCAGTGGAGCTGAGCGAGAGACCAGGAGCGTCTGGAGCGAGTGGCAGCGGTGTGTCCAGATACTTCACCTCCAGACGCAGACAGGTGACGCCTTCACAGCAGCAACACAAGCACCAGCTTACTGACACCTTCACCAAATCATCATCTTATCTCTGTGTGTGTGTGCGTGTGTGTGTGTGTGTGTGTGTGTGTGCAGTGTTTCAGAGTGGCCTACATTGAGTTCAAACACGCGTCTGGAGTGAACGCAGCCAAACGCCACCCAGAGAACACCTCACTGATCATCTCCAGCACCGACAGACCCGTCAGAACCGGCATCCGCAGTGAGTGTGTGAGCGTGAGTGTGTTTGTGTGTGTGTGTGTTTGAGTGAGTGATTGTGTGTGTGTGTGTTGTGAGTGAGTGAGTGAGTGTGTGTGTGTGCGTGAGTATGAGTGTGTGTGAGAGAGATAGAGATATTGTGTGTGTGTGTGTGTGAGAGTGTGTGTTTGTGAGTGAGTGTGTGTGTGTGTGTGTGTGCGTGGGTCTTTGTGTTTGTGAGTGAGTGTGTGTGTTTGTGTGAGACTGTGTGTTTGTGAGCGAGTGTGTGTGTTTGTGAGTGTGAGCGTGAGCGTGAGTGTGAGCATGAGTGTGAGTGTGTGTGTGAGCGTGAGTGAGTGTGAGCGGAGTGAGTTGGCGGGTGTGTGTGGTGTGCGTGTGTGTGTGTGTGTGTGTGTTTTTTTTTGTGTTTGTGTGTGTGTGTGTTTGTGAGTGTGAGCGTGTGAGTTTGTGAGTGTGTGTGCGAGTGTGAGTGTGTGTAAGAGTGTGGTGTTTGTGGAGTTTTGTGAGCGTGTGTGTTTGGTGATGTGAGGGTGAGTGGTGTGTGTGCGCGTCGTGTGTGTGTGAGCGTGAGTGTTGTGTGTGTAGTGAGCGTGTATGTGTGTACGATTGTGAGTGTGTTTTGAGCGTGTGTGAGCGTGAGTGCGCGTGTGTGAGCGTGAGGTGAGTGGTGAGCGTGAGTGGAGTGTGTGAGCGTGACTGAGTGGTGGAGCGTGACTTTGAGTGTGTGACGTACTGGTGTTGTGAGCGTGATGAGTGTGTGATCGTGAGTTTGTGTGTGTGTGAGCGTGAGAGTGTGGCGTGTGTGCGAGAGTGTGAGTTTTGAGTGTGTGGCGAGTGTGAGTGGGTGTGCGAGTGTGAAGTGTTAGCGTGTGTTTGTGAGTAATTTGTGAGCGTGTGTGTTTGTGAGCGTGTGTGTTTGTGAGCGTGTGTGTTTTGTGAGTGTGTGTGTTTTGTGAGTGTGAGCGTGCAGTGTGTGTGTGAGCGTGTGTGGGTGAGTGTGTGGATGATGTGTGATTGTGTTGTGAGTGTGTGTGAGTGTGAGTGTGTGCGTGGAGTGTGGTGGTGAGTGTGAGTGTGGTGATTGTGAGTTTGTTAGTGTGAAGTTGTGATGTGAGTGTGAGTGTGAGGTGTTGAGGGTGTGAGTGTTTGAGTGTGAGTGTGGTGTGTGAGCGGTGGTGTGTGTGTTTAAGTGTGAGAGTGGTGTTTGTGAGGTAGCTTGTGTGTGTGTGTGGTCTGTTGTGTGTGTGTGTGTGTGTGAGAGGAGAAGTGTGTGTGAGGAGGTGGTGGTGGTCGTGATGATATGATGTTGATGTGTGTGGTGCTAGAGTGGATCCAGCCGTAACTCTCATACTCACTGATCAATGTCATACCATAACTACAGCGAAACATCGATCAGTTCTGATGATAACGACACCCAGAAGGAGGAGGGGAGACACACAACACACTCGCCACCGCATCACTCACTCACACAACACTCATTCACTCCTTACTCCTGGCTCGCACACCACACACTCCATCTCGCAAACATCGCGGCGCAGCTCGCTCGTCACGCACTCACCTCATCTCACTCACGTCCCACTCCTTGCCCACACACACTCACTCATTCACTCACACGCACGCACACTCACTCACACACACACAACTCATGCTCACAAAAACACACACACTCAACGCTCCAACTCACACACAAAACTCCCCACACACACTCCACAGCTCTCCCACACACACACACACCTCTCACACTTACACACACGCACGAGCACACGCGAACAATCATTCACTCACTCACTCACACACACGCACACACACACACACACCTACACACACACACCTCTACACACACACATACCTCTACACACACACCTCCACACACACACACACAAACACACACAAACACACACCCACACACTCTCACACACCCACACTCACGCACACACACACACTCAGGTCACTCACTCACACACACCACTCTCACACACTCTCATACACACACTCTCATTCACTCACACACACCCTCATTCACTCACTCACACACACAAACTCATACTCACACACACACACACTCCTCTCCCCTCACTCACATTTCAGCGCACACACACTCACTCACAAACGCGACACCTCACTCCCTCACACACGCACACTCACTCACACACAAACACACGCACTCACACTTACACTCACTCACACACCCACACACACTCATTCACTCACTCTCTTCCGAGCACGACACTCACATCACACGCGCACATCACTCACTACACTCCTCCACCGCACACCACTCACGCCCGCACGCACACCCTCACACGCATTCACTCACACACACAGCGCACGCTCACTCACGTCACATCACCTCACCGCACACATACACTCACACTCAACTCCTCACCACACGCACACACTCACTCACACTCACGCATTCACTCACTCACTCACACTTCACTTCCTCACTCACACGCACACACTCACTGCACACACAACACACACACACTCACTCACTCCACACAACTCACTTATCACCACTCAATGCCCGATATACTTCAAACGAGTTAGTTTTTCGTTCTTTGTTTTGGGGCAAAAAGAAGTTTGAAAAGGCTGAGCGATGGTATACTGTTTTCAAACATTCTGACACCCGCGCTGCTGGAGGCGGGGTGTTAATGTAAACGTGTGTCGTGTCGCGCAACTCGCGCTTATGCCCTAAACACAACAACGATGCAATGACGAAATGTATCTAGGTGTGAGACGGGCCCCAATGGTCAGAATATTATAGACAAAAGAGAATGATTAGCATGCAGTTCAGAGTCAAGTTCTGTTTTGCAATACAAAAAGGACGCATTGGCATTTCCATATTCAGATCCTTTAGGGAGTGTGAATGTCTCATAGTCTGAAAACTTTTTTTTTTTTAAGTCTGAAAACTTAAGCATGATGTGAAAAAAATATTGGAGTCATCTCAATAACACAAACATGATACTTTATTTTATGATTGTCCATTTATTTTATTAAACTGGGTAAACTAATGCACCTTTTAATATTTTATGTGGTGTCATGATTTAATTTTGATAAAAACAAAGGTTAAGTATTGAATGTTCTTTTGGCATTTCCTCTCAAATTCGCTTACAGAAAAAACGACTGCAGCAGCATGATTTTGTTCGAAATGAAGTCTCATCAGTTTGTTCTTCGATTTCGTTTGAAGTATATCGGGGCCTTCACTCGCTCACTCACTCACTCACACACAGAGCCGTAGCTCATGAATTATTCACGATCTTGCCCTGCAGGAGGCGGAGCGTCAGAAGGAGGAGGCGGAGCATCAACAGGAGGATGAGGAGGGCTGGGTGAAGGTGACGAAGGGCAGCCGCGGTGTGAAGGTCCGCCCACACAGCGAGACGGCCAATGAGAGGACACTTCAGAAGGAGAAGAAGAAGAAAGAGCGCAAGGAGCTGCTGAACTTCTACACGTGGCAGCACAGAAACACTCAGAAAGAACGTGAGTCTCGAGACGATCAACGACACATTCATGCATGAGTGAAGACTGTGAGAGAGTGCACTAGATAGTGTGTGACAAGTCTGCTGTCTGAACGCCACCGACTTTAATTGTTTTTATCATGAAAAATAATTGTAAACAATAGAAATGTGAGATATAAACTCCAAATTGCAGAATTTCAATATATAATCTATAGAATTGCGAGATAATGAACTCAGAATTGCGAGATGTAAACCGAATTGCAAGAAATAAACTAAGTGCGAGATGTAAACAATAGAATTGCGAGATGTAAACTCAGAATTGCAAGAAATAAACTAAGTGTGAGATGTAAACAATAGAATTGCGGGATGTAAACTCAGAATGGCAAGACATAAACTTAAGTGTGAGATGTAAACAATAGAATTGCGGGATGTAAACTCAGAATGGCAAGACATAAACTTAAGTGTGAGATGTAAACAATAGAATTGCGGGATGTAAACTCAGAATGGCAAGACATAAACTTAAGTGTGAGATGTAAACAATAGAATTGCGGGATGTAAACTCAGAATGGCAAGACATAAACTTAAGTGTGAGATGTAAACAATAGAATTGCGGGATGTAAACTCAGAATGGCAAGACATAAACTTAAGTGTGAGATGTAAACAATAGAATTGCGGGATGTAAACTCAGAATGGCAAGACATAAACTTAAGTGTGAGATGTAAACAATAGAATTGCGGGATGTAAACTCAGAATGGCAAGAAATAAACTAAGTGCGAGATGTAAACAATACAATTGCGAGATTTAAAAATCAGAATGGCAAGAAAATAAACTAAGTGCGAGATGTAAACAATAGAATTGAGAGATGTAAACTCAGAATTGCACGACATCATCTATTGTTTACATCTCACACAGTTTATGTCTTGCCATCTGATTTTTACATCCGCAATCTATTGTTTACATCTCGCATTAGTTTAAGAGAATGTAAAACCAGACTGGCAAGAATAAACTCGTGCGAGATGAAACATAGAATTGTGAGATTAAACTCAGAATGGCAAGACAGAACAAGTGTGAGATGTACAAAGACAATTGCGAGATGTAAACTCAGAATTGCAAGAAATAAACTAAGTGCGAGATGTAAACAATAGAATTGCGAGATTTAAAAATCAGAATGGCAAGAAAATAAACTAAGTGCGAGATGTAAACCATAGAATTGCGAGAAATAAACTAAGTGCGAGATGTAAACCACATAGAAGTGCGAGAAATAAACTTAGGGCGAGATGTAACCATAGAATTGCTAGATTAAATCATAATGCAAGAAATAACTAAGTGCGAATGTAAACTCAGAATGGCAAGACATAAACTTAAGTGCGAGATGTAAACAATAGAATTGAGAGATGTAAACTCAGAATGGCAGACTAAACTCGTGCGGATGCTAACCATAAGAATTGCGAGAAATAACTAGTGCGAGATGTAAACAATAGCATTGCGATAATTAAACTCAGAATTGCAAGAAATAAACTAAGTGTGAGATGTAAACCATAGAATTGCGAGAAATAAACTAAGTGCGAGATGTAAACAATAGAATTGCGAGATTTAAAAATCAGAATGGCAAGAAAATAAACTAAGTGCGAGATGTAAACAATAGAATTGCGAGATTTAAACTCAGAATGGCAAGAAAATAAACTAAGTGTGAGATGTAAACCATAGAATTGCGAGAAATAAACTAAGTGCGAGATGTAAACTCAGAATGGCAAGACATAAACTTAAGTGCGAGATGTAAACAATAGAATTAACAATAGAATTGCGAGAAATAAACTAAGTGCGAGATGTAAACAATAGAATTGAGAGATGTAAACTCAGAATTCAGAGAAAGTCACTCGTGCGAGATGTAAACAATAGAATTGCGAGATTTAAACTCAGAATGGCAAGAAATAAACTAAGTGCGAGATGTAAACCATAGAATTGCAAGAAATAAACTAAGTGCGAGATGTAAACCATAGAATTGCGAGAAATAAACTAAGTGCGAGATGTAAACAATAGAATTGCGAGATTTAAAAATCAGAATGGCAAGAAAATAAACTAAGTGCGAGATTTACCTCAGAATGGCAAGAAATAAACTTAAGTGCGAGATGTAAACAATAGAATTAACAATAGAATTGCGAGAAATAAACTAAGTGCGAGATGTAAACCATAGAATTGCAAGAAATAAACTAAGTGCGAGATGTAAACCATAGAATTGCGAGAAATAAACTATTGCGAGATGTAAACTCAGAATTGCAAGAAATAAACTAAGTGTGAGATGTAAACAATAGAATTGCGAGATTTAAAAATCAGAATGGCAAGAAATAAACTAAGTGCGAGATGTAAACAATAGAATTGCGGGATGTAAACTCAGAATGGCAAGAAATAAACTAAGTGTGAGATGTAAACAATAGAATTGCGAGATGTAAACTCAGAATTGCAAGAAATAAACTAAGTGCGAGATGTAAACCATAGAATTGCGAGAAATAAACTAAGTGCGAGATGTAAACAATACAATTGCGAGATTTAAAAATCAGAATGGCAAGAAAATAAACTAAGTGCGAGATGTAAACCATAGAATTGCGAGAAATAAACTAAGTGCGAGATGTAAACAATAGTTGCAGATTTAACAAATCAGAATGGCAAGAAAAATAACTAGTGCGAATTAACAATAGAATTGCGAGAAATAAACTAAGTGCGAGATGTAAACAATAGAATTGCGAGATGTAAACTCAGAATGGCAAGAAATAAACTAAGTGCGAGATGTAAACCATAGAATTGCAAGAAATAAACTAAGTGCGAGATGTAAACCATAGAATTGCGAGAAATAAACTAAGTGCGAGATGTAAACAATAGAATTGCGAGATGTAAACTCAGAATGGCAAGACATAAACTAAGTGTGAGATGTAAACAATAGAATTGCGAGATGTAAACTCAGAATGGCAAGACATAAACTTAAGTGCGAGATGTAAACAATAGAATTAACAATAGAATTGCGAGAAATAAACTAAGTGCGAGATGTAAACAATAGAATTAAAATCAGAATGGCAAGAAAATAAACTAAGTGCGAGATGTAAACCATAGAATTGCGAGAAATAAACTAAGTGCGAGATGTAAACAATAGAATTGCGAGATGTAAACTCAGAATGGCAAGACATAAACTTAAGTGCGAGATGTAAACAATAGAATTGCGAGATTTAAACTCAGAATGGCAAGAAATAAACTAAGTGCGAGATGTAAACCATAGAATTGCAAGAAATAAACTAAGTGCGAGATGTAACATAATTGCGAGATTTAAACTCAGAATGGCAAGAAAATAAACTAAGTGCGAGATGTAAACCATAGAATTGCGAGAAATAAACTAAGTGCGAGATGTAAACAATAGAATTGCGAGATGTAAACTCAGAATGGCAAGACATAAACTAAGTGCGAGATGTAAACAATAGAATTAACAATAGAATTGCGAGAAATAAACTAAGTGCGAGATGTAAACAATAGAATTGCGAGATTTAAACTCAGAATTGCGAGTTGCAAACTAAGAACTGCAAGATACAAACTCAGAATTGCGAGATGTAAACTCCGTAAAATTGTTATTCCTTTTTTCTTGCAATGCTGACTTTTTTTGTTTTTTTCAAAATTGCACCTTTTTATGTCATAACTGTTGTAATTCTGAGAAAAAAGTCAGAGCATGGTGCCGTGTGTCTGAGAGGCTCTCAAAGCGAATCATCCATCTGTTTCAGATATCGCTGAGCTGAGGAAGAAGTTTGAAGAGGACAAACAGAGAATCGCTGTACTGAGAGCACAGAGGAAATTCAGACCCTACTGATTCAACATACCCACAATGCCCTGCACCCGCTGACTCCACATACCCACAATGCCCTGCACCTGTTGGCCTGTACTGTCTGGTAACATGAAGGTTCATTTGAAATAAAGTCTGGAGAACATCAAAGGTTTCTGATTACAATGTGTTTTTGTAGCGCTGAGCAATGTAGCCAATCACAGACTTATCTGTTGATTTGGAACAGCCGAATTCACTAGCCGGATTTTTTCTGCACGCTCACTATTAGTCTCGTTGTAACATGATGTACATAAGAGGTTCATTGATTATAAAGGAGCTTTGTGAGATCGTGATGAACTGAAGGAAGTGACACCTTTTTAGTGATTATAAAGGAAGTGCTATTGCGGCACTTTCTAGCCTAAATATAATCTGCTCAGAATTCAAACAAAAGGTTAGTTTTTTCAGCCATATACCCTGTACAAGCAGTTTCAAGAGTGGCATAAATCCCTCATAAATGTGATGCATTTTCGAATGGGAGAAAAATTATTTGTCAAAATAGATGTTCAAGCAAAGTAAATGCAGACTAATAGGTTAATAGAAAAATAGTAGAATTTTCGTGTCAAAATGTTTTTTTTTAAAAATGCGGTTGCAATTATTTATAAAAGTATTTACTAGTAAATCTTGCATTTTTCTCACTGTACATTGTTCCTGAACTCCAGCTTTCCTGGGGAATACACTGCCACTAGGTTGAAGTGCATCATCCTAATTAGGAGACTAATTAGGGGACCTCGTCAAGGTTTTTCTGGTTTATCAAAGGGCCTAAAGGTTTATGATCTGTGAGTACTTTGAAGGACTCCAAACCACAAAGATATTGTGACAGCTTTTCACACATCCAAACTGAAGCCAAATGCTCTTTTTCAATTTGAGCGTTGCATTTCTCAGCGGCTGTGAGAGTACGGAAACAGAAGGCCACTGGAAGCATCTTCCCATCATGCTCTTGAAGCAATGCACCCCCTATTCTATAACTGCTGGCATCAGCCGAGATGACTGTTGGCTTGTTCACGTCGTAATATGCCAACACTGTGGCCGCACTAACATTTCTTTCACTTTCGTGAACGCCTCCTCTTGACTCTTGTCCCATCTCCTCACTGCATCGGCTCTCAGTAGCTCATTCAATGACTAACACTGTAGCGCAGTGTGGCAGGTAACTGCAAAGCTAATTAATCAGACCCAGCATCCAATCATGACAGAAATCAGATTTGCCTTGATCTTTTGCCATATAAGAGTTCTTTGTACCATTAAAACATCCTGCACGTTTCATAGCTTAAAACGTTCTCCTCATTATAAACAAAGCATTTATTTAATCAAGCTCCAAAAATGGCTCATTTGGATCTGAGGTGCACGATGAAATCACCCAGGCACAAACATCTGCATAAACACCACTTCCAGAGCAAGACATCGACGAATAGTCTTATTCTCACCATAGGCACTGCCCACAGGCGTTCAGTCGCTTAATGGCTAACACTTGGCTACGCTGAATGTGTGAGTGTTGCATCGCGTCAAAAGCAAATAGAAATTACAATTATTGCCGGGGGCGTTGAAACTGTTTCCCATGCAATAACATTAGCCAATCATAGCAGTGGCCAATTACTGAGAAGCTTTAAAAGACCCGCCCCTTAAAAACGTCTCTGGCTACTTGCGTAACCCATTTTCGTCTCGTTCCCTACACAGAGAACCTGGGTTACGCAAGTAACCAGAGAACGCCAAGCTAAAACCCTGCCATATCTGGCCAGATGAAGAACCACATAGCATCCACGGCTGGTTCAAGTGGACAAGACCTGGGAACCAGGAGCCGTGTCAACATCCAAATTATAGAACTTTATAGAGCGTGCGTGCGACCATCCTGCCTCTACATACACATCCTCTAGGGGGACCCCTCTAAAAAGAGCTTGAGAGGAAGCCACACTCCTGGCAGAATGCGCCTGAATACTGAGAGGTGAAGAAAGACCACGCACCTTGTATGCCAGCGAAATAGCATCCCTAACCCAGTGAGAAATTCTGTGCTTCGATGCAGCAAGCCCACAGTGGCGGCCAGCAACAAAGCATATCAACAGCTGGGAAGATTTCCTCCAATGGCTGGAGCGGTCTACGTAGAGCTTCAAAGCGCAGACAGGGCAGAGCATGTGAAGACTCTTATCCTTTCCTGAAGCAAAAGGAGGAGGATGGAAAGAGTGAAGGGTATCCACCTGAAAGCGAAATGATGTGGACAAAACCTTGGGAACATAGCCCGACCAGGGTCGTAAGGTTACTTTGACCTAACCCGGTATGAAGTCCATACACATCACACTGACAGAGAGAGCTTGCAAATCCACAACTCGCTTCAAAGAAGTTAGCCCCAACAAAAGAGTAACCTTGAGAGTCAAAATCCTCTCTGGAGCTGTCTCCAAGGGCTCAAAAGGAGCTTCAAGTAAGCCCTCCAGGATGACTGACAAGTCCCAAGAAGGAACTCCAAGGAGAGGAGTGCTAGCTTCAGATGCCGAACCCCATGCATTAACATGGAGACCAACCAATGTCTCCCAAGGGGAACTTCATCCAACTCTCTCCGAGCGGCGATGCCGCGACAAACATTCAGGGAAGTAGCAGCCGCTCCCACTGCAAAATTTTTCTTACCGGAACCCCAGCATTGGACCTACAGGGCAGCTGACAGGGTCCACCACATGGGCTAAGCACCATGACTCAAAGGCCTTCCACTTGAAGGAATACAGCCTCCTCGTGGAAAGGGCTCTGGCACTAGCGACAGTCTCCTGAACATCGGCAGGAAGACTAGGATCAGCCATATCACCCTGTAGCCCAAGACTGGTTGCCCACTGAAGCTAAGCAGGGTTGAGCCTAGTCGGTACATGGATGGAAGACCTTCTGGGAAAACTAGGTTGCTGCTGGAAGAGGTGTTAGTGAGACCAGCAGGCCGTGCTCACCCTGTGGTCTGTGTGGGTCCTAGCGCCCCAGTGTAGTGATGGGGACACTATACTGTCAACAAGCACCATTCTTTGCATGAGACGTTAAACCGAGGTCCTGACTCTGTGGTCATTAAAAATCTCAGGATGTTTCAAAAAGCGTAGAGATGTGACCTCGGCATTCTGGCCAAATTTGCCCATTGGCCTCTGACCATCATGGCCTCCTAACAATCCCCATATCTACTGATTGGGTTCATCACTCTGTCTCCTCTCCACCAATAAGCTGGTGTGTGGTGGGCGTTCTGGCGCACTATGGCTGCTGTCGCATCATCCAGTTGGATGCTGCACACTGGTGGTGGATGAGGAGATATCCCCTGATAATGTAAAGTGCTTTGAGTGCCTAGAAAAGCGCTATATAAATGTAATTAATTAGAAGTCAAGGCTTCTGGCCTTATATGAGCCATACCCACAACTTCCAGATCTCAGGTTGAGGGTGTCAGATCTTGCCTTGAAGCTGAGATAGCAGAACTTTTCTGATCGGAATCTCCCACGGAGGAGCGAGCTGAAATGGCCAGAACTGAGCTACGAGCAGGAGACGGACCCCGCTTTCCTTGACCCTGCACAGTACTGCCAGAATTCAACTCGACAGGCGTAAACGTATACAGTTTCAGCGCTGAGGCAGTGCCCGCGCCATCAGCCAGTGAATTGGCATGATTCTATGCTTGCTTCAGACAATCTGCCCAGCCAGAGGGCATTCCCATTGAGTCATAGCTATGCAGCATCAAGTTAACCATGAAAGAGAACAAGCCATTCTAATCATTTTTCCACATATTTATTTGCTTTTGTTTGGGGTTTTTTTTTGTGCAAAAAAACTTTAACATTATAAGTAAACCTCAAGGAACACATTCAAATAATAAAAAATAAATTTTATGACCCCTTTAACTCATTTAGATTTTAGATCCACATTAGTCAGTGGTTGATCCACTGAATTAGTAATTAGTTGGTAGTTTGTTTGTTTTTATTTTTGTCAGTAATGACTCGGCTTTCTAAAAGCACTAACAACTTGTACAAAATATCCATGTTCTTAGAATTAGAACGTCTAATCAAATTATTGTACCCGATCAGATCTAATATAGATAACACCAAATTTGCTGTTGTTGGCACACTTTGTAGACAAAAAAAATGCCTTCGCAAAAAAGAAGACAGAGAGAGAAAGAGCGAAGGGAGGCTGCTAAAGGCAGTTCAACATTGCAAACATGAACTCAAAGCTCCAGCAAGCCAGCAGCTAAATCATCATATAGAATATTTAGCAGTTTGTCACACTTTAATTCTTGTAATTAAGTATATTTCCCATTATAATTACTTGTCTTGATATTAGTAATCTATAACACATCATACTCCATTAAAACCATGTTAATAGTAGTCCTATAAATGGTTAAAAAAATTATATAAATGTTCTAAATGAGTTGTTTGTTAGTATATAATATAGATTTATGCTGTGAAATATTAAATGAAACGTCTAATACTTATAGGGGAGAGTGGGGTAAGATTAACCATTTTTTACTTATGTGGTCCTCAAGATAAGGGAAATGATGCAGAAGTACAATGAAAGTATATCCTAATGAAAGTATTCCTATCATTTTAAATGATCAGAATGTATCTATGACAAAGTGTTCTAAGAATATGGCTTTAAAAAAGTGTTCCCATGGCTCAGTTAGCCCGGGGTTTGGGGTAAGTTGACCCGAGTCGAGTCCGTGGGTAAGATGCACCATCTGGGTGTAAAATGATCATCTGACTGAATCTGATTCAAACCCATGTGAAATAAATAATAATTAAAAAACAAATGTAATAATTTCATTTTACAAACAGTCATATTTCTTTTCATGAAGGACAACATAAAACCAACCAAATGAAGATTAGATTTCAATATTTAATTGTTTGCATTTCTAAAACAATAATTTGAACACTAAAGTTGTAGCCTTCCTAAAACATACTAAACAGAGAGTTTGTTGGCCATTGGGGACTACAGGTGGAAAGATATATCTGGTTATAATGTGATGAAAAGCATTTTCTGCTTCTTATCAGAGAAGGACTTGGTGCACTTGCACACTGTCCCTATCAAATACTTCCTGCAAATCATATGTATAAATGCTAAACTAATGCCATTAATATTCCATTCGGAAATAGTCTCGCGGAGCCAGAGTCTAAACTCACCTCCTAACCCGCCATGTAGGCGCGCATACAATAAACGATATACAGTATCAAGAAGCATAAAAAGAAGAGTAACACGAACAACATCTGGTACACCCGCCACGTGACATTGCGACATCACTTCCCCATACCTCCATAGACTTGTACCTCCATATACCCCCCTTTTTCTCCTTAGCACTCTCGATGATGTCCAAATACATGCACTTAATAAATCATTCCTAAACGTTCTACGTACCCACTGCAACTTCCCCACTCTCCCCTACTTTTCAATCAAATCTGCTTTAAAGTTCATTCTTCCCATTACAAAAAAAAAAAACATACTCATATATTGGAAATTGCGTTACCTCAACCCTTGGTGACACGATAACCTCACAAAACATAAAATCCAATAAATCATATAATATAAATCACTATACATATCCAATAAGTTCTTAAAAATCACGCAGCACAAGCACAGCAATGTGAAGTAACCAAACATGCAGATATAATGTTTTAGTGCAAAGACTATTCAGTCTGTTACAGTGACAAAAGCTCAAGAGCGTTCTTATTAACTGCAAGAGTTTAATCGTCAGTTCACTTCTGAATAGGTAGGAGCAACCATGCTTCACACAGTGACTTGTGCAGGTCCCATGTTAGGTGGATGGGGAGTGGAATTACCTGGGATGTGGAGCTGTGGGGGGGTCTGATGTTCACATTTCAGTGGTGAGGGGCAAACGAGGGGGGGGGGGCAATGTCCGGAGTAGTTCAGCTCCTTACAGCCTATGAATTAAGCTGTCCTCAGTCCCTGCTGTCCTTGGCTGGAGACTCCGCAGTTCTCCTCCCTGATTGCACAACTGCAGAAGCTGTGTGTCCGGGTTGGTGGGATCACCTGCAATCAGAGGGCTTTTGCGGTGAGCCCGGGTTCCATAATATCCTGGATGGAGGAGAGAGACACCAACCCCTTCGCAGCGCTTCTTCACTATGCATTGATGTCTTTGCGGTAGGACGCGTTGCTGGCTCCATACCACACAGTGATGCAGCTCGTCAGAATGCTCTCGATGGTGCCTCTGTAGAAGGTGCACATGATGGCGGCCGGGGCTCTGGAAGTAGAGACACTGCTGTGCTTTCTTGGCCAGTGCTGCGGTGTTGTCAGTCCAGGAGAGTTCTCGGATGTGCACCCCCGAACTTGTGCTGGCTCCGATCTCTCCCAGGTCCACCATTGACGGTCGAGGAGCATGCTGCGTGCCACTCTCCTGACGTCACAACAATCTCCTTGCAGCTTCTCCACATCGAGAGAGATTGTTGTCCACTACTTGGGGGCACCACCCCGGCCAGGTGGCTCACTCACTCCTGTAGTTTTTGGTCTCATCTCTGTTGCTAATGAGACCCACTACAGTCGTTTCTTCCGCAAACTTAATAAAGAGATTGAAGTTGTGTGACGGTGTGCAGTCGTGTGTCAGCAGAGTGAAGAGGAGGGTGCTCCGCACACATCCTTCGGGGGCCCCAGTGTTCAGAGTGATGGTGCTGGATGTGTTACTTCCCAGTTGCACAGCAAAGTGTTGAGCCCCAGCTGGACCAGTTTGTGAATGAGCTGTTGATGGATGATTGTGTTGAATGCTGAACTGAAGTTTATGAACAGCATTCTGACATATGAGTATTTTTTGTCCAGATGTGTGAGTGCTAAGTGGAGGGCAATGGCGATGGTGTCATCGGTCGAGCGGTTGGACCAATATGCAAACTGGAAGGGGTCCAAGGAAGGGGGGAGGGCAGACATGATGTGGTGCATGACTAGCCGTTCAAATCACTTCATGAGGATAGGGGTAAGTGCAACTGGACGGTAGTCATTAAAGCAGGATGGAGACAACTTCTTCGGGACTGGAATGATGGTGGTAGCTTTGAAGCATGTGGGGACAACAGCTTGACTTATGGCGCTTTCCACTGCCTTTACGGCACGGTACGCTCGGTACGGTTCACTATTTGGGGGGTTTTCCCTGTTAAGTACCTGGTACCTGGTACTTTTTTGTTTAGTACCACTTCGGTTGGGGTTCCAAGTGAACCGTACCATTACCAAAATGTGACGTGTAAACTCTGCTGATCACGGATTGGCCGGAGAGAATTGTCACTACCTGCGTCACTGAACTTGCGACAAAAACATAACAGAACCGCTAGATTTAAATCAGCACAGCCAGCGAAGGATCGAACGCAACTGTTTTGAACGAGCGCACCTTTTTTTAATAACCAAAAAATGTTTCGTTGTCTGTTGAGGAAGTACTGACGTTCCTCTCGTTGATAGCAGAGGTGCTGATCCAGCGAGAGCTTGATGGGGCAAGGTGGAATGAAAAAGTTTTTTAGGAGTCGTGGCAATAGAGGCGGCGCAACTATAATGATATGTGAATAATCTCGCCCACTCTAAAGCGGTACTGAACCTCAGTGGAAACGCAAACCGAGCCGTGCCGTGCCGTACTGAGCCATACCGAGCCGAGTCGTACCACGCAGTGGAAAAGCGCCATTAGTGAGATGTTGAAAATGTCTGTGAAGACATCAGTGAGTTCCACTGCACAGTCTCTCAGTACACGCCCAGGAATGTTGTCAGGACCCGGAGCTTTGCGTGCGTTTATCCTGCTGAGGGATCTCCTCACGCTTTCCGGGGACAGCGTCATCACCTGGTCACTGGGAGGAGGTGGAGTCCTCTGTGCAGTGGTGCTGTTTTGTGCCTCAAAGCAAGTGAAGAAGACGTTCAGCTCGTTCAGCAGGGAGATGGTGCTGTCACAGGTCCGCGGTGGGGGCTTGTAGACCGTAATGGTCTGTATCCCCTGCCACAGGCTCAGAGTGTCTCTGCTGTCGCTGAAACGATGGGCTATCCTCCTGGAGTACTGTCTTTTAGCCTCTCTGATGCCGCGGGATAGGTTGGCCCTAGCTGTCTTCAGGCCCACCTCATCTCCAGCTCTGAAGGCAGTGTTCCAGACCTTCAGGAGTCTGTAGACCTCCCCTGTTAGCCACGGCTTCTGGTTGGCCTGGACAGTTATGGTCTTTGTGACCGTTACATCATCAATACACTTGGTGATGTAGTTAGTGACAGTATCTGAGTACTCTTGGAGGTCTGTGGAGTTATTGTATGTGGCAGCCTGCTTAAACATATTCCAGTCAGTGGTGTTAAAACAGTCTTGAAGAGCCTCTGATGACCCTTCCGGCCACACTTGTATCTGTTTGTGAACTGGTTTGGTGACTTTAACGAGTGGTCTGTATGCAGGCATTAGCATGACAGTGATGTGGTCTGAGGCACTGAGGTGGGGGAGGGGCTTGTAAGCTCCTCTCTGGGTGGTGTAAACAAAGTCTAGAATGTTGTTTCCCCATGTTGGAAAGTTTATGTGTTGGTGTATTTTTGGGAACACACTCTTTAAGTCTGCGTGGTTGAAATCCCCAGCCAAGATGAGAAAAGCATCAGGGTGGGCTGTCTGCTGCTCACTGATGTGCTGGTACAGTTCATTTAGTGCCTCGCTCCTGTTGCTGTTGTTGTAGCTGGGAGGGATGTATACAGCAACAAGCAGTATGGCTGTGTATTCCCTCGGTAGATAGAACGGCCGGCACTTAATAATCATAAACTCCACCAGGGGTGAGCAGTGTTTGCAGACCACAACAGCATCGCGGCACCACACATCATTGATGTAAACACAAAGCCCGCCACCGCGGGTCTTACCTCCTTCGAAGAGAACTCTGTCCACTCGATAGCATGTTAGCTGATCGAACTGAATAACGCAGTCTGGAAAGCTGTTGCAGAGCCATGTTTCCGTGAACACAAAAACACAACAGTCTCTTACAGC
This sequence comes from Sinocyclocheilus anophthalmus, assembly GCA_018155175.1. Classification (NCBI taxonomy): domain Eukaryota; kingdom Metazoa; phylum Chordata; class Actinopteri; order Cypriniformes; family Cyprinidae; genus Sinocyclocheilus; species Sinocyclocheilus anophthalmus. The sequence goes on from JADLZN010003425.1 coordinate 64,377, forward strand.
CCTCTGAGTTTCTGAGTTACCTCTGTTCCTTGAATCCATTGGATGCAGAGCAGGCTCAGAGAGTGAGGGAGAGCCCGCTCTTATCAAAACATCTACAATAAAGTTTGAAATTATTACAGAGTGTGCTGTCTTCTCTTTTAATTGTATATTTGTAACAACTGGATAATTTGTAATAAGAAGCACCCGCCCTCATTGTGCCCCTTTTTTTTGGTTTGGGCCACTGTCCCTCAAAATGTCTGTGCATGGCCTGCTCTTGACGAAAACAATGTCCCACAAAACCCAGTTCCTTCTGACCAAATATGCATAGACTTCATAAAGTCTATGGTCATGTTCTTCACGTATACGACCAAATACCAAGATGTTGTCCATGTCGCAGCATACTCCCTCGACACTCCGAAGCAGCTCAATCATGTGTTTCTGAAACATCTCTGGAGCACTAGTTATGCCAAATGGCAAACGACAAAAGCAGTGCCTCTTGAAGGGGGTTATGAAAGTAGTCAACTTCTTGCTGGAAAAACTTGCTTTTGTTCTCATCTGGCCCATACACCCCAGCTTGCCACCAGGATTGCTCAGTATGACATTTGTTTTGCTCAGTGGTATCTTATTTTTCAGGCTTTCATAGCTTTCTCGGATATTACAGTGGCAGCTGCACCACAGTCGATTTTAAATTGGTTATTTGGCCTGTCCGTGGTGGAATGGGTGCATCCTTACAAGACATTGTGCCCAGGGGCCTCTGAATTCTTAATCCAGGCCTGCATGTAAGGGTTTGGGGGTTTATTGTTAATATTTGTGTATTTTCATAGTTCTTTTGTGCTTTATCCTAGAGTTTATAGCAGTTTATTTTAACATTTCAATGCAAGTTCATTTTGAATACAATTTGTTAAGATTTTACCTGCAGAAATGCTGATGTTCCTGTCTGACTTGTTTAAACACACTCATGTGATCATAAACTCCACCCTCTTACAGCTCTTACCAGGAAGAGACTGACGTGTTATTTCTGCTTTCTGTCACACTGCCTCTCTTCTCTACTGACAAAAGCAATAAAGAACCAGCCATCAGTGAAGAACCAAGATAAACTCTTTACAGAAGGATCTTTGTTAAGTTTGTTTCTGAATAGATAGCATATCTTTGTGATTCTCGAGGTGATTCGTTTTTCAAACCGTCGTTCAGAAAGTGAAAGTAAAGTTTAGATTGCTGGAGCTCAAAGAGTGAAAATGGCTTCACTATCTGAAGATGATTATATTTGTCCCGTGTGCTGTGAAATCTTCAAGAATCCTGTTCTTCTGTCATGTAGTCACAGTTTCTGTAAAGAGTGTCTTCAGCAGTTCTGGAGAACCAAGAAAACTCAGGAGTGTCCCGTCTGCAGGAGAAGATCCTCAAAAGTAGAACCTCCATATAATCTTGCGTTAAAAAACTTGTGTGAGTCATTCCTGAAGGAGAGAAATGAGAGGCGTTCATCAGGATCTGAGGAGATCTGCAGTTTACACAGTGAGAAACTCAAACTCTTCTGTCTGGAGGACAAACAGCCGGTGTGTGTAGTGTGTATGAATTCACAGAAACATGACAATCATAAATTCAGACCCATCGATGAAGTGGTTTCATCATATAAGGTGAGAGAAATTACTTTTAGCCAGCTTCATGTTGTTTCAAAAGTCCTGTTTAAGTGTTGATTTGATTGATCAGAGCTGCTTGTGTTTAGTCCAGCTGAGCTCCATTATCAATAACGTTTCATAGATTTGAGGAATTAATAACTACGGGGGCAAATGTATTTTCACACAGGCCCAGTTAGTATTGGAGAACTATTTTGCTTCAATAAATAACTTTGTCATTTACAAACTGTGCTTTGTGTTCACTCAGGTTGTGTTTGTTTTATGGCAGGTTATAATTTCTGAATTAATTTAGTATGAGATGTTCACAAAAACAGAAGACATCGGATGGCATCAAATACTTTTGCATTGCATTATATGATCATATCACTGTATCGTCTCCTCTTCTTCTTTCACTGTAATCTGGTGTTTTATGTATTTTTATGTTATTTAATTCTAGGAGGAGCTCAATACAGCACTGAAATCATTACAGAAGAAACTTCAACACAATGAAAAAACGAAAGGAGAGTTTGAGAAAACAGTTCAGCACATCAAGGTGAGGAAACAGAATCCAGAGTGTTACGGTCGAGCTTGTTCCAAGACCATAAAGAGGGAGACAGATAATGAAATAGGCTATAATAATTTATAATTTATTGGGAAAAAATAAACAATATTCTTTGTCTAGGGCAGGGGTAGGCAAGTTCGTTCCTAGAGAGCCGCAGTCCTGCAGAGTTCAGCTCCAACCCTAATCACACACACCTGAACAAGCTAATCAATGTCTTCAGGATCATTAGATAATCACAGGTAGGTTTGTTTGATTAGGGTTGGAGCTGAACTCCGCAGGACTGCGGCTCTCTAGGACCGACCTTACCTACCCCTGTTCTAAGGGAAAAGAAATAACAAAAAAATATGTTAACTATATGTCTAAATGCAATGAAAGATCAATATTAAAGGGAAAACGGAAACCCAAAGTTTGAGAGAGACTAAAGCATGTGACCTTCCTTTAAGACCAACAGCCCAGTTCTTTAAATAGAAAAGACTGCTGGTATACAATCACCCATGCCCCAGGTGTGCCCAGTTACCTAACTGCCCCTCAGGCCAATCCCTGCCCATGCACTGACAAAGAAAGGCCTAAGGAGAGCACAGGGGGTCGTAACACCTCCCTCCCTAGAAAGAGGTTTACAGTACGGAAAACCTCCAGCACACACATAAACAAACCAAAAGACCTCCTGTGATGCATCCATTTCTTCCCTTCATCCTGGGCTCTAGGAACAAGAAAAGAAAACAAGAGCACCCCCCAAAATCTAGACATGAGACAACATGTCTGCAATACTGTTATCTTTGTTGCTGATATGTCTAATATCTCGTGGGTACTGTTGTTGAATCAAACTCCAATTATTATTATTATAATGTGTTCATTTTGATTCCGCATTTTATTAATAAACACCAAAGGGTTGTGATCCATATATATGACTATAGGGCTGGTGGTTGACCCCAAATATACTTCAAAGTGTAGAACAGCAAGAATTAGAGCAAGTGCCTCCCTCTCAAAGGAAGAGTAAGCCCACTGATGCCAGTTCAACTTCTTAAAGAAGTAACATACTGGATGTTGTGTACCGTTCAAGCTCACCTGCATTAAAACAGCACCAGCCCCACTCTCACTGGCATCCACTGCAACACTAAAAGGATTCTTAAAATTTGGGGCCAAAAGTATAGCTGTAGCCAACAACATTTTTGCATTGTTAAATGCTTCCTGACACATCTCTGACCACACAAATGGCACTTTGGTACTAAGAAGATCAGTTAGTGGCACCACAACAGTAGCATAGTTTCTACTAAAACCTCTGTAGTACCCTGCCATACCCAGAAATCTGTGAAGTTCACATCGGTTTTGAGGCACAGGGAATTCACAGATAGCTCAATCTAGGCTTCTACAGGCCTAACCTGCCCACCACCCACCACCTTACCAAGATAGGTGACCCTGGCTTTCACAAACTCACATTTGACCAGGTTTATAGTAAGATTAGCAGCGGCGAGATGAGAAGAAAGTTCCCTGATTTGTGACAAGTGATCAGTCCAGGTATTACTATATAAAACCACATCATCAATGTAGGCCTCACATCCATGCATCCCATATAAAACACTGTTAACAAGACGCTGAAATGTGTCCGGAGCATTTTGTACTCCAGATGGCATAACTTTATACTGTAAGAAATTGTCAGGTGTCACAAAAGCAGACAACTCTTTTGCTCGATCGGTTAAAGGCACCTGCCAGTATCCTTTCAGGAGAACAGATTTGAGCTGAGCCAACTCTATCGACACAATCATCACACCGTGGTAAAGGATAACAGTCAGGCTTTTTAACTGCATTAAGCTTTCTATAGTCGCTGCAAAAACGATACGTCCCATCTGGCTTATTAACCAGCAGACAGGGGAGCTCCATGCACTGAAACTGGGCTCAGCAAGATAAAAGATATTCGACTTCCTTACCTAGTATTTCCCTCTTCCTAGGATTGACACGATATGCATGCTGTTTAATAGAGGGTTAGGCTGTCAGTCCAGTCATATGAATGATGTGATGTGTTGATGTGTGTTGATTGAGATGACTGAAGTGAATGTGATTTCATTTCAGGTTCAAGCTGAGCACACAGAGCGTCAGATTAAACAGCAGTTTGAGAAGCTTCATCAGTTTCTCAGAGATGAAGAAGAAGCTACAATCACTGCACTGAGGGAGGAAGAGGAGCAGAAGAAGCAGATGATGAAGGAGAAGCTGGAGAAGATCAACAGTCTCATCTCAGCTGTTTCATACTCAATCAAAGACATGGAGGAGATGATGAAAGCCAGTGAAGTCTGCTTTCTGAAGGTCTGATTTCAGATGATTGATTGATGATTGATTTGATGATTGATTGAGTTGTTGATGATCAAAGGTGTGTTTGTTCTGCAGAAGTTTCCAGTCTCAATAGAAAGGTGAGTGATGTGCTGGTGTCTCTGGTCTTTCTGCTTCTGAAGCCAAAGCCACTACAGTTCTGATCCTGAATGTTCTTCCAGAGTCCAGATCTCACAACCGGATCCACAAACTCCTTCTGGACTTTTGAGTCATGTGCCGCTTTACTTGGAACCTGCCCTCAGAGTCGGCAGACGATGCAGGAATGGTCCAGAACACGTGAGTCTGAACTGCAGAAGATCTTATCTCGCATACACACAACTGGAATGAGGCAATATTGACAGATTTCAGCATTAGGTGAATACCATCTCTGCTGCACCAAAAATTCAGCACCACTTTAGACAGAACAGGCCCCGAATTCAGTGCGTCTTGACTTTCATTTCAGTCTCTACGACGACACAGAAGTGATTCTGCCGTTTTTAGACCTCTTTATTTGTCAGACGGACAGAAACATTCTGCACAAAACAGTTTTTTATTTCTCATATATTACTGCTGTTTAAATACTACTGTTTTAATTATTATTAATATTTTTAATATCGATTATTTTTATGATAATATTTTTTATTTTATTAAAATAATTTTTGTATGTTTTTGTCATTTTGTCATTACTGTAAAATATTTATGCTTCATTTTTAATATGTATACTTATCAATTCTTTTAAGCTTTATTTTAATTCTGAATAATTAAATAAATTAAGCTAATAATATTATGCCTGTGTGGTATTTATTTTCCTAAAGTTAAGTTAGCTTCTTTTTATTGTATAATTTAAATAATTCTACTCAGTTGTAGTTTGTCATTTTATACTTCACAGAATTCATTTTATTTCGAGAGTGCCCAAAACAATTGTTAAGCATACACGTGAGATTAATTATTTGTTGATTTCAGCTAAATTCAGAACTGATTATGAAGACAACCACATCAAAGTTTGATTTCAGACATTACTATCATTATGAGTTAATATTGACATGGTCTTACTCAGTACTATTAAAGATATCACGGTTACCTTTTATCATAAGTTTTCGATTATTAGAAATTAGTCCTTGCATTATTGTTGAATAATCTACTGTTAAATATTTGTATAATTAACAGCAGTCATTAACGTTTGTGTCAAACAAGAGCACACTGAGGATTGTAAATAACTGCATTATTATTATATAGTATCTGGTTGAATTGCAATCACATGTGTACAGTTCTGTTGAAGTACGAAGTTTTTATAAAAGCGCTTGTGCTGGAAGTAATATAATGGAGCTTACATGAATAGTGTGGGTACCCCTCACTGTTTCTGATGTAACGTTCAGTATTGATAAATCACACAGAGAATGACTGACAGTGATGAGAGGAACATGTCTGATGTGTTTGTCATAATTCATAATCTGTGTTTGGTTCACTCCTGATCATTATATGAACATCAGAATAAAAGCAGTTGTTGATTGTGTCTCATCAGCTCCTGTGATTATGGATCCAAACACTGCAGATCCACGTCTCGTTCTGTCTGATGATCTGACCAGTGTGAGATTCAGCGGTGATGATCAACCTGTTCCTGATAATCCAGAGAGATTTGACTGGTGTCTCTGTGTTCTGGGTTCAGAGGGGTTTAACTCGGGAACACACTGCTGGGATGTGGAGCTTAAACAGAGTGAATGCTGGGGTCTTGGAGTAACTACAGCATCAAACCAGAGGAAGGGACGAGGTTTCTTTAACACTGATGTCTGGAGTGTGTGGTACGGATGGTCTCCAGGTTCTGGTTTTGATGTTAAACGTAAGCTTGATCGAGTCAGAGTGAATCTGGACTATGACGGAGGAACAGTGTCATTCTCTGATCCTCTAACTAACACACATCTACACACATTCACAAACACCTTCACTCACACACTCTTCCTTCTTCTTGCTGTTTTTTAGAAACTCTCTGAGGATCTAAGCGATCAATAGTCATAATCTTTAGCTCTGGATCTTCCTGCTTTCAACATCTTTCCATCATGTTTCAATATTTAATCCGAAATCACACGAGTAACAGAGCTGTTTGTCTGAACATCAGATCACAAAACAAGTGCATTTATTCCGCTTTACAAATGAAGAATTCTTAAACACGTGCTGAAGCGTTTAAAATAAATCATCTTACTCCTATGTGACCAATGAAAACAGTATGTGTATCTGTCCCTAACACCACTAGCAACAACATGGAGCAACCACCCATACACCCTAGCACAACATAGCAACCAACCCCCATACCACCCTAGCAACATATAGCAACCACCCATAACACCCTACCAACAACATAGCACCACCCATAACAAACCCTAGCAACAACATAGCAACCACCATACACCCAGCACAATATAGCACCACCCCTAACCCCTAACCAACACATAGCACGCCCCCCATACACCCTAGCAACGCATAGCAACCACCCATAACACCCTCAACAACTAGCCCACCCTATCACCCTGCAACAATATAGCAACCCGCCATACACCCTAGCACACTACCACCAACATAGCACCCTAGAACAACAACAACCACCCTAACACCCTAGAACAACAGCAACCACCATAACCCCTACAACAACATAGCCACCACCCATAACCCCAGCACACATAGCACCCACCATAACACCCCTAGGCACCCACCTAACAACCCCCATGAATCCCCCTAGAAAACAACAGCAACCACCTAACAACCACTCAGGAAACCCTAGCAACAACTCGCAACCATGTGAATGAAATATAATATTAGTCTAGAACTCTTGATTCAGCTGTGTTATGATCTGAAATTCTCAGATCAATGAGACTCACTGAAATCTCTGACAAAGTCTGAATCAGTTTCACAACATATTAATAATGGCTTGTATAAACTAACAATGTGTGATTTCATGATTTCAGTCTCATTTTCAGATTGAAACATTAAACGTTTGTCATGATTATTAGGTTTTAAATTGTGGTCAAATGTCTGGAAACCCTGATTTTCTTCTTTGTTTCTCAAACACAATATTCTAGACATGTTTATTTCTGTAGAGCTTTATATAATACAGATTGATTCAAAGCAGCTTGACATGAATAAACAGGACAATAACAGCATCAGTGTTGGATAATGTCTTGAATTCTGAAGGAATGAATGCAGTTTTAATGTCAGATATAAAGCAGAAGACAATATATGGAGTCATTATTCAGATGAGTGTAAACAGCTCCAGATGAAGTCAAAGTAAATGAATAAATGAATGTAATAGAAATGCTTCAGCTGCTCGTGTGAAATCAGTGCAGCTTTACTGACATCTAGAGCTGAAACTGAGCAGCTGACTGAAAATATCACTGCTTCATTACAGACGACCGTCCACAATAAGAAGAGCTGTTTGTAGTTAATACATCTACCCGTACAGAAAAAATAATCAAGATCTCAAACCTGTTGCCTCTTTAAGTTCCTCAAGCGATTTCCACCCTTCTTTATCCAATAAATGGTCCAACTTCACAGTTCCATTCCTCAATAAACATTTCCGTACAGTTACGGAAGACAGCAGTCTTGTTTGAATCAGTGGATTAAAAAAAAGTGGTTCCTCCAGTGCCCAGTGTTCTAGATTGTCCACATTCCTTTCTGTTCTTATGGCATTTTTTCATGTTTGTAACATAGATCTGTAAAAAACAGTGAGCTCAGATAAGTTCATCTCTTCAAGGTTCATTAAAAATAATTGTTTATCAAATCCAAATCCACCAACTCTCCTCCTGATCGCAATTGCAGTTTTTTCCCATAGCACGTCTTTATCATATACAAATCTCCGTGCAGCTTGTATCCTGAAAGCACGGATTCGATTTCGCACATCCACCAGTCCTTGACCACCTTCCTGTACTGGTAGGTAAAATCGCAAGCACTAATTCCAATGTTGGTCCATGGGGGGGGGGGGGTGTCCAGGAAAGAAGTCGACTATTGTCCTTTGTATAGAAGAGACCAACTCCTCTGGTGGCTCCATGACGATAGTTCTATGCCACAAAATGGAAGCAGCCAGATTGTTTACAACCAGAACTCTTCCTCGATACGATAATTGGGGTAACAGCCATCTCCACTTTGACAATCGGGCAGACACCTTTTCTGTCAAACCTTCCCAGTTTTTCCTTTGAAATTGTTCATTTCCCAAAAAAACTCCTAAAATCTTTAATCCATCTTTTTTCCATTGCAACCCTCCTGGAAGTTGTGGGAAATTTTCCAAATTACCAACTATAAAACCCTCACTTTTTGTCCAATTAACCTTAGCAGAAGAAGCTTTTTCATATAACTTAATAGTATTTGTTAAAATTGTAATATCTTCTTGGCCTGTAATAAAAACTGAAATGTCATCTGCATAGGCTGATAAAACCACCTTAGAATGACCATTAGCATGAGGGATTAAAGTTCCTTTTAAATTCTTCCTCAGCCTGCATAATAAGGTTTCAATAATCAGGCTGTATAATTGTCCAGAAATTGGACAGCCTTGCCTTATGCCTCTTGTCACAGATATTGGAGCACTTAAACCACCTCCCACTTTCACCATCACATGAACATTAGAATACAACAACGTAATATATGAAATAAAAACATCTCCAAATCCATAACTCTTCAACACCTTAAACAAATATTCATGATCCACACGGTCAAATGCTTTTTCCTGATCTAAAGACAGCACTCCCAAATCATTCTTATTATTTAGGTTAAAATCAATTATATCTCTCAATAAAAACAGATTATCTATAATAGATCTCTTAGGAATGCAGTATGTTTGATCATTTTGGATCAGCAAATGTAAACAGTGCTTAAGTCTATTTGCCAAGCATTTAGAAAAAAATGTTATAGTCCAGACACAACAGAGCAACTGGTCTCCAGTTTTTTAACAGTCCAAGGTCTCCTTTTTTTGGAAGCAATGACAAAACTGCCCGACGACAAAACTGCCCGACGACAACTTATTGGAAGTTGATTACTTTTTATGCATTCTAAAATGACTTCATATAAATCTGGTCCTATCAGGTCCCAGAATTGTTGATAGAATTCCACCTGTAATCCATCAATTCCAGGCGATCTACCTTTAGATAGTTGCCTCATAGCCTCTGTGAATTCTTGAAAGGTGATTAAATTATCCAAAGCTTGTTTTTGTTTTTCTTCAAGCTGAGGTAAGTCTTTAAGTATGTCTTCAGTGCACTCAATGTCACAACTCTCAGCTCTATATAATTCTTTATAAAAGTCTCCTGCCAATCTCCTCATTTCTGTAGGATCTGATGTAACTGATCCATCTGCACGACGATCATCTTTTGCTGGACATGTTTCCTTTCAAGGTTAAAAAAGAATGTGCTTGGAGCATCCATATCTTTAATGGAACAGTATCTTGTTCTTATCAATGCTCCTTTAGCTTGTTCATGTAGCAGAAAACTCAGTTCTTGTCTTTTCTTATTTAGCCCACCACATTGTACAGCCTCATTATTATTCATAATTTGTTTTTCTAGAGACTCAATGTCCGTCTGTAAAGCTTTCACTGTTGCTTTCACTATAGCTGATGAGTGGAAAGCATAGTTTTGACAAAACATGTTTATATTGGCCTTACCCACATCCCACCATTGGCTTAGGTTTTCAAATAATCTTTTCTTCAATTTCCATATATTCCAAAACATTTTAAATTTTTCACAAAAAGAGACATCCTGTAATAACTTAACATTAAAAATCCAATAATAATTAGCTTTAAGTGTCTTCTTCAGATTAAAATCCAATATAACCATATGATGATCTGAAAAACCGTTAGGTCTAATAAAATTATTCATCACCTTATTATTCCATGTCTTTTTTAAATAAAACCTATCCAATCTTGCTCCACTAATTCTGTTATCAACCACTTTTAACCATGTATACTGCTTTACTCCTTCATTTCTTGTTCTCCACACATCAGTTAATTGGAATTCGTTAATAACTTTTTTTAATGCCTCACTTGACTTATTGTGTGGCTCTTCCCCATTTCTGTCAAAAATAAAATCTGTTGTACAATTCCAATCACCTCCAAGTATTAGACAAACATTATCATCATATTTTTCAATGACCTTCCTTAATTCCATAAAAAAACCCAGCCGTTCTAGACCATTATTAGGAGCATATACATTAACAAATACAAATTCTATTCCTTTATACTCAATTTGTGCTAATAGTAATCTTCCTTTAACAATTTCTTCTATCTTTAAAATATTCACATCTTCAAAAAATAAAATAGCTACTCCAGCACTATTTCTCGTCCCATGACTCAAGGCAAAGTTTATTTTCCACCATATGCCCCATTCAACTTCATTATCATTGTCTGTATGTGTTTCTTGTAAAAAACAAACATTAACCTTATCAATTCTTAACAATTCTGAAATCTGTACTAATTTATTCTTATCCCTCCCCCCATTAATATTTAATGATCCCAATCTCCACACATCCATATAGAGAAATAAGAAATGGATAGAGAAAGAAAAAAACACAGAGTGAAGAATGCCACTTGTGATTTGTTCATATAACCATTTTTCTTTTTGAAACTTTCACTTTACTCCTCCTTAATTTCGTTAACATCTTTTTCAACCGGAATCTTTTCTTTTTATCCAAGGCTTCATAACTCACTGTTTTTTGAAACCACAGCACTGATCCTATACATTTTTCCACATCTGGAAAGAACTCTTCGACATCAACAACTTTACCAAATGTTGTGTCAAGGAAGTCATTAATTTCTTCTAAGGAATATGTGTCATCCATCACTTGTGACCCAATGTCTGAAATCTCAGAAAGTGCATCTTCGTCTCTCATTTCTGCATCACAGTTATCCTCCTTTTCATTTTTTCCAACACCATTTTCTCCACTTGCTGTAGGGCTAACGTTTTCCACATCTACACTATTATTTGCAACCATTACTGTTGTTTCATCATTCAGAATCACACTATCAATTCGACTGTCATTTTCTTCAGTTAATACAACAACTTCCTCAGCTCTTTGGGCCTCATTTTCTTCTACTAACTCCCTGGACCTCATTTTCCTCAACATCTACAGACTGCACATTTTCAGCATCATTCACAACAACCTCCTCATTTTGTCTAACGGCTTCTTCAACGATTTGAACTTTATGTGGGCATGCTAACCGCTTATGCCCGATATCTCCACACTCAAAACACTTCATATTTCCAGTACTTGCGTACACCATATACGCTCTTCCCTCATACCAAACTCTAAAAGACACATCTAACTCCTGTTCATTTAAGAACATAAAGACCTGTCTTCTAAACGACATTGTGTTTAAGCGCTTCATGTTTACATCCTAAAGGCACTGTTTTAATCGGTCTTTGTCAGGTGACGTCACGCTCGCGAGAACCGAAGTGCATTATGGGTGCAGCCGCCATTTGTAAGGTATCAGAGTCGGGGTAATATATCGTTGGATAATTGTATTTTTCATTCGCTTTATTTCAAAGACAATGGTACGGTCTTGTTGTGTGAAAGGTTGTAATACTAAGTCACACGATAGAAACGGTCAAAAGCTTCACCACCAGGAAAGGTTTTTAAAGTTTCCCACTTGGAAGAAAAGTTATGGACCGTAACAAAGAGGCGTCGGGTGGCCTGGGTTGCAGCAGTGAGACGCAAAAACATCACTTTTGGCAACGTATCTCCGTTTATGTATGTTTGCTCTCGACATTTTCATAAAGGTAAGTAAAATATTTAAGTAACGTTGACAAATGTCATGGCTTTCTGTCATTGTGTTGTTGTAAAATGTCATGCAGTCGTCATGTACAAGGTTGGAAAATACTTAATTGGTTTAACTTCACTTGTAATTAATTAATCGCATCCAAAATAAAAAAAAATTTGTTTACATAATATATGTATGTGTATGTACTGTTGTATTTATTATTGAGATATAAATACACACACATCTAGTATAGATTTTGAAATCAATTTCCATTAATACATTTCTATTCATATATTTTATTTATATAATAATATATATATCATATACAACACAACTATGTTCTTAAATATGAACATCATGTGTGTATTTAAATATACATAATAAATACACACAGCACACACACACATTATGCACAAAACTTTTATTTTGGATGTTTTTAATCGTTGCTCAGCAATAGTTATATTTAAATTTTAGTTAAAACTTTAATGTCCAAACGTTTGCTTTAGTATAACTTCTGACTACTGGTTACACTTCTGGTCTTATGTTATGTAGGTAAAAAACTTATATCATTACAGGTCAACCTGCATATGAGATGATCCAGACTGGGCACCATCCCTACATCTGGGCCATACAGAAATTACACAGACAGACACTGCACGCTCTGCAAGACGAAGTAAGAGGGAGCAAAGGAAAAAAACACTGCAGCCAGCTGAAGGGAATGGTGAGCGACACACAGAGGAGACACACGAGGCTGGAGATGGTGAGCGACACACAGAGGAGACACACGAGGCTGGAGATGGTGAGCGACACACAGAGGAGACACACGAGGCTGGAGATGGTGAGCGGCACACAGAGGAGACACGAGGCTGGAGATGGTGAGCGGCACACAGAGGAGACACGAGGCTGGAGATGGTGAGCGGCACACAGAGGAGACACGAGGCTGGAGATGGTGAGCGGCACACAGAGGAGACACGAGGCTGGAGATGGTGAGCGACACACAGAGGAGACACACGAGGCTGGAGATGGTGAGCGACACACAGAGGAGACACACGAGGCTGGAGATGGTGAGCGACACACAGAGGAATGTAACTTGTGTTTGCGCAGATGTGCAGAAGTAAACCGCCTGTTGGAAGAAAACCGACAGTTGCGACGCGAACTTGATGAGTACCGGATGTCTGATGGTTTTTTTGGAGGCAATGATGATAAAGTAAAGTACTATACGGGTCTGGATAAGATTGTCACTGTTTGTTGTGCACTGACAAACCAATGTCCAACTGTAGTGTAGAACAGTGATTTTTAACCCGTGTCGTGGGGTACCACCACTGCACATTTTGTATTACTCTCTTATCTGACACACTCAAGTCAGTTCATGGAGCTCATCTCATTGATCTTATTATATGAATCATGTTTAAGGCTCAGATAAGAGAGACATACAAAATATGGGTACATACTGTGGTGGGACCACATGACTGGTGTAGAAATTTCAGTGCTGATGTATCTGATGTACACAATTACAAATATTTTACGATTTAAGCAACATTGTTTCATCACCTTCCACTGTATCTAGTTTTGAGTATACATTTTATGCTGATGCATTATTCTGCTTGACCATTCTTGAATTGAAATTGATGTATTGCTCTTGAGGGAAAAAAAATATGCATTTCCATCCCTGTTCTACTTGTATTATTCCGAACAATTTTAATAACTGCCTTCTGAATGAATGTGGGCACAGTGACTTTTTAATAAATTTTGTTTATTACTTTCTTGTTTGTCTTGTTTACTTCCACAGCCAAATGAAGTAAGGAATCCAAACACAGGGTAAGGTTTAATGCTGGAGCCGTAGAAATATGTTGACAACAACTTACAATAGTGCAAATTAGTGGTAACAGAACATTTATCGAAATACAAGTAAATGTTCGTACAATTCATACTTAAGTATATACTGACATTGAAGTTAGAACAAAAAACCCTTTTCAGGTCACCTTTACCACATTGCATGCTTTAGAACAAACATGTTTTTGAAACGTGCTACTTACACAAAAGATTCTTGCCCTCAGGCTGTGTGGCACATAAGGCCATTTGTGTAACATGAGCAGCATCAACAAGAAAAAACAACAACAGTTATTACTAGAAGTGGCTAGTAATATAATTTGACAAAAAAAAAACCTTGATGATTTTGTGTGAAGGAAACATTCTATATCAGGGGTGCCCAACCCTGTTCCTGGAGATCTGCTTTCCTGCAGAGTTCAGCTCCAACCTGTATCAAACAAATCAATCAGGGTCTTCAGGATCACTAGCTACTGGCAGGTGAGTATTTCAAGGTTGGAGATAAACTCTGCAGGAAAGTAGACCTCAAGGGCCAGAGTTGAGAACCTTGGATCTAATGTGAGACAGCAGCTTGAGCTTAGGTAGAACATTCAGAACACATCCAAATGTCTTCTTTGGCAGGTGCATGCTGTAGCCCCACACAACTTAGATGAAACCACACAATTCTGCAGTTTTGGTTGTCGCAGGCTACCATGTTGTCCTTGCTTTCCGGTCCACGACAAAGGCACCACAACTTCTCAGTGGTTCTCCTGTTCCTGCCCTTCTTTGGTACAGTTTTAGAGGTTTGTTGTGTTTTTTCCTGTTTCCTAGCTGGAACATAAGTCTCTTTAAGTGGCATCGGTCTTGCAGCCTGAGTGAAGTAACCGCTTACAAGTTCAGGTAGAGAGACACACTCAAAAAATTGCTGTGCTTTTTTAAGAACAACACTCCAGAGCTGTGGGTCAGGTGCAACACGCAACACAGCACAGCCTTTTGAAGTCCACAAAATAAAATCACAGTACTCCGCATCAGCTACAAAAATTTGTGTCTGGACTTGCTTGTAGTATGGACTTCCGTTCTTTAGCTGAAGTTCACCATCCACAACTTCCAAACAAAAGTTTTTGTCACAGCTGCTGCATGCGTCCTCTACAGTGCAGTGACGGTACTTGTGTGGGCACTTTATCTCGATGCAGCCTCTTCCACAGCAGGTACACTGCACTAATCCATCTGGTGATGCTCCAACCTGAGGAAACTTAGGGTTTATGATGAAGCCACACTCACTAATTTCCATGTCACAGTGATGATTCATGGTCTGCAGTTTATACCGTGTTATAGCATTCTCCTCATTTTGTCTTCCCCATGCAGTAGCAGGACACTGGTTTGTAGCACGACTGCTGGGGTAACAAACTGCTCTCACTGTAGACAGCGCAGGGTTGTTCAAGTCAGACACAAAGACTGAATGCATATTAGACGCAGTAATTCTTCCAGTACGAAAGTGACACCAAGATGAGCATTTGTACTGCATTCTGGTCTGTCTCTCAATGAAGTGTGCCTGTTCAGGAGTAACATCTGCCTTACTTGCTAAGGTTTTGCAGTGCAGGCGCAAGATGGACAGTTCACTGCCATCCATTTTTTTGTCGCGCAGACTGTGCAGTGAATCTGGTGCTGAGAAAAGCTGTACTGGGTCTGCAAAAGCATCAGAATAAGCAGGCAAGGTTGACAAAATTGCAGCTTTTGGAGATACTTTCTGAAGTTGTGCAAGATATGATTCCCATTGCTCCTGTGTCGCAATGCTGAACTTACAGGTGTTCACAGAGGTCCTTAAAGCAGGCATGCTTGCTACCTCACCTTCCAGGAGACTATTAAGAGACTTTCCTTTTGCTTTTGCAGAAGTGAAGTCTATTCTGTGTCCTGCCTCTGCTCCCACCTTTGTGATATTACTTGGTATCATCCAGTATGCAGGCCGGCCAGTCACTGTGGTTGTCTCTCTGCATCTGACTAATGCCTCCAACTTGAACAGCAAAGCTGCCACATGTGTGCATGTCTCGGCGATTCCAGCCATACATGTGCAGTGACAAGAAGTTATAGCCCCTGATGAACTGATGATGGCCCATGGTTTGAGTGGTGTGTCACTCAGGCGTTGCGAGTGCAAGACCTGTAGACAACAGAGAGGTAAAAAGAGCTGAATGTTTGTGAAACAGAGAACAATGTTTGTGGTTTATTATGTTAGGCATTGCTTTGAATAACTGATGATGTAATTAAGAAAATAAAATACTTGAAAAGGGATGTTAGTTATTTATATAATTAAAAATTCCTACTCTAGTTTTAATGTGTTTTAGAAAAACAAAACAATCCATATTTAAGCACTGATTATATCTGTATATCATATGATATTATCAACACTACACCACTTTACCTTTGACGTCACTACAGTGTTGTTGCAGTCCTTCGGCCGAAATGTAAATAAATCTTGTACCCATCCATTGGTGAAGTGTCCGTGGGCTTCAAGAGATTTATAGTTTTTGAATTGTTCACATGTATATGCACTTATACCATAAACCAGATAGTTGACGATGTCAACGTATGAGGTAGGAGGCAGCAACGAGGGGTCGGCGCTCCAACTTATTGCGGTCAGCTCATATGGATCTATGTTCTTAATGGATGCCAGTTTTTCGATATAACGGTCCCTGGCATCTTTGTTCAGTTTATCGCGGTACAAAATTTTATCGGATTTCTTGTGCTTCTCCAGTTTTACGTTTGTAACAATCTCTTTTTCTTATCTCCTCTCAGCTCAGTGCTCACCGTCAGTAACGATAAGGATACCTTCAAAATGGCGCCTTGGTGACGTCACACATAACAAACACACGTGACTGACAAAGACCGATTGCGCTAGCTAATTTTCCATATCGCAAAAGCTCTCGTTCTATCTCCTGGTTTTGAATGAACGGAGGCACATTTGAAACAGTTACTTTAATAGTGGGAGCAACCAGCGGCGAAACAGTAATAAAGTCTCCACTCACCACTATTCTGCTGCCTATAAGACCATTCACTTGATTCTCTTCTTTTACAAACACAACCACCGCCTTGTTCATGCGCGAAGCAGATCTTCTCCTACGGCCAGTAACACCTCCTCCACATTCACCCTGTTCGGCGTCACACACCTAACTCCATGACGAAGGGAGACAGGTGGCATAAAGGATGCCATCCCGCTCCCAACACGATCCTTTAAAAAACACTTTACTATCACTAACTATAATCAATAAATCGCACACCCAAACACTCCCAGCATGCACCGAGAGAGAGAGAGAGAGAGAGAGAGGAGAGAGTGTGTGCATGAGAGAGAGAGAGAGAGAGAGAGAGAGAGTGTGTGTGTGTGAGAGAGAGAGACAGTGTGTGTGAGAGAGAGAGAGAGAGAGAGAAGGTGTGTGTGTGTGTGAGAGAGAGAGAGAGAGAGAGAGAGAGAGGAGGTGTGGAGGCAGGGGTCCACTATCACCGACCCTCTTCAATATCTACATTAATGAATTGGCGAAACTCCTGGAACAATCAGCAGCACCTGGCCTCACACTGCATGACTCCAACATAAAGCTCTTGCTGTTTGCAGATGATCTGGTTCTGCTGTCTCCAACAGAAGAGGGTCTACAGCAGAGCCTAGACATCCTGCACAAGTTCTGTCAGACCTGGGCCCTTACGATTAATCCTAACAAATCTAAAGTACTAACATTCCAGAAAAGACCCAGAGTTCAGGGAAAGAGACATAACATCACCCTTGGTGTGACCAAAATTGAAAATGTCACAAACTACACATACCTCAGGCTGAAGATAAATGCCACTGGCAAGCTAAATTTGGCTGTGAATGAACTGAAAGAGAAAGCAAGAAGGGCCTTTTATGCCATCAAAAAATCTATCCAAATTGAAATACCAATTAGAATCTGGCTCAAAATATTCCAATCAGTCATAGAACCTATTGCATTATATGGCAGTGAAGTGTGGGGTCCTCTCCTAAATCACCAATTCGAAAAATGGGACAAAAATCCGATTGAAGCCCTGCATGCTGAGTTCTGTAAGAGTATCCTCAGAGTACAGAGGAGCACACCGAACAACTCATGCAGGGCAGAATTAGGCCAATACCCTCTACTAATGCGCATTGAGAAAAGAGCCATCAAATTTTGGAAACACCTAAAAATGAGTGACCCCAACTCTTACCATTTTAAAGCCCTTAAAAACCATGAAGTGAACCCTGAAAAAAGTCCCCTGATTCAGACGGTCCTGAAGCTGCAAAAACAGACTAACATGACTAACAACAACCAGCATCAGGACACTGAAATATTCATCCACAAAATTCGGCCCAACCAAATTATAAAAGCACAAAAAGAAAATTATCTAACCTATTGGACTGAAACAACAGAAAAACAAAGTAAACTTGAATGTTATTTGGCCCTAAATAGAGATTACACAACTGCAGAATATCTGAGTACAGTGCAAGACTGTAAATTAAGAAGACAGATGACGAGGTACAGACTGAGCAGCCATACTCTGACTCTAGAGACGGGCAGATATCCACAGCACTGGCTGCCCAGAGAGAGCCGCATCTGCCCTCACTGTACTCACAGAGCAACACTTCCTCACCAGAATATATATATTTGTCAACCACCCAAATATAGATACACAGATTGAGTTTCATATTCTGCTACATTGACAGTCCAACTTTTAATTGCAGTGTTGTATTTAGAAGTGGAGGGTTGTTATTGTTTTGTTTTTTAATTATCCTGGCAACAGTTCTTCCCTGAGGACTTCACTCACTGCTTTTAGTACCAGCTACACCAATTAGCACATTCAGACTCTATGTGTGTGTGTGTGTGGTGTGTGTGTGTGTGTGTGGTGTGTGGTGTGCTGTGTGTGGGTGTGTGTGTGTGAGAGTGTTAGGGTAGCATGTTAACATAGGATCAAAGGAGGTCAAAGGTATTAGCTAAATGAAGTGCCTGGAAAGAACTGAGAAGGTCTGGTACAGATATTATATGGCGCTTTTCCACTGCATGGTACAACTCGGCTCGGCACGGCTAAGTACGGCACACGGTGCGGGTCGGAACGGTTTGGTTTTTTTTTTTTTTTTTCCTCCTTTTTTTCGTTTCAGTACCGCTTTACAGTGAGCGGGATTATTCACATGTTGTTATAGTTGCGCCGCCTCTACTACCACGACTCCTAAAAAAAACGTTTTCATTCCACATCGCCCCATCAAGCTCTCGCTGGATCCGCTCCTCTGCTATCAACGAGAGGAACGTCTGTTCTTCTGCAACAGACAACAACACTTTTTGGTTGTTAAAAAAAGGTGCGCTCGTTCAAAACAGTTGCGAGTTTACACGTCATGTTTTGGTAACAGTACGGTTCACTTGGAACTCCAACCGAGGTGGTACTAAAAAAAGTACCAGGTACCAGGTACTGTACCCAGTGGAAAACCCCCCAAAAGTGAACCGTACCGAGCCGTACCATGCATTAGATGGCTCATGTTTGTGTGGTGTATCTGAATCTCTCTCACAGGGAACAGGGGCACACAGGAGAATGCCTGTTAAATTGCAGTATTAAATGTGGCTCTCTGCAGCTTCCTGCTTATTAGTCTGGTCTCTGTTGACTCTTAATCCCACAGGTGGCTTGAGGCGGATGGCTATTACGAGAACCTAAGCGGCTATGCACCTGGAGTGTCAGTGCAACTTTTTTTTCTTGACCTCCTCTCTCGGAGTACAGACAACAGCTCTGTTCTAAAACCTAGTTAGCAGCCTACCTAGACAGTATTTTAAGGAATCATGGATGCACTCCTGACACAAAGGTTGTTACAAAAGTGGGTATTATGCAGTAGTGATATGCTGAAATTCCAGCTATTGAAAAATTTCGGCAAGAAAAGGCCAAAATGGTTCTGGAGGGCCAAAATCATTGACCAAAACGGTGACATTTAATTAGTGTTTCTCAGGTTGTGCCTTTTGACTGGATCAATGGCTATTTTGTGAACACAACATGGATAAGCTACAACAGATAAATGGGTCAATTATGTGAACAAAACTTCTAAGTTAGTCATTTTAGAGGTTCCATTTACTGTAGGTTAGAATATTGTCTTAGAAGGCAGCTGCCAATGTAGGCAGTAAATAGCAAGGTAGCTCACTAGGTTGTGGAACAGAGCTAAGCAGATTTTCAAAACAAGAACATTTTGAGATCTATCAGCATTTTGTAGTTTATATAGTATTGCTGCTATTAAGATGCATCAAATGAACCTATCTGATCCCAGTCCCTTGTGAGAGCCAGTCATTGGTTCCAAGCTAAAAATCGTTCAGAGCAGTATGCTTAAATCAAGTTTTTAACAATTACACTTTTTATTTGCTTTTTGCAGTTTCCTCTTTAAAAAATCAATATGAATCATCATTTCTAGTGCTGCTTTATTCTATTTTTCTTTGAGTAAATATTGAAGGAATGTTCCAGGTTCAGTACAAGTTGAGCTCTATTGACAGCAATCTGTGGGGCGAGACTGACAATACTTTCAAAAGTATGTTGCATGTGCACAGCATGCCACAGATAAAAATGTTATCAAATTTAATTCCTTCAATAGATTTGAAACATTTAAATAGTTTTTAGCTGAACTATCACAGATCACCTGATTACCAAGTTGATTTTTGGAGTAAAATCTCCCACCTTCTACTATTAAAATGATTCATCCATGAATTTGTTCAGTTTTCTAAGTCCTCTTCTGTTCACACAGGGTGGGTAAAGACTACTCCTCAGATTGGTCTGATGAAGAGAGCCCCAAAAAATACATCGCAGCCAATGGGGTGGACGAGGAGGAGAAGGTAGTCGGGGTTCGCGTTAGAGCGCTGTATGATTACACTGGGCAGGAGGCTGATGAGCTGGGCTTTAAAGCAGGTATTAATCCCTACTAATGCTTATTAATGCCACACATGAACATACACATGGCTGTCGAACCCCTTTTCTTTGCTCTTTCAATGCCTTGCTGTGCATGGTAGTGCATTTATTTCAAAAGGCATTGTGGTAAGGATAAAATGAAATGGGGTTTGTCAATCTAAGCATGTGCGCATGTGTGTGTGTGTGTGTGAATAAACCGTAAATGACACGTTACATGGGTTTATTTGAGACTGCTTCCTCACATTTTGACAAAAACCATGAAACCGCTTCAGAACTAGTGAACTGACAAAAAAAAAAACAGGATCCACCTGGAGGGTTTTTGAATAAGCATGCATGCCTTAAATATCATATTATGCTTAAAGGATTCATTCAGGTTATTTATGAGACCTGTTACCCAAGAAAGTGCCTAAATTCAACATGCCAGGCAGCACTTCAAACAAAACATGCAATAGCAGACATGCCAAGAGTGACACCTGGTGGTCATATACTGAAGGGTTTTTTTTTCCCCCACTCAAGTAAAGTAGATTTAAAGGGGTCATATGAGGCGATTTCAAGTTTTCCTTTCTCTTTAGAGTGTTGTCACGTACCAAAATTTCAGTATTCGGTACCAATTCCAGTGAAAATCCATGGTTCTCGGTACCAATTACGGTACCAAAGCAAAACACAAAAACTTGCTAATTAAAAAATGTGACTATACTTTCATTTAATCCAAACGGTGTACGTATTTAATTTTAAAGGGCTTTTGAAAACCTTCTAGAGTTATTCAGCCAAGAATAACAACTAAGTTAGCTAAAAACAAACAACAACAAAAAGCCCAGAACTGCTTTTCTGACTGATATGACACAAACAATGTTAACCGTTTGTACATTCTCTAACATGCATATTTTGGTTACACAGTTCATTTAAAAGCTTCTGGTGTGTAAAAAATAGTAAATATCATCATGCCCTCCTGTTTTTTTACCCTAATAAAAGATATAGGAGCATTAAAAAGTTAATAAAGAAACTTAATTCTAATGCTCATTATATTAGCGTTAGCCGCGCTTATGCTAACGATTAACTACTCTAATAACAGCGTTCATTTCAATCCGACATTCAAATTAAAATATTGAATAATATTCATTACAGAAGCAGTGTTTCCCCACACACTTGCACTCTATTTGTGGCGGCATATATATGCAAATTCATTCTCTGCCAGCAGGAGGCGCTTGTAGAGCAGCAGAGATAGAGGTACCAGTAACAGCTGTAATCAAATAAGCGCTGAGCTCACAAACGGCGCTGCTTTATCAATTTTCTGAAGACCGTCGGTTTCCTTCAGAAATACAGTGATATAAAAACACCCGCACCGGGTTTCGACTTTGACACGTGCAGTGCTCATGTTTATTCAACGAAGTCAAAGCCTTTTGGAAAATCTATTTGTGGCGGTCAGTTTTGATATTGTGGCGGGCCGCCACAAATAAATCAATGTATGGGAAACACTAAATTTAAATGAAACTTACCTGCTTGAACTCTTTCATTTGATCTGGGTGTCTTTAAGGTGTTTTGTGTGTTTCCTCCTTTTGAGGTCGCCACGTCTCGGTGCTTTTATGGATAGCGCATCAAGAACCGGG
The DNA here is from genome assembly GCA_018155175.1 of Sinocyclocheilus anophthalmus. Classification (NCBI taxonomy): domain Eukaryota; kingdom Metazoa; phylum Chordata; class Actinopteri; order Cypriniformes; family Cyprinidae; genus Sinocyclocheilus; species Sinocyclocheilus anophthalmus. The sequence continues at coordinate 86,871 of JADLZN010003425.1, forward strand.
TTGACAGTGTACTCGGTACCACCGGTACTTAAAACAAACCTGGTACCGTAACGTTTTCATTTTTTTTGTCCGACTTGGTACGAAGTCCGGGCGTTTGGACAACATCCCTGAAGTTGCAAAGAATAAAGTCTCAAACCCAAAAATATATTATTTATAAAAGTTAAGACTCGTACACGCCCTCCTAAAACGCCTCGTTTAAAAACACCCCCACGTCTACGTCACTGTGTGGGAAGATTTCCATAACACCGCCCAAATGTTCACGCAAAGAAAGAAGGTGTAATTTTTATTCTCACTGTAGTATTGTTGAAGCTGCAGCCATGTCGTGAAGACGCTGTTTTTCGTTGTGAAAGCGAAACTACTTTGTTGGTCTTCCAAAAGAGGACACGACTAAAAAATTAAGTTGTATTTACAACACTGTTCCAGAAAACTTCAACCCAAATATTTAGATGTGTGCAACGCATTTTACGGAGGAATGTTTCCTGGAAAGTAGCCTACCAAGCTGGTGTTCCGGTTGAATCAGTTCCCCTGTTTTCCTTCGGGCGCATGCTACCACGTCTATGATGCTGACAAATAATGCGACTAGCAGCTGTGTAAGTAAGTTTCATATTAAAGGAGTGCTACTGCGATTCAAACCTGCAGTTGACAGGTATTTTGAGTCGCCACTGGTGGTGTCGTTTCTCCGATCACAAATGCAGACATGGTTTTATGTTTACGCGGCGCGATGCAATGTAACGTGTAAAAAGACAGTATAAGTCATTATAATCCGTAATTATGTCTCCACTGGATGCAACAAATGCCTGGTTTGTAATGGGTTTTATTAGTTTTGTATCGTCGCTCCGGCCGGACACGGCATCCACAGTATGTGAGGGGCGTAACATTTACATCTCACGCTTGAGGTATTCGGCCAATAACAACGCACTGGATGCTGGCCAATCAGAGCACACCTCGCTTTTCTGAACGATGAGTTTTGTAAAAATCTACGTGTTTCAGAAAGACGGGGCATAGAGGAGCAACAATAATGTACAGTATGTGGAAAATAATGTGTTTTTTTAACCTTAAACTGCATAAACACATTTCATTACATAAAATAATACACAAAATAATGTTATTTTTAGCAACGTCATATGACCCTTAAAGGTGTGCCTCAGATTTGTGTTTGTTGCACAGTCATTTTGGATTTATACTGACACCTAGTGGTGTGGATGTAGCATGATGCTAAAGCTAATGTTGTCAGTTACCAATGCCCTTGTGGAATCTAATGCAAGTGTATATAATTATAAACATATTTTTCAAAAGTATTATTTCTTTCTTCTGTGAGAAACTTTCTTTAATGAAAGAAAAACACAGGTTCCTACAAGAACTACAAATGGTTCACTTTAGAAAATGGATTTTCGAAGTTTATTGAATTAGGGTTTTAAAATAACGTCTCAGGTTACTTATGTAATCATGGTTCTCTGAGTAGGGAACGAGACACTGCTTTCTCTAGGGGTCGCTATGGGGAACGCCGCGTCGTGACCCGTGTCTGAAGCATACAATCAAAAAACACCAACAACATGTTGGCACAGCCTATGACGTCACTACCGGTGCGACTACAGTATAAATCGGTGCCGGGAGCTACACATCATTCACTTCTTTGTCTGAAGCTTGCATTCGAAGCATGGCAAGAAATCTAGAGGATGCAGTGTCTCGTTCCCTCCTCAGGGAACCATGGTTATAAACATAACCTGAGGACGTTCCCTTTCATGGGAACTTGACTGCGGTCCTCTAGGGGTCGCTATGGGGAATGTATACCCACGCCACCATGCTGAGGGAGTGCATGCCAGAACCATGGCGAGCTCTAAGTACCAACTCTACCATATTGCTGTGGGAGTTGCCCCTGGGACGTTTAGAAGGCTGTCAGTGACGTTATTCCCTACGGCCAAAGGCATAGGCTACATACCCCAAAAACTTACCCGTTAGGGCCAGAACTCCTGGGCCCAGTGTAGAGCTCAAGGCTTGGAATCAGAAACAGACTCCTTTAAGGGAATACGACCAAGAGCCTAGAATCATACTATTCTTGGCCTGTCACACAGGGGCTACCGCACGGTTGTCTTTGCATGTGGTGAAGGAACTGTCTCAACAGATCCGTAGTAGCCACTGTGAAGTAGGTATCCAGAGGATACATAGGAGAAGTGGTGCCCAAGGCAGAACCGGGTTTTTAAACCACTCAAAAAGAGCACGAAGTCTTGCGCGTAGCTCTTACCCTACAGGATTTTAGAAAAGTGGGCAAAGCATAAGGTGCACACTTACCAGCTATGTGGTTTAGAAAAGTGGGCAAAAGCATAACGTGCACGAAACTGATTACCGTTCTAGGGGTTCTCGTGGCACCTGAAAGAGCAGCCCATAGATAGAAAAAGCATATCCCCAAATGCTATGTCTATGGCTATAATGCTGGAGTGGCTAGCAGTAAATCTGTAGCTGGGGAGAACATCCAGCTCTCAATGGAGAGAGAGCTCAACCTACAGCATGTTCCAATAGTGGAACAGCTAGCAATTATTCAGCTGAGGGAGCAACACACTCAGTTCTCAAGCCGAGACGGGGCTCGATCTGCAGCATGTTCCAAAGTTGGAACAGCTAGCAATTATTTACTTAGTTGTGGGAGCAACACACCCAGTTCTCAGTCCGAGAAGGGGGCTCGCCCTACAGCATGTTCCAATGCTGGAACGTTAGCAGTAGTTTACTTGGCTTGGGGGGGGGGGGGGGGGGGGGGGAGCACAAACCGCTCTCAACGAGGGGGCTCGACCTGCACCAGATTGAAAAATCAGAGGGGTAAGCATACTGCCGTCTAGCCAGACTCTTATTCCAGGTAACCCTTTGATAAAGGGGAGCATTGCTCAATATTACCACGAGGACAGCCCATGGAGCAAATAATCCAAATCCTCAGAGAGGATTAACGCTCGAAAGAAACATCATACCCACAATAACCCTCAATGGTGAGGGGGGTGATGCCTCTAGGGGATATCCTGGTGATCGGGAAAAAACCCTCAGGGCGACCCGGATACGGTAGACCAGTCAGGGTAGCATGAAAGCGTAAACCCCAGCCCGGACGTCCAGGAAATTTTTTTGCAGTGACACCGGGGGCCTGATAATCACAAAACTCCCGCAGAAGCCTGTGTTATGGCCGCATGATCCAGGAAGTATGAAACCGAAACCTTACTTACCTTCTGGACATATCTCGACGAGTGAAATAAACACTGCAAGTCGAGCACCAGGTTTCTGAACCCAGCACGGGAAACACGGCAAAGAAACTAGCAGAAGGGTACACACAACCACCAGATTCATAGCACATACATATATTTATATACATAAATTTAGACATGGATCGTACTCACCCACCAAGGCTCCCGCGTTGGAGCTCTGTCCGGAGAAGCCTCTAGTCCGGACCATCAGTAAGGTGGTTACTAGGATTTAGTCATAGAACCAACCAAAAACATCATAGTTCCAGAAGGAGACTAAGTATTACTCTGATCCGGACGAAAGCGCTGACGCCTTGTCTGGATCACATCCCTCAGGTCCTGCCTACCTCCCTTCGACCCACGATACTTCCTACCCCTACCAGCAGGCGGAGGAGGAGCGCGAGTCGCAACACTAGCCTTCTGAGCCAGTCTCTGATCCTCAAACGAGACGGGCTAGGACCCCTGGGTTGATCGGGCTCAGCAAAATGCGACCTTCGTGGAATGAGGTTTTGAAGGCCAGCCCCCCCTTGGGGGGGGGGGGCGCGCCTTCGCCTCCCTGAACTTTTTCGACGACCGTCTCAACGGATGTAACAAAAAGTTCAGAGGGCGAAACCGGGGCATCGAGAAGAAAGCCCCTTTCTTTCCTCCCGATGTCTGCCAGGTTCACCCACAGATGCCTCTTCGTCACTACCATAGCTGCCATGGATCTGCCCATAGCAGAGGCAGCCTGCTTATTAGCACGAAGAGCAAGATCCGTGGTGCGGCGTAACTCAGCCATCTCATCAGAAGAAAGGCCCTCGCCTTTATCCAGGTCTTTCAGCAGATCAGCCTGGTATGCTTGAAGCACCGCCATCGTGTGCAGTGAAGCAACAGCCTGACCTGCTGATGCGTATGCCTTGCTTCATTTTAGATGTGGCTTGAAGAGGCATGGATGGCAAGGAGGGAGTTTTGAGAGATGATGTCTCTCCCATAGAGAGATAGCTAGCTAGCGTCTCTTCTACAGGGGCATTCTCTCATAGCCGTTTTCGCGCATCGCCTCGATGTTGGCATAACTGGTATGCAGAAACCGATGCATGCGTGAGGAAAACGGCCTCTTCCATTCCTTCTCGATCTCAGTATGGAGATCAGGAAGGAAAGGAAGACTCACCTGAGCTGGAGGGTTATGGCCAGAAAGATAACGTTCGTCGAGACGACCTCGCGACGCCACTTCCTTAGTCCGCTTCCATGGCAAGTCAAGCCTCACCGTGGCACGTTCCATAACCTCCAACAGCTCATCATACACAGGGCAGGAGGAAATGGAAAGGCTCAGCCTCCGCTTCTTTGCCCTCCTCAGACATTTCCAGCTTTTCCTGGACTGAACCCAGCAGAGCACTAGCCCCTGGATCAGATGATGTTAAAGAGAGAACATCATCCTCCCGTGGCTGTCTCTCGCCCCCCGCCGATGAGCGCGAGAAGGAAATCCCCTCTCTAAACTCCTCACGACAGCACCAGGCTCACTTTTTTGCACGCATCCCCTTATAGAGTGACATCATCACCTCACCCCCCCCACCAATGCTCCTTTCTTCGAAACATTAGCTAGAAGTGCCAGGAATAACAATGCTAAGCAAGCTGAGGGCTCTTTCGGAAACAATCAGACCGACTAGGCGACAGCTACGAGAGCTGTCTCGCTCGTTCACTGGCAAAACTCGACGCTTACAAGACCCACACTGAGAACTGGAGTCTTCGATCCATTCGAAAACCAACTCGCCACGTCAGCAACGCATTGTATTGCACCCTCGATGTGAACATGATTTCGATGAGTGATACGTCCGCCTTCAGTCCTTTATACAACACAACACCCTGTGTATTCCGCTGCTGTGGCACCTTTTCGACGTGGTTGGTCTGACAATAGCGCCTGACCAACGCCCGACTGCCACACCCCACCTTCTAGAGAAGTCTCTTTACTAGACAGCACGTCGCACTGCACACTATAAAGATAGCTCTTACCACGTTAGCTTGCCCATTATTCCTATGGAGTCTATCGCTCACTCGAAATTTAGATAATCTTGGGCTGAGTGCATGCACAGTAGTTCGAAGAATAGAAACCAATGATTGCATGTAGAGCCTCCCGGCGCCGACTAGGAGTTAGAGAGCGTAGTAGTCGGACACAAGGTTAGCTACAACGCTTACTATGTCCGTTGTACGGCACGCTGCACACGAGTTGTCAGCTTTACGCAGCTCCTTATTCAAGACAGCATCGTAGTAGGCTTAGCATTGATACCGTTTCTGGTCGTCACAGCTTGAGTAGCGTCTACCTTCGGAGTCTCGCGACCCCGATAAGACAGGTACGTCGCAGCGCTCCAAGCAGTAAGAATTCAAGGAAAGAGGGTAACATTATATCTATTTACTCACTATAGTAATTAATCCAATATGATTAATATCAGTCATGCTCGTTCATTGTCACATTATGACATGATTTTGAATCTTGCCTATCGACGACACGCATTGGTTAGATGGACTTATTTTTTCCTCCGGACACATTTTTTCACCTTAGGAAATCAAACAAAAAGTGTTATTGTTTTCGCGACAATGATGTTTCCTCACGCCAACTTCATATATTTGGTTTGCATTCCTCGCCGCTCAGCTTTGACTCGGCGTTGCAATATTAACCAGTCTCTGAATACCACCACTGTATACTTCTTAGGCTCTTTTTATGCTTAGAGGGACTAGCTTACATGGTAGAGAACGAACTGAGCGCTCGAACACTCGCGTTTATTGATGTTTCGCATGAAGTGTGCGACTTTTCCTGTCTGTTTACAGGGACGCATGGCGTGCCTGTGATGACCCACAAACAGTGATCTGTCCTATTGTCCAGCCTCATGAGTGGAACTGCTGTTTGTGGACTCTTGCGACAAAGTGCGAACTACTACCGCTGGTGCTTTCTCTGCCAGTGCATCGGTTCGAATTAGGTTCACTCAGCATTACCCGCTACTCAGAATGTGAGAAATAGCGTGTAACGCTGTGTCATTATGAAATATATAATTTTGCGTACTGCCCGTTGAAGAGGGCTCTAATGTTCATGTCCTGGTCGGATGTGAAGGACCCCGCAGTCACCCAGGCGCTGCGTGTAAAAGTCTGCACAAGCGGAAGTCCCCGCGATAGCCAAATCAGGGCTTTTCTACCTCCCCTGCTAACCTGGGTCAGTTGTCCGAGTCCCACTCAAACATCTGACGTACCAGCTTTGCCCTGGCACTGCCGACTCCACACCTTCGTTGACACTCTGTGGAGCGGAAGTGCCAGCATTCACACGCTATATCACTCGCCACTACTCGGCCACGTTGTGTCCTTTACACCTATACTCCCCAAAAATTCGCTCTGTCCATGGCGGTATAACCTGCACCGCATGCCTGGATGGAATGCCCCGTGTGATCCGCACGAACAGATGCGTAGACGTCCAGCGGGCCGACCTAGCGCCCCGTTTCAGTGGTTGTTTTTGTTACTCTTTCAGTGGTTTGTCCTCCTTTAGTCGACAGATGTAAGATATAGTTGTCCTCGCGCGTTTCTCCTGTTACATGCTGTGCCCCTGGCTTATTGAACGATTCTGCCCCTCCCCTGCCTCTAGCGCCGGAGTAGCAAATGCATCAGACAATTCCTCCAACCTCACGGCGTTAATGCTATTAAGCACCCTGGTCTGGTATATGTGGACGACATGTAGTTGTCTGAAGTGGACTCAGTTGTGATTACACACGGTAACGAACGAGCTGACCGTATTCTTTCCACACCACACACCGAGTGGCTTTCCACGCTCCCCCCCCCCCCCCCAGTCACGCCCACACACTGCCAGTGTTGGGATGTGGTTGTTTTATTTGCATAATCGATTGCGCTTATTTTATAGTTTGGTCTTGTTTTAGTATTTCACATTTCAGTTACATATCAGAATCATTTAAAGTATTTGATCAAATCTACGCTGACTTTCTATATTCAGGTTTTGCGAATCTTTCATGAGAAGCGTGTTAGTGTGTTGATATATTTTGTGTAATATGTTAGATCGTTCTAGTTAAACTGAACATTTCTTTGGTTGTAGTTCAGAATTGAAGGATTCTTCATTGCGTATTTACCTATGTTTTCACAAAAGATATATGGATTTATAATATACAAATTGTCACTGGGCAGATGCTCTTACTAGTCGCCCTTTGGAATCGTGATTCTAGGATTCTTGTCAAGGGATCCCCGGATCCGATCACAAATGCAGGATAGGAGATTCTAAAATCTTGTTGATGGGACTGTTTTACTTTTTTTAATTTATCTTTTTTGTTTTTATTTGGAGCGCACGAAAGTTTCTGATGTCAAATGATATAAAGTTTGAGAGAAAGGGCAAAACCTCTGGGCTTCTTGTGGGCTTGTAAAAGTGAATGTGTGAGTGCTCATGGGAAATGTTTCCATTTCCACATGCTCTGCCTCCAGTGTGCCCCACTGTGAACATGGTTTTACATGAAACTACTGTAACAGCCAATACTAATCAATGTAAAAATACCAATTAAAAGCGAATAAGATTCTTATCGTCCTATGGTGGCTGTGATGCTGCTTAAACATGAAGTTTTACATTTTTGTTTAAAATTAACAGTCTTAAATGATTACATTAAAGTTGTTTGGAGGGGTTTTGTGGTTTGTAAGGTGAGGCCAGGACAAATGAGGTGTATCCTGCTGCCACATACTGAAGCATTGTTAATTTGGTTCTCCTCAGGTTTATGAGATACATACATTTTTGTTTTCTTATAAAGTTGAAAATATTTTTCATGAATTAAATATCAGGAAATTACTGGGTAGCTGACATGACATTTCAAGTAGTCATGCAATAAAATAAAAATTGTTACATTTTTATTTTTTAAATCTTTGGGATAATTAGGATATATTACACTCTAAAAAACGCTGGGCCCCAAAACAACCCAATTGCTGGGTTTGTCCCTATTTGACCAAGCACTGGGTTGTATTTAACCCAGCATTTTTTAGAGTGTACAATTTTTATGAACTCGTTTGATTGGAGGTCCATGTCAAGAAGAGTATTTGTACTGCAAGAAGAGAAAAAAAGCTAAAAAGGTGATTTATCATTGTACAAAACCGTAGATGATGATACAAAAATATATCATAAATATTATATAAATATATATTTTAACACAAGAAAATAGTTGAACTCAAACACTATTGCACTGAATATTTTGTGGCTTTTTAGAGATATGAGCAGATTTATTATTAAAAGTATTGCAATTCTGGAAATTTACTGGAGATCTGCATTGCTGTACACATGCATAGATGTACACACTGACCAAAAAAAAACAGCAAATAGATGAATTATAGAGCAGCAACATCAAATCTAAGCATCAAGAACCGTTACATGAGCTCAACTGTTCTAACTGACCTGGGTTGTGTTTCCCAAAAGCATCACAAAGCTAAACGCCGAATGAATTATTGCCCCCATTTGCAGTCTGGAGGAATTGAGTCAGAGCCAGTCTGAAGATTTTGGACAGTCTGAGTTGATAGATTTCACTGAAAATCATGTAGTCACAGTGTTTCATTTTAGCTGTAGCTTATGAATCTGTCCGGTCGGAGAACATTAAACATGAAATTCCGAGCCTATTTTAAAACAATTGTTTTCATTTGTTGTGTCTCTCAGCAATGACTTGTGCTTTTGTGTGAGTTTGTGTTATTTAGTATATGATACCCAGTTTTTCTTATAACCATTTACAATGTCTGCAAATGAATGATACCTAGTTTTAATATTGGTTCAGGTTTTAAAAATAGTGTAGTGCCATCCAGCCTTTAAGTAGAAACCATTGGCACCAGTGGTCTCTATACAAGCCATGTAGGCTGCTTTTGGGAAACTCAACCTATACAACCGGTGTGGGACAAAGCAGAGAGGACTCAAAATAAACTGTTCCCAAATGATGAGAAGACATGTCAGGTGACTGAAACACGTTGAGGGTGAGTACTGAACTTTGCTTTGACAGCCTATTAGTACAATATTTAAAAATTGTAGGATTTAGATGGAACAACCTGGGTAAATATAGTGGCTGAGCATTTCTATACCGTGAAGTATAGAATAAGTCAAAGTTATGACTCAAAATATGCTTCATCAAACAGTTGAAAGGCCTGTTATGAGGCACATTGTTCAATCATACATCATAGTCCCTTTATTCCTTTGTAAATGTGGTACATCCTTTGACAAAATCAGTAAATACAAGAGTGTTGTGTTGAGTGTTCTGTAAAAACTGAAAAATCCTTCTGCTTTGCAAGAGTGAATGAGAACTGTCTATTAAGACACTTATTCAAAGAATTTCCTTTTCTTGCAATTTCATGTAAAATATATTATCTAAAGCAATATTTACGTGTGCAATTAATTCAGAAAGATCTGTAGACAATTTAATTCAGTTCATTTGCACTTCGAAAAGAAATTCACATTATTAACCCCAAAGTTCTGTTGTTTTATAATAGAACAGTGGTTATTTTTTCAGTGTGCATCAAGGTCTTTGAGGTTTTTCTCCACAAGATCAGCGGTGAGGTTCTGTTTGCAGTCCCGGAGAGCTTTGATGAGATCCTCCACTCTGGCGTTTTCTTTCTTCATCTTCATCCACTGTCTGATGAGCTCCCTCACCTGCTCCTCCAGGTCACGGCTGTGCTTCTCCTGTATGCCTTCCAGCTGAGTGTGATTAAGTCCAAGTTTTCTTCCAAATTGAAGCCACTTTCTACCCGAATGTTCAACAATTACTTCAGTTGCAATGTTTATTTTTTCTAAAAAAAGAAAAGAAGAGAGATACAAAAAGCGTTTGAATTCGATTAGAATCTGAATAAAACTGAAAATCGGTTTTCTGCAGGGCCACTAGTTTTACAACATGATTTGGACTTCAGTTACTGTATTTGTAACACAAAGTGTTAGTTCACCCAAAAATGAAAATTCTCATTAATACGCACCTCACGCGTTCCAAAACAAACCCGTTAGACCTGCGTTTTTCATCTGCGGAAAACAATTAAGTATGTTGTGAAAAATCTGGAGGGTCTCGCGTCATGATACTGTCATGAACGCGCGTCCACAAGTGACGCAGTAGAGACGAAAATGTGGAATAAAGTCATTATTTTTGTTTTCTTTGCGCAAAACAAGTTATTTCCGAGGCTTCGTAACTTTACAGTTTAAACCAATGATATCCCACGGGGGACTACCTTTGCGATCATATTGTACTTTTATGGGGACTTGAAGTTGGTAGTACCTTGCTGTCTAGGGGATGGTCAGAGAGCTCAGATTAATGCTGGGCGGTATGACCAAAAATTTATATCACGGTATTTTTCAAAATGATACCAGTTTCACGGTACTTTTTTTTTCCTGCATGACCGGGTGTAACAATATTTTTATGATTGCAAGAGGGAAAATACTGCAGTATAATGGACTTAGAAAGGCCTATTTTAGTTCATTGATGAGTGCATACTGTAAAAAAATTACCCACACAACAAGTGATAAACATGTTAACAGGAGTCACTTCTTCAGTATAATCGCAGCATGTCTGATAAAATAACAAATGCATCTACATAAAGAGCGGCATTGCGGTGTTTTGTCTCATTGCAAGCGCACTGTCTGCGCAAGCTAAAAAAACAACAAACAAAAAAGTTTGCATGTGATATTAACAGACGAACTATCCTCATATTTATAATTCCAAACAATCAGTAAGTGACAGGTGCTAGGAAGCGCTGTTTTGTACTCATTTATTGACGAGTGGGCTGTGGTGTGGCCAACTGAAAGTGCCGCTCACTGCACAGAACAGACGCAAAGAGAGGTGACACTTCTGTGGGAAAAGCGGACATTGCATCGCCGGGAAAGCGATGGTGAAATCTTCCAACTGAACATAGGCGAAAAGTTTATCCAAAAAAAAGTCGCCAGGTTGGCAGTTGAAATGCTATGGAAACAGCCAGCTAAAAGGGGTTGAAGGTGCTAAAATCTAGTGCTAAAGTCTAATCGTGTGGGGAGGACGCGGGAGCTGATGGCAGGGAGGTGGATACTTGGTGGCGGTCGGAGCGTGGCTTTATTGGGATGGGTTTCTGTGTCATGCCGCTCTTTAGTTCTACAGTTCTGGAATTTTCATGCTTAGTAACACATACAGCTTTTCCTTCACCACAGTGAAACAGTGAAAGGGACTTCTTTCAAACAGTGTCGTGTTCCGAACTTTGTTTAAGCGACATACACCGGTATTGCGGTATTTTAAAAATTAATATCATAACAAAAATAAACACCGATATTCGGTATGAACCGGTATACCGCCCAGCACTACCTCAGATTTCATCAAAAATATCTTAAATTGTGTTCCGAAGATGAACGAATGTCTTACGGGTGGAACAAAACCAACGCGAGGAGTGAATAAATGGACAGAATCATTTTTGGTTGTGGGGTGACACTAACCCTTTCAGTAAACAAGTATGAAGTTCACTGCATAAAAAAACCCAAGCAGCATTGCAAACAAACAAGACCTTTTCTCAGAAATAGCATCACTGGTTCTTCACATTAAAGCATCTTTCTTTAAAATAAATGCCACTTTGGTTTCATATTTTGTTACTGAATGTGATTCATACAATTTATACAAGTGTGGCATAAGGGTGCGTTTACTCGACCACATCATACTAAAATGGGAAACGTTTTCGTACAGATGACAACGCTGTCAAAATGATCCCCATTAACATGGATTCACAAAAATGACCAAAAACACTGTATTATGCATGCCAGGCCAGTAGTTGGCAGATGTCACTTTGTAAAGAAACACTATGCGCCTGCACACATATATATATATACTGAACTTGTAATGCACATTTGTGTAGTTTACATGGAGATGATAACAGTATCATTTTCAAAAAATTGCACTTTAAAAAGTTTGCATTTTCTAGCCCCCCAAAATGCTGATGTTGTATAAATGAATGACCAAAACACATACGTTTTCTGGTTTTAGTTGAAAACAGTGTCGTGTAAACAAGCCCCAAGTTTCCAGATACTTTTATGAGAAATACTGATCACCATAATCAGCATTATTTGACCTCAAATGGCAATTACTGTGTACGTATGTTACCGAATAACAATGTGTTACATCCTATTTTTGTTAAATTTTCATAATAAAGTTTTTACATTTTAAAATCATTAAGTGATTAGTGAGTAAAATTACTTAATTTCACCAATTTCATGTACATCTTTAACCCTGTAAAGTCTGACATAAGAAACAAAAAAATTCTAATTACTTGAACAAAATATGAAAGAAAATTAAGAAAAAAAAAATATGCGTTTTGTATCACATTTGATACATCAGGCTTTTATGACCCATATAGTTTGATATGAGAATACTTGAAGCTGAAAAAGTCCCATACTGAACAAAAATGCTATTTGGTGTAGATCTTGTTATATGGCCAAAAAGTAAGATGAAATTATCATAGATTGTAATGTAAATCTACAAGATTTCTATAGTATAGCAGACTACTTGCATAAACTGCATATAAATATCAGCTGTCACTCTACATCTCCCAATAATGTCTTAGTAAGATGATATTTAAATGCTTAGTTTTATGATCAAAGCTCTGTAGTTTTTATTGTGGGCAAAACATATAATGTAATGTAATGCAAAATAATGATGATTAAGAGATGCGCACACACACACACACACACACACACACACACACACACACAATCCTTAAAAGCCTCTTGTATCATTTTTGATACTGACTTTTTAACATGATTTTTCCAAAAATGATGTTTGGATATGTAAACCTGATTTATTAATAAGATTAATTAATCGTATTAACAACAACAACATAATTCCAATTTTTAGGCTACTTTATCAAAATCAGCAAAAAACTTTAAAGGGGGACCTGACGTTGGACGTTTCTATAATTATACTAAAAGGCCTTTTACTTACTAAAAGTATATAGTATTAGGGTTGCAAAGGGGTGGAACATTTCTGGTAAATTTCCGGAAGCTTTCCAAAAATCCCTGGAATATTCCAAAAAATCCTGGAAAGTTTCTGAAATTTACTGGAAATTTTCCACCTTTTTGCAATCCTATATAGTATACTATCAATCAGACGACAGTAAGTGCACCATGTACAACAGGTTTTTCAAGTGGATAGTTTGAGGCCTTAGAAATTCATGTATTACCGACATATGATACAACAGGCTTAATAGTTTATTATTAAATTGTATTAGGTGTTTAACAGCATTATTTCAGCCCTGTTCTTTATATTGCCCATGAAAAAAAAAAACACAAATCGAACTATACTGTATGAGCTACGTAATGAACAACTAAATAAGGACCATTTTAATAAGAACTTAGTGTGAAAAAATAAGCAATTTGTTACCAGTAATGGAATAGAAGAATGGAACCGTCAATAGCTGTCATTACCGGGACAGTATCTAGGCCTAATGAGTATCTAATAAACAAATATTAGTGAAAAAGATACAAGTTACTAGCTTAATGTTATGAGATTACACAATAGAGGTGCCCTTGAGCAAGGCACCGAACCCCCAACTGCTCCCCGGGTGCCGCAGCATAAACGGTGGCCTCACTGCTACGTGTGTTTGTGTGTGCGCGTGTGTGTTTGTGTGTGTGTGTGTGCGTGTGCGTGCGCGCGCGCGTTCCCTGCTGTGTGTGTTGCGCGCGTTCATGCTGTTGGTGTGTGAGGCGCGTCCATGCTGTGGAGTCGTGCGCGGTTCATGCGTGGGTGTGGTTCAATGCTGTGTGTGGTGCGTTTCAACTGCTGTGTGGTGTGTGCGTTCACTGCTTTGTGTGTGAGTTCACGTGAGTGTGTGCGCGTTCACTGCTGTGTGTGTGTTGTGCGCGTTCACTGCTGTGTGTGTGTGCGTTCACTGCTGTGTGTGTGTTCACTGCGGTGTGTGCGCGCGTTCACTTGCGTGTGGTTCGTTCACTGATGTGTGTGTTCTTCACTGCTGTGTGTGTGGGAGTTCACTGCTGTGTGTGTTGTGTGGGAGTTCACTGCGGTGTGTGTGTGTGCGCGGGCGCGTCATGCTGTGTGTGTGTGTGCGCGTTCACTGCTGTGTGTGTGTAGTGAGCGTTTTCAAATGCTGGTGTGTTGTGCCGTTCACTGCTTGTGGTTGTGTGGTGTGTGTGCGCGTTCACTGACTTGTGTGTGTGTGCGTTCATGCTGTGTTGTGTGTGTTGGCGAGTTCACTGCTGTGTGGGTGTGTGGAGCGTCACTGCTGTGGGTGTGTGTGCGCGTCACTTGTGTGTGTGTTGTGCGCGTTCAAATGCTGGGTGTTGTGTGTGGAGTTCACTGCTGTGTGGGTGTGTGGCGCGTTCAATGCGTGCCTGTGTGTGGCGAGTTCAATGCTGTGTGTGTGTGTGGTGTTCACTCTGTGGTGTGTGTGCGTGTTAAATTGCTGGTGTGTGTGTGGGTGTGTTCAATGCTGGTGTGTGTGTTACTTGCTGTGTGTGTGTGTGGTGTTTTTCATTGCTGGTGTGGTGTGTGGGTGTCCAAATGCTGTGTGTGTGTGGGTGTGTTCACGCTGTGTGTGTGTGTTTGGGGGTTTTGGTTTGGGGTCACTGCTGGTGTGTGTGTGCTTCACTGCTGTGTGTGGTGTGGTTCACGCGTGTGTGTGTGTGGTTCATGCTGTGTGGTGTGTGGGTGGTGTTGCACTGCGTGGTGTGTGTGTGTGTGTGGTGTGGTTCACTGCTGTGTGTGTGTGTTCACTGCGGGGTTGTGTGTGTGTGTGTGTGTGTGTGTTTCACGGGCTGTGTGGGTGGTGGTGTGTGTTCAACGGGCTGTGTGGTGTGTGTGGTGTGTTCACTGCTGTGGTGTGTGTGTGTGTGTCATTGCTGTGTGTGTGTGGTGTGTTCAATGCTGGTGTGTGCGTCACTGAGTGTGTGTGTGCGCGCGCGGTCACTTTGCTGTGTGGTGTGTACCAATGCTGTGTGTGTGCGCGGCGCGTTCAAATGCTGTGTGTGCGGTCATGCTGTGTGTGTGTTGTGTGCGCGCGTTTCCCCACTGCTGTGTGTCACTGCCTGTGTGTGGTGTTCACTGCTGTGTGTGGGGTGTGCGCGCGCGTTTCAGGCTGTGTGTTCACTGCTGTGTGTTCATGCTGTTGTGCGCTGAGAGGCGAGTCATGCTGGGTGTGGTGTGCGCGCGTTCACTGTGTGTGTGTGTGTGTGCGCGCGTTCACTGCTGTGTGTGTGTGTGCGCGCGTTCACTGCTGTGTGTGTGTGTGCGCGGTTCATGCTGTGTGTGATGTGGGTGTGTTCACGCTGGTGGTGTGTGTGTGTGTGTGTTTCACGGCTGTGTGTGTGTGGTGTGTTGTGGTGGGTTCACTGGCTGGGTGTGTGTGTGTGTGTGTGTTCACTGCTGTTTTCCCTTTATGGGGTGTGTGTGTGTACGCTGGTGTGTGTGTGTGTGTGTGTGTGTAAATGCTGTGGTGGTGTGGGTGTGTGTGTTCATGTGTTTGTGTGTGTGTGTGTTCACTGCTGTGTGTGTGTGTGTTCACTGCTGTGTGTGTGTGTGTGTGTGTGCACTTTGGCGGGGTTTAAATTTGCAGAGCACTAATTCCTCGTATGGGTCACCATACTTGTCACTTTTTTTTCTCAATAGTACTAAAATAAAATACTACTAAAATATAATAGACATTGGTACGTGAAAAGGAATAAATGTTAAAACCTTGACAGAAACAGTATTTCGCATACTAGTGATAAGACGGAAGTAACTTAGCAAGAACTCTCGAGTGAACATCACCTCAGTGAAACAGCGGTGCAAAACGATAGAAGACATTTTTAAATTCACAGAAACTATACCTCAACCTGACCTTAAGCCATCGTTTCACTTAAAAATAAGAGGCATTTAGAGTGTTAAGCAAAAAATAGGCTATTAATCTCTGCCTAACGTTACCTGCCTCACGAGCCACTGTTTGCTGTCAGTGAACAGCCTCGTGTTACAGGAAACGCAAGCGTTCAGTAGAAGTACAAACCTCGCTCTTTCGCGTCCAGTACACCAGCAGGGCCCCCAGTCGCTCCTCTCTCATAATCATCTATTATTTCCAGAAGAACTCTCTGACCGATCTGGATTAGAAGTTCTCGCAGAAGTGCCGTGTTATCAGGCCCAATTGCAGTTTTTTCGATCATGCACTCGAAAAGATCAATCCCCTTACTGATTTTCTCGAGCCTTTTCTTCCCGATGTCGGTGCACAAAAACTTTAAACTTGTCAAATTGTCTTCAGTGAGTTTATCTGAGATCGCTAGTAGCATCGCTCTAAATCCGCTCTTCTCCATGATGTGTCTGTTTGAAGGCTAACCCCAGTAACTGCTACAGCGCTTCATCTCCCGCTTTCGCTTTCAGCTCTGGATCTCACCATCATGAAAATCCTCCACTCTGCCTCGGTGGGTCAGCTAGAAACAAAAAATGACACCCGCCAACAACTTCAGTCTGAAGGTAACTTGTTTCAGATGAGTCGTTCTTTTGAACCAGTCTTTTTTTAGTGTTGGGTCGTTCTTGAACGACTCGTTCATTTTGAACGAATCTTTTAATGTGGACTCGGAGGAAACGGAGGTAGTCTCGGGGGTGATGCGTTCAGTCGCCGCATGCGCAAAAACCTACAGGTTTCTGTGACTGGATTAGTCAAAGTAGTTTCAACCTGTTTCAGTTCGGGTTTTTCCGAGGTCATCGTTCATCACGTGACAGCCCCAAATAAGCCCAAACCCAGAAGGGGAGACTTGTCAGATTAGAGCTGAGGTGAGCTAATCATAGAGTAAAGACCCAGGTAAACAATGAATTAATCCTTTCTGTTTCTTATAGCATTATTTTTTTGTTTTGTTTGTAGTGTGATCAACGTTTGAGTAAGTAGTAGACATGTTAGGAAAGTAACACGTAACATTTTAACAATATTTTGCTAAAATGAACGAAATGACTCGAAAAAAGATTTGTTCATTTTGCTGAACGAGACTCAAAGGTCCGAGTCGGTAAAATGATCCGAACTTCCCATCACTCATAATGAATCATTTGGACATATTCGCTACTAGCGGTGTCCGATTCGAGGGCGAATTGTTCATTTGAGTCGACTCTTTTAATATTCCCGGTTCACGATCACGTTCTGGAGTCAAAATGAGCGGTTCAAAGTTCTAAGTAGTGCCAAAATGATTGTAAGAATTCGGAACTAAACCGGATTTTCAAGCGTAATTTTCCGAGTTACCAATAACTAACGTTAATGATTTGAGTTGTTGAACAAGTTCATTTGAACTGAACCGAGAAAAATAACGTAATAGCCGAACATTGGAACTGTGGTATGATTGTACGACCAACGAACACACGAGACGTAGAATTTTTATTAAGATATTATATTTTTAATAACAAACACACGCGCGCATTTTTCCCAGAGATGTACATGATTCAACTGACGACTATTTTGTGAACCAAAAGAATCGATTCGCAAAATGAATCGAATTTCGCAACACTGAAGGAGGGAACTGAAGTTATATTGCTCCTCCTCCTTTATTTCACCCAAAAGGGGACTCTGTGGGAACAAACAGGATACCTGAGACAAATTGGTTTTTTCATTATCTATTTTTACCTGTATTATTATTTATATAATACTGTATATTTTCTATTTCTTTTTTGTTGTTTATGTTTGTTCAGTACCTTTATATGTTGGAAATCAATAAAAAAACAACAACAGGCTACCGAGCAGCAGCAGCAAATATGAATTCAGTGAGTTTCTTCTCCAAACATTGGCCTTCCGGTCAGCAAAAGAGTCAATAAATGTATACATAGCCTACCAAATGTATAGGACATATTTATTTTCAAAACATAATTCAAAAGCAAAAGTACAGTCATAACCTCCCATTAGCAGTTTGAGACACTGAAACGCTACAATGACATAAAACATTTAAAGGTTTCTTTCTTTCTCACAGTATGTGGGATGACGTAACAGTCTATAAATGGGTTTACATTGTCAATTTATAATAAAGGTAAAACCAAGGCCCTTTTTTTTTTAAAGTGAGGAAATACAGAGCGTTGTTTAATAATTCAGTTTTATCAGAAAAAAGCATGTCATATGTCCAAACAGAGTATGCCTTCATATGTTATATTAATTTCAATTAAAACCACTCTTTTATTTATCACGCTAGACATAGTTTCTGTAAATGGAAGACACATGCAACATTCCAATATATATCTCTCCCATCATCATTGCCATTTTATAAAGGTTGAAACTTCACAAACCAAGACAAGAGAACATTCAGACAGGCAGACACAAAAGTCTGTCCACATGACCCATTAATAAATGCAGTGCATTATCATGAATATTAAGGCATCTTGAACGTGATGGGTTTATATACACTGTACCCTTTTCTCAGCACAACTTGATAGCATTTTCAGACGCACTACCTAAAAACCAAGCACTTGCATGCTGCCAAAACTCCCCAAGATCAATCGACACCCTGTCAGAATCACTTCACCACATATAATAGAAATTATAGAATACTAAAAAAAAGACCAAGTGAGCATTAGTGACTTTAATTTGTAGTGTTTTAAATCTATATTTTATATATAGAGAGCTAAAGGCGAAACCGACACAATCATTACAATGATAGAACAGAACTAACTGTACTTAGTACCTAAAGAGGACACAGCATGATATTGATAGTTGCTAATTCACTTGACCAGAAATATTCGGAATGAAATGTCTAATATTAAATCATTTAAAAAGCACTTTAAACGAGTTGGTTCAGAGTTCAATCCTATCCTATCAATATCGAAAACATGAACATTACATTTTCATGTTAAAATTCATATAAAAGCATTGCATTTTCAAATAAAATGCTCATTAGTTGTCTCTAAATGCTAAAGCAGCGATGCTTCACAAAACTTAATACAATATTCATCAGTCAACAGATAAAACAATACAAACCCTACAGCCCTCTTTCCAAATACACCTACCAGCAGAAGTTGCATATAGCTGATAGAAAAAAATGCTTAATTCAGTAACACACAAAAGAAAAAATCTTTTTCTTGTAACTTTTTTCTGGTATACCAGTGAGGTGGCAGTCATGTAACATTCTTTGTAACAACATTGATCCTTACAGCAGTGGTCCGCCAGGTCAGGCCAGTCTTCTACAGACTCTCCATTCTGTTTGAGCAGGTCACAGAGCTGGACTGAGTTATAAACAGGCCCTAGAATGGACCGTATTACTGCTTCCCTCGCAGCACTGGGATCAGAGAGAGTGCTGGACTAAGCTTGTGAGCTGGGACGTGAGCGCAGCGGCTGGGGGCTTGGGTCACCAATGGTATTCCTGTACTTCTTGCCCCGTTCCTGTTTCATGAACAGCTCGACAATGAGGTTCCTCTCCTTGTGTATCTGAATGCTAATGTCCTTGGGAATGTCTGGGATTAGCCAATCCACAAAGTCACTCATCAGCATTACCACATTCTGAACAGAGAGACGAGAGAGAAGAAACATTTGTATTAGAAAGACTCTCATAGATTGGAACTAACTCATAGTTAGTTTACTGTAATCAGAAAAAAAGTTCTATTAAATTGTAAAGTGCATTTGTAAGTATATATCAAGGTCAGTGTTACTGCTGTTAACTTAAACAACTACAATTATTAAAACTTTTGTTAATTGAAATAAAGCTGAAATATTAGAAACTTAAATGAAAATTTGAAAAGTTGAAGAACTAAAATTACTCAAATTAAATAGAAATATTAAAGTAACAGCAACTAATAAAAAGCACATAAAATTTTATATATATATATATATAATAATATATATATATACACCACAACAACACTGACTGTTATACTAAAAAAACCTAATTGCATGGTAGTAGCTGAAATTAATTTATACCCATTTTAATAATGGTCACAAATTATTAAAATGGGCATATGGACAGGATGATGTTTTTGGTGTATTACAGTAATGAAAATGAGATTTTCCATTTTATAATAATGTGAGAATTATGAGTTAGAAAGCATTGTTAATAAATTTAAATGAAATATAATAAATTTTCTTTTCTAATTCAAACAACAACAACAAATTATTTTTATTATTATATTGAGGGTGAAATTATGATCTGGACATTTCTTTGTAAAAATTCATCATTGATCAGCAATCAAAAAAGTTGGTATTTTATGAATTAGGTTTTGACCGACCTGAAAGACAATGACGAAAGCTAATCGGGCCGCCAGAATGGCCCAGAATTCTCTTGAGAACTCATATGGCGTGGCAGACCATGGAGGGTCCCTGTAATCCTTATATCTGTGGATAACATTATGTAAACATTATGAATATAATACACAGTCATACACCACATTAGAAAAATCAGCCAGACACACAAAAGAAAGACTCTTTAGTGCAAAACAAACCAAGTACCTGCAAACCTCCACTTTGTATCCCAGATGCATTGGCTCCATGGGCTCTGTGCCAGGCTGGAAGTGACTAACATTGAAGTATGAAAGGGTGTGATTGACAAAGCCATGAAGAGTCCCGTCTGGACTGTACATGTACTGATAGACCAGGCGTGGGATTAAGTCAGAGGTGAATGCGATCACAAATGCCTGAAGAGTGACACATTAGGATTAGCTCTCACCAAACCTTGGTAATGAGTTTGTTAGTGTGTTCTGGGTGTTTGTTAACTGGCCCTGTGTGGGAGATTTCTTTCACCTGTTTTATCATCCACCAGCTGAAAATCATCAGTCAGATTGCTCAGAAAAGTAATAGCACACCTCTGCTCAACAGGTGGATGATTGAAGGTATCACTCATGTTCACAGCACAAATTTTGCAGAGGGAGTTATTCCCCAAGGATTATTGCTTACGTTTGAAAAATGTACAGTGAATCTGAGCAGGAACAATATTAGTAATGATGCTTGCCACTAATAATTACTTTCAATGCTCGGCAGTATACAGTACATCACATGTACAGCACTAATTTGTTACAGAACAAACACATGGAATTAAAAACCTACATTAACAATGACAGCCACTTTACTGAGTCCCCTGAGAAGAGTGTACCAGATTCCTGGAAGACAAAGAAACATAAGATTACACATATTTGTATTTTAAATGTAGTTATACTTAAAGTCACTAATGCCACGATTGTCTTATTTGTCATGAAAGTGAATAAAATACACTTTATTTTTCTTTAAGCAAAATCTAATGAAAAAATCTTAAGTATAATTATATCCTTAAATCAAAATATAAGAAAAAAATGTTTATAGAAAAAAAAAATCCTTTTGCTATAACCACATACTTGACAGGTTTTGTGAGAGTCACAAAAAAACGTGTATTACATTATAATACCACTAGGTGGTGATAAAGTTTTGACAAAACTTACAGGGAAGATTGTTACATGTGACAGCTTGCCCTGATATCAGTATGAATTATGAATATGCACTGACCTGACATGAGGATCAAACCTTTAGTTAAAATCTACCTTTATCATATAGTTGATGACTGCCAGTGGTAGCTTATAGTATTGCTTTATCCAACAGCTATTATATATATATAGTTTTAAATGTATATAAAAAAGTGTATATTGTTGAATTTTAGTTCGTAGAACATCATATATTAAAAGTTAAAACCTCATAGCAACTGAGATAGCCTTGTGATGGACTGGCCATTAATTAATCCAGAGTCATTTCCTGCTTACAGCCTGAGACGCTGGGACAGAACTTGCAACAACATGCTCTGCCTCCTTCAAATATGACTAGAAACAACCATTTCAATGTCCTTTCCGATATTTCCTGAAGATCAAATCACTAATAAAAATGTCAGTTTCATTATGGGGTATTATTTTACTCCGGTTACGGAGAACCAGAGTAGGGGGGAATATGTAGGGTCAGACTCCAGCCAGGGTGTCGGGTACTTCGGTCCGTCATCGCTCGAAAAAGGCCCTGGAGCTCAGCTTTCATGGTTACGGAGAACCAGAGTAGGGGGCGTCATCTTACTCTCATGCCCGCCAGGGTGTTGGGTACTTGGGCCCGTCATCGCTCGAAAAAGCCCCTGGAGCTCAGATTTTTGATTTCCATAGACATTTTTTACCTTTTATAAGGGCAACTTGTTTTCTAACCTTATTAAACATGTCAACTTTTATATCAAATTCTTAAATGTAATTTAAGAATTACAATCTGGGCTATTGCTTAACTACAGCGCAGGTTATAAAAAGGTCCTATTAAAAAAATATCCTAAATTTCAGAGTATATATAATTTGTAGTATATTATTCTGTACATTTACATTTATGCATTTGGCCCAAATTTTTTTTATTTTATTTATATTTATCAGTTCCCATGATAAATCGAACCCATGACCTTGGCATTGTTAGCGCAATGCTCTATTGTTTGAGATACAGGAATGCTATAATTACGTGTATAAACATTACATTTCTATTACATTTGAATAAAGATCACGAATAATGCATTGAAAATCAGTGTGAAGATACTGACCAATGTCTTTTGCTCTTACAGCAATCGGCCTTCTCAGCTCCGTGACAAACTTTTTGGCATCAAGACGGATCTCAATGATGTTGTTCAGTAGAGCAAAAAGGGGAGCCAGCGGAAAGGAGGCCACAAACACGGTCACCATCCCAAACTGAATGACTAGATAAGAAAAAGAAACAAATAAAAACTTCCATAGAAGGTTCCACTGAAGCACAACTCACAGAATAACTGAGAACATCTTATCAAACATAATGAAATAAACCAGACATTGATATGCTGGGAAACTTGGTCTTAAGTTCAAAATCAAAAACACAAATCGCCCACAGAGTAATTCACAAGAATTTAAATTTAAATCCTTTTTGGTCCATCCTGGATTGTCTTTTTTTATATATATCTATATATGATTTTAAGCTGATGCTCTGAATGTTACTAGTTTAGGGTTTCAGGAGGAGATATGGTAGTGCCATGCTCAGAGATGAAGGAATGTGACAGGAGAGACTGAGAGAGATAGAGGGATAGAAGATAGAAGTATGGATGGAGGATGGTAGATGAGGGGGTGGGATGTTATTAATGAATTCAAGCTAGAACTAAAGCTCATAATCTCCCCCTTTGGACCCATAATGCCTTTCTCTTAGCCGAAGTCCATCCCACGCTGTAGCACAGATGAGGCGAGATGAGAGGAGGGGCCGTTAACACACCAACTCCACGTATAATACTGCAGATCCTTCACAGAACGGACGTGCGTTTACCCTGTTTACTATGCACGCCATCTAGGGGCTTGAATTACTCTCATATAATAGTGCTTTGAACGGATGAGATGTATAAATCTGTTTAGTTGTGTTTAGACATTTCAATTAGTAGTTGTGGACCGCATGAATTTAACAATTCATAATCAGAATTTGCAATTACAATACATTTTTTATGATGCCATGTTCCTACATGGGTGCAGAAAACAGAGCCAGCAGGACCAGGAGAGAATACAAACAAATGTTGATATGTCTGTATGTGTGTGTGGGCGCATAGTGTGTAGTGACTCACTCATTTCCATGTACTCTGGGTTGAGTCCGACAAAGGGCCCAAGGAAGTGGTCCTTCTCGTGGCGATGAAGCGTTTTGTTCAGCTCTTCCTGATGCTTTTTGTCTATCTTGCGTTGTCGGAGCATTTTCTTCAGTTTTCTGTGACAAAGATATATTAATAATCATATATATATTATATATTTTTTTTTTTCTACATATATTAATAATAAATTATTTAAACTTCATTTGAATGCTGTAGCATCCAGGACATCAATCTTTTAATAGATTTGAGAATTTAATAAATCTGACCAACTGAGGTTTCACTACCGAAATAAAGGGTAGGATCATGATTTTTTGGTAGTACAGCACAACGTGAGTTGCTTTTGGGATCTGAAAGAGCATTTGGATTGGGAAATTGTGACATGTGACATCAGACTCAGAAAAAGTTTGCAGATTCTGTTTGGACCTGCTCATATATTTGCTTTACCATTTGCCTGAGATGTGCTTACAATCCAGTATATTTGCATTTGTCCAAGAGCAAGATAAAATGTATTTGCAAGCAAGACCAGGTCAGCAAAGTCATTTAATGAAAAAAGGATTCTGCAAGGTATTTATAATGCTCTAGTCAAAGTACAATTATTCCCTAAAGCAATCATGTCTAGAAATGTCCACCACACCTATAATGCACAGTGGGAATCTATCAGATCTATCCTACATCTACGAAGGTGTTCGCTATGCTGTATGTACTCACGGAACGCCTATCTCAAACAGGTTATTCTGGATGAGCTGTTTGCCAAGCATGGTGATGCAGAGCTGAATGCACAATTCCATCAGACAGCCGGCATGGGCGCACTGCAGGGTGAAACAGAGAGAGATTTCACTCAGTTACTATGGAGTTGACTGGCTACACACCTCCAAAAGTGTTAGTCATCAGGACTGAGGTAACTAGGACGATCTGTCAAGTTATTTTTCATATGATGATGTGGTTACAAGACTCCAAGAATAGAGTATGGTTAAGAATGAATTTTGCTTATACATACACATGTACACCAGTTGGTCAGTGAGATTCGTTGTTTATTTTTTTTTAAATACATTTTACAGTTTATGCCTCCCCCCTCTTGAAAAGCACCACCTGCCACTGGCACACACATAAAAGGAGGAAGCTGAATACTAGATATGTACCTCTTCCATCCGGTAAGACCCCATAACGTAGATATATTTGCCAGGACGTCCAATGATTCTGGAGGCATTGGATAGAAGAAGGTCAAGAGCTGAGTTTATCAGCTACTGCACAAATGCAAGTGGAGATTAACAAAACAGACATTACAGTAAATGTACCCTAAAGGGGAGGTAGGGGGATTGTGGGTAGCTGTGTTCCATAACCTAGTGAGCAATATTATATCGGTCAGAAGCATACTGTATGTCACATGTATGTTGTGCTTTTTAATGCTTGTGTTTCCACCCAGCTTCTTCACAGTCTACTCAGCAAGAATTCCTTGGTCAATCAGGTAGACCAGCATTTTTGGCCAGTGAACAATCAGGATCCAAGCCAGTACTGAATGTACAGTACTGTATGCATGAACCAGCATGGAGGGGCACAGAAATGTATGCTGGTCTCAGCTGGTGTTTATGGAAGCTTGCTTCCACCACGCTGGATTCAATTACAACTGGGTTCCTTTTTTATCTCATAATTCTGACTTTTCTTGCAATTCTGAGTTTATATCTCATAATTCTGACTTTTTTTCTCAGCATTGCTAGATATAAGCTTGCAAATGCAAATGCAAATACAAAAAAAAAACAAGTCCAGTTCACAGTTACTTTTTTTTTAATTATTTTATTTATTTTTTTTTTAAAACAGAATTACTAGATGTAAACAGAATTCAGAGAAAAAAAGTCAGAACTGCGAGATGTAAACCCACAATTGCTCATTTATAATTCGCAAATCTGGAGGAAAAAATTTGCCGTTGCAAACAAGCTTCCATATGTATTCCAGCAAGGAATTTATACTATTACGATACCTAATTTTGGCCAAATTCTAAAGGCATGTTCACACTGGCAGCCATATGCAGTGTCAAAGCCATGGGACATCATTCATTTTCAGTGAGCGATAACAATTTCAGGTGACAATTTGTTAGTGAAGCGACAAAGTTGAATGGAGTATCAGCAGTAATAAGAAGCTTCAACTACCAATGGGAGTGCAGATGGAATCAACGCCTCATACAATTGGATACCGCTGAAGAGTAGGAATGCCAACTTGAAACCAAGAATGCAGTGACTCATTGTGAATGCACCATAAAAGAGCATCAATGTGATTTGCCGGTGGAAGTCTGCAGTAGTAAGTGTATGCTTAATATATTATTTCTATCGTTTAGAGTATTGCGCATTGCTAAATTACAGTAGTTGTGTTGATCTGTATTAATTGAACTGGTACTGTAGGGCAGCAGCAGTTTTTTGCCAGCCTTCAAAGTTATATGCTTTGTATTGTTAAACCAAAAGGCATTAGCTGATTTTACTTAATTACTGGTAAGTCATCCTTGTTTAAAGACTTAACTTATGTAATGATATGTACCTGTGCAGTCCAGTGAACAAAGACTCCAGAGAGGCACTTATTTCTACATTTTTATGTGTTGCTTGTTGTTCACCACACATACAAACCCTCTTTAGATGCAAAATATACTGCAGTACGACAAATCTATAAGCTCTTTGGCACTTTCTGATTAACTCTAGAACTGCAAGTCAGGAGTAAACAAATCAGAGACAGCTCTTAATAATCCCTTTGAATTCCATGCAATTCCTATTACAAAATTCAATTGTTTGTTATATATCATCCTCCAAGTCAGCTAGAAAACTTTTTAGAAGAGCTGGATTTCCTATGGATAACCTCCTTCCATGAATATGGCAGCCCAATTGTGGTACTTAATTATTTAAACATTCACCTGAATAAGCCTCAAGCTGTGGACTTCTAAGCTATACTAGGCTTGTTTAACCTCAACAATTTACCAACTTACAAATCAGGAAACCAACTGGGCCTCATTTACACAAGTAACTGTTCCACAGACAATGTCCACAGACATTTGTGATTTCCACCTTGCCTGCTGCACACTCTTCGCTGGTTTTCTTCCAACATAACCTCCACTCCCTCATACTTGTTTCTATGCTCGCCCACCTCTGTTCACCCAGCTAAAAGCTCCGCCTCTCTTATGTAAATAACATTTAAATCCACTTGAACATCTTGTCTAGACAGCATCTGTCCTCTGTCCTTTGCTCAGAACACCCACTAACCCCCGAACATCTGATGTTCTTCGTGAAGCCAAACTTGAGAGAGAAAATGGCACCAATTGAAGGTTCCTGGTGAAATTAGTAGCATAAGTCAGTTCAAAAGCAGACACTCAAAAGCTGCCTCTAGATTAGTTGTTCTCATTCTGCTGGATCTGTCTGCAAGTGGAAATCACCAGATCCTACTATTTATAAGGTATCTCTGAAGTGAGCAGCATCTAAATCACATCAACTATCCATGGGGGTTCCCCAGGGCTCAGTACTTTGCCCCTTACTCTTTTCAGTATACACAACAATCACTGGGACCTATCATCTAGATACATGGATTTGAGAATAAAGCATGGTGACATTAAGACCACCCATGCTGCACCTAACACACCACACCTTCTCCTGGTCTCTATTATTTTACCCAATATCTATTAGTTTAGCTACACATTAAAATCAAAATCTCTCATGTATTTTACATGAGAAGCACTATATGTAGGGAGTTGATGTCTATACAGCCAAATCAGTAATTTCTTTTTCGGTTAGGATATAGAAAAGTAAATACTAGACAACAGGGCAGCTCACTAGGTTTGGAAACAGACTTGCAGACTTGTTAATAACTGAGTATTTGCGTTCAGTTTCTGAGTGAATGCTTGGTAATAATACTCTCACCTGCCTCTGAAGAATGCCAGGTACACAATAGGGGTAAATGCATTTGCAAACTTCAATATGAACGTCTTGAAGATCAGCCTCTCCTCAAAACTCTTGTCAGTTTTTGGCACCTCTGATGGGTTGAAAACAACAGCAAGTTCTGTAAATATAATGTTTTGCAACACAGCTGACAAACTAAATGTCTTGAGAACAATAACCAGAAGTACCCATAATAGTGAGCCAACGTGCAATTGCTCCATAGACCTCATCCATTATGATGATGATAATGAGGTTGATGATAGCAGCAGTGGTTTTAACGGTGGCCCGTATATTAGTGCGGAACGTGGGAGTGGAACTCATGTGCAGGGCAGTCATAATGGAGACCCTGTATAGCACCACACCAAACACGATGGCCAAGGTCACACAGATCTGTATTGAGCACACAAACACACACAATAAGAAAAGTGACTAATTATTATCAAATAATTTACTGACACAAATTGGATACAGCATCACGCAAAAGACAACATTATTGATTACCAATGCCATTATAGAAAGCCAGATGTAAGTCACCATGACTACTTTATTATGCAACTGAAAATGTCTGATAATAGAGGGCTTAATGAGATCAAGTGAGCAGTATTTGTCTGCTCTTGTGATTTCGACATGATGGCCATCCATATATAAAATAAATTGACTGGTTGTTAAAAATAAATTATATTTAACTACTAAATAAACGTTCTGAGAGTTCAATTCCTTTTATTTGTTATATTAAAGACCTATGTACATTACAGCATTATAATGAAAAAAAAAATGGAATAAGTCTTACCAAAAAAAACATCATGACGATAATAGTCATGTAAGCTGGCATTCTGTCTTTACATGTCAGCTTCACATTTCCTGCCTAGAAAAAGATATGAATTGTCAAATGTGAGATCAGAACATATAATCCAGACCACCCTAACACATACATCTTGCAATAGGAACTTGGTCGAAAATCAGATCTGTAGATTCCAGCATGCTTTGGCCTCAGAAGGGACATAGAGGGTCAAGCCGAACAGAGCAAAAACAAGCCTCTAGACATGCCTCACAGCTGTGCTGTCACATAACATTCAGTATACTGCAACTGGGTCAACATCTACTGAGCGAAATACGTAATACCCAATAATCCAGACATCCTTATGACAGCAAGGATGGCATGCATAAGTCAATAGACAAAAATATTGCTAGAATCAGCATTGCCTGTGTTGTGCCAGACACTACAAATAAAGCCAAAACTATTTATCAGCATATGGTCTGGTCCACATTGTAGATTATTCTATCCAAGAACAACCCACTTGGACATGAAGGGGCCCACTAATCAACATGTTAAATGACAAACAACAGTTCGCTATTTCATGTGGCAGTACTGGCAGTCAAAATAATTATGAATAATTAAGTTTTTTTGTTTGTTTCTCATATGCTCACCGAGGCTGCATTTATTTGATGGAAAATACAGTACACACAGTAATATTCTGAAACATTATTACAATTGAACATTTTTCAATTTCAAAATATAATTTATTCCTGTGATGGCACAACTGATTTTCAGCAGGCATTACTCCAGTCTTTAGTGTCACATAATCCTTCAGAAATCATTCTAATATGGTGATTCGGTATAAGAAACATTTCTTAATATTATCAATGTTGAAAACTGCTGCTTGATATTTTTGTAGAAACCATGATACACTATTATTTAAATAGTTTAGGGTAAGATAAAAATCTGTTTTAAGACAAAAGTGACAGTAAAGACATTTATAATGTTACAAAAAAAATCTCTTCAACAACTTCTTTTGAACTTCTATTCATTAAAGAATCCTGAAAAAAATTTATTATGGTTTCCTCAAAAATATTAAGCAGCAAAAAAAAAAATAATTTAAACACTGATAATACGAACAAAGGTTTTCAACATAATAAGAATCATCAAAAAAAATGTTACTAATCAAAGTCAGCACCAAATCAGCATATTACATTGATTTATGAATGTGACACAGTGAAGACTGGAGTAATGGCTGATGAAAATTCATTACATTTTAAAATGTATTAAAATATAATACAATATAATATACAGGTAATTTAACTACAAAATCAAACCACACTGAAATATATGACTTAAAATCCTGAGATAACAATGTAGGGTAAAAATGTCTTCACATCTTAAATGTGTTTTAATACATAACTGTGCTCGCTGACTTCCTGAAATTGTGTAAATCCAATTGGCAATTCTGTTTGCAATATGTAGCAGATGGTCAGCGCATGGTGAGCTTGATTTTTTTAAAATCTGAAGCTTGGATTCATAAAGACCTACCTTTGGGGATTGCTCTTTCTTTAAGGACTTCTTCATGACATGGAACTCATACTCTGCTCTCGGATGACTCTGGGAAAAACAGAGAAAGCAATTCCCAACATATACAGGACTTAAAACCAGTTTAAAAGTGAAAAACAGTGGAAAAAGATAACTGGTTATGGAGCCAAAAGCAGCCATGTGCATGATCAGTGAACAGAACAGAAGTGACAATCAGTGAAAGTATAATCCTTAAAACCAAAAGCTCTCAGCACCACAAATACATATTCCTTTCCACATTCAGCAGCTTTAGGATTTATTAGTTCCTCCTGCTTATTTTATCCACATAAACAGTGGCAAGCCTGGAAAGACTGTGACTGCCGAAAGGAAAGTGAGCAGCTTTTGACCTGTAAGGCCGGAGGAAGAGAGAATAGGAATCTCCCAGACCTCCACAGCAACAGACCGATAGATAGATAAGTGCTGGTGGAATACTTTACACAAGCAAGAATGTGACGACGATGCTTGAAGACGACTTTTAAGATAATATGAAGAATATGTTAGTACTAAAATGCAACTGTAAGGTTAGGAAGGAAATAAATTCAGTTAATACTGTGAATGAACCAATTCCAAACCTTTTGTTTCCCCTATACAAAACAGGACAAAAAAACAAACAGTGAAAAAACAGTTTGATTTCATGGCACTGAATCAATAAAAAAAACAGACATCTTCAATTCTTTACACCCAAGCCACAGGATAATACAAGTCTATACATGAAAATAATGGAGCACGCCTACAAAACATACATAAACCCACATAATTATCTTATCAACATCAAATGTCTTATATTGACAATTTCCTTGGTCAACATGGGTGAGCGTGACTAACCTCAGCGTCTTCAAAGCTGGTCAGGTCCCAGATGTAATTGAGCCTCATTTGCCTTCTCTTCCAGTGCTCCATAAACATGGTGGCTGTGTGACACAGAGCAGTAACCTTCACTAAAAAAACTCACATTTATAAATACTGATCTAGGTGCAGATCAGGGTGGTTTCTCAGTTAATATAGCTACAACTGAAGCCTGTACTTTCTAAAAGGCTTTTTTTCTTATCAAGAATATTGCCAATATTATTTCATTCATTTGCAGGGTTGGTAACTTTGGAAATCACTAATACATCAATGTTTTTCTAAAGAACCATGGAAGATTATCCTATAGCAACAGGCTGTAAAACTTCTTTAGGAACCTTTAAAGAGAACTAAACTGAAACCATCTAATGAAGTGTTCTGAACACAGTTCATTTTATGTCAGTGTGAATGAAAAGTGGATTGAGAACCGATTATAACCAAAGTGAACAAAAAAAAGACCTGACTCCAGTTTCAAGGTCAGTAGTGTGACTGCAAAAATAACTATTTTTCTATATTAATTTATTAATTTCCATAGATGGTTACTTTGGAAATCACAAATACATAAATGCTTTTCTGAAGAACCATGGAAGGTTCTGCTACAGCATAAGGCTGTAAAACATTTTGGGAACTTGTATTTTAAAGGTGTTTTCACAGTTTGTTTTGTGTTCAAGTCCAGTTCACAATTTCAGCTAATGTGTGAATGCTCACAATAACCTCAGACCCCTTTAAAAGAGAACTAATCTGAAACCATCTGAGCAAGTGTTCTGAATACAGTTCACTTCAGGTCAGTGTGAATGGAAAGTGGATTGAGAACCGATCACAACCAAAGTGAACCAGAAAAAGAGTCCACTTTCAAGGTCAAAAGTATGACTGCAAAAATAACTATTTGTCAATATTCTTTCATTAATTTCCATAGTTGGTAACTTTGGAAATCACTAATTCATAAATGTTTTTCTAAAGAACCATGGAAGGTTCTCCAATAGCATTGGGCTGTAAAACCTTTTTGGGAACCTGTATTTTAATGGAGTTTTCAGACTTGGTTTATTTTAACGGTATGAGTCCGGTTCACAATTTTAGCTTATATGTGAACACTCACAACAACCTCAGACTACTTTAAAGAGAACTAAACTGAAATCATCTAAGGAAGTGTTCTGAACACAGTTCACGTTAGGTCAGTGTGAATGGAAAGTGGATTGAGAACCGATCACAACCAAAGTGAAACAAAAAGGGATCTGAGCCCACTTTTCAAGGTCAACAGAATGAATGCAAAAATAATAATTTTTCAATATTCTTTCATTCATTTCAATAGCTAGTAACTTTGGAAATTACTAGGTTCTCCTATAGCATCCCATTTTTTGGGAACCTGTATTTTCACATGTTTTATTATGGGTTTTCACATTCGGTTTATTTTAATTGTTTGAGTTCAGTTCACAATTTTATCGTATGTGTGAATACTCCCAACCACCTCAGACCTCTTTAAAGAGAACTAACACAGTTCACTTTAGGTTAGTGTGAATGGAAAGTGGATTGAGATGCCAATCAAAACTAAAGTGAACAAAAAGGAGATCTGAGACCACTTTCAGGCCCAGCGGCTGTATGAATGCAAAAAGAACTTGGTTCTCCTTCCACTCTATAAACTTTCTGGTTCAATTAAAAAGGTTTGGCTTTGGATCTTTTAAAGAGGCAACCAGGTTTTTCTATAGCATCAGTTTCACACTTGGTTCGAGTTGATTTTGCTCCCAATGACATCAGTCCCCTTTAAAGAGAACTAAACAGAAACCATCTGAGGAAGTGGTCTAAGAACAGTTCACTTTAGGTCATTGTAAATGGAAAATGGTATGAGACACCAATCACAACCAAAGTAAGCTAAAAAGAAAGCTGAGTCTATTTTCAAGCACAGCAGTATGAATGCAAGAATAACCGGGTTCTCTTTCCACACAATTCACTTTCTGGTTCACTTTCTTAAAAAGGTTTGGCTTTGGGTTCTTTTAAAACAGGACTCAGATTAGCAAGTAGCTTTGTCATAGAGTGTAATTTTTCATTTCAAAGCCTGTAACTGTAGAGGATCAAAACAGGAAAGGCAAATTTAGGGCTTTAGCTAAAATAATCAGCTTTTTAAAAAGCTCAGCATTTGAGCGGGGATGAGTATGTGGGGAATTAAAACAGAAGTGTAAAACCAGGGCACAAATCTCTTCAACATTTGTCAGAGCAAGTCTGCCCTCAATATGTACAGACACAACAGTTGGTGTACAGCAGCAACAAGCGTGCGGGTGAACATGAAAGGAGAACAGAGCTGCTGACCCCATAGTGCCATAAAGATGGCGAAGAAGACGGTGGCCGCATTGTCGAACAGGTGGCTGGCCCTAGCCGTGCCGCAAGCCGTGACCAGTTTCCAGTAGCTGCAGGCTCGGTCACACATTGGGCACATGGTGATATTGTTTCTCTCGTCGCAGACTTCCATACTGAGTATACAAAGAACAAATCCTGATTTCAGAAATACATCACATCTCTATATTTCCCTAGATACCATAATGTTTCTCAGTAAAGCTATTAAGGCCGCAAAGTATTTTTTTTCCTCACATTTATCTGAAAGAAAATGCATTTATTCTATTTTCAGCTCTTGCTCCAAAACATAGCTGCTTTGATGTCTAAATAGATGTGGCTAATATGAAATGCTCTATAAAGGCAGCAACTATACGCACAAATAGTGATCTTGACATGAAATGCATAAGAAACTGTGCACTCATGCTTTAGCATGTTGCTATGCTAAGTACTACTGTATGTAATAAGAAAATGTCAAAATAAATTACAAATAAAACACTAAAAAGTAAAATCAATAATTTAAAATTGTGGCAGCTTAACATTGTATTTGATTAAATTTCACAGCGTTATTTAATTATAACCCCTGCGGGTTTGTGAGGGAATTGCAGGGAGTTAATAATTAAATCAAATGTAAGATTAAAATAAATGAATGGCTGTTATTATCAAATTAAAGGCTGCAATTTAATTAAACGAGCAAATAGTCTGTTGCACTGCCTGTTTCAGAGTGAAAAGCGGCATTGCGTAACAGATTACAGTTTTTGTTTTACAGCATCAAAACACCTCGGTTAACAGTAAATGCTGCTTCGCACAAAAACTCCGTATCTGTATGTGCAGTGAGTTTAATGTGCGTTTTTTGTTTGTTTGTTTGTTTCAATTTCCATTTCTGTGGACAGAAGTTTACAGCAATTCGCTGGTATTCTGCAAAAAATTAAAGCTTTCAGTGTAACTTGCGGTGTAAAGGCAGCATAATTATGCTGACTACTCTTTGAAACATACTTCATATCAGTGGTGTTCCTATAATGCTTCATTTTTTTCCCTAGATAGGCAACGCACTAGGTTTTGGAACAGCTTGTTTTCAGCAGTGGCATCTGTGGAATTAATGAATGTCGTTGTGAGATGTGCCAGCGAACACTGAGTCACTCTCATTAAACACTACATTACAGTTCATTACAGTCACACCATTTCAAACCCACTCTAAACTCTCTAATTACCACGCACTTCAACATCCATCCGTTTTTCTTGCAAAGTTCAGCAGTGATTACTTTCATAAATGGCTAGGCATATTCTTCGCTAAAAATCTTTCCACAAAGTTCAAAGCAATTGCGGAAGAGAATGTATTGCTATCAGGAAACGCTGCTGAAACTTGTTTCTTAGGGGTGTGAGACAGTGGAATGTGTTTGAACTCAGTGGCACAGATAAGAATGTGTCAATCAAAATTATTTGACAAACTGATTCTACATAATTAAATACAGTAATAGGCTGATCATTTATGTACATAACTGTCAACAGTTTATGGAGGGGTCGCATGCAAGTTAGCACTCTTTGTACAAAAACAATGCAAATAAACCAATGACATAAATTTTATAAGGTGACCTGGGGATGTTGTCTTCCACAGTGGCACAGCCGTACAGGAACACGATAACTCCCACAATTGCTGCTGGGATTAGCATCTGAGTATACACACCCAACCAGGCAAAATACAGGCCCACTTTCTCACCAAAATACTTCCTAAGAGTGATAAAGAAGTTTCAAGCAGAGCAATAAAGGCAATGAAGTCAAGCAAAATAATTTACAATTACTATCTAGTAAACATAAGGAAGAATGCATCCTCTTCTGTAGCCCGAATGTTAATGAACTGTCAGTCTTTTCAATGTGAAATGAAAGATTATGTAAACAAAAAATTCTAAAATTCTAAAAATGTCATGTTAAGTAATGAAATGAGTATAAAATAAGTAAAAAGAAGATATTTTAATTGTCCCCCTGCAGGATCCTCTTCATTACATTGTTCTCGTTTTTCCAATATATTTGTTTTTTTTGTGCTTATCGGTTGCATTAAATGACTTTAAATATTATTAGTCATCAGTGTAGCAGTTTTGTCTAAACACAATTTTTCCCTAAAAATAAATAAATCAAAAAACTAATAATTTTGCCAGACTTTTGTATTACTTTGACATTTTTTATATTACTTTTGCTCATCATAGAAGAGTCCTATATGTATGATTTGCATTTGTAATGTATTTTTAGACTTAATTTTAACTTAATAGATCCAGACAAAAAAAATGAGTGCCAGGTTCATTGACATCTTAAAGGTCATCATGATAACGGCAGTACAATAATCCAGTAAACCAGTGTTATTTTAGTATTATTGATATACAATTATAGTTTTTGCTAATATTTTGAATTCAATCTTTATTTGTTTGTTTCTTTTATTAGTTCTATTTTTATATGTTTGCTCTTTAATTGTAGTTTAATGTTTTAATACTTTTTTTGTTTTTGTCATTTTAGCACTTTAAAGTAACTAAAATGAGAAATTGTTTTATTTTTAATGTTTAATTCTTGTATATTTTATTTCAGTTTTCATTACTTAAAATAGATATCAGACATTTAATTATTTGTCAGATTTCAGACATCGCTCATCCTAACTAATGAACTCGAACTAATGATAAATATTACATTGACAATCTGACTCATGAATAATGTGTATCAGTAGGATATTTCTAAAATCTCCCCTCTTGCTAGCACATAATTCCAGGGCAAACATTTGTCTCAATCTCTGGCAGTGCATTTATTGTCAGTATAATACCTGATCAGTCCAATGGGCTGGTACTTGTAGAATATGCTGTAACTCGCCCACTCTTCATACAAGATCTGCAAAGACAGAATTAAAATGACATACATCCTGGAACAGCGATTCAACATCCATTCATACAGTATGGCTGAAATGCACAGTGAGTGGGGTTTAATGGAAATGGCAATGACTGATTATTCACTGATACACTGATGAAAAGGACAAAGGAAGCCTCTCAACGATCATGTAAGTAATTTCGAATGTAATGACTTCGGTTCGGTGCACCTGGGGATGTAATGTACAACAGTAATATGAGTAAGTGAGGGTGGATTTACACCATAGCTGCACGGAGATCTCCAGTCTCCAGAACATAGTGCACACTTAAGTCAAAGAAAAGAAGCGACTGTAGCTGCAGTGTTTTGTCCGAGAAAGCAAGGAAGGGAAGGCCAAAACATTATGAAATTTGACATCAAATAATACACAAACCTCTAATAACAACATTCAACAGTGAAACCAGTAGATAAAGTCTGAGAAGCTACGTTTTCAACATATCCACAAATCGCCTTGAATGGGTCAAACTAGTAGAAATAGATGGATTAATTACCAAGTAAACATGCAGTGATCACTCAGCTCAATTAAATAAATGGTACACCTCCATACCTGCAACCATCAGTATATTTGCGGATTGATTATACAGAGGATTTGCCTAATGGTTCTATAAATAATGGCTGAATGTCCTGCATAAGTGGCGCAAGAGGCGGAGAAGGGAGCGGAGGCAAAAGTGGGGCAAGAAAGGCGGTCTACATGTCAAGCTACATGCTAACCCACATAGAACAGCCCTTCCATGACTCTTTCTTACAAATTCCCGGTCAATCGTCAAAAAGATGGATGAGTTACGGTTGAGGATTATGTCACGTGGTATGGATAGCTGTGTGATGATCGTCACGGAGACTTGGCTTAATAACAACGTCCCCCATGAGGCTATCGAACTGGAGGGCCGCTTCGTGTACCGAGCTGACAGGACTGCAGCCTCTGGTAAGAGTAAAGGCGGTGGAATGTGTAACTATGTTCGTAACAATTAGTGTATGCAACGAATGTTATTGGAACACACTGCTCCCCGGATTTGGAATATCTGGCAGTGAAATGCAGACCGTTCTACATGCCAAGAGAGTTTTATGCCTTTCTGATTACAGCTGTTTACATACCACCACTGGCTAATGTCAGGTCAGCACTGGAGAAGTTGCACAGCACTATTAATAGTCAGCTAAATGCACATCGAGAGGGAGTTGTGATTGTAGTTGTGATTGTAGCTGCAGGAGACTTCAATCATGTAGAAATGAAAGCTGTGTTTCACAAATTCTTCAAGTGCATCAATTTCCTGACCAGGGACAATAATATTCTGGATTAGGTCTATACGAACATTCCAGGGGCGTATAAAGCTGCAGCATCTCTGTACCACATCTCGCTGGAAATGACACCGGCCTACAGACCTCTTATCTGTCGATTAACACCAACTTTCAAAACCATACAAGTCTGGATTCTGGAGGCTACTTCAGCACTTCAGGACTGCTTCGAATGCACTGAATGGGGAGTGTTTAAAAGAGGATGTGGCTCACAAGGTGGCGAAGAGACGGTCCAGCTATCCCAGCCTGAAGAAGAGTGGCAGTGGAATCTCGTCCTTCAGTGTCATTAGGTGAAAGCTGCACTGAGCAAAATCAATGTCACCAAGGCTGCGGGGCCGGACACTGAAATTATGTACAGACCAACTTGCAGGAGTATTTCAAGACATCTTTAACCTTTCACTGCAGCTCAGTGTTGTCCCTGTTTGCCTCATTATAGTACCTGTGCCTAAAAGGTCAGCGGTTACCTGCCTCAATGACTATTGCCCAATGGCTCTGACCCCTGTTGTTATGAAATGTTTAGAGAGGCTTATTCTGCAGCACATTAAGAACATTACATCTCCTGAATTACACAGCTTCCAGTTTGCCTACCGGGGAAATCGATCTACGGAGGATGCAGACATCATAGCACTCCACACAGCCCTTTCCCATGTGGAGATGTCAAAAACATATGTCAGGATGCTATTTGTCAACTTCAGCTCCGCTTTTAATACTATAATCCCACACAAACCGGTACAGAAACTCTACAATTTAGGCCTGTCCACCTCACTGTGCTTATGAATAGGGGATAACACATCCTCTACCCTCGTTCTGAACACAGGCACTCCGCAGGGATGCGTGCTCAGTCCAGCTCTCTTCACTCTCTTCACACACGACTGCACCCCTATCCACGCCTCCAATACTATTGTGAAATTCGCCGACGATACCACTGTAGTGGGTCTCATATCGGACAATTATGAGATTCTCTACAGAAAGGAGATCCATCACCTGGCCCTGTAGTGTTCAGCAAACAACCTAGTTTTGAACACCAATAAACCAAGGAGGTTATTGTGGACTTCAGAAGGTCTGGAAGGACAGCACATGCACCACTGCTCATACAGGGGGTAGAAGTGGAGCGTGTCGAGAACATCAAGTTTCTGGGTATCCACATTACAGCAGACCTCACTTGGGCTCTGAACACCTCCCACCTGGTGAAGAAGGCTCAACAAATGGCGCTTTTCCACTGCATGGTACGGCACGGTACGGCTCGGTACGGTTCACTTTTGGGGGGTTTTCCACTGGGTACAGTACCTGGTACCTGGTACTTTTTTTAGTACCACCTCGGTTGGGGTTCCAAGCGTACCGTACCATTACCAAAACGTGACGTGTGTAAACTGCTGATCACGGATTGGCCGGAGAAAATCATCACTACCTGTGTCACTGAACTTGAGACATGAGACACAAACAGAACCGCTAGATTTAAATCAGCACAGCCAGCGAAGGAGCGAACGCAACTGTTTTGAGCGAGCACACCTTTTTTTAACAACCAAAAAGTTTTGTTGTCTGTTTGCGGAAGAACAGACGTTCCTCTCGTTGATAGCAGAGGAGCGGATCCAGCGAGAGCTTGATGGGGCGACGCGGAATGAAAACGTTTTTAGGAGTCGCGGCAATAGAGGCGGCGCAAATATAACGACATGTGAATAATCCCGCCCACTCTGAAGCGGTACTGAACTGCAGTGGAAACGCAAACCGAGCCGAACCGAGCCGTGCCGTACCGTACTGAGCCGTACCGAGCCGAGTCGTACCACACAGTGGAAAAGCGCCAAAAGTATTTTCTTCCTCAGGAAGTTGAAGCAGGCTGGACTCTCCTCTCGGTTGCTGATACATTTCTATAGGAGTGCCATAGAAAGCATCCTATGCTATTGTGTGACTGTGTGGTATGCCAGCTGCACAACACAGGACAGGAAGGATTTGGCCCGGGTGGTTAAAACAGCACAGAGGATTTTTGGGAATCCACTTTCAGATCTGGACTTGGTGTATGCAGAACGCCTCCAGAAGAAGACTAAAAACATTGCCATAGACCCCACCCACCCGGGGTCATAGACTGTTTGGCCCCCTGCCCTCAGGGCAGAGATACAGGGCCATGATAACACACAAACGGACTGAGAAACAGGTTCTTTCCAAGAGCTGTGACCTCCATTACACCACCTGCCTATACACCCTCCAGCTAATGACATAATTTGCACTTTATTTTGCTGTAACTGTTGCTGTTTGTTATTTATTGTTGGTTTATTTAAGTTGTTGGTTCTTTTGTTTAGTTTGTAACTGAGACTCACCAGACACAATTTCGTTGTGCAATAAAGTAAATTGATTGAACTGATTGATTGATTGAACAACAGTAACAAATAAAATATGTTTGTTACATATTTAAAAAAAATGCATAAACTTGATATGAATTGTATTTTAATAAATACTATAGTAGTATAAAATTCATTAATGGATGGATTAACAAACTGAGCTACCTGCCATTTCCACGGGTGCCCCAGACAGCTATTTTTACTGCAGCTCAATCGTACTTGCTTGATACATGAGAAAAAAACCTCACTAGTTATTGAGGAAGAAATGTGCTTGTCTGTCAAGCGAGAACAAACATCACTGGTTCAACTGCGCAGGCACGTTTAAGCTGATCAATGTTTATATCTGAATAAAAGCCTGATTTAATCATATAAGCAATTATTGTGTCTCTTCAGAAGACTTGGATTATACTGCTTTATTCATATAGATTACTCAAAATAAACAAAGTGAATGCATTCTTGAAATCTTTACTTGCTATATGCAAATTTGTGAGAGAAGTGAACTTTATAGACATTGTGTAATGTGTTTTTAAAGAAGAATCTTATGCTCATCAAGGCTGCATTTATTTGATCAAAAGTTGTGAAATATTATTACAATTAAAAATATGTTTTCCATTTAGAATAATACTTAAAAAATGTCATTTCTTTCTGTGATCAAAGCTGAATTTTCATCAGTCATTACTCAAGTCTTCAGTGTCACATGATCCTTCAGAAATCATTCTAATATGCTGATTTATTATCAAAGTTGGAAACCGTTGTGCTACTTAATACTTTTTTGGAACCTGTGATACTTTTTTCAGGATTCTTTGATGAATAAAAAGTTAAAAAGAACAGCATAAAATCAGCACAATAAAAGCACTTGACGTATATACCTACTAAGCTATGTTTTACAGGAACACTAGCATATACTGTATTTGCACGCAAATCTTACAGTAGTAAACACACTAAACACACCAAAACTCCAACTCTCTCCAAGGTCCCTTGAGGTTTGTTGTGAAAAAAACTGAAACATTGACTCTTTTTCTAGTTCTTGAAAATCACCGTTATACATTATTTTGAGAAGGGCTACACTTCCCACTCAACAGCAAGCCTGCAAGAGAGCTGCTCACAGATGGCTGAAGTGGGAAATGATCCTGTTGCCTTGGTGACCTGACAATTATTCTGAGCTTGCTGCAGGCACGTCCAAAGTCTCACCAGGTCTCCTCTACACAAGCTACGTCTCAAGTTTCTGGAGCCCATTAATAGGGTTTAATTATATCTTAAGCAGTCAATATGAGAATCAATTACCACATTCTTACAGTATGCCATAAAAGTGTCTAACCAGGTGAAACAGGGTTTAAGAAATATTCAGAGGAAAATAAATGTTTTTTTTTTTTAGAATTTTTAAACAATTTTAGAGAACAGATGTAGAGAGGATTCAACGATAACTCTTTTCTCAACAGATGGTAAAGTGAAGAACACAGACCGGAATGAAATAATTTATCCCTTTATATAGCTTATTGATTGTTCTCATCTGTATGCTGGAAACCTTACTGCAGGCACCATTTGGGCTTTGCAAATCCCTGACTTATGCCTTCATTATCTCCTATCACCCTAGGTACAAAGGCAGCTGTTTTTGTGTATCTAACATGTCAAAACTTTGCATGTCGTATTTCATTTATACATAGTCATTTCAGTTCACACTCAAATTTGATATTCACGTATCAAAACATAATGTGAACAGCCAGACAAAAAAAATGACCTGAGCAAAAAAAATCTAAATTGAGCAATAAGGCATGCAGTTTGAATGTAGCCCAATGCAAATAGAGGTTCGAAACACGTTTTGTTTCAAAAATAAGTGTGAGATTAAAATATCTGAAGTCTAAGATATAAGTATGTATTGTAATGTCTTTTACCTTTCTGTCATTTGCGTCAGCATTTATGCCATCAATATCGCCCTGTAATTAAAATAATCAAATTAACTTACACAAGAAATAGAACAATCAATTGGAGAGAATTGAAAGGATCTTTGTACACATAAAAGAAAACAAAATATTATGTCACTCACATCATGCAAAGGGTAGGCCGCTGTGTAGATACCACTGCCCAGTAGACTGCTGATTCCTGTGAACATGAAATTCAGTCAATTTGAGTGATTATTGTTGTGCTTGTAAATACAAAAGGGCTTTTCACACGTGCAGTAGTTAACACTTGGTTATTCTAAAGCTTGGGTAAATCAGGTTTTTCTTTTTGAATGGACCTTTTGGTGGGTTTCCTGTAAAGGAAAGAATAAACAGTCTCTTCTTTACTCCAATTCACGTTTTCTGTCACCACTTCCGTCACCAACGACTGTCAGTTGCGAAGTATGCATGCACAACATTCTATCACTGCATAATTTCACACTGCACAAACCGTGCCCTGGGTAAAAGCGGTGCTAACCCTGCTACTAAATTACAAGTGTGAAATGTACATAGGGTCCCCAGGGTTAAAAGAGGGGTTTAGATAATCCTGCATTAAGCACAGTGTGAACAGCCCTAAAGTATACTCGTGAATCACCAATCTATTCAACCAATCACTGTCCTTGGATATTAGGGGCAG
Source organism: Sinocyclocheilus anophthalmus (assembly GCA_018155175.1). Lineage (NCBI taxonomy): Eukaryota > Metazoa > Chordata > Actinopteri > Cypriniformes > Cyprinidae > Sinocyclocheilus > Sinocyclocheilus anophthalmus. Next base: position 129,083 of record JADLZN010003425.1, read on the forward strand.
GGTTATGTGTGAGTTGTTTGCTCATTATTTGTGCACATTTAAAGTTGTGTTGGTGACGTTATGGTTCAAACTTTACACAACTAACTGTAGACTCTGCGCTTCAACTGCAAGACAGCAATACCTTAGTTACACTTCATTTTAAAGGGGTCATATGATGCTGCTAAAAAGAACATTATTTTGTGTATTTGGTGTAATGAAATGTGTTTATGCAGTTTAAGGTTCAAAAAACATTATTTTCCACATACTGTACATTATTGTTTCTCCTCTATGCCCCGCCTTTCTGAAACTCGTAGATTTTTACAAAGCTCATCGGTCTGAAAAAGCGAGGTGTGCTCTGATTGGTCAGCTATTCAGTGCGTTGTGATTGGCCGAATTCCTCAAGCTTGTGACGGAAATATTACACCCCTACCATACTGTAATGCCGGGCGTGCAACCACGATGTGACACCCCGGGCTTGACTCCCTTCGGTCCCGGTGTAAATCCGCTCCGGCGATCGACAGCCAAAGTTAAGTATTCCTCAGCAACCGCACCGATCAGCTCCAGGCATGATGAAGCAGATATCGTCCTCTTTTGGAAGGTCAAACTAAGTAGTTTCGCTTTCACAATGAAGCACACAGCGCCTTCACGACATGGCGGCGGTGGCAACAACTATACTACAGCGAGAATAAAAGTTACGCCTTCTTTCTTTGCGTGAACATTTGGGCGGCGTTATGCAAATCTTCCCACACAGTGACGTAGGTATGTGGGGGCGTGTTAGATTTTTAGGTAGGTGTGGCTGACTCTTTAAATTTTATAAAGAATATCTCTTTGGATTTTGAATTTAATCTTTGCAACTTTCAATCTTCTTTATGCAACCAAGGCTTACCCCAAAGAGAAAGGAAAAATTTAAATTGCATCATATGACCCCTTTAAGATGTCCTTGTTAAAGTGTAATTAAACAATTAAGTAATGAGTAATATTACATGAGTAACAAGTACTTACTATAGGGTTAGAATTAGGGCTTGGTTTACTGTTAGTTTGTTATAATTATGTATAATTTAATGTTACTACTTTAGTAAGTACATGTACCATGTAACAAAGACACTCTAAAATAAAGTGTTACCATTGATTTTTGATAACATTTCAATTCAACAACAATGTTGGATGGGATTCAGGTTGATTTGCGCTAGTTTGTCAAGCAAAAATAAGAAACTGAGACTTACCCATGACATACTTAGCCCGTGTGCATTTTGTTCGCTTTAAAATCTCATACACCTGTTGATGATTAGAAATAGGTTTATAAAGATGATTATAAATAAAGATTATTATAAATAGTATTCCTTCTTGGTGATATACTAGACTCAAAACGTAACTAAAATGACATTAAATAGTAGTCAACAAAAGTTCTAAATACCACAGGATACCTTTAAGAGACCTAAAATAGCAAAAATAAATAAATAAACCCTGCTGAGAAAATCAATCGCAGGTTGGACAGCATTGTAAGAGGCAGCTGACAGATCAAGTGACTAAAATCATTGTCCACAAAAATAACAACTTTGACGTCACTGACATTTTGGTGTGGAGCCACACAGGCCCTTTGGTAATCAAATCAGGGGATAAATGACACTTGGTCTTAAATCGTCCCTGACTAGGTAGGCAAAACGCTTTTCTAAAGGGACTGGTACTTACTATTGAGCTCCTGGTTTTGCTGTCGAAGAAGGAATTTCTGTCTGATAAATCGAAGCTGTGAAAAGAAACTAAAGGTCATTTAATTGACTGTTTTGTGCCTCCCTATTCAATTCTACAGGCAATAATATACAATAGGGCTGTAAAAACAAAAGGCACATTTACAGTACACTGCCTTTCAGAGGATTATTAGTGAGCATCCTTCATATTTCACTACTTTAACTTGAATTTTAATTTGAACATTCATAACAATCACGTATTGTTTTCTACAGTAAAAATAGCATTTGGCAAAATCATTTCTGATAATTTTTATTCATTGTACTCAATGTTGGATGTGAGGAATAGTTGTGAGGTAAGCAATCATCTTAAACATGAGCTTAAGTGTGGCCATGAATGACTATAGACTTACAGATGCTGCTTTTCTCGTGAGAACGGGTAGGAGAGGTGTTTCACATTTTCCATCCGGTTTTCCCCAACGTTAGGTTGCAAGGGTGCAGTGACTTTCTGCATAAACATGTTGACCTTCTCTACAATGCTGCTTCCATGGCTGACTTCATATTTCTGAAAAAGACATGATAGCACAGCAGAGTACATCATGCTCGTGCAGAACACACAGATTCTCTTTATCACGTGATAAGATACAAGAACAAATACCTTAAATGTAGGCATTTTTAACTTCATAAACTCTGCCTCTCGACAAAGAACCTCCCAAGGCGCATGGATCTTCAAGAATCCCACACCTGGTATTTTATTCTGAAAAACAAAGATAAAGAGACATGGCCTCAGCATATCTGATATTGCATATAGTGTTAGAGCACATATCACTGGCTTTCTTGCATTTAAAAAAAAAAACATGAGTAGTGTTTGCACTGGCAAAACTTGCGTGGTTGCTTACTGGCCCGAGTTTAAAAAACCCACCCCCAAGTCTCTATGGTATTCTGGCACCTACACAGGGGTCGGTCCATCCCGAGTCCATCTAAACTCATGTAATGCTTTTCCTGTTTTATTGTATGGTAGACAATATTCACAAGAAAGTAGTAGCGCCTCTTTTCACCAAGATTGACAATTTTAAGGTAAATATCATTCACGTGTGTTTGTCAAATGGTGTGAGAGTTATACAACTAATACAATATTAATTTCCTGGGTTCAAGGTATGTTCAAATCACTAACTCTACGAGTGATATTAATAGTGATGCTTAATATTGATAAGCACTACTATCAATATCGTTCATTCATGGTATTCTGAAAGATAAACATGCAAACCATTCATAAACTATTCAAGAAATGGACAAGATCTCTTTTCAAGGGTTTAACACACTAGGTTTCCTTGTTCACGGAGGACCTTTTGAGAGAAAATAAATTCACGGAAATGAAGAAAAAATCTCAGAAGAGAAGGACTTCTCTCTTGGTTTTCTGAAGCTGAAAAGAGGGTTATGTAAGATCTGCTTCAAATGACCCACTCTTGTTATAACTCACATCCCACACATAAGGTCTGACCCAGTCTGTTCAATCCCAGCCACTGCTTTCAGCAAAGTACGACATAAACAGGTATTTCTACTCATAGACTACATTATATTCAAGTATTTACAAGCCTAATTCAACCCCAATTAAATGAACAATCACATCTTGACATGGTACCATTTTAGTTGTGAATGTGTTCCCACAACTTAGTGATACTTTACTGTATATAACAAAATAACTTTTAGAATAAAACAGATTTCAGAACATTTGTATTTTATATTTCCCTCTCTAAACCCAACGCTTTAATCTTTTATGACATCATGTTTAGGGGAGTGACATCACTGTTTTTGACAACATGGTTCAAACAGAGCAAGTTTTTCTAATAGTCTTATCAGTATTTCATTATGTTTACATTCACATTGGCCTTGTCAGGCTCAAGAGTTATGGGAAAAAACATTTTATAGAGAGAAAAATGTTGTTTTTTGGACAAAGTTGGGTCCGAGATGGAATAATACGATTCTTTAAAGGGGTCATATGAATGCGATTTCAATTTTTCCTTTCTCTTTTTAGTGTTTTGGGAGTGTTTACCCGCTTCTTGGTGCATAAAGAAGGTCTGTAAAGTCGCAAAGACTAAAGTCTCAAATCCAAAGAGATATTCTTTATAAAAGTTAAGAGTCAACCACACCTACCTAAAACGGCACACCTACCATATCTACGTCACTATGTGGGAAGATTTGCATAACGCCGCCCAAATGTTCATGCAAAGAAAGAAGGCGTAACTTTTATTCTCGCTGTAGTATTGTTGTTGCTGCTGCCATGTCGTGAAGGCGCTGTGTTTTTTTGTTGTGAAAGCGAAACTACTTTTTTTTGGTCTTCCAAAAGAGGATGATATGCGCTTTCGTCATGCCTAGAGCTGATCCGTGGACGGTTGCTGAAGGAAATACACACTTTGCGCTGTGGATCCAGCCGGATCGGCTTCACCTGGATGAGCGATCCAGCCCGGGGTCGTCACATGTGGTTGCCGCAAGCCCTCCGGACGCTCCTTTGCCGAATCCGCCGCCTCTGCTCACTTTAGCCCCTGGCCTCTGCTCACTCTAGCCCTCGGCCGTTCCTCACTCTAGCCCCCGGCCTCCGCTCACTCAAGCCCGCCGTGTGTAATGCTGTTTTTTTGTTGTGAAAGCAAAACTACTTTTTTTGTTCTTCCAAAAATGGCCCGACTAGAAATCAGTGGTTAAGTTTATTTACAACACTGTTCCAGAACACTTCAACCCAAATATTCAGATGTGTGCTGCACATTTTATGGAGGATTGTTTCCTGATCCTGGGAGAGTAGACTACAATGCCGGCTGTTCTGACTCACAGACTGTACGTTTTTTTTATATTTAAAGAATTGCCACTGATGATTAAAACGTGAATTTTGAGCAGTGTAGAGTAGCACTTGTTTGTTTCTTGTGCATTTGTCATTTCTCCGATTACAAATGCAAACATGGTTTTATGTTTTATGTGGCGCGATGCAACACAACGCGTAAAAAGATAGTATAAGTCATTATAATCAGTAATTTTTTCCCCACTGGATGCAACAAATGCCTCTATAAGTTGGTTTCATGGTTTGTTGACATCATGCTTCCGGCCGACCGGGCATCATCACACGTATGGTAAGGGGCTTAACTTTCCTTCCACATCGCATTGGGTATTCGTATACCAAGCATACCGCACTGGATCTGTCAATCACAGCACCTCCTCTCTTTTTAGGAACATAGAGCTTTTTGTAAAAATCGCCGCGTTTCAGAAAGGAGGGGCATAGAGGAGAAACAATAATGTACAGTATTTTTTTTTTAACTCTTAAACCGCATAAACACATTACACCAAATACACAAAATAATGTTATTTTTAGCAACATCATATGACCCCTTTAAGGTTCAGCAATAATATTCATGTGATTTAATTCAACTCAGAAAGAGAGGAAGCTAAAAATGTGATGACATAAGAATTTGTGGGACATGAAGGAACAATAATCAGAATATTGAAGTGAACCCAAATTATTTGTATTCAGGAAAAAATTATCTGTACTTTTTCACAGAGCTGCTAAATCTTGGTCATTTAGACTAATACTTCAGTTTATTATCCTCTGCATAATAAACACTTTGTTGATGATTAGTCCACTAAGACCTCTTCACCTAATTCTGGCTCAGCTGTCAATGAGAACATCCAGCACAGTGGAGAAAGTTCAATTCCTGTAGTCTGCGAACATCAAAGCAAATAACATGGGTTTATAGAAGTTAAGCTTGAAAGACAAACCGCTAATCATACTAAAACTGCAAATTAGTAGCATTACACAGTAAAGTAAGTGTGAACTTGTTTTATGATTGCCAACACTCAAATTAATTAATTCTTACAATTAGCAATTATAGAGTTGGTGGGACTGGGGAACGATTTAGAGAAATAATTTGATGTGTCCTAAGGGTGACAACTCTTTAACTCCATGATGCTTTACCATTTCAACAAGCTGACTAGGTTTTCCACAATCTTCTCCCAAAATAAACATGAAAATAAAATATAAGAGTCTAGTTCTTCCATATTTCACTGGGAAACGTCACTGAGAAGATACCTGACAAATAACACTGTTAGTGTAGTTCTCCACACCACTGAAGTGTTTCTGGGTCAACAACAGGGAATGATTATGCTGCTGTATAAATGAATCACTTAAACCTGAATTAATTTTAAAAGCTAGAGTGGTTAAGAAAAATAACTGGTCATAATACACAATATTTAAGATTAAAGGAATCTATCAGCCGCAAACATACTGCTATTTGAACTGACTGGTCTTTGGATTTCATTTGCACGAGGACAACAGTCTCAAGAGTCCAGACTGTTGAAAATCTACATGAAGTCTGGTCCACATTACAGTGAATGTTGGCAAAGAGCTGCTCACAAACCAATTTATTAGTTTCATTGCTAGAGTTGATGTGCATGGTTGCATCTCTCAGTGGGTGGACATTATCATTATCAGAGTGGCTCAATTCCAGCTGAGATTATAGCCTTGGTGACTGAAACTTACAAAAAAGGACATCACAGTGGGCACTTTCACACATAGTATTTTCTGGAAAATTACTGGCAAATTTAAATTACTGTTAGAGTCCATGTATGAGAACAAGCCCTTTTGAGAAATACCAGGTTAGGAGGTGCAAAATTACTGGTACATTTATGCATTTAGCTGGTGCTTTTATCCAAAGTGCACAATAGTGGAACATAAACAATTCATCACAGAGCAAGCAATACACATAGTATACAATGGGAGGTTTATTTGAAAGCTAGATTGGGAAACAAGCTAGAGCATAAGTCAAATCTTTAAGTCGTTTTGGAAAAAAGCATATGCTAAATGAATTAATGTAAATGAAATGTTGTGTTACTCACCAGTAAAGTAAATTCGGCAATTTTAATGGTAATTTACCAGGTTTAATGTGTGAAATCATTAATGTCTCCTAGTTTCCCAAATATACCTATGGTTCAAAAAAAGAAAAATCCTTCTATTTTCAGTTTTCTAATTCAATCAAAGACTTCAGGCCTGTTCACACCAAGTTAGATAACGATAATATGGAGTTAAAAAATTGCAATATGGTAGAATATTTCCCATCTTCTAAATAAAAGTATCATAGGACATGGGTTTAGGTTGGACATGCGCATAGGACAGCACATGCCCATTGGCTGGTCCAGCCTAAAATAAAAACTTTTTTTAAATGCTATTTAGGCATTAGAAACAACATTTATGGCATAGTTAATGTCAGATTTGATGTCAGATGACGTAATTTAAATGTGAGTGTGGTAAGCAGTTTTTAAGAATTTAGGATTTCCCTATTCAAGTAGGTAGGACTTGGTCTTGGATGCCCTAAATAAATGCCCGGAGGCATTGCAAAAATAATTAAATTAAATTAAATTCCTTCCTTATTTATTTACTTACGTACTTTTTATTTATTTTTTTCCCCCATACAACAATTTTAGCAAAAAGTTGAATTGAAAACTGAACATGAAGTTCAGGCATTTGACAGCAGCACTTCACAAGTTGGTTTCAAACCTAATGATCATATTGTATGATTTTTCAGTATGATTTGAGAATAAACCAAAGAGCATTTAAGCTTCAGTGGAAGCAAGAACATCTGACATTTAACCATCTGAAGGAGTTCATATGGTTAATGTCACAAATTTGCTTATGCAATTCACCTATAAATAGTGCAGAATCTGAAAAATGTCTTATCAATTTTATGTAAAATTAGATTACGAATCCCAGGTTTTCATGGAAACTACTGTAAATGAAAACACAATGGGACTCACCCCTTCCTCTCTCTCCATCTCAAGGCCCATCTCACGCAGGTTCTCCTCAAACTCCTCCCTGCGGAGGCGCTGGTCGTCGTCATGGTAATCCAGCCTCTGTTCCTGGGCTGCGAGTTCGGGGTCCTCATGAGCAGGTGGGTTGCTCTGTTCACGTCTGAATTTGCAGCACAAGCAGGACTTGGATGACTGTTTGCGAGTGCTCTGGGGCTTCTGGACATGGTAGGTGAGGACATAATCTATCCGCCTTAAGCCATCCTGGAAGTACGGCCACAGCTTTGGGTCCTTTGGTCTCTCATTTCCCTGCTGAGCTTTCCGGAGCTGAGAAAAAAAAACAGTTCATAAAAGAGTATTATATGCATTTGTATAGTTTTTTTTAAATAAGAGACTAATTTGCATTAGTAGATTACTATATGATTTTAAGTAAATATCTTTTGACATTTTATTTAAAATAGATGAAGAGATTATAAAAAATTATATGGACAGAAGTGATAATGGGATCTAAAAATGACTTTACAATAACAAAATCATGATACTAACTCTGACCTTCAACCTCAAACCTTATAAACCAAAAAAATGATAGTAATATTAAAGGGGTCATATGATGTTGCTAAAAAGAACGTTATTTTGTGTATTTGGTGTAACGAAATGTGTTTATGCAGTTTAAGGTTAAAAAAAAAACATTATTTTCCACACACTGCACATTATTGTTTCTCCTCTATGCCCCGCCTTTCTGAAACGCGTTGATTTTTACAAAACTCATCGGTCTGAAAAGCGAGGTGTGTTCTGATTGGCCAGCTATCCAGTGCGTTGTGATTGGCCGAATACCTCAAGCGTGTGACGGAAAAGTTACGCCCCTCACATACTGTTGATTCAGTGTCCCGGTCGGAGCGACGAGACAAAAACATTAAAAAAAAAACATTATAAACAGCATTTGTTGCATCCAGTGGGGAAATAATTACGGATTATAATGACTTAAAACGTCTTTTAAGCATGTGGGGCATTGTGCTGCGTAACAATAAAACGCCTGTTCTTCATTTGTGATCGTGAGAAAGAGAGAAATTACAAACTACAAGTGCTGTTCTACACTGCTCAAAACTCGCGTTTGTATAGTCAGTGGCAAATTCTTTAAATACAAAAAACGTACTTACAGTCTTTGAGTCAGAACAGCCGGCATTGTAGGCTACTCTCCCAGCATCAGGAAACAGTCATCCATAAAATGCACTAAACACATCTGAATATTTGGGTTGAACAATACAGTGTTGTAAATACAACTTAACCAATGATTATTAGTCGTGTCCTCTTTTGAAAGACCAAACAAAATAGTTTCGCTTTCACAACGAAACACAGGGTAACACACGGTGGGATAGAGTGAGTGGCGGTGGGTGGTCTTGCGGCAACCACATGTGATGACCCAGGCTGGACTCCGCTTCGTCCACGGTGAAGCCGATCCGGCGATCCACAGCGCGAAGTTGATGTATTTCCTCAGCGATCAGCACGGAATTATCCGGCTCCGCTGTCACAACGAAACACACAGCGTCTTCACGACATGGCGGCTGGCAACAACAAATAATACAGCGGAGAATAAAAAGTTACGCCTTCCTTTGGCCTTGTGAAACATTTGGGGGGCCGTTATGCAAATCTTTCCACACAAGTGATGTAGACTGTGGTGGGCGTGTTAGAACGAGACGGTGTAGTGTAGGCGATGGCGGACTCTTAACTTTATAGAAAGAAATCTCGTTGGATTTGGACTTCAGTTTGGCCATTTACAGATCTTTTTTATGCACCAAGAGCTTGTAACACTCCAAAGAGAAAGGAAAAATTGAAATCGCATCATATGACCCCTTTAAGTAATCTTTATGTCTATTACAAAAACAGACATAAACCTGCCTGTGTACTCAGAGTATGACTTCCAGATTTCTGGCCCTTTAAAGGTGTATTTATGTTAAACACTATTCTATTCCAGCTTACTTCACTGAGACGTAAACCATTCATAGGCTGATTTTCCAGTATATGGTAAACACTGTGGCTCTGTGGTGCTTACAATGTTGTTCTGTTGGTTTGAGTGCTGTGAGTTTGGGGTGTTGTTAGTTTGAACAAGAACACATAGAAACATGGGGCAAGAGAGGTACTACCCACCAAATAAATCCTAGTTAACAAATTACAGCTAATTTTTATGAGGGAAAAATATCTTATCTATGTAGACTATTGATGCACTTACACTCTTGATTAAGGTTTGGACCGTAGATTTTTTAAATAAATTAATATTTTTATTTAGCAAGGATGCTTTAAATTTATCAGAAGTGACAGTAAATACTTTTATATTGCTACAAAGAAAACAAAATGTCAAAATTCAAATTAGCAAATGCTGCTCTTTTGAACTTTCTAGACATTAAAGAATAAAATAATAATTAAACATTTTACACAAACAGTAAGCAACATAATGCTACTTGGAAATGTTACTTGTACCAAATCAGCATGTTAGAATGAAAGATCTTAACACAGAAGACTGAAGTAATGGCTGCTGAATTTTCAGCTTTGCCATCACAAGAATAAATTACATTTCAAAAGGCATAACAGCTGTTTTAAACTGTGATAACATTTCACAATTTTACAGTTTTACTTTATCTTTGTTAAAATAAATGCTTTGCTGAGTATAATAGACTTCTTTTTTTAAATATATTTAAACTTTTACTAACCTCAAACTTCTTAGAACAGTAGTGTATATTTGCGTTCCAGTACAGATTACAGAAACTATAAAACAATTTACTGATGTTTGCAAGTATTTACAAGTGGGTTTGTCTTACACAGAAACAGAGTACATCTTCTTTGTAACCAATAACAACAAGGTGACACTGACTAAAAGTCTACTTCTTTTTTCCAACAAATGAGCAGTGCACTAATACATTTATCAGGACAAAGAGGCAATCAGCTGAACATATTCAATTTCCATCCTGCATTGAGCAGCACAGATTCAAAGTTTGTTCCTTCTGCTTAAATGCGGGACAAAGAAATATTTTTGTTATTTAGCAGATGCTTCCAACCAAAAAAAAAAAAAAGAAAGATATACCTAGTATAGTTTACTGCAGGCACAGTGTTTTAAGAACATTCAGTGCACTTTGCTTAAGAACAGACTGGAACTCAGTAACTCTACAATTCATGCGTCATCCCCTGTGAGGTTTGATTCCAGGACCTTAGGGTTTCCAGCCCATGTATTAAACCACTTAAAGGGATCGTTCACCCAAAAATGAAATTTGATGTTTAACCTGCTTACCCCAGGAGCATCCAAGATGTAGGTGAACTTTGTTTCTCAGGAGAACAAACAGAGAGTTTTCATCAAACCGTTGCAGTCTGTCAGTCATATAATGTAAGTGGATGGAAATCATGGCTTTGAGAGTCATAAAACATACACAAACAAAACCTTATTAAACCCTGTGGCTCGTGACGATACATTGATGTGTAAAGACACACAACGATCGGTCTGTGCAAGAAACTGAACAGTATTTATATAGTTTTTTACCTCTGATTTTCACCGCAATGTCTGAACTGTCTTGAGTGCATTTGCGTTTTCTTCTTCAGTCTGCGCGTGAGGCGTTCTTCTCTTCTTCTGGCTTCTGGTGGATCGCAGATTCTAAGTGACCCACGTTAACCGAAACCGCACCTTATCCTACTCCATGGACCCTTGACCCTAGTCATTGAGATTGTCGACTAGAGAGTGTCAATGGTACAGTTTGAATAGAAGAAGAGGGACCCGTGCGAACGCGCTCAGGACAGTTCAGACACAGCGGTAATGGGGAACTACAGACGGTAAAAAACGAGGAAGTAAGATACCGTGCGGTTGGCTTGCACAGACAGACAGATCGTTTTGTGTCGGGTACACATCAGATGTATACTGTCACGAGCCGCAGGGTTTAATTTGGTTTTGTTTGTGTATGTTGATGAACTTCAACGCCAGTTGATGCCCACGCACTGCATTATAGCGGACTGACAGACAGCAACGCGTGAATAAAAATCTCAGAGTTTGTGTCTGTACTGAAGAACACGCAAAGTCACCTCATCGTGGATAGCCCTGGGGTAGCAGGATTAAATATCAAATTTTCCTTTTGGGTGAACTATCCCTTTAAACCAGTTCTGCGTAATGAGGAAGTTAGAATCACAACGCTGGGATTTACATGAAGACCAAACATCTATAGGGGCGGTATCAACAAACAAATAATGTTAGTCTTTAGTTAAAAAGACTAAAGAAATTTCTCAATTCGCATGCATAAATATAAATGGATTTTTAAATGACATTATTTATTATGTTATATTATACATTATATTATAGAAGCTTAAAAAGGTTAAATAAACATTTTTTTTCTTTCTATTGCCACACTTTTCACTCCTGTAAATATGTCTCATGCTAGATTTCTGAACAAAATACTAAGAGGGAAAACATATTCAATTGCACTCAAAGAATTATAAATAATGAGATAGAGTGGTGGAAGCTGTCAAAAGCTTATTAAGATGCAAAACTAAGTTTACTGCTTGACAAGTGCTGTTTGGTTTTTCTGTGGACGATTTGTCATTTTAATCCTGAATATGTGGTTAAATCCTTATAAGGAGTAACACACCACTCAAAAAGTACCAAATCTATGAACATGCACACAACACATGGTTAAATACATTTTTATAAAGTCATTTCAGAGGGTATTTCAAAGTGACTAGCCTGTCCTGCAGATTTGCAAAGACGTTCAAATACTCTCTTAGTATGCCAAGTAGTTTTGCACAACCAAAGGGTACGCAAACTCGGCAGAGCTTAAAGTATTTTGCACCATCTGGAGTACGAAAAGGAAGGCAATGTGTTCTAGCCGAGATGTGTTTGGCAAGCTTTAGTTTTCATAAAAATATATGTGGTTAATTATACTCCATGATATAAGCGTACAAGATTATTTCCCTTGCATAAACAATAGAATTACAATGCAAATTTGACTATGTAATTTAACCTCCCTAGCTTAAATATTATATATCTCCTGCTCCCTACAAAAGTGTAAACTGAAGCATTCAAATGTCCACATATTTGTCCATAGTTTGCCTTGCAAATTATGCAGTACTAGAAAGACAGGAAAACAGGTGAGGAACCGGTAATATGTCTTTATCCCTGAAAAGTGGACGAAATGAGTGCAGAGGTATGTTTTCTCTGTTGTTGTGACTTACAGCAGCCTGGGGGTATAGAGAATCTCTAGTGCCTTTAGAATTGTCTTCATCAATCCCCTTCACATCCAATGGGACAGTTTCATACTTCTCATTTCGCCACATGCTGTCTTGTCCTCTCGGGCCTGATGGCTGCTCCTCTGTGCTGTTGAAACCCAAGAGTTTCTCCCCTGTTGAAGAGCAAACACAAATTTATAAAAGCAAATATTATTGATTTGCAATAGGAACCTAAAGTGCAATGCTAAATTAATCTCAACGACTATTCGTGTAACACAGATTTGCACATAATCAGCTGGTGTAAAGTTTAGTTTGACACACTTAAAGAGAAAAATCAAGTTTGAATGCAAATTAAAAATAGACAATCAAGAGCAACAGACAGCCCAACAGTTCACATTTAATACAAAATGAAAGTGTAAAATAAACTATTTTTAAAAACAGAAGTGGTCACACAGTCAGTATTCTAAATTGTTTTCCTTTTTTTTTTGGACCAAGAAATTGTGCAGAATCTTAAATATTTCTTTTTATTTTCATGATTCTTTGTTTTACAGTTTTTTTTTTACAAATGTTTACATTTAATTTTCAATAAGGTCTCATAATTTTGGAACATACTATATTTAATACCATAACAACTTCTGTTGCTTTTTTATAGATCACAGCTCTGGAGTAAAAACAGAGGCGCGAGGGCCGCAACCCTTGGGGTCGCAAAGTATATGATTAAACCACAATAATACCTTCCAACCGAATTACAGAGCAGCTGAGAACAAATGCAATTCATGTAAGACACGCATTGGAAATTCATCACCTTGACTAAAACCTAATAAATAAATCAATGTTTTTAAAAATGGAGTGGTAATACGACAATGGTACTGTATAATGAGTCTCAAATAAAAAATAAAGCAAAAACAATGCCCTATAGAACACATGCCTAAATTTTTCTCCCTAGAATGCATATGTAGGTCATTGTAGGATACAAGTGTGTGTGTGTATGCTTAACCTCGGACTGCTCCAGGGGGACTGTCACTGCAATAATGTCAGTAAGCTCCATCACTGTCTTTTTCCCCTTTGTATCTCAGTATAATATCTTTGCAGCATGCATAAACACAACAAATAAATAAACCAAGAAAAAAAATACACACACGCACACACACACACACACAACACGCACGCACACACATATACAGATATATACAGTGGGTACGGAAAGTATTCAGACCCCCTTAAATTTGTTCCAATTCTTTGTTATATTGCAGCCATTTGCTAATATCATTTAAGTTAATTTTTTTCCTCAGTAATGTACACACAGCACCCCATATTGAAAAAAAAACACAGAATTGTTGACATTTTTCCAGATTTATTAAAAAAGAAAAACTGAAAGATCACATGGTCCTAAGTATTCAGAACCTTAGCTGTGACACTCATATATTTAACTCAAGTGCTGTCCATTTATCCTGATCATCCTTGAGATGGTTCTACACCTTCATGTGAGTCCAGCTGTGTTTGATTATACTGATTGGACCTGATTAGTCAAACGCCGTCAAACCACCCTCTCCACACGCTTGTCTATATAAGACCTTACAGCTCCCAGTGCATGTCAGAGCAACTGAGAACATGAGGTCAAAGGAACTGCATGAAGAGCTCAGAGACAGAATTGTGGCAAGGCACAGATCTGGCCAAGGTTACAAAAAAATTTCTGCTGCACTTAAGGTTACTAAGAGCACAGTGGCCTCCATAATCTTAACTGGACAGAGTTGTGAGGGGCACGACCAGAAACATATAGAGCTGGCCGGCCGGCCAAATGAGATATCGGGCAGGAGAAGAAGAGCCTTGGTGAGAGTGGGAAAGAAGAACCCAAAGATCACTGTGGCTGAGGTCCAGAGATGCAGTCGGGAGATGGGAAAAAGTTGTAGAAAGTCAACATCACTGCAGCCCTCCACCAGTCGGGGGGCTTTATGGCAGAGTGGCCCGACGGAAGCCTCTCCTCAGTGCAAGACACATGAAAGCCCGCATGGAGTTGTGAGATGGTGAGAAATAAGATTCTCTGGTCTGATGAGACCAAGATAGAACTTTTTGGCCTTAATTCTAAGCGTATGTGTGGCGAAAACCAGGCACTGCTCATCACCCGTCTAATACAGTCCCAACAGTGAAGCATGGTGGTGGCAGCATCATGCTGTGGGGGTGTTTTTCAGCTGCAGGGACAGGACGACTGGTTGCAATCGAGGGAAAGATGAATGCGGCCAAAGTACAGGGATATCCTGGACGAAAACCTTCTACAGAGTGCTCAGGACCTCAGACTGGGACAAAGGTTTACCTTCCAACAAGACAACAAGCCTAAGCACACAGCTAAAATAACAAAGGAGTGGCTTCACAACAACTCTGTGACTGTTTTGAATGGCCCAGCCAGAGCCCTGACTTAAACCCAATTGCGCATCTCTGGAGAGACCTAAAAATGGATGTCCACCAACGTTTACCATCCAACCAGACAGAACTGGAGAGGATCTGCAAGGAGGAATGGCAGAGGATCCCCAAATCCAGGTGTGAAAAACTTGTTGCATCTTTCCCAAAAAGACTCATGGCTTTATTAGATCAAAAGGGTGCTTTTAAATACTGAGCAAAGGGTCTGAATAATTAGGACCATGTGATATTCAGTTTTTCTTTTTTAATAAATCTAAAAAAATGTCAACAATTCTGTGTTTTAATTCTGTCAATATGGGGTGCTGTGTGTAAAATAATGAGGAAAAAAAAATAACTTAAATGATTTTAGAAAATGGCTGCAATATCACAAAGAGTGAAAAATTTAAGGGTGTCTGAAGACTTTCAGTACCCACTGTATATATATATATAATTTTAATTTATAATTAGCTAATATATCTATATAATATATATATATATATATACTATATAATTTTGACAGACCTATGAAACTAGGGTATTAATACGAACGCTTTATTATTAAAATGGCATATTATATGTGAAATTCATTAGTTTACATAATCCCAGATACATTCATGTTATATTATTATATAATATTTGCTGCAATAAGCAAAGAATCTTTAGAGAAATTTTCTTAAATTAAAAAGTGAGTTTGAAACAGATTTTGTTGAATTAGATTTCCGTTCCTGCTGGAAAATCCTTGTCATTTCATCAGAGGATAATCAAACTTAATTTTGGAACATTATAGCTGGTTTGTCACCGGTCCAAGGTGGTTTATCAGCTTTAACCAGCTTGGTCAAAGTCTGCCGGATCAATCTCAGCCCTATTAACTGCTAGTCCATCTGATCCATCACCTAGATCAATGTAGACAAGCTAATAAACAAAACTGAACGCATGTTCCGCCAAGAAGCCACATAAAACCAGCTGCCATCAGAAGAGGAACACAAAGGCTACAACTATTGAATAGCCAACTGATATGCAGCATGCTTTCTGGTCATTTTCAGCCAGAACATTACCTAGAGTTTTATGTTTAAGAGGACCATATACTCATTTGCTCGTTGAGATTAGTTAATGAAGCTTGATTACATTCACGATAATGATGTCAGACAAATGAAAGCAATTTTCAGGATGGCAAACACCCTTGTGGTAGTCATTCAATGTGAGTTATAAGGCCAATAAATCATGAAACTTGTAACACTGTTGCAAATATGGAAAATATTACAGGTTTTATACATCATTCCCACATTCTACTATAAAAATCCTTGTAGATAATGTAGTAACATTCTCCCTTAAACCATTTCTTTTTGAAAAGCCATGCCTCCATATAGCCTACCCCAAATGGGACAATCCCCTCTGACAGCTCAGGTTGACATGCCCCGCCCCCTCAGACCAACATCTCTCTCCTCAGGTGAAGATGATGATGCTGCGATGGATTTTCCTCATATGCTCAGTGTGCGTGCGCGCGCGCCTGAAGGCAATACGTGACTGCACTAAACCCACAGAACACTGTTGCTCACCTAATAACACACGCCTCTTTATCCATTCATCACATCTGACTTTACTATTAGTATTATTTTATTAATAATAACACCAGTCAATAACAATCTAGGGCATTGCAATCGTGTTAAAAATAAATACGTTGTCTGAGTGATGGATTCTGTTTGGCTACGGAGCGATCCATAATCTGTCGATCTTCAATATTCATGGTTACAAAAATAAAGGCGCAATCAGGATTCTGAATGCAAAACATGAGAAACTCACCGGAGCCATCAGCCTCCTCATCTTTCCTCGCAGTACTTACATCATCTTCACCCTTCATTGGCGCTAATGTTCGTTGCATCTAGTTTCCAGGTGGATATATGGAAGTTGTAGGCGGTGTGTGTGAGAGTGAGAGTGAGAGTGACGTCCCTCCGCGATCGTTTGTGGAGTATTTACATGAAGTCTCGAGCAGAGGACTGGATCCGTGCGAATGCGTTTTTATCTCATCCACCAACCACACACATCTACATCACTACAAGAAACACAAGCTTTTCCTCACGTCAGATGCGCTTTATTTGGGCAGTTCATGAAGCAACACCAGTTGAATGCGGGGTTATCTCATTTTGTTAAGTTATGTTTTGAAGTCACGGGACTTGGATCAGAGCAGATGGTTTAAATAGTTGGCGCTGCCTCAGTGATATAAGATGCCGGTATCAAATCATGATTTATAAGGGATGCATTGCATATCGGCTATTATCGGGAAACGGGGCTAGTTGTCACACTTTTTACTCCACAGCGAATTTTCCGAGTGTAAGCTTGACCATTTTAACGATAAAACGTTTATGAAACACAGAAAAATGTGTTAAACTGCAAAAAATGTAAATGTACAAAAACAAACCATTGTTTTCACAAACAATACTGTATGTCCATATAATAACCTAACTGCTCTAAAAATGTCTAAAAAGAGTGTATTATTACAGACCATTGATGACTACTACCGAAAACATTTTAAGAACATCAATTCAAAATGTTGTGGTTCAAGTAAATCTGGAATATTCAAGGTCCTAAATCTGATTGGACAGAGGGGCATTCAAGACTGCTACCAGAATTGTTTGTATCACTTTAGGGCCTTTCGCACCACTTTAGTTCCGGAACTAAATGTATGGTACTAAAGTACTGGGACGATTTTGCACAAACTATTTCCCAGTACCATTTAAAGGGTTGCATTCGCACCGACAGTGTGTACTAAGAAGTGACGTAAGCCGGTCGACAGCGACGTCATTTGTGCGCGGCGTTCAACATCAGAAACAAAGAAGAACAACAACATTAACAACAGGAGGATGGAGGACGCTGTGATCGGAGCGGTATTTTTGTTGTGTTTCGCGGGTTTCACAATAATGTACATGGAAAGTCTACATATACGTAAAGCGATTGAAAGAACAGAAATGAGGACTAAGAATCTCCAACGACAACCGGCAGTGCTACATTTGCTACAAGTGCACTTCAGCGTCCATCCATCTATCTCTGTTCTCCATACTTGCGAAATAAGTTGACACAATGTTAACAGTATGTTTACACGGCGTTTTAAAAAATCATGGCGGGTGAGGGCGTTTTCAAACGCGTTTGGCCAATCAATGTCTACTAACGTCACGATTAGTACCAGTTGTGCTATTTAGACCCTGCTTCGGAGTAGGAGCTAATTTTGTTCTCGAAAAAGGCAGTCCGGTACTAAAATCGCACCCAGTTCCGGCGGTGCGAAAACGCCAAAAAGTGGGTAGTTCCACAATTAGTTCAGGTACTATGAAAAGGTTCCCGCGGTGCGAAAAGGGCATAGTGATAAATCCTGTAGGTGGCGTTGACAAGCGTGGTGACTTTGTTTATCAGTGAGCATGTGCAAACAGTAATGGAACAGATTTACTGGATTCATCAAGCAAAACGGAATGAGGGCCCTGTCCCAAATGGCACCCTAAACCCTTGTGGTCTTCCTCTGAGTCCACACTTTGGTGACATAATGCCCTTTGACTGTCGGGTAAAAGTCTGCAGCAGAGGTCGCCTCAGTGCAGACTTGGCAGAAGTGCGCAATGAGGGTGCATAGCGGCAGCAAAGGGGGTGCTTGTGAGCACCCTTCTGAAAGCTAAAATGATGAATGAGACACTCTATGGTCTCGTGAAGGCCCTGTCCCAAATAGCACCTTAACCCCGCTGTTTCCTCCGCCGCTGCCCTCCCCCCCCCCCCCCCCCCCCCCCCCCCCCCCCCCCCACTTTTGTGCGTAATGACGCTTTGACTGTCGGGTAGAAGTCTGCGCGGAGCTCGACCAGTGCAGGACGGCAGAAGTGGCGAGATTGAGGGCGCAGAACAGGCCGCAATAGGGGTCGGCTCACGAGCACCTTCACTGAACAGCTAAAATGACAAATGCGACACACTATGGTTCGTGGAATTAAGGGACCATGCACGCGGCCGGGCCATGTTAACGTCGTTAAGACCGCAAGTGCACATGAAGTGTTCCATTTGGGACAGGGCCGAAGTGTGCCATTTAGGACAGGGCCTGACTGTTTGTTACGAGTTGTGAGTCAGGAATCATTCACTCAATAGATTTGTCAAAATAAGGTTCATTGGAGGTTCGAAAAGTGCTCCTGACTATTTGATCTTAAGAGCAGATTTCGTGCTCAGAATAGCCAACTCAAATGACACCTTCAATCATTTATGATCAATGTACGGTCGACTCCGCAAGTAACATGCAAGCTCCTCAACCGGTAAGTACGGATAGTCCTACCCCCTTGATATCCTCGGGACAGTCAAATGAAGATTTTTTTCCTATAATAAAGTGTACCCCGACACGAAAACAGGACTGTATACACACACTTTTCTCTCTCACACACTTTTTTCTTACTTGCAATGACACAGTCCAGGCACAACTGTCCTTTCTAGTTCTAAAGTGACTTTTTATATGGCAGCAAGATCACATGGCTATGGTGTATTGACAGTATTTGCAGTTCGGAAAGTATTTTTAGGCGCGATTTCCGTACATCCATTACCTGGCCACTGTTATAAAGCGACATTCCTACAATGATATCAATACCACGATTAATTTTTAACAGTATGCAACCATTGTATTTCGACATAAAAAAATATTAATTCAAAACTCCTACGTGTATTTTAGCTGCAAATTTATACCCGAGAAAGCTTTAATGCAGTATTACGGTGCACGATGCACCAACTGGTTTAAAATAAAAATTATTGCAATTACAATAACTTTTAACATTTAATAATACACATTGTAAAACTTGTAGCACTCAAGAGTAAAATTTTTTTTTGTTGCCATAACTAAAAAAAAATTATTGAAAAAATACTAGAATGAATTGTGAATGAAATATTGTAGTAGGTTTCTGGTGGCCAGTCTGGCTTACTACAGCTGCAATCTTGTCAATACCTCCTTTACGGCACATACAATGCACAGATATTTTTAGAAAAAAGTTACTCTAATTCACCAAAATGTTTGTTTATGTATATATATTGCTGGTGAAGGGTGTGACCAAAGCTGCTCCAGCAGGACAGTAATTCTCCAGGACAGTACAAGGAATACAGAGAGCCAGGGAGGTGCCAGCAGTACAGGAGTCCAAGACAGAGCCAGCAGTACAAGAAGCCAGGGCAAAGCTGGCAGTACAGGGAACCACCAGGTTGGCGCTGGTGTCACAAGGCTATTAGTTCAGGAGCAGCCTCTTTAGCTAGGGACTCTGGAGTCAGGCAAGGCTTCTGTGACCATGGCAAAGGAGCTAGGGACACTGGAGTCAGGAATGGGCTCCTTGGCTCTAAAATGTTTTTCAGAGCCGTCTTGACAGAGATAACAGGAGGGTCAACCAAATTTTGCTCCCAGGCCCGTACTGTTGTCCAGGGTCCAAAGTTCACTTTTTCGACACCCCCATCTCACAGGCTGGATTGTTCAGCAACACTGTCGAGGACTTCGCTAAGGAGTTCTTTTTAGCAGACGGAGACAATTAAACACTTCTTGCCTCAGTGTGATGTTTCTTCCACCAAGCCGCTGGGTGCTGCCTCATTGTCTGCTCGTTGTCGAGGGTGTCCTCCTGTTGCCTGCTCCATTGGAAGGTGACACCCTAGTCTCATGGTCTGCAGCTAAACCCTCCAAGCTGCAGCCAAAGCCTCCCTGAGACAGTCCACCTGGAGATGGAGGGAACTACTCTTTTTCAGGAGATGGTGAAAGCGCCGCTCCTTCCTCCATGGAGGGCCGAGTGGAGAATCGTTTGTTGACCCAGCCCTCGCATTGCTGTGTCCTGTTCGTGCCATGCGCATCTATGTGGACCATATGCAGTGTTTCAGAACATCTGAGCAGCTCTTTGTCTGACACCTGACTTTGTGTGTGAATGCCTTGTTGGTCAGCCCCTGCATATGGCCTTGTGCTCCGCACTTGGATTCCTGGTTTGGTAATCTTGTGCATGTATTTTTCCATAGTGTACACTGTGTCTTTCCCTTGCAAAAGCTTTTCCCTTGCAAATACCTCTATTTTGTTCTTCCAGTTGGTAGAACACAGTTGCAGACCATCTCCATACATTGTTACTGCCATCTGTCAGTTCGTATGTAGTTCTCCACTGTTTTCTCTGATTATGTTTTCCCTTTCACGGGCATGCTTTCCACAGTGCTTTGTCATAAATCAGAGAAATCTGAAATTACTTCAGGAACAGTATGGACTGCTTGTCTGTCCCACGTTACAGTAGACTTTGTTGCCTTACATGGGGTCCTGGGAAGGGCCATTGGTTGTGGCGCTTTCCATAGGGAACGTAACGTTGAACGTGATTGAATGAAAGGGAACATCTCGGTTACTGTTGTAACCCTCGTTTCTTGAATGAGAGAACGGAGATGATACATCCCTCATGCCACAACCGCGGGCCAACTGTGGGGTGCCGGGATCCCATCTCGGCTCCTCAGCTGTAAATCTGAGGTGAGTGTGCTGCCGACTTCCTTATATACCCCATGGGTCACAGGAAGGAAATTTGGCATGCAAATCTCACCAACCACAGTTCATTGGCTCTTTCTCTTCTTAACTGAAGGTTATTGGGGTTTCCAAGCATGACCCTATACATCAGTATCAATGTAACATCTCTGTTCCCTCATTCAGGGAACAAGGGTTACAGCAGTAACTGAGACGATCCACAGGTGGCCAACACACACTCCACAAAGTCCACAAACTTTCCCAGAGGATCCTCGGTGGGCAGGTGTGCCCTCATCTGCTCAAACCTGGCATGGTAAAATCCGCTTAACGAGTGGTCAGGAAACAAAGTAAAGCAAGACACTAAAAAATCCCTCATGTGGTCGTCAAGGGATCTCCACCATTGCCAGGGGCGGATTTAGTGATTTGGGGGCCCCAGGCAAAATATATGAATGGGACCCTATGTATTTGCACACATTTACAAATTTAGCCTTGAGGTTTTTTTTTTTTTTTGTTGTGATGCTTGCGGCAGCATAATGGTGCCCCACGGTTGTGTCCAATGGTTCTACATTTTTTCATGTACATATTATAATGGCTTTCTTTCATTTTGTAGACCACGAAATAGCAATTGATTTACAGTTTTCACAAAAACAAAATAAATTATAAAATGATAAACCTCACAATTGAGCATTTAAACCATTTTTTAAGAAAAGACAGTCGGAAGTATAAATTATGATATTAATTTAAAACAGGGTTAAGAGGGTGGATTTTCGCATTGGTCTGAACAAAAACTGCAGATATGATTATTGAAAATGTACATTGATTCTCTGCCAGCAGAAGGCACTTTTGGAACATCAGAAATACAGCAGTTTCCCCGGTAACGGCTGTAAACAAAGCAGTGCTGCTCATTAACGCTACATTATCAGATAAAATGAAAATGCCATCGAAACCTTTCTGAAGACAGTTGGTTCCCTTCAGAGATTCATTCATGTAAAAACTTGAATTAGTGAGAATGAGAAAAGTGTGAAAAAATATAGCCTATATTGAGGAGGAAAGTCCACTGATGACTGTCATGAGTTACCAGCGTAAGCCTGTGTGCCAAAGGCTGTCTAATTCTAAACTTTAAAATACACTTATTTTAGTTATTTTAACTACAAATTAAAATGAAAGTAATGAAAATGAATTGAAAAAAATGAAAAAAATGATGAAAAGGAAATTATAAATTTACACACCTAAGGATTATATCAACCAATGAATGCGTAGTTGTCCTCTACTTGGGTTCTTATGAATAAGTAGCAGCATTTAAAACAATAAACATATAATACGCACTGTTGCTCAATATTTAATTACAGCTTCAGATACATAATATTTTCATTTGCTACAAGCAGGATACACGAGAGGTGTGTTCAATCTGGACACGCAGACGGTTGTCGTGGTGATAAACACTGTAAATAGCAACCGGTCGCGTGTCCGCGCTTAATGCGCATCTTGTAGATGAAAAGCATTTTAGGGGGCCCTTGGCTTTTGGAGGCCCAAGGCGGTTGCCTACCTTTGCCTAATGGGTAAGTCCGCCTCTGACCACTGCTCCAAGAAGAGCAAACACACCGCAGGCAAGTCTAGATTTGTTGTGGGTTTCTGGTATTCGGTCACATTGCTGAGTTAAAACACTGGAGGCCGGAATCAAAGTCCAGGGAAATTTTATTTAAATCCAGAAAAACAGAAAAATAGAGAATCAGAGGAGAAACAACACAACACAATAACTAAAATATGACTAATACCAGAACAAAGACTAAGGAGAAACAGCGAGTATAAATAGTGACACCATACGAGGGAACAAAATAATGCAAACCTGAACTGAGCACTCAAATCAATGTGTAACTATGGTAACAAACTGACAAGGAAACTGAGAGGACCAAATTGATTAACATAGTAGAAAATCAACTGTGAAAATTGAGCATGAACAGATATGAAAAAAGTGTCCAAAAAAACTACACAAAAAAAAAAAATTAACAGGAACATGAAAAAAAACACACTTTTGATGAATTACTGTAACTTTTTTTCATAAAAATGTTTGTGTACTGTACATACAGAAATGGAGGTATTGGCAAAATTTCACCTGTAGTAAGTCCGTCTGGCCACTATAACCTTTGGAATATGATAAAAACTTTTGGGAATTACTGTAATTCTTCATCAAAATTTTTTCATCAAAATATTTGTGTACTGTACGTACAGTAAGGGAGGTAATGTCAAAATGTCACCTGTAGTAAATCAGTCTGGCCAGTAGAGACATACTACAATCTTTGCAAAGTGAATAAACCTTAGTGAATTACTGTAATTATTTTCATGAAATATTTGTGTACTTTATGTACAGAAAGGGAGGTATTGGCAAAATTTCAGCTGTAGTAAATCAGTCTGACCACTAGGAACCTACTACAACCTTTGGAATATGAATTTTTTTTTTTTTGGTGAATTACATTAATAATTTTATAAAATATGTATGTACTGTACATACAGTAAGGAAGGCATCGGCAACAGTTCAGCGTACAAGCCATTCTGGCCTGCCAGGAACCTACTACAACTATTGATATGAAAACACCCATTGGTGATTTACTGTAATTATTTAATGAACTATTTGTTTTACTGTTAGTACATTAGGGAAATGGCTAATGTGGACATTCACCGTTGTAAGTCCGACTGGCCACCAGGAACCTACTACAACATTTGGAATTTAGGAAAAAATAAACCCTTGGTGATACGTAGTGTCTTTTCTAAACATTGTTCGATTGCTGGATGTACAGTAAGGGAGGGTATGGCCAAAAATTCAGCCTGTAGTTAGTCAGTACGGCCAGCAGGAACCTATAAACTTTTGGAATATGAAAAAAAACAAAAAAAAAAACTTTTTTTGTGAATCACTGTAATTATTTTCTTAAACTTATTTGTGTGCTGTAAATACAGTAAGGGAGGAGGTATTCACAAACTAAGGCCGTGTGCACTACTCCACTAGGCATGTACTATAACCCTTTTAAACATTAATTTGAATGAATTATTTGACCTCGTTTTGCAATGTGAGATGAATTTGCAGACCGTCCCTAAAGCACCCTTAGCGAATATGCAGCGAATATAAAACCTAAAACTAACTTTACAGCGCTCAGTAACGCTCTTTAACGCACGACTGCGGGTGCCAATACTGTTCATAGTAGCCCTATAAGCATATTACATATATCTATTAATACACACTATTATTTGTGATTTAAGTAATTAATAGTTTTTTGTATTATAGTTTTGAAGTATAGGAATTAGTGGTATTTTTTCGAAGCCCGGTTGCCATGGAAGATCTGTCCGTTTCAAATAGTCTTTAAGTGCGGTGTTAATATTTGTAAAGCTACATAACCACCATGTACAAACGTTGTGATTTTTTTCTAGACATTTTCCCCAGCTGTATGGAAACTGGCGTACTAATTAGACTTTTCAGAGATCAGCTGCGCGCACACATCACCAGCTCACACCGGCAACCGAATCCTAAGCAGGCTAGTCAATACTTCCCCGAACGAGTAATGTGTCCTAACGTTTTCAGGGCACGCTTAATTAAATGCTGGAACTGCCCAATGTCACTTCGGAACTTGAGATCAAGAATGAAAATGTTGAATCTTACTTGTGCTCATAGAGAAAATCACTCCAGCGCTTCAGCTCCTGACACCTGCTCAGGCACTTTGTTTGTCTTTCAACCACTCAAGAAGATGTAAATATCGTTCCGCTTTACAGCTTGGAAAGAGCGAAGTCTTAACAATTAAAGTACCATACTTTTCGTACAAAATCGCCGTGACGCAACGTACGCGCGATGTGCGGACAGCACTGATAGGACGCATTGTGTTCCCCTCACTATCAAACCAGGTCACAGGAATGTGGGCAGGTAGGGGACTGACTAACATTATATTTACAGTTTAAATTATAGGGTAAATGTTTTCTCTGAGGTTAACACACACTGTGAAATGGTAAACACACGGAGCATGCACACACACAGTTTGAACATCTCTGACCAAATTAATTGATCAGAATCAGACTCAGCTTTATTCGCCAAGTGTGCGCAAACACACGAGGAATTTGTTGTGTTGTTTTTAAGAAGCTCTTGGTACATACATACATGCATATCTGACATGAGAACAGAAACATTTAAATAAGACTTAACAGTAAATAATAAGGTATATGAATCTGGAACAGAAGATTTATGTACAGATTTGTGCATTATTTACTCTATATATACAGCTGTATAGAACATATGCATATGTATTTACATAGTACTTGAGAGAGAGGCAATAATTAGAGATAGAGAATGAATGAATTACAGAACACAGGTCATAATTCCTGTGTTAGCTGTTTAGGCTGGAGATGGCATGGGGGGGTGGACTGTTTTTATGCCTATATGTTCTAGCCTATACCGTCTGCCTGAAGGGAGATGTGCAGACAGGTTGTATCCGGGTTGAGAGGGGTCTTTGATGATGTTTCCTGCTCGTTTCTTCACTCTGGATTTGTACAAGTCCTGAAGGTTGGGCAGGTACACACCAATTATCCTCTCTGCTGTCCTAACAGTCCGTTGCAGTCTTCTTATATCTGATTTGCTGGCTGACTCAAACCAGACAGTTATAGAAGAGCACAGAACCGACTCAATAACAGCTGTAGAGTAAAACTGTGTCATCTGTACCTGTGGCAGGTTGAACTTTTTCAGTTGACAAAGGAAGTACAACCTCTGCTGGGCCTTTTTCACGATGGAGTCGATGTGATTGTCCCACTTCAGGTCCTGAGAGCACGGTCTCATGAAAAGGTGTCATAACATTAGATATGCCAAAATAAAAACCGAAAACTCGTGGTATGATACGCCTCAAAAATGGACTTGGCGTGCATATGATAGGCAGTTTTCGCGTGCATATAATACGCAGTTTTCGCGTGCATATGATACGGAATTTGTTGGCGTGCATATGATATGCAGTTTCTACCCTACAACCCTAATCCTACTGATCGCGTAGCATATACATGCCAAAGTCCATTATGCGTATCAATACCACGAGTTTTTGTTTTTATTTGGCGCACTATTTATACGCACTTTCATGAGATCGGGTTATCCTGAGAGATGGTGGTTCCCAGGAATTTGAATGACTCCACTGCTGCCACAGAGCTGTCCATGATGGTGAGTTGGGGGAGTGCAGAGGGGTTTCTCCTGAAATCCACGGTCATCTCCACAGTTTTAAGCATGTTGAGCTCCAAGTTGTTGAGACTGAACCAGACAGCCAGCTGCTCGACCTCCTGTCTACAAGCAGACGTGTCGCTGTCCTGGATGAGACCGATGACTGTCATCTGCAAACTTCAGGAGTTTGACAGAGGGGTCTTTAGAGGTGCAGTCATTTGTGTAGAGAGAGAAGAGCAGTGGGGAGAGGATGCAGCCCTGAGGAGCTCCAGTGCTGATGGTGCGGGTGTTAGATGTGAGTTTTCCCAGCCTCACTAGCAGCTGCCTGTCTGTCAGAAAGCTGGTGATCCACTGAAAGATGGAGGTGGGTACAGAGAGCTGGGTGTGTACAGTTTATCAGGAGGGCTATCTGGATGATGGTGTTGAAATCGGAGCTGAAGTCCACAAACAAGATCATTGCATAAGTCCCTGGTTTGTCCAGATGTCAGAGGATGTAGTGCAGTCCCATGTTGACCACATCATCCACACACCTGTTTGCTCAGTAAGCAAACTGCAGGGGTCCAGTAAGGGTCCCGTAATGTCCTTCAAGTATGCCAACACGAGCCTCTCAAATGACTTCATGACCACAGACGTTAAAGCAACAGGTCTGTAGTCATTAAGTCCTGTGATTTTTGGTTTATTGGGTACAGGGATGATGATGTGGTAAGTGGAGCATTTGAAGCAGGAGGGGACTTCACACAGCTGCAGGGATCTGTTGAAGATCAATGTGATGGATGATAGCTGGACAGCACAGGCTCTGAGGCAGGCTGGAGAGACACCGTCTGGGCCTTTGGCTTTCATGATCTTCTGTTTCCTGAAGACTTTGCGTACATCACCTTCACAGATCTTAAGTGCAGAATGAGAAACAGTAGGGGGGAGGGAGGGGGAGGGTGTTGATGGCTGTGCTGTGAGACGGTCAGAGTGGGTGTCGGACCAGGCTTTTGCTTTTCAAACCTGCAGTAAAACTCGTTCAGGTCTTCAGCCAATTGTTGATTGGCCTCAGTGCTGGGGGATGAGGTCTTGTATCTGGAGATGGCTTTCAGGCTTTTCCACATTGATGTAGGATCGTTGCTTGAAAGCTGTTTTTTTTTTTTAGCTTTTCAGAGTAGTTTTTCTTATGCACGTCAAGTGCACAATAACTAGGCCCTTTTTTTTTTTTTCTTTTTTTTTTTTTTTTTCGCCTTTTTTTTTTTTTTTTTTTTTTTTTTTTTTTTTTTTTTTTTTTTGGGCCTATAGGTCTTCCACTGTCATGAAAATCCTGAAAATATCATTGGATTTTAAAACTGGGGTTTCCAAGACTGAAAAAATTATCATTGACAACCTGAATATGATTTTTTTTCTAGCTACAGAGTGCTCTTTGTGGATGTTTAAAATCTCTATAAAACCTCCATACAGTAATTATGAATGAAAATGAAAGTTAATTGAGGGTGTGGGATTCCCTGCAACTATGCCTGTGATTTATTGTGTCTATCTATCGTCTGTCGAATGTCATTCTTAACCCAAGTTGCACTCTGTCTATTCTTGCTTCAAGAATATAAATCACTCATTTTCATAAGCAACTTTTTGCTTCTACTCCTAATTTATTAATCATCGTCATGTGCGGACACTGCTAAAGTGCTTCTGATCATTTCCAGAGATAAGTATTTGGTTTGTTTTGACCTATTTATTTTCTATTTATTGGTACACTATGTTCTGTTTCACATAGCATAACTGATCCACCCTTTTGTTTAACAGTTGGCAAGGTGTTCATCTTTTATTGCTTGTTCTTTGTTTATTGGCAGATTGTAACCAATCAAACCACAGCTGTTGGTTTCAAAATGACCCAGGCTTATCTGAGGTTTGTGTCCCATGACATTGATGAGACTAGAGGTAGGGTTTCCCTCTGATGACTCTTCCATATTCGTTGTGCAACGCTGCACAGTGAAGTACTGCACACCACATTAACACATGCATTTTCCTGTGGATGATATACAGTGATATGTGGGCTTCCCAGAGGCCATGAGCAGATATGGCGGAGAACTTTACTGATCTATGTAATTCTTATTTTATATTTTCAGTTCTTTAAACATTTGAATACAATTGTAGCCTACACATGCATTGGACTATTTAAATGCACCCATAGTTGTTCAATAGAGATAGTTACCTAACCATGGTGCAATGTTATGTATCTGGTTTTGCTAGCCATTATTCTCTCTATTATGTTGTGGCTTGGTTTCAGATGACTTCAGTCAGTGTGGGAAAAAAACTTGTTTCATCTGTTGTCACAAGTTTTTATAGACTACAATGCTAATTGTTGGCCTCAGTGTGAAGCTGACTTAATTTACAAGAGTGGTTAAGTTAATATAAAAGAACACAATTCTATGCCTGAGGAGATTTTAACACATTTAATATATAGTGTTTACTGTAACCTCTCAAATGTGGGACAATATACTACCAGTAGTCTCCTCCTCCTCTCTTATCTTACTCATACACTCTCTCTCTCTCTCTTTCAGTCTGTCTTTCTGTTTGCTCCATATCGTTAAAACATGCTACAAGAGAGGCCCCAAAATGTACTAGAACACTGAAGCCACACTTGAATCTATGAATGTCATTGCACTAGATAACAAAATATCAAGCAAAGTGGTATCCGCAACAAATGATGCTGGACCTTTTCTCAGAACTAATACTGAGGAAAGTCGGAAACAAAATACAGAAAGTAGCCAAAACTTGTTTCTGTACCAATAGATAAGTGAACTGAATAAATGTGCAACTTACATGATTTATCCATGGTACCCCCAAAAATATTAATTTGCATAAAGGAAACTACAAAGAGTGGTCTTCAGGTTAACATTAGCTGACTTTAAGTTCTGTAGTGCAAAACACATTTAACCCTGTAAAACCTGACTTAGGAAATAATAATCAGAAACAAATAAAGTTTTTTGCCTTTAGACAAAATCTAAAAAAGTTTTGTTGAGGATCAGGCTGCATACATAGTCATGCATGAGGCTTTTCTGGCTCATATAGTATGACACAGGAGAATATGGAGCTCATACTCGAGGAGGAAATATATGCAATTTTGTACAGCTGCAGATATTTATATGGCCAAATGTTAAATTCTGATAACTTGTAATGTAAATTAATGAGATCTTTAACACTATAGCAGACTACTTATATAGATAAAATTCCTATAAATATCAGTTGCCACTCTATATCTTCAAAATTTTAAAAGCTCTGTAGTTTTTTTTCTTCTGAGGATTGAGAGATGGACAACTAAACTTTCATCAAAAGCCTGATGAATCATATTTGATACTTACTTTTTTTTTTCTTAACCTTCACAGATTTCACGGCAACAATTTCACGTGTATCACAACTGAGGGGGAGTGTTTTAACAATTATACTAAAAAGCCTTTTTCTTGCTAAAAAAAAGTATTGATCAGAGCAGAGGGTAGAAGACAGAAGCTTGTATACAACATGTTTTTCAGTTCTGACCTAGTTAAATAATCTGATTGATAATTTAGAGGCCTTAGTGTAATTTAGCATATCAAATATGAAATATTAGGCATTTATTATTATTAAATTACAGCACTGATAACTTTGCCAGATCAAGAGTTTCTTGTCCACCATATCTCATGCTGACTCACCACTTCCAAAAGCATGCATCACTGGTGAGATTGGGTGGTGTTGAAAATTTAGATTTTGCTTGGTTATTCGTGTGCACATAATGAAAATTATATTATTACTGCATATCTTCAGCATTTATCTGAGTCATATTTGCAATTACTTCTCAGCCAGACTGATCCCAAGGACATTTTTAGTAAATGAAGCCAGTTTCCCTCAAGTTCCTATAGCAGAATTACCACAGGTGTAGTTCATCACATTGAATGAGGATATACATTTTTTAAATAGTTTAAACCTAACAAACTATTATATTCTTGTGCTATTCATCTTTATAATAAATGCCACTTGGTGTTGTGATTTGTTTGTAATGCAGTGACATTCATATAATTGATGAAGCTGAAGTGGTAATTATGTTGTATGAAAACAACACACACACACACACACACACACACACACAATGTATTAGATATATTTTTACCTGCCGGATGCATTATCCCAAAGCTGACTCTATCAGTGTGTCTCTTCCGTCTTCCCTGTCTGTTTAAAACTTCCTTTACTCAGCATACAAAAAAATACACTGTATCTGTGTAAATGACTGAAGGTTGGTCTGCAACAGAAGCCCTTTAACCCGAGTGGGCCGTCTCAGGCCTTGATGGGAGAGTCTCATTTGCAAACTCCCCACCCATGAGAACTACACCCAACCACCCCAAGCTAAAAGATCACGAAATTGTTCCCTTAAATGTGATGAAGCTGGCTGGACTTTTAAAGAGATAATTTATCCAAAAATGGAAATTCTGTTATATCTTTACATTTACATTTTTGCATTTAGCAAACACTTTTATCCAAAGTGACTTACTAAAGAGGAACACAGTATTTGTAATATACAATGCCAACTAAATTAGGAAGGAATCTAGAAAAGAGGTGCAGAGAATAATTTTTTTGAGTGTCTGTGCGTGTAAGTGCATTGGTTTAAGGGTGTGGGGTGATTATTTGCTTGTTGAAAAGGTGTGTCTTCAGCTGCTTTTTAGAAGATGGTTTCAGTAGTTCAAGTGGAGTTTGGTAGCTCACTCCACCAGAGAGGAACAGAGAGGGTGAAGGTTTTGGAGAGTGACTTTTCTGACCTGAGCTGACCTAAGCTTTACTCAACCCAGGGACGGATTAACGCATGGACCTACCGGGCACGTGCCCAGGGCACTAGAGCGTGAATTTTTTTTTTTTTTGACCAGAGGGGGCCCAGCCAAAATAGCGCTCTTCCCGGAACACGATTTCAACCGGCCAGCGGGGTGGATTTGAATGCAGCTTCCAAAAGACAAAAAAATAGCCGAAGAATATTTTTTTATATATTTGATACGATCACACTGGTGTGATTAGAATGTTCAGTGCAGCACATCATCAGCTGCTAAATTCAAACCTCCATTCTATGGCATGTCAAACCTGACAAAATTAGAAATAAATAAATATATAAATAAATATCAAATAAATGTACAAATAAATAAATAAATATAAAAATACATATACAAAGAAAAATAAAAAACAAACAAACAAGTAAACAAGTAACCCTCTTGAGCAAAAAAAAAAATAATTATGGTAATGGGTGTTTCGTTTCCAACACGCATTGTATACGGAAACACCAATCACAACAGACTTGGCCAGCTGACCAATCAGAGCAGAGAAGGCTTATGGAAGGGAGGGGTTTTATAGTTCTTAAGCTCAGAACTGACCTTCGAAGAATCGTTTCAAAATCATTGAAAATTTGTTCTAATTTTAAATGTATATTCTGAGAAAATTACAGTTTTTTTCTGACCTTAGATGCATTTAAACTTGTTGTTGGGGACACTTTAAAATATACCATATGCCCTGCTCTTTAAATTAGTTATCTTAGACAGTAAACGACCTGTTGCTAGCCATTGCTACAACCTCACTCACCTCACTCTTCTGTCAGACTGGTGGCGGCAGTTGCGGGAAAGTGTAGTGGGCATGGTCAACCTGTAACTTCAATCGAGAGTGTTATAGAATGTTATGTAGATTTATAGAAAAGGCCTTTCATCCTGGTGGGTAGAGACCGCCCACTGAGATACAGCTTCACTCGCAAGCAAAAATGTACAACTCGCAAGGAAATGATTTAGACCCGCAAAAAAAGACAGCAGAAAAGAGAGCAACATTTTTGTGATGAAAAGTGTTTACAAGTGCACACAGAAAAATATGTGCTTAGTGTCCCCATGAAGATTTTTTGTTTTTTAGATTTGCACGGCACTGACAAGAATTTTATTAATGTGTTCTTTATTTTTGAGCTTTGAAAAGAAGTTTTTGACAATCTTGTATTTTTTAATTACAAAATAATTAGTTTTACTCTCAAACACAGTATGCCCGTGAATTGAAGTAGTATTGCCAATGTTTACATCAAGTTAGCCTGTGTGATAGTGTATGAGTCTCTCTTTTAACTTTTTAAATTCAGTTACTGTGCCGCTGTGAAGAACAATCATAGTGCTCTCGACTCGCGACACGGACCAGAGGCTTGTTGATCGAACAAACACCGGTAAGAAAGTAAACATGATTAAAAAACTGCATTAAATCAGCAAGATACGTCCTTATGCCAAAATCATTTATCTTTATCTACAGATCAAGTATAATAATAGGAACATTGAATCATCTTGGAGAGAGTTTCATCACCTTGACTGTAGTAACCGAACGCAACATGCAGTTTGAATGCTGAATGGAGGATGACTGACAGCCGAAGCAGAGAGAAGAGTTTATGAACTTGACTGCAAATTTCATTCTGCCCTACCTTAAACTATTGGACGCTAAGAACACTGGAGAATATAGTGCACGAAACGTTATGGTGCTTTATAATGTGTTTGTGCCTTAACAAACACAGAATAGTATACTCACAATATTGGATTTGGATCTGCCTCGTCTGACAGATACCCCGATCCAGCAGAAAATGCCAGTATTGGAGCGATACCGATACTGAGATATCGGGATCGAGGCGCACCTCTATTATCGTCACACAATCTATAAAGGAAGCAAAAGGCATGCATTTACTTATATTTGATAATTGCGATATTTCACAATAACACGTAATTTCAGCCGAGGTCCGTACTCAGAGCACCGCTGCATCCTAATCTGTCCCTGACTCAACCTCATGTCGTTCCAAACTTGTATGAACTGACATCATTTTCTCTTACTCCATAGCTCTTAAATGTTCAAGCCGTCAAACTTCCCGCCAGTCTAGGTTTGATGTCAGTGATGCCATCAATTCAAATATCTCCTAACAAAATACCAACAAAAGTGCCAACTGAGATTTGGAATCGAAGTGTTCTTTTGCATTCCTTAATGTTCCATTCCCAGGAAATGTTATGTTTTCTAATTGGTGAGAAACAATGAAAAGCTTAAATTATAAATGTTAATGTCATTATATTTATCAACAAAAGTCAATTTCAGTCCACCCTGCCTCAGTAAACAGAGTTTTAAAATGCAAAAAGTTGATATGTCACTCTCATTGATAGCTTGATGCTACTGGATCTGCACTATAATCAAGCCAAGGAAAACATGATGTTGTTTTTGTGTCCACAAGTGATACTATATTTAAACTTCTAATCCTGTTCTCACAGTAAATGACAAACATTTGTGGTCAGAATCTCTGCTGCACGATGCAGTATTAGATAAAGCCGGGAAGCTGATGGCTGACTGAAAGTCATTTTCGCGGAAAAAAAAAAAAATCTTTCCACTGGGAATTCAGCAGCAACAGGGTCGCTAAGCTCCACCACCATTTCCCGTTTGTCCGAAACTTTGTACTGACCTTTGACCAAGGGCTCCGTGCTGTGCGAGATACCCGCGACAGTCTAACCCCATGTTTATTTCCGCCCTTTACAACAAAGAGACTTGAACATTCGGCTTAGCTTCTGTGAGCCGAGAAAAATTGCAACTAAATAATCTTTGTGGTTCATTTTAACAAAATTAAAAATGGTTCGAGTGGATGCTTGTTCATTTAAACTTTCACCCCACAATGCTGGGGTGTTCTAGGTGATTGCTAGGTGATATTCGACACTATAGATCATGACATACTCATAGTTCGATTACAAAACTATACAGGTATTCAAGGGCAGGCTTTTAGATGGTTTAGATCCTACCTGTCCGAACGCTACCACCTTGTTCATTTAAATCAATTCATCACAGCCTAAAATATGGAGTGCCACAAGGATCTTTCCTAGGTCCTCTGCTATTTTCGATATACATGTTGCCACTTTGTAATATTATTAGGAAATACGGGATTTGTTTCCACTGTTATGCCGATGATACTATAACTATATATCTCAACAAGACCAGATGAAACTTCTAATTATCCAAGCTAACAGAGTGTGTTAAAAATTTAAAAAATTGGATGACCAATAATTTTATCTTATTAAATTCAGATAAGACAGAGATAATACTTATTGGACCAAAAGACAGTACACAGAATCTCGGGGATTACAATTGGCAACTAGACGGATGTACGGTTACTTCCTTTACAGTCAAAAATCTGGGTGTTATATCAACTTGTCTTTTGAAAATCATATTTACCATGTTACAGCATTCTTCCATCTTAGAAACATGCCAAGTTACGAAACATGTTACCTGTTCCTGATGCAGAAAAGCTAGTTCAGGCATTCATGACCTCTAGACTGGACTATTTTAATGCACTGCTAGGTGGCTGTCCTGAATCTTCAATAAACAAGCTACAGATAGACCAAAATGCAGCGGCTAGAGTCCTTACCAGGTCACGAAAATATGATCATATTACCCCAATTGTAAAGTCTCTGCACTGGCTACCTATTAAGATCCGTATCATTTACAAAATATTATTACTTACCTACAACGCCCTTAATGGGTTAGCTCCTGCATACCTAACTAGTATTCTACCACGCTACAATCCATCACACTCCATAAGGTCGCAAAACTCTGGACTTTTGGTGTACCTAGGATAGCAAAGCAAATAAAGGAGGTAGAGCTTTTTATCCCGTGCTAACTAGGATTTACACAAGCTTCAGTATGGATCCAGAACACCTGAGAAGAAATTATGCAACTCCTCAGAGGACCTCAGATAATGCCAAACATACAGAACTACCACATTTTGCTAAAAGTTTGATTGCATCATATAATAACTACTGTTAATATTGTTCATCGTCTGTTTGATTAAGTCTTTAATAGATTTCTCTGTACATTTCTGCCATATAGAGTAAGACATAAAATGACAGGTTACGTACAGGTGCAACACCACTGGATCAATGGACTACACTAAATATTGATAGAAACTAATTTGGACTGCTAGAAAAGTTGCCGTTTGCAAATGCTGGGCGTGCGTGAAAAAGCGAGTGTGACAAAAAGTAAACTGACTGGACTTGGCAGTGACCCTTACGGCGCAGCTCACAAGTACAAAAGAGCCACCCAGGTCGTGACCCTGTTTATACTGAGGATAATGACATACTGCTAAATACAAGTATAGACTAGGGTCCTACTATAACTTTTTGAGCTTGACCACTTTCCACCACTTCCAAGGGGTGAGAAAACACAGTCACAGGATTGCTTTCAAAAGGGTGAGACGCTCATGTGTTCAAAGTGTGTCTTTTGAACAGCCACAAAAGTCGGCCTACTCAGCCAGTGAGCGTTTGGGAAGATGTTTGAGAAAGCACACCAAAAAAAACATCCCATCTTCACTATGTTGTGCCAAAATATCACTGTTAACATACCTTTTGTTTCGATATGTTTAATCTCCTGCTTGCTCATAATCATTCATTCAATCAATCATATTTGTGCGCAGGACTGTGCCATTCCGCCCCCCCCCCAAAAGAGGTGTACTGTAGAGTGTTTTTTTTTTTCCCCATGAAATAAGAGGAAGGTCTAGGCCAAAATCCTTCTATAAAGTAGTAACGAAAAACAGATTTAGAAGTTTTCGGTATTCGATCTTGGCTGACATATGAGTGAATCACTTCGCAATAAGGTATATTGTTTTGACCAAGTTAATATATACAACAAATAATGAGCATCAGTTACCCTTATGGGATTTTTTTCGCTTGATTTATTGTCCACCAGGCATAAATCATGAGTCACCAGAAAAGTAACCTGAAAAAAATTATAAATAAAATAACGAATTGGTAGAATGAGTAACATTAATAGCGATGCCTGCCTTAGCAAGCACTACTGAAAATATTTCCTCATGCTATCAAATGAGATTTCAGAGAAAAGTCTGCTGGTGAAGATAAAATATTTTATTTGAATACATTGTGTGGCTTAGATATGAAAACAATGGCCATGAGTGTGAATGTGAACTCATAAAACATCTTGTTTTTAGTTCTCCAGTAACTAATGGAAGGAATAATATTTGCCTAATGGCCCGAGTTTTGGGATGTGAGTTTGGTCCCGCAGTTGGGTTTGGTCAACAGACTCATTGTTTAATCATGAATGCCCTGAAAAACAATTCCACCTAAAGGCCCAGACATACCCAAGAACAAGTGGTGTTAAAAACGTAATATGGTGTCGCTTATGTGTCCTGCATCTGGGTTAAAATGTTGTGCTTGAACACACCGCAAAGACTACAGTCAACGACCAGCTAGTACATGTGTTCTGCACCCATGTGAGAGGAAATAACTCTCCATACCTGCAGGTGGCAGTAGTCTGTATTTGTCGTTCAAAAAGGGAAACCTAGGACTGTGCTTGCGTACAATTTTCACACCATGCTCACTATAGATTGATTCATAATATAGCTTCTTCAGATATGTCTAATAAGTTGCAAATAGAACTGCCATTGTCGGGCTTGACCTTGTGGAAGCAGAAAGTAGTGTGTCCACTTGACTTCCTCATTTACTTGCTTCTGTTTCATTTTCTTCTCATCCACTGGTTTGCTAAGCTGAACAAACAGTCAGGTCTCTGTCACTGATGGGCTCCATCACCGATTTAACATGCGCAATCTGAAAAAACCCCACCAACTGTGGTCTGACTAGTGCGTTTTGTCACTTGTTTTTTTTTTTTTTTTTTTTTTTTTGTTTTTTTTTTTTTTTTGTTTTTGTTGAAAACAGTGTAGCACATTACTGCAAAATCTGCGGCCAATAGGTGCTTAAGACAGGCAACCTATGGCGGGACACTGGATGCCCGGGTCCGCTTAAGAAACCGGGGCTACTGTCATGTCTGACTGCTGAAACAAATATTAAATCTTGTGTCTCAGATATAGACTGAAAAAGATTGTAACTTATTACTGTAGGCCTATCATTGCTGCAGTGTTTGTCTTTTTGTCATGCCCGTTTTTGTCTTGTACATTGTAATGGGCTGTATTTTTCCTAGTGGAATATATTTATAAATTTATGAATTGGTTTAACCATATTATAGCAGATATTGGACCTCAAATGCGTGATGACAACCAGGACTGAAGTATCAGAGGCGCAATGCTTAATAATATATAATAATAATAATAAAATGTCAGTGAGCTTTTTTGGTACTGCTACACTGAAAAGAAAAAATAAAACGATAGGTTTTGTATGATTTACTTTGAAATCATACTCATAAATTGCTTGTAAATTTCACAAATAATCACCATGAAAGAGGAAAGTAACACATTCAAAATTTTATTTTGTAGTAAAAAAAAAACATTCCAATAATCCTTGTTTGTTTTTTACTTTATTATTATTTATTAGTGTACAGTTGCTATTGAAGTTATCCAGGTCCAGTGCCACAATTGCATTAAATCCTCCAACATTCCTTTCAGAAAGAAGGAAAACAAAAATGTTGATATTTATGTAAAGGTATCAAATCTTTTGATCATTATACATATAAGATCTCATACTGTGTACTGAGAATGTGATCTCAGAAATGGACGACCACTAATTATGGAATATAAACATTGTGGTAGTGGTAATGCACTCTCCATGGGAAATTTGTCCATTACTGTCCTTACCCCAATCTGAAACAGTTCCATTAACAAGTTCCCATACACTGACCACTTCCTCTTATCCCCCATATTTCCTGTCACAATTTTCAGCTTAAATTGAAACAGGCTGGTGGATCAGCTTGCAATCTATCCCAAACAGTCAAAGTGAAGGCTTGTCACGCAGCCTAGTTGTT
This sequence comes from Sinocyclocheilus anophthalmus, assembly GCA_018155175.1. Classification (NCBI taxonomy): domain Eukaryota; kingdom Metazoa; phylum Chordata; class Actinopteri; order Cypriniformes; family Cyprinidae; genus Sinocyclocheilus; species Sinocyclocheilus anophthalmus. Next base: position 167,484 of record JADLZN010003425.1, read on the forward strand.
CTTAGGATGGTCTGAATATTTTCTCACAGGCTCAGTCAAGTAAAGTAAACTGAAGGTCATTTGGAGACTGCAGATCATTTGAAGATGAAGGGTCTACACTAAGAACGAAGAGAAACATCCTTTCCATTAACTGTCCACAACTTCCCATCCCACAAATCTCAAGGACCGTGATGGCCAAAAGCATAATTTCTAACCCTGTTTGGCTCCAGGCAGTGTGTAAGTGTGTGATGGTTACAGTTATGGTTATGATAACGCTGAGGACTGGCCGCCGTGGGACTACTAAGTTTGGAATTTTTGGAGGGAGAGCTTGTACATCCTGTGTGTGTTGGGGAGGATGTTTTTCTCCTAGTGGGGTCACAGAAAAAAAATTACAATATTGGGCATCAGTAATCTTACTGCACTCATTTTCAATTAATCTTTTCTTTTCAAGTTCTTTTCAAGTTTGTATCCTGTATAATAAATTTTTCGCAGCCAATAAATAATAATTTAAAATATGTTATGTTTAAATAGCCAAAGTGATTTTAGAATTAGAAACCCAGTATTTAGCTAACAAGTCTAGGGAAAAAAAAGCAATTAATTGACCAGTAAAAGATGGTAAAAATAGGAAGTTAATACTGAATAACCTATATTTTAGATACTATTTTGCTAATTGCTCTATAGGTCACTTACACACTATAGAGTTTCAGAAGTGACAACCGCATTTAAATTAAGGTGACCACATTTCTGAAATTGAAACTGGAGACATTTCCTAGTTCAGTGGACAAAAAAACATTGAAATCTCACTTTTTATTATCTATGAAAAAAACAAACAAACAGGGACAGTACATTTTATTATTAGTTTATGTAGTTTTTAAAATGTATTATTAAATTGTTATAATATTATTCTAACTAATATTTATTATGATGCCTGATTTGATTACTGGTTTTAATACAAGTCATCTAAAATCACACTATTTAAAATAGTAAAAAGTAACACTCACAGCCATTGACTGGAGTGGCCATGGCAGCCACCAGAGGGCACTCCTCCCAGGTCCCTGTTATTGCTTGCGGACTTCCATCACCCTTTGCTCTGTCCATCAGGTTCATTGTTTTTCAGGTGTGTTTCATTTAGTTTTGTTAGTGTCCCTATAAATATCATGGCTGTGTCCGAAATCGCCCTCTATACCCTTAAATAGGGCACTATTTGAGGGAACAGCCATTTTTAGTGGTGTCCGAAACCATAGTGGACGTTCTCGAGTGCACTCGTTCAATCCCACAATGCACTGCAAAAACGAATGGGTACAACTGCACGATGCACCCGCTCAACGGCTAGAGAATGCCACATAAGGCACTCGCTGAGAGTCACGTGCCGAAGAATTCCCGCATCTCGCCACCCAGCTAAGCCAAACAAACGGTCCCCAGGACGTCCCCTAAATGGCCTCTGCGAACATCCCCCAGGTCCCCGTTTAACCTTGGGGGCGTGACAGGACGTGCAGCGGCCATTCGGGACGTTTAGGGGACCTTCGCTTTAAGTCCTCTGAATGTAATTTTATTTTACTTTTAGGCTAATCAAAGACAACAGACACGTTGTATGGAGCAAAATACGTTTATTTTAATTGAACAATTGTAAAATAATTGTAAAATTTCCGTGTGTGTGTGTGTGTGTTGCTGGTGGTCAGACTGTGGTAGTACGATGGCCTTTTCCCATTGTCTTCTAACCTAAAAACAACAAAATGAACACATTTGCGATCTGAGACAAGCGCGCCAAATTTGTAGCCGCACCATCGCCTTTTTCACTTTACTTTACGTGTTACATTTAGTCATTTAGCAGACGCTTGTTATCCAAAGCGACCTTACAAGAAAAAGTCATTATTACTAAAAGCTAAAACTCTATAAATACTATATATATACACAAACACACATTTAAGAAAATTAAAAAAATAAAATAAAAATGACAAATGCATAGCAACAACAATTCAAAACTAAAACATAAATGAAAACAAAAAAATAAAGCCTCTAAAAACAATTCAAACATACACAAACAAGAAAAAGTAATTAAAGCTAAAAGCTTTTAAGAAAATAAAATAAATTAAATAAAAATTACAAATGCACACAACAACATTTCAAAAATAAAGCTAAAAACAATTCAAAAAATTAAGAACAAAAGGTATGAGTATAATAATGATTCTAACGTAACACTAAGCCAAAACACCAAAAAACAACTACATGTGTATGTACAGCCACAGACATATATAGCTACATATAGATAAAATAATTTATATATATATATATATATATATATATATATATATTATTTCATTTCCATTGTTGAAGTATTAAAATAACTCAAACAAAAAGTAATTTTAAATACAGGAAAACTGAATAAAAAGCGTCTATAGAACATAATAAAATTACAACATTACTACAACTGTAATTTTTTGCCGCATATAGGCGTATCAGTGTGTATTTTGACCATATGGAAATAAAATATTTAAGTTCAATATCTGTCAATATTATATACGTTTAATCATCTCAGCTTTGCATGCTAACGTTAGCTTCGAAAGTGTTCACTTAGGCTAACGCCAGCAGCCGTACGGGACAACTTCAGCAAACCTTTAAAAAGGTGAACTTTTCATCAAATGTAAGCATTACGAGATACACTGTGATTACGGTAGTTAATGTCTACAAATATAAAAGTATAAATACCTTTTCGACCAACGAAAGCGAAAACTCGAGGCCGTGTCTGAGGAATCACCGAAGACCGTTAACTGTCACGACGCAGCTGAGCGTTGCCATGGATACATGCTGCTGCCCTAAAGTGATGTCTTTCGATCATGTGCTCATTTGAGCGACGCTTGCTTACAGCCACACTGGGACATAGGCCACATTACTTTCTTTTATTGAGCTGCACATGGTATAGCATTCTTAAATGCAATAACTAAAATAATAATTTTACTAAATAACTTTTCTTGTCGGCTTACCAGCAGTTTAGTATGTAAATGGAAAGAATTAATTTATTTGTCTTACCTGTGTTATTTTCCACTTTATTTTCTTCATGTTTTCCTGCATTAATCACTCTATAACATTCTTGTAGAGCTCCTGGGATGCAACCTTATTTTCTTCATGCACGGGGAGTGCATAAACCTAATTGTAGCCTATATGTTCAATTATATTATTGAAGGGTATCATGATTTTGATGTTTAAATGCTGAAAACAGACTCCTGATTTGATGACATTTTTAATTACAGAAGTTACTCCTGTTTTCTTTTTCCAGAAATGAAAATTATTAATTTAACATGAATTGTTTTAACATTTTACAATGCATTCAAATCTATTATACTATAGTAAAAAATTATAATATCAATCTGCACAACATTTTGCAATTCTTTGCCTTGGCATCTCTTATCACAGTTATTTTTTTTTTTTTTTTTTTAAAAAAAGGGGATTTTGTTAGGGAATGATCCCTTACAATCCAATATGGTTTATATTTTGTTTAATTTGCCACTCTTGTCGGAGTTGCCAGGCCAGCTATGCACATGACAGTCAGTGTTGGGAAGGTTACTTTGGAAATGTAATAGGTTACAGATTACAAGTTACCCTATTTAAAATGTAATATGTAATGTAACTGTTTCCGTTACTATATTAAAGTAATGTAACTAATTTCACTTGAGTACTTTTTGATTACTTTTCTAAAAATGTCTAATGTTTTCAACTGTTAATAATTTTCAAACATATAAACCAGGCAGGGTTAACCTTACAGTAGTACTCAACACTGATTACTGTCAGACTTTCAGAATCCCTCTTCACTTGAATTAAGATTAGGCCTATAATAATTTAATTGTAAAGCACAACCACCTCAAAATCGGACTTTAGCAGCTATTTTTACTTTGAGATCTTTTTGAGGTTAAATACAGATTTAAAATCATAAGATATAGTTTAATAGCTATGATACTGTTTTTGAACAGTAACAATGCCTTGGGGGGAAAAAAACAGTTAATCTTTTTTTTTTTTTTAAAAAAAAGAAATATTACAGAAATCAAAATAGGAAATAAAACAGTTATCGAATAAGCATGTGTCCTCAACTCCTGAAACATTGGTGTCTCATATTTTAAATATGTATATGTGTGAAAATATTCAGATGTAACTCCCTTTGTAATCATTAACATTTTCACAAGTAACTGCAATTTAATTACACATTTTTTTCTCAGTAACTGTAACAGATTACAGTTACATTTATTTTGTAATTAAATTACGGAATGTAGTAACCCTTGGTAACTTAGTTACTCCCAACACTAGTAGGTCTGATGATAAAAGCCCACACTTCATGGGCGATGGATTTCCCCCCCCCCCCCCCCCCATCTGGATTTCAAGTGTGGTAATGAAAATGGCAGATGACAAAAAGAGGACCAAATGCGGACGTTAGTGGACGTCCTCAAAACGTCCACCCGCAAACGTTACAAAGCGGACGTACTGCGGACTTAAATGGACCCCCTGTTTACTGAAATAAATGAACTTTTCCATGACATTCTAATTTATTGAGATGCACCTGTACTCACAATATTGAATTTGGATCTGCCTTGTCTGACAGATACCCCGATCCAGCAGAAAATGCCAGTATTGGAGCGATACCGATACTGAATATCGGATCGGCGCACCTCTATTATAGATCAACACAATCTATAAAGAAGCAAAATGCATGCATTTACTTATATTTGATCATTGAGATATTTTACAAAAACACGTAATTTCAGCCGAGGAGGGCCTTTAATCGGTCCGTGCTCAGAGCACCGCTGCATCATAATCTGTCCCTGACTCAACCTCATGTCGTTCCAAACTTGTATGTCTTGTATGAACTGACATCATTTTCTCTTACTCCATAGCTCTTAAATGTTCAAGCCGTCAAACTTCCCGCCAGTCTAGGTTTGATGTCAGTGATGCCATCAGTTCAAATATCTCCTAACAAAATACCAACAAAAGTGCCAACTGAGATTTGGAATCGAAGTGTTCTTTTGCATTCCTTAATGTTCCAGTCCCAGGAAATGTTATGTTTTCAAATTGGTGAGAAACAATGAAAAGCTTAAATTATAAATGTTAATGTCATTATATTTATCAACAAAAGTCAATTTCAGTCAACCCTGCCTCAGTAAACAGAGTTTTAAAATGCAAAAAGTTTATATGTCACTCTCATTGATAGCTTGATGCTACTGGATCTGCACTATAACCAAGCCAAGGAAAACATGATGTTGTTTTTGTGTCCACAAGTGATACTATATTTAAACTTCTAATCCTGTTCTCACAGTAAATGACAAACATTTGTGGTCAGAATCTCTGCTGCATGATGCAGTATTAGATAAAGCCGGGAAGCTGATGGCGCCCGCAGCTGAATAATCAATCCGTTCATTTTTACAAAGCACTTATCCATGGCGTACAGCATAATGTACAACACGGGTATAAATTCATTGTAAATTGATTATTAAATTGTTTGATTAGGGTTTATACATAATTTCCGTGACAGAGTTCAAGATAAATCCTTTAATCTTACTACTGGAGCTGCTAGTTAGCAAGCACAAACTATGCAAAAGCGGCATTCCTTCCGGTGCACTCAGTGTCCGAATTCACTACTCGTTTTCATTCACTCCTTCTAGTGAACTGAATTAGTGACCTAATAGTGAATGAGGATATATGGGGCGATTTCGGACACAGCCCATGTTTTGTTAATCTTAGTTTGCTGCAGTATTGCACTAGCTTTGTGTTTTTTATTGTCGAACTACTGCCTTCTGGATTACTTTGTGTTTTTTTGCTGTTTGCTTTGTATTTTGGACCTTTTGTTGTGGATAATAAATGCTGCTTTTGTCAAGTTAAGTCACCTTTATTTATATAGCGCTTTTAACAATACAGATTGTGTCAAAGCAACTGTACAGCATTAATTAGGAAAATATTGTGTCAAAAATTCAAAATGATCATAGTAAACACTAAATTTTCAGTTAAAAGCAGTTCATCATTGAATTCAGTGATGCTATCATCCAGCTCAGTTCAGTTTAAATAGTATCTGTGCAATCAAGTTGACGATATCGCTGGATATTAAGTGTCCCCAACTAAGCAAGCCAGAGGCGACAGCGACAAGGAACCTAAACTCCATCAGTGACAGAATGGAGAAAAAACTTTGGGAGAAACCAGGCTCAGTCTCTTTTTCCTTTCTTTCTAGGGGGGGCCAGTTCTCCTCTGGCCATACGAAACCTGCAGTTCAATTCCAGGCTGCAGCAAAGTCACATTGTGCAGAGGCCTCATCTGGTTCCTGTGGTCTTGTCCCGGTGGCCGTCTAGGAGACAAGGTCTTCACTGGGGATCTGTCTCTGGGGCTTATCTAGTTGTCCTGATCTCCGCTGACATTTTGGGCTGTAGAGGTCGTCTCTAGGAACAGATCCACCATCTGAGCTGGATACGTACTGGATCCGGGTGACTGCAGTGACTATCAGTGACAGAATGACAATTTGTGACAGAATACTGCAGCCATTATCTCAGATCCAGTAGCTAGCCAGTCTTCACTGACTTTTGAATTACGGGCATTTGAGTTCTTTCTCCTGCTTTTGGACTTTGGTTGTAGGACTGGAACTTTGTAATTCTGAGCTCAACAAGATTTTTAATGAATGCTTGGATTAACCCTTGCCTCTGTGGGAGATGGAGGGACTGAAGACGCTTGACTTTTGGTTTTATTGACTCTTTCTGTTATCGCAGTTTAGTGGTTCTATCCGGTCAGTCTGTGCCTGTTGCAATGCCCCTGTAGAGTCTCAAGTCAGATTTAACTTCCTCAGAGAATAGTAAGGCTTTGTCGTTATTTCACAAGCGAAGATCGAGAAGGAGGACGGCAGCAAGACCCACTCCTGTTGTTCCAGAGCTCCCTCCAGTCCGGGAGACCTCAGAGTCCACTCATGAACCTGCTCCAGTCCGGGAGCCCTCAGAGCCCACTCCAGAGCTTGCTCCAGTTTTCCAGGAGACTTCAGAGAGTCTATTCATGAAACGGCTCCAGTCCGGGAGCCCTCAGAGTTCACTCCAAAGTCCGCTCTGTCGGGGAGAGCAATCTAAGGTCCCTCTCGCACGCCTCTGATTTCATTCCAGAACTTGCTCCAATCTACGAGTCCACTCCTGAGTTCGTTCCAGTCCAGGAGTCCGCTCCTGAGCCCCAGTTCCTCCAGAGGTGGCGGCTTTGGCTGCAAAACCTCACAAGGCTGAGGAGTCCACTTCCAGCTGGGGCGCCCACTCCTGAACTTTCTGCCTGTCCTGTCACGGCCAAGGAGGCCATCCCAGAACTCTCTATTTGTGCTGTTATGGCAAGGAGGCAATTCCTGAACTCTCAGTATGCCCTGTCACGGCCAAGGAGCAGTTCCTGAATTCTCTGTTTGTCCTGTTACGGCTGCAGAGGCCGCTGTTAACCTCTCTGTACTTTTATAGTTAAAGCCCATGTCTGAGCCATCTGGTTGTCTCCGCCAACCATCAGCTCCACAGAAGTGGTCCTAGCTCCATCAGCTCCACATGGTGGTATCTGCCCCACAGGGGGATCTCGCTGCCCGTCGCTCCTGCTGTGTGGTCATCTGCTCCGCCATGGGGATCTACTGTCCCATCTGCTGTGCTGTGCGTGGCCTCCTGCTCTGCCGGACCCACATCTGGCCTCTTGCTCCGACAAACTATGACCCTGGTTTACCCTCTGACACAAGGCCATTCCACAACAGGCGGCACCTACAATACCTCCCTCTGATCCGACTCCTTTGAGGTAGTATTACATCAAAAATTTTACTTAACAATACACTGCATTTAACATTAATAACACTTTCTAATTTAGTTTTTTCAAAATCTGTGAATATACTATTTCCAGTAATCAAGTTTTTTTTTTACGTCTCAAATGTTACTGTGTGTTTGGAAATTGATTTTTATTAGACAGGCTTATTTGAGTATGTAAACAAACAAAAAATACAATTAAAAGTATTAATTTTCGCAAGTCTAATGGTTTTATTATTCATACTTTTCACCCAAATGGTATAGTTGAATATGCTAACAGTAAAAATTTTAGAATGCATTTTAAGTAATCTATTTGCTTTGTTAAATCCAAAGCTGTCTGTGGTGTACAGAGCCAGCCCACCTTCCATGACTTGGTCAAGGGCACAGTCAACATTTTCACTGTGGATTTCAGTGAGGTCGCTTTCAGGTCCGGGAGTCAAGCAAGTTGTGTTTTTTCACGTGCTGTACAAAAAACACTCCATGATATCACCACTTTCAATAACATTCATCTCAGAAATGGCAAATGTAGACATCTGACATTTACAGGTCACTACAGTGTCTGCACAGGTACCAAACTTATATTTTACATGGTTATCATATAACTAAACAGAGCTAGAATAAGGACACATATTAAATGTTACAAATAAAAACCAAAATGATGTATTTGTATATACACTGAGAAAAAGCATGTACAAGTTGAGGGTAGATTAGATTATTTCCCTTCACCAGTATCATCTTTCTTTTGTAGTGGTAATCTAGCTGTTAAACACACCTATCCTCTACTCTAAGCTGAGTACATTGGTTAGGCTAAACCTACCTGCTAATCAATCTCTGTATGCATAGTCCAGTGGGCTGGGTTGGTTTTGTTCAAAAATAACCTGGCAGGTTATTAAGAAAATGCTGGTGCTTTATGAGGTAAGGTATCAGCTGTTGTTAAATTATGCCAAAGTGGGGCTGATATATATATTATATATATACCTACAGTACTATATTAGATATATTTGTTGACAGCTACAGTCTTACTTTCTCCCCCCCCACCCCCCCCACACCCCGGAACATGATTTCTACAGTGGGGGTCCCTAGGAATATGCTGTCAGGGGGCCCAGAAACAATAGCAGACCTCTGTCAAAGGTGCTACCGCAATTCACCAAAAGTAGGCCTACATGTTTAATTTGTAATACGCTTATGACATAAAACCAGTTTTCTCTATCCTCACCCTGCTTAGGTAATTCAAGTTGTAGGAAAGTGTTTGAGTTTGCCCAGGCAACGGACGATGTCGGTTGTTGTGTCCTCAGTCTTGCTAGCGACATCTTGTGGCGAATAATCTACCTTACGTCTAAATTTAATAGCAGCTCGCCATCTGAAAAAACAATCACTGCATTTCAAGAACGAGCAAAACCTGTTGGGCGTCAAGAATAGGCTACTTGCGCAAATCGTAGAGGAAAACGTCTTCAATAGGTCTGGTATGTCTAATAAAGTGGTTTAGGAATGTCTAGTATGAAAATATAGCATTTATTTCCCCAAGCCTCTACATAGAACCAAATAAATAAAACATTTCGTTATTTCCCAAAGCCTCTGAATAAATATTAACCTAAAACTAATAAATACACAATGAATGAATGAAAAAAATGCAAAACAAAACAAACAAACAAACACTTGTATATAGACTATTTTTGTACATATTTTGTCTGTCTTGTCTACTGTGGGCAATAAGTGTCATTGTGATTCTAAGTGGGTTTTAGTAAGACTCATGTAGTAAAATAATAATAATAAATAAAACTAATATATTTGATTGGTTTGCGCGCGCTTGTGGTTCATTCTTGGCACAGCAGCGAATCTGCCCTTGTCGCCTTCTCCATTTCCGCGTTATTTCCAGGTTTAAAGCGCTCCTATGGATTGGTGGAGCTCTTTTTAAAGCTTATCGACAACTTTTTACTTGCATAACATGCTTTTATCATTTTAATGGTGCCCCCGGGGAGGATATATAACCACAAGCGTCGATAATTGACTAGATTATGTTGTATGTTGTTGGAAACCGTGAAATTAGCGGATTCAGAAGTTGTTAAACTGGTCCGGCTAACGTTAGTTAGCAAGCTATCACTTGGGCCTGCGGTGTTTGTGCTGAATAAAACCATGGCAGATGCCAACGATGGAGAGAGGGTAGACGAAAACGAGTTGAGGGGGGCTGCAGGTGGTGAAGGTAAGATGAGGAACAACTTTTAAACGAATTCGAGTGACTTCTGTGAACTAGCCATCCATTTCGAGCTCTTTGCACTCGTTAGTACTGAAGACTACTCTTTCTTCTAAACATCTTCATTGAGCTAACGTTACATACTACAATGAGCGATGTCACGGTGATGGTATATGGTGATTTTCAGTTAAATGAGTTCAGTGTGTCTCCTATGTAGGCTTATAATCATAAAAATAGTGGTGCGGTCGGATTTTGAGTAGGGATGGGCGATACCACTTATTTTGTTTTCGATACGATACCGATATTTTTCAAGGCAGTATCGGCGATACCGATTCGATACTCGGAACTAAACTTTTAAATTGAAAATGTATAAAATTACTAGAGTTAAAAGTGGGTAATGATAAGCACTAACTTTGTTACAACACATTTTAACATCAATACGCCTTAATTTAAACTTATTAGCGATAGTTTTTGTTCAAACATGGTTCAAATGGTGTTTTTGTTACACATGATTCAAATCTAAAATACTACAGTGAAATACCCGGTCACTTTAGTAAAACAATGTTCCATTTTCATTAGGACGCGCCGCGTGCCTTGACAGGCTGTTGCATGCCATAAAATGAAACTTTTTATTATGAAGTGTATGATTCTATTACATTACGAGAATAGAACATGATCCATAGTACCTTTCAACAGTGCAATTTAAATAACCGTAATTGCACCAAATAGTGTAGGATATCAAATTGCAGTTTGTTATTGTGAAATAACTCTTCGTCATTTGTCCTCCGATAAGCATTGACAGGATGCCGTCCAAAGAAGCTTTAATGGCTTTCTGTATGATACTTTTGGAACGCAAGCGGCCTGCTTTGAATGCAAATGTCGAAGTGAGGGTGAACCATCTCTCGTGATTGATTGGTTTCTGTCTTGCAAACATTGTGGTGTAGAGCGCAGGGAAAATAGGTAGGCTCCTAAACAACGACTCATAACACAGGTATTATCGTCCAATCAGCATGTAAGCATATTATTATTATTATTTGGTTGAATTAACAAAATCACTGGTAAATAAAACACACCTTAGTATCGATATTTTTGTTTGAGTATCGATACTTTCGATACTCGCGTCAGTATCGATATATCGATACTTTGGGATCGATACGCCCATCCCTAATTTTGAGACTTAAATGTTTTCAGTCTCTTCACTAATAATTTGTTTAGGGACCTTACTACGACATTCCGCCAGTCGTTTAGCGTTTCTGTTGTAAAATGGTTACTTACATCTTGCCTTACGCTCTTTCACTATTAAAACTGAAGCTTGACGTTAAACTTCATGTTTTGCTTCTGTGAACAGTAAAGCCCGCCTGCTTTGATTTGATTGTCTCATTCATTTTGGCTTTGACGTGCTTAGTGAGGCAGACCACCCTAAAAATTTAATTTTCAGAACGTTTTGTCGTGCAAACAACAAAGGAATTTTGGAGTAGACTTGTCCCCCATTGGTGTCAATGGTAGTTATGGCCCTACTATCGAGAGACTCCAGAAAGACATAAGAATTTTACCCAAATTTGTCAAAAAACTATGAATAGGCGGTACTTGAATGCTATTGGCTCATCCTTTAGTCAGTCTTTAAAGACAGAACAGCGAAAAAATGAGCCAGTTCACTCAAAAGAATCATTCAAAACGAATTCCTTCACAAACAAAACACCCACTAGAAGAAATTCACATTCAGACACTTTAATAGCATTCAGAAACTAATGACATCCTGCAAAGGGCCAATACGCCCCTAAAATAAGGCTGTTGTTTAAAATGAATGCATACACATTAAAGCTGTTTTTCTAAAATAAGTTGGGACTACACAAACAACCTTTAAACAAGGTATTGACAAGAAGAGAGAAAACCAGAAGTGAGAGTAAAAATATCCAGTAACAATAGGGTAATTTGAATACACCACAAACATTCTCAAACCCATGTCATAAACCAGCCAGTATCAAAACCGGAAGTTGTTCCCAATTGAGGTCAGTGTTCACCACATGTATAATAACCTCTCACCCCATTATCACACCCAGGAATACAAACTTTGACCTTGTATCCTTTTAAAATAGTCATGATATAAACATTAGTTTCCACTTATTTTCAGATGTCATGGATGATGTGATCATTGAACAGGGTGCCGTTCTACTAAGAGGGTAAACTCATGTAATCCTCACTTTTATATAGGTTGTCTATGTGTTACATTTTTATGCATTAATTTGTGTGAATGAGTGCATCTCTCCACTGTTACTGTGCTTTGGTTTCACATGAAGGTATTTTATTGAACGAGTTACTGTAGAGGATCCATCTATGCGTGTGAGCCATGAGGATCTAGGAGGACGACCTCAAGAAGCAGATGATCCTCAAATCAAAGAGGTTGTAGATCAACTTTTGAAGATAGCCGATGACCTCAACAAGAATGCTGAACTTCAACAGTATGTTTTTAATTGTATTTCAGCTTACTTGTCTTTTTATAAATATGAGGTTTTGTGATGTTGAGAGGACACAACTAAAGCGTCTAATCTAGTGGTTCTCAATTTCTCTCATATAAGCTGTTATATTTTTTCCTGTATATTCTGTTGTAATTATGACAAGGCTGCTTGTTTTCAACTTTTTTTTAATTAACAGAAGCTCACTGTGTCAATATATTCAATTAATTAACCACAATTATTTTAGTGATTTCAGAGGTAGTTCCTATGTGTTCTTTTAATAAAACAACAGATGTTGATATTTCTAAAAAAATATTTAGTTAACAGCTTGTTTTTATGTGTTTGATTAGCATTTTATTTTTTTAAATAATTAACATTTAAGTTGATTTTAAAATAACTATAATTTTCATAATTTTAATTCATCCTATGGCCCCCTTATAAGTTTGCTGAGGCCCTCTAATCTTATTATAATGACTACCTAAAATAATTAGTTATTTTAAACACAAAGCATTTTCTCTTAAAAAAAGATCAGTCTGATGAAATTTTTTTTGTTGTTGGTAATAACTGTATTTTTATTTTATTTATTTTTGTGTGAAATAGAAACTGAATATTCACTGTTTTTTAATAGTTTACTTACGATTTTATTTAACCTCTTCAGTCATTTTTTTATGTTGCACATTTGTCCTGGGGAGGGATACTCCACCCCAAAATGAAAATTTTGTCATAAATCACTTACCCCCATGTCGTTCCAAAACCATAAAAGCTTCATTCGTCTTCGGAACACAATTAAGATATTTTGGATGAAAACCAGGAGGCTTGTGACTGTTCGATTGACTGCCAAGTAAATTACAATGTCAGGGTCCAAAAAAGTATGAAAGACATCGTCAGAATAGTCCATCTGCCATCATTGGTTCAAACAAAAACCTACATTATGAAGCTTGAAGACCTTGACAGTGTAATTTACTTGGCAGTCAATCGAACAGTCACAAGCCTCCCGGTTTTCATTCAAAATATAACGGGGTCCTATATGCTTTTTACAAAATCTTGATTTGGATTTGGGGTGTACTAAAACAGGTTTTCATGCTTGAGTGTTCCAAAAACGCATTATTTTTCACATATTTTAAATTTTTACAACACTTCTCTCCCCAGTCTGGCAAGAACGGCTAGAATAGTTCCTGTTTTGGAATGAAGGGCGGCCTTCCGAAAAAACGCATTTTTGTGATTGGTTATCTGTCCCCTTGCGTTGTGATTGGCGACCCGCTTAGACCGGTGTTTCAGTACTTCTCTGCCACGCCCCTTGTTCCGCTTTTCACAAAAGCTTTTGAGAATCCGGCCCTGTAACCTCCATCATGTGTGGAAGTCTCATCATAAAATTCGCAGCAACACAATAGCAATTTGGGTTATAATTCTCAGGAACGAGTTAAAATAAATTGCAACCACTGTTTTCCTGACATCATCCCCTTTCTAGCCCAACCACAGGGGATGGGCACGAGGTGAAAAAAACAGCGTTTCAGGCGGCCACACACCGGACCAGAAGCACAGCGTCTTCGTTTTCTCTGATGCACTTACTCTGCAGCAGCACTTCTTCTTCGTCGTCGTCTTGTCTGATGCACTCAACCAAACATTCTAACCACGACCTCACCCCTCCCCAGCCCAACCATTTGAATTTCTGTAGGCGGGAATTATTTTAATTATGTTCTAATGAGCCGCTTTGTGACATCACAAAGCCCGGAAACCAACGTTGTAGTCCAAATGAGCCGTTCGTTGTAGTTCTTGAAAAGGGATTTTTTTAAAAACAAAATATCTCCCTTTGGAGTGGACTTTGAGATTTGTAACTTTGTAGATCTTTTTTATGCCCAAACATACACACTACACACTGACTAAAATTAAAAAAGTGAAAAGGCATAATAGGACCCCTTTAAATTGTGTTCCAAAGACGAACAACGCTTTTAGGGGTTTGGAATGACATGGGGGTAAGTGATCAATGTCAAAATTTTCATTTTGGGGTAGAGTATCCCTTTAAGCTGACACCTAATGGCATGGATGTATGATTAAGTCTTTCTACGAAAGAAAGTGTCTAGTAAAAGGAGGTTACCAAGATAAAGGAAGTAGTATTTGCATGTGATCTAGAAAAAAACGGAAATAGCTTTTATTTAGTGTCTTGTGAGTGTAGATAATTTTAAACATTCAAAAGAGGCTTTTCTTTGGGGTGAAACTTTAATGAGGCCTTAAAGATGGCAGAAATCTGTGAATGTTTTTAGGCTAGTCATAAAAGTTATAGAAGCCATCAAAGACACCAAACATTCAGGAATTTCAACATAATGGCTTTTTTTTGCACTGCACTAAATCCTGGGTTAACATATTTTTAAACCTTGTGTCAGTGGCAGTTTTAACCCTGGGTTACGTAGCCCTGCTCCAGACCAGGTTTAGCACCACTTTTGCAAGGTTAACCCCAAATTATAATACCAAGGTAATACATTTTAGAACGGTGCTCTGCTTTTGGTTGTTTAGCAAAAGACAACCAATTATAAACTCCTTCTCCTCTTATCTCATTTAAATATGCATGTGCGTAGAAATTTCCAGACTGTGTTTAGTTTCAGTTAGAGGTAAAAGTTGAACAACGATGAACATTTAGCTACATTTACAGTGGGGCAAAAAAGTATTTAGTCAGCCACCAATTGTGCAAGTTCTCCCACTTAAAAAGATGAGAGGGCCTTTAATTTTCATCATAGGTATACCTCAACTATGATAGACAAAATGAGAAAAAAAAATCCAGAAATCACATTGTAGGATTTTAAGAATTTATTTGCAAATTATGGTGGAAAATAAGTATTTGGTCAACTACAAACAAGCAAGATTTCTGGCTCTCACAGACCTGTAACTTCTTCTTTAAGAGGCTCCTCTGTCCTCCACTCGTTACCTGTATTAATGGCATCTGTTTGAACTCGTTATCAGTATAAAAGACACCTGTCCACAACCTCAAACAGTCACACTCCAAACTCCACCATGGCCAAGACCAAAGAACTGTCAAAGAACACCAGAAACTAAATTGTAGACATGCACCAGGCTGGGAAGACTGAATCTGCAATAGGTAAGCAGCTTGGTGTGAAGAAATCAACTGTGGGAGCAATTATTAGAAAATGGAAGACATACAAGACCACTGATCTCCCTCGATCTGGGGCTCCACGCAAGATCTCACCCCGTGGGGTCAAAATGATCACAAGAACTGTGAGCAAAAATCCCAGAACCACACGGGGGGACCTAGTGAATGACCTGCAGAGAGCTGGGACCAAAGTAACAAAGGCTACCATCAGTACCACACTGCGCCGCCAGGGACTCAAATCCTGCATTGCCAGACGTGTCCCCCTGCTTAAGCAGTACATGTCCAGGCCCGTCTGAAGTTTGCTAGATAGCATTTGGATGATCCAGAAGAGGATTGGGAGAATTTCATATGGTCAGTTGAAACCAAAATAGAACTTTTTGGTAAAACTCAACTTGTCGTGTTTGGAGGCGAAAGAATGCTGATTTGCATCCAAAGAACACCATACCTACTCTGTGAAGCATGGGGGTGGAAACATCATGCTTTGGGGCTGTTTTTCTGCAAAGGGACCAGGACGACTGATCCGTGTAAACGAAAGAATGAATGGGGCCATGTATCGTGAGAGTTTGAGTGAAAACCTCCTTCCATCAGCGAGGGCATTGAAGATGAAATGTGGCTGTGTCTTTCAGCATGACAATGATCCCAATCACACCGCCCGGGCAACGAAGGAGTGTTTTCGTAAGAAGCATTTCAAGGTCCTTGAGTGGCCTAGCCAGTCTCCAGATCTTAACCCCATAGAAAATATTTGGAGGGAGTTGAAAATCCAAAACATTACTGCTCTAGAGGAGACCTGCATGGAGGAATGGGCCAAAATACCATCAACAGTGTGTGAAAACCTTGTGAAGACTTACAGAAAACGTTTGACCTCTGTCATTGCCAACAAAGGGTATATAACAAAGTATTGAGATGAAATTTTGTTATTGACCAAATACTTATTTTCCACTATAATTTTCAAATAAATTCTTTAAAAATCCTACAATGTGATTTTCTGGATTTTTTTTTCTCATTTTGTCTCTCATAGTTGAGGTATACCTATGATGAAAATTACAGGCCTCTCTCATCTTTTTAAGTGGGAGAACTTGCACAATTGGTGGCTGACTAAATACTTTTTTTCCCCACTGTACATTCATTCATTTGGCAGATGCTATTATCCAAAGCGACTCACAGTTGAGGAACACAACAAGCGATTTATCATAAGATGGCAATAAACAAGAGAAGTGCCCATTATACAAGGTTTCAGTCATTGTTCATAATAGTACAAACTAGGCCAGGAAGGGATAAAGGATCATAAGATAATAGAAAAATTGAAGGCATAGAATTTTATTTATTTTTTATTATTAGGAGGCAATTAGATGGTCATGAAAGAGATGAGTTTTCAGTTGTTTCTTGAAGATTGTGAGGGATTTGGCTGTCCAGATGGAGTTAGATAGGTCATTCCACCAACAGGGTACGGTGAGAGTGATTTTGTGCCTCTCTGCAATGGGACCACAAGCCGCTACTCATTTACTGACTGCACTCTTCTGGAGGGGATGTAGACGCATAGAAGAGAGAGGAGGTAGGAGGTTGCGGAGCCCATGGCTGTTCTGTAGGCAAGCACCAATGTCTTGAACTTGATTCGAGCCGCAAACGGTAGCCAGTGCAAGGAGATGAAGAGAAGTGTAATATGGGCTCATTAAAAACAAGGCATGCTGCTGCTTTCTGAGTCATTTGCAGAGGCCTGATTGCGCATGTTGGAAGTCCAGCCAGAAGAGCATTGCAATAGTCCAGCCTAGAAATGACAAGGGCCTGGACGAGAAGCTGTGTTGCATGCTCTGTTAGGAAGGGTCTGAGAAGCTCTGTCTTTTGCCAGTTGACTGAGGGATTTTTGTTCAATCCATGCTGAGATGTCTGTCAGGCAGTCCGAGATCCGAGCAGGTACCATTGATCATCTGGGCAATGAGGTAAGTCTGTGTTATTAGCATAGTAATGTTAGGAGAAACCATGTGCCTGAATTACGGGTCCCAGTGATGTAGTGTATATAGAGAAGGGGAGGGGTCCAAGAACTCATCCCTGAGGAACCCCAGTGACCTGTTGATATGATTTGGATACCTCTCCTCCCCAAGCCACCGTGAAGGTCCTACCTGTGAGGTAAGACTTAAACCAGTGAAGTGCAGTTCCAGTGATGTCCAGCGATGAGAGGGTTGACAGAAGGATTTAATGATTAACAGTGTTGAACACAGCAGATACATCTAGGAGAATGAGAACGGAATATTTGGACTCCGTTCTTGCACTCCATAGCACTTCAGTGACTGACAGCAAGGCAGTTTCAGTTGAATGGCCACTTTTAAATCCAGATTGTTTATTGTCCAGCAGGTTGTTCTGTAAAAGGAAGCAGGACACTTGGTTGAACATAACGCGTTCAAGTGATTTTGCTATGAAAGGGAGTAGAGACACAGGCCTGTAGCTTTCAACAATTGAGGTGTCTATTGTAGGTTTTTTTTTTAAGTGCATGGGTTCCCTAGCCCTGCTGTGTGAATGCAAAGTGTGGAAATTTCGTTAGAAGAAGAGATGGTTGATGATGTGTGTGAGTGAGACGAGTCCTTCAAAGTACATGGGAACGCTTGAGGAGATTGGATGGGATTGGGTCTAGAAGGCAGGTGTTAGAATGGCTGAAGAGGATAAGTTTAGAGACTTCATCTTCTTAAAAGGAGAGGAGGAGGAGATGGCACTGTGTTAGTGTTTGCTGTGAGTTCCTGGTGAGTGAGCTGAGAAATGACGGCTGATGGTGTGGTTTTGTTTGTGAAGATTAGCAAAATCGTCAGCTGGTAAGAGTTGGTGGTATTTGAACCGAGTGACCAAGGAGAGTATGAAGTTTGAAAGATTTTGCTGTCCTGATGCCTTATGACTTATGGAAGAAGGTATATTTTTGGCACGATAACTTTTGGTGGTAATGAGAAGCAGTGACTGATACCTGCTGAGATCAGTTGAATCTTTTGATTTGCACCATTTTCTCTCTGCTGCCCTTATTTTATCAATCTCATGGAGGACATCAATTAACCAGGGATGAGGGAGTACCATGTCTGGTCTGAGGAAATCGGACAATATGTACTAGGCATCTGTTTAGGGTAGAAAATAGCATATCTTTGCACCATTCCCATATGACTGAAAAGGTGTGGGGGTGGGAAAGAGAGGACAATAACCACAGAGTAAAAAGTCGAGAATGAGAAAGGACTTAGTTTGCCCTAAAGAAACTGGCAGAGGGGTTGGTGGTGTGGACAAAGGAGATAGTTAAAGTAAAATGAAAGATCTGCGAGATAGGCGCTGCGCTTGGGTTTTATACCCACAGATGTATTTTTTGATAAAATTGTGTGCTCTGAATAGGGTTGAGCGTTGTATACCCTCAGTTATGCAGGTACGGTGGTGTTGAGCTGCTGAAGGTCGAAAAAGGCTAGGAGAGAGTGGAAGTCAGCAGCATGTGGCTGCTCAAGGTGGATTTTGAAGTCACCAAAAAGTACTAGGGCTGCCATCCTCAGGGAATGAGGACAGCAGCATATCCAGTTCTTCTAGAAAGTTGCCCAGCTGACCTGCAGGGCGATAAATAACTACAATGTGGGTTTTTACAAGGATTAGTGTGACTATAATTGCATGAAATCCAAAGTAAGTATTGTTAAAGTTATAAGAGCATGTGAGGTATTTCCAGCTTTAGAAAAAATGAGAAGACCAGTGCCCCCACCTCTCCCAACCTGACGAGTGTTAGCTGGTATGCGATATCATGATTTTTGATTTGCATAAAATGTTAACTCAGCGGTAGTGTTACACTCACAGAAAACTGCACTTATTCGCAATCACAAAAGTAAATTATTTGCATGTGCTTTAAAGCCTTACCGGTTAAACATTCAATTCGCATGCTGTTCTGACATGCACTTTTTCTGAGCATGTACACCTGAAGCACACGCACACTAAAAAGCCTGTCCAACAGCGCCTGATTACTGGACACTCAAGGTTTACAAAAAACATAGTTGGTTATGTCATAAATCTTGAAAGGTGAAAAAGCGAGTATCTCCGCTAACTGTCTATTTTGAGAGAGAAACAGATGCATGCCTGTATATTAGATGTGTGCAGGTCTAAAGTGACAGGAGACTTAATAGTACTAAGCATGCTGCCACTTGTCATTAAAGTGACAGTTCACCCAAAAATTAAGTCGTTATTTACTTGCTCTCATGTCGTCCCAAACCTGTATTAATTTCTTTCTTGTGCTGAACACAAATGAAGATATTTTGAAGAATGTGGGTAACCAAACAGTTGCTGGTCCCCATTGACTTTGATAATAGGAAAACAAAAATGGGAATCTAGCACTGTTTTTGTTACCCACATCTTCAATACTTTATGTTCAACAGAAGAAAGAAACTCTTACAGGTTTGGAACTACTTGAGCGTGAGCAAATGATGACAGAATTTTCATTTTTGGGTGAACTATCCCTTTAATTTTAATAAAACAACAAAACACAAAGAGAAAAATCACTCACTGCTCGTCGAGACTGAAGACCTGTAATAAAGTTGCCTTAATAAAATCATGTATAATTTCTATACGTAAGTGTATATAGTGTTTTATTTTTATTTCTGTTAATCATGTTTCTTTCAATGCGCCACGTCTCTACAGAATCCTACTGTAACCTGATTACATAAAGCACTGTTGTGTCATTGTCCCTTTGTTCTTAATTTTTAATAACAAAGATAAAAATAAGAGGACAAGATTTATCTTTGCCCACTTTGGCCTAAATGTCTGCCATTCTTTTTTTTATTTTATATTTTGGTACCTTGCTTTGTTTTTAAAATAGGGAAATTAGTTTGGCTGTCCTGCTCAGACAACTTGCAAAATAGTAAAACCAACATGACAAAGAATCGAGATAAAATCGTAATTTTCCTGGAAAAAAAAAAAGTGATATGATACTTTTTGCCGTATCGCCCACCCCTAACTGGTGTGCGCAAAAGATGCAAATTTTTTTTTTTTGCTGTATTGTGCAGAAAACGTCAACATAACTGGATCTGGACAAAGCTGTTGTTAAAGGACCTCATGTTCATTGTGTACAGTATTTGTCCAATCATTGTTACTAATCTCTCAAATGTGTCAAAGGTTTAAAAGGCTACAGTATGAAATCTCAAAACCTGACAACCCAGGATTGGTTACTAAACCAGGATGCAGTATGAACAGTGTACAATATAGAACAAGATAGCTAACCTTTGTTGCAACCAAATGTTAGCAGAATAATTATGAATTGATCATTTGCTTTGAAATATGGGTAGTGGTCCATACGGGTGATGTTTTGTTTAAGATGGTATGGTTGAAGAGTTTGGGAAGCCCATAACATACAACTTTTTTCCTCTCACAGTCTCATCGGCACTGTGCAAGCAAACTGCGCTCAGGACGTCTTCATGACTGTAGCCAGGAGCATCTTTGAGGATGGCATTAACTGGGGACGTGTGGTGGCACTGTTTCACCTCGCGTATAGGCTCATTTACCAGGTGAAACTCTAATTGTGCCATTTACCAACAGAATTTTAGTATTCTTTGTTCATCTTTGAATTATTTTAATGGAAAATGTGAACATATTGCCTCACCATTTGTTCTTCAATCAAAGTGCTGTGGTATTGCATGAATAATTGAGAAAAGGAAATGAAAAACTCCATTAATGCAAATTCATGATTGTTGATGGATCAGATTTATTAAGGGATGCTTATTCTTATGGATAATGCAGATGTATAAAAATGATATTTTATTCCTTTAGGCTCTGACTCAGAACCACTTTGACATTATCAAGAGGATCATTAGCTGGGTTTTACAGTTTATCAAGGAAAACATTTCTGCCTGGATCAGACAGCAAGGAGGATGGGTAAGTTGCTGTTTTTGTATGTGTTGTCTGGCCACCCATGTGGAGCCACACAGGTCGAGCCAGACGTGGGCCACCACACACAGAGAGACGCACCCACTCAAGCCAGGAAGTACATAAGCACAAACCCAGACACATCCCGTCTAGGAATATCCAGACACAAAAACCCACTGACCCAGCATGGCACACAACTAGATACCAGTGATCTGATCTATCATTTTAAATTGCATATCAAGAATGCCAGTTTTTGCTTTTCACATCTCATGTAAGAGTTGATGTTGTCATACTTCAGAAAGATGTGATTTGCATGTGCGCTGCAGAGCCTCCACCAGGCTGACTGCAGTTCCTGGGGCCACTCAAGTTTAATAGCACACATATGATCATAAAGGAAGCAGAATGTGGGGTGCTGGATTTAGACCTCAAACACTCAGGCATCATGGAGCATACTGTGGCCCTGAGAACTGGAATACAGTGAACATGTGACAATATTTACAGTCTGCTAAGCAGCATGAGCCTGAAGAATGCAAACCCAACCAGGGAGGAGAAGCTCCCAATTGCTCTGGGTGTGTTTACAGTGTGTGTGTGTGTGTGTGTGTGTTTTCAATACTTACACTTGTACCATACTTGGCTTCACTTCACTTCATCTTATGGTTCAAATATTGTAGTACCATATCTATTAAATTATTGACATTTATATTTGGATTGTATAGCCAAAAGTGTTAAGTTTTATGCTGTGACTCTGTCATTTATATGTGTGATTTACCCCATGCACATCAGCAAATATTAATTAGGCTTGTCACTACACCAAATTGTTATAAACTGAACAAAACCTTATAAGGAATGAATAATTCCAAACTACCTCTACTATAATAGATTTTTTATATCTATTACCTCTATATACACTATATATATAAATATTATATATCTATATATATATTATATATATATATATCTACACACTGTTATATACAGTGGGGCAAATATTTGATACACTGCCGATTTTTCAATTTTTCCCACTTACAAAGAATGGAGAGTTCTGTAATTTTCATCGTAGGTACACCGCAACTGTGAGAGACCGAATCAAAAAAAATCCAGAAAATAACATTGTATGATTTTTTAAATAATTAATTTCCATTTTATTGCATGAAATAAGTATTTGATACAATAGAAAAATAGAACTTAATATTTGGTACAGAAACCTTTGTTTACAATTACAGAGGTCAGACCTGGGGGGGCGGGCGGTGTAGTTTTTGACCAGGTTTGCACACACTGCAGCAGGGATTTTGGCCCACTCCTCCATACAGGTGTTCTCCAGATCTTTCAGGTTTTGGGGCTGTCGCTGGGCAACATGGCGTTTCAGCTCCCTCCATAGATTTTCTATTGGGTTCAGGTCTGGAGACTGGCTAGGTCACTCCAGGACCTTGAAATGCTTCTTTCGAAGCCACTCCTTCGTTGCCCGGGCTGTGTGTTTGGGGTCATTGTCATGCTGGAAGACCCAGCCACGACCCATCTTCAATGCTCTTACTGAGGGAAGGAGGTTGTTGCCCAAAATCTCGCAATACATGGCCCCATCCATCCTCCCCTCAATACGGTGCAGTCGTCCTGTCCCCTTTGCAGAAAAGCACCCCCAAAGCATTATGTTTCCACCCCCATGCTTCACAGTAGGTATGGTGTTCTTTGTATTATACCATTCTTCTTCTTCCTCCAAACACGTTGAGTGGCGTTTATACCAAAAACTTCTATTTTGTTCTCCTCTGACCACATGACCTTCTCCCATACCTCCTCTGGATCATCCAGATGGTCTTTGGCAAACATCAGACGGGCCTGGACATGTACTGGCTTAAGCAGGGGACCTTGCCACGCTGCGGATTTTAATCCATGACTTTGTAGTGTGTTACTAATGGTCACCGTTGAGACTGTGGTCCCAGCTCTTCTTCAGGTCATGCACAGTTCCTCCCGTGTAGTTCTAGGCTGATCCCTCACCTTTCTCCGGATCATTGATACTCCACGAGGCGAGATCTTGCATGTAGCCCCAGTCCGAGGGAGATTGACAGTTATCTTGAATTTCTTCCATTTTCTAATCATTGCGCCAAGAGACAATTGTTGCCTTCCTCACCAAGCTGTTTGGCCTATTTCCTGTAGCCCATCCCAGCCTTGTGCAGGTCTACAATTTGTCCCTGGTGTCCTTAGTCAGCTCTTTGGTCTTGCCCATAGTGGAGATGTTGGAGTCTGATTGATTGAGTGTGTAGACCGGTGTCTTTTATACAGGTACGTGTACCTACGATGAAAATTACAGATCTCTCCTTTCTTTGTAAGTGGGAAAACTTGAAATATCAGCAGTGTATCAAATACTTATTTTCCCCACTGTATATATATATATTATATATATATTATAGTATATATTTATAACTTCTTGATTGTTTATATCATTGTATCATTTAATAATATCTCGAAAAGTGATATATTGAGTATATATGGTACATTTACCTTTGCCAGCATACACCCAGTACACTCATGTAAAGAAATATATACTACATAGAAAATATCAGAGTAATAACTTCTGGTAATTGATTCAAGATTACAATTAATACCATTATTATAGTTCATTTACACAAACAACAGAAAACCATGTATTTATTTATTTTGCGCAGTTAACACTTGACCCCTGTATACATGCAGTTCATTTAGTTAGCAACTTTCTCAACAACGTAAGATGCTAATGAATATGGCATCTGAGGACTACTTCACAAATGACTAGTGATGGCTAATGAGCTGGTCCTTTTTAGTCAATCAAAAACACTTATGAATCAAAGCAGTTACAGGATTAATCAGATTAATTTACTGAACCACTGAAAGTTGCTTTCGCCATATAGATAGATTTGTATAATCTCTAAAAGGTCTGAAAAGTCATTAAAAAGCAACATCTTTCCTGTCGAATTGTGAAACGATTGACTGCTGAGGGCAGTGAATTCAACAAGAATTACATGCAATTTTTCTGAGTATTTATTTCTTCTGAAAAGTATCAAAAAAGTCATTATTCAATGAAAAGCTTCCCCTCCAGCACTGCTCTCTAATCTCATTAGCATTTGTGTAATTCAAACAATGTTTTCCAGTTTTAAAATTTTGACAGCACTGGTTCCATTCATTTGTGTAGTTATGGAAAACTTCCACTTGCTGCAAAAAATCCCTCATTTGTCTTCCACGGAAGAAAGTCGTACAGATTAGGATTATTGATTATTGGATGGATGTCATTCAAAGTCTTGAAAATGTGTTCATATGCAGGGTGTATCTAATGCTTTCTCTGCCTTGTGTTGCAGGAGGGCATTTTCCACAACGTGTCAAGATGGCGTACTGTGTCTTTCCTCACTGCGATGGCATTCATTGTAGCTGTTGCTTACTGGAGAAGAACGCGCTAAGATAAAAGTGAAAGACATGCCAGATTCATAATTCTCACAAATGTGATATCAAAACTCATATTAAAAGCAATACAGTGTGTAAGTGGTGCAATCAAGTGGACCAATCACGGGTCATACAGACCAATCATGCTTCATGCCTTACTATGTTTAAAGACTACTTTAGAAAGACCCATTTCAAAAGACACTGTAGCCTTTTATTTTGAATTTCTATTTTTTTTTTAAACAATCCCTGTCGGCTGTTGTTGTGTCTATCGTTTTTATTACAGTTGAGTCAAGGAACATCTTTCGCCTTGATTTATTTATTTAAGGGATGTGTTGCTATACTCGGAAGATTTTTAAGACACTGCACTTTTTCTCCACCAGTGCCTTTTACTCTGTAAATTTGTTCTGGCTCAGGTATAATTTTTTTAATGTGCCACATAACATACCAGCCCTACCTCTAATCAGCTAACTATCTGAGACTAACCGTTTACCAAACGTTTTGTAAATTATTACATTAGGAATACAGGGACACGGCTGAAAAAGAGGTAAAATGTAAAATATTAAACCTTTTTTTAAAGAAAGTTCAACCTTAACAAAGGTTTAAAATGCCGTTTTAGTGGTGTAAATGATTGAAAGGTTCATCATGTTATTGGTGAAATACAGTGAATGTGGACAATAATTCTTGCACACCTTGAAATATGACAATGAATTACTGAGAGACGTCAGTGCATATTCTTTCATATATATTGATGTGTATGTTCCTGGCTAAAATATGCAATATTTTCTGTTGTTTCTCTTTACCCAAACCATTTGTTTTTGGACATATACCATGGTAATTCTGTGGTATTCTGTAAGATTAATTTAGTACACATTTAAAAACAAAGGTTTTTAATTTGCATCAATGGTTCCATTTTCAATTGCACAAAAGGTTCTTTACAGTGGAAAAAGTTTAAGATTAATAAAATAATTTTCAAACAAACAAAAATGTTCACAGGACGGTTCTTTGGGGAACCCAAAATATTTCTGTTGCATTGCTATGGTAATCTCTCTTTGGAATCTTTATTTTTTTAAGAATGTACAATGTTATCTACATACTGATCACTGAATTAAAGTACTGATATCTTACTCTTATATGACCACTAAAGTTTTGTCTTGTTTGACCCGGTCACAGTGTTCTCAACAGGACAGCTCACTGAAGGAGTAACAGTCGGTGATAGAGGGCCCTTATTGTTTCATTATTTCCTGTTGTATTGGACAGCAATGCATATTCTTCGAAATCAATCTTGCCATGGGCATACACAGGTTTGTTCTCAAACCACTAGAAAGAGGATCCATGTGTCAGATTGAGGGATGCAGTTAACTGTTTCCGTCAGACTCTGGTTCCCTCCAACCAGAGCTCAGTTTCACTCGTAAGCTAAAGCATATGGGCTGCTGGTGGGTGACATAAATATTACGGTATATAAAATACTACTGTAAAATGGCATAAAAATACAGTGCCTCCCCCGAAAAAGACACTTAACCCACACTGACAAATGTGTGGATTTCATTTGCATAAATAAAATATGCAAATAAATTAAGTACATTTCAGATTCTCCTGTGCATCTCATGACATATTAGCTCAACACATCTAAATCACAGCTTTTATGTTCAATGAATGGACACTAAAAGGACGAACTGATGTGTTATGTGTTTAAGATGTCAGGTTAAACTCACTGTTAATCTTGATATTTCGTTCACTCAACAACCACATGGATGAATAATATTAAAGCAGTGTTATTTGATTATCATTGATGTACTATCGGTTTTATTTCTCTTTTCTGTTTTCACTTTAATTGGATTAAAGTTTTAGCAATTGGTTGTGTTTTTGTATTTTTTTTAATAAAAAATAAAATCTGAAATACTAAAAAAATGAATTTAAGTTAATATTTAATAGAGTAGTTTTAAGATTTAAGTTTATATTTTATTTAGTTAAGGCCTTCTTTTCATTTCAAAGTAATGAAAATTATTTTAATGTGTTTTTTTGGGCTGAGTTTACCAGTTTGACCTGTCTAAAAAATACTTTACGACAGGGTTATTATCTCCCTATTCTTATTATTATTATTATTATTGATTAAGATTAAAAAAAAAAACCTGTCTTAAAGCAGAAAGTACATTTTTTTGTTGTTGTTGGAACTCATTTTTAATAACTAATTTATTTATTGGCATAAAGGGAAAAAAAAACAAAGGAACATAAGAACATAAAATCTATTTTTAATTTCATGCCTTTTTATTTAGCATGTATTGCCAATTTTTTGTGACATTTCCTTGAAATCCATCAGTCAAAATTATCAGTCAAAATTATCAAAACTCATCCATATGCTTCGATACATGTTATGCACTTGGGGCATGTATATAGAATAATTTTCTTTATTAAATTGTTTATTCTGCTGCTTATTGTTCATTGTTACGCTACTACAGTACACATCCATTTGCTTTTTAGGATTTACGTCAATGCTCCACCATAGTGGCTTTGAACCTATTGACACCACAGGCATTTCAAGGGCGCTAGCAGCAGCCGGCCCGTGTCTGTGTTAGCTCAGCTGTTAGAAGACTACAGACTGGATCTCCAGCAGGACAATGACCAAAGTTTTCAGAACTCAGATCTCACATGTCGTTATGAACCTTTGCAGCTACAAACCTTGTATGATCTGCTGGAGTATTTCAGAAGCTAGACGCAGTAAACAGCTGTGGTGCTGGGTAAAAAGACTCCCCTTAGTTTTAATCTGATGGAATATGTATATGTAGAGGATAAAACAAATGTCATTATACCACATGCTGGTTGTATATTTCATTAGATGTTAATAATTCAGTATGCAATGTAACACAGCATGGTTACTGAGGCATTTATTAGAATTGTGGTCTTAACATGACAGTCTCCATCAGGGTCCAAGTAAAATACATCAGTTTTTATTAGTTGTGCACATGATTTTAAACTTATTTGCTTATTTATTTACCTATTTTTACTTATTTTGTTACTGTTCATTTATTTAGTGGAAGCCTGCATTCACCTAAAAAAAGGTAATTGCGACACTATTGTGACTATATCTTGCAAATGTAATTTCTTCTAATTGTAACTTTTATCAAACAATACTGCTTCATATATCACGTGATCTACCTTGCAATGCGACTTTTTTCTTGTAATTGTGACTTTCTGACTTTTGCAGTTGTGAATTTATTGTTATTATAATAATAATAATAATAATATAATATAATAATAATAAATTTGTGATAAAATAAAGTTAAAACAACAAATCCAAATATGATATATTTTTAAATAATAAAAGGCACATTGAAGTAATTTACGTATTATAATAGGCATGTATAAAAGTAACACTCTGTAACCCATCGGACACAATGCACTGTATTAATATAAATGGCATTTTCTCTATTTATTTTGTTTAATTAGGGTTAACAGAAATGTCCGCCAAAAAACCCACTGGATATATGTCTATATATATATATAGATATATATATATACTAATATAGATTATATACACACACACAATGACTTATTCTCATAAAATGTATGCCTTAAAAAGGTTTTATTTCTTCTACCCTTAAACTCACAATAAAAACAAGAAGGTCACAACAATAGTCCAATATTTAATATATATTAATATATGTAAAATAATATACTACTTGGCTTTTTATTATTCTTATTATTATATTTGGAAGTCACACTGCAAAATAATAAGTCACACTGTGAGTTAGAAAGTCACAAAAACAGCATCCCTGCTGTAACGAATCAGCTCATGAGGAACTAGTTATAATTAATTATGAATATTTAGAGCCGCTGTAGATATTTACTTGACCAACTGTCTGTCAATTCTAAGAACGTTAAATTCCTGGTTAAGGGAAATAACTTCCTTAATGTACAATTCTACAAAAGCTTGTAACGTAAATCTGCATGATTATTTACTCCGGTTATGAGTAAACAATGAACCACGTCAAGTGTGATCCAAGTAAGGTTTTATTAACTACATAAACACTTAAACGAGTCTAACATACTACATAAACACATAAAACTGGTCTAACATACACATACACAAACACACAGTTGGTAAGGGAAAGGTTAAGCTAACTAAGTACAGAGAAGAGACATAAGGAATGACATTTATGGAAACATTTGCATATTCAGCAGATCTACACCTGAGTGAAACGTCAGTTTCTTAGTTCAAACACACCTTTTTAAAAAGGTGTAACTGATACTTAATGTTTTAATTAATAAGACTAAGTTTGATACTTTCAAGTCTCGTCTGTCTGAAAGAGATTCCTGATGCAATCTTAAGGCCAAGATCTTGCTGAAAGTTGGTGTATGAGGAGAAGAAACAGTTTTGAGTCCAGAAGAATCTTGGTGAAATGGAAAGGCGAGGCGAAAGCCTGGTTCCAGAGCTAGGGTTTCGGGTGCGTTTTTCTTTACATACTCTCAGAATTAAAAAACAAACACCGACTCCAGGGGGTCCCTGGGTGTGGGCCTTGAAGTTAGAGAAGAGTCACGCCTCAAGGTGGGCTGTCCAATGAGAGGATACAGAAATTCCAAGGGGAGGTGGCAAACTTGGGGAGGGATTTATGACCCTTTGTCTCTCAAGGCATGGAATTTGCAAATGGATTTGAGTCGAATATTACTAAGATTTCAGGACACTGGAATAATATATTGCCTACGTACTAACAAATAATATACATTCTTGTTTAGTTCATCAGAAGGCGAATTCATAGATACGAAACATGGTAGGGTTATATATATGTAAGATGACAGAAAGGAATGTTTCGATCATAAGCCTGCATAAAACAATATAAAATCTAAGACAACATACACCATGACCTAATAATATTACACAATGACATGCCGGGAAACTGTTCATTCAAAGAAAGGTTTTCCTATGAATTAATTTGTAGAAAAGTCCATTCCTACTGTGCCTTGGGGGTTTTCCTTATGAAAAGACAGTGCTTTTCCCTGCTCACATTCCATAAGGTCGTAAAAGTATCTGGTGTCAGTGTTGCTATGGAACCAGGGGCCTGTTCGGCTTCCTGGGGTGTTACAGAGTATTTGTTAAATCTAGCTAACAAAATATATATTGTGTGTTTGAGTGGTCCAGACGCTACACTGCTTTAGGGTTCAAATGTTTTTAAAGGGGGAAAGTGAACAGTGCAACGAAATCTAAATCTAAATAATCAAATTTGCTTGTAATTTAATTAGAATCTGTCCTCATTTGGCAAACACATTGTTATTTTTATGATTATGATTTAAACAAAAATCGAATTAAAAAGCCATACTGTGTCTGCCAGAGAGGCCAGTGTAAAACTCACGTGTGATGAGTGTATTGACGTGGCTTCAGATCATTGGCCAAACTCCAGCACACACAGCTGTACAAATGAGACCCGCACCTGAGCTCTTGCTTCAGATAAATGAACAGGTGGCTGCTATCTTGCACCAATACATAGGCCTATCTAGCAATACTGTGTCCAAATATGCAATGTGCTTTTGTGTGTTTATTTGGCCGGTGTCAGTGCACGTGCTGAATTAGAAGAGTCCCTCTTGAGCGTATCTGTCTGGTTTATCATGACATTCATAAGTATTACTTCATGTAGGCTAGATGTGTTTTTTTGTTTTCTGTGACATGTCAATATATTCTAGCCTTCTCATAAATGCATGCATTCAGACAGTGCTGGAAGCTTCATAATGGCATATTCATTTTGAAATTAGTAATAACTTTCATACAGGCCATGAGTAGATTGTAGAAAAGGCCATTGTCTAGCAATATTTTTTTTACTTAGCCTACTTTATTTGAAGATGAAAATGGTTCTTGTTCATGCAAGTTGCTGTCATGATGCTAGGATGTTATGGGTGGTTGCCAGGGCATTGCTATGTGGTTGCTAAGATTTTCTAGTAGAGTGGTTTTTAGTAGGTTGCTATGTGTTTGCTAGGGTGTTCTGGGTGGTTGCTATGGGGTTGTTTACTTTGTACTGGTTCTCGCTTTCACACTAATAACTATAAATATTCAGATAACTATAGTCTGACCATATTTGAGTCCACACCAACGCACGATAATGCCGTTTATTATAAGCACATGCTGCAGTTATGTCATCTGTCGCTTTAAACGAACAAGATCTTTAAATCAGAATGGCTTCTGATGAAAAGATAACAGGCTTTTAAATCGTTATCACGGAGGCCAAATGTATATTGAAAGTAGCGTAGCGATGTATGAAGCACAGCTCTCAGAGAAGTCTTCAAACCAAGTAGGGTGAATTAAGGGTGATTGGGACATAAGGTCAAATGGGACAGAATAACTATACAGAATTTATTTTCTCACCTAATGAGTGAAAATAAAAACTTTTTTGCTGAGCCCTAGCTGTAAGACCACATAATTAAAATGGGATGCCCTCATTGGTGTGACATCATATAGGTGGGCGGGGCAGGCATCAAACAGGAAGTTGACCTGTTTATAGCTACTATAATATACAAACTTTTGATGGAAACTTAAATATGATGCACTACTTCTACAAAATCAGTAAAAAATGTGCTAATATCATGTTTCTATTTTTAGAATTAGGTTGTTTTTATTTTGTCCCATCCACCCAAACAGGATTTAGGTGGATGGGACAGCATAAGTTTTGGTGATTGGGACAGTGCTAAAAGGCTTTGCTAATTAAGAAAATGATTGACCTTGTAATAGAGAACCATTGTATATGCTCTGTATGCTCTAAATCAGTGGTTTCCAACCTTTTTATTTGTGCAAGCCCTAATCAACCACAAAAATATTTACAAATTAGCTAGATTTTGCTAAAATAAAAATTCTGAAATAGAAGCGTTTTGAAAATAGAAGCATTATAGATAAACTTTTTTTTAATGTTTTTTGTTGCAGTAATAAACTATATTCATATTTCTGTTAAAGGTTTGTGCAGGTTAAATTTGTTAATTGGTGATGGGGCCACCCAACATTTTTTTTTCAACCTTTTTTCTTTTGGACCTGAAGAATTTTTTTTTTACTTGTCTATTTGATTTTTAAACGTTTCCAATGACTTTTGGACTTCAAGCCTTCTTTTACCTCAGCTGGATGTGTTGTATTGTATGAATTGTGGATGGATTTATGAACTGAGAAATAAAGTTGAACAGAAATAAACATGGACTCTTAATGATGATGAACAGAAAAGGAAATATTGCATATAAAATTATATCAAAGTATGAACTAACTTGTGCAATTCAGTAAATATTCTTACACTACCCTAAATCAATGAAAAAATGTGCTGTCCCAATCACCTAAGCGTTGTGTCCCAATCACCCAAATGTTACCAAAAAAAAAATTTTTGGCTCAGTTTACAGAAAAGTGTATGTCACACACGCATCCTTTCATTAAAATATAACATTGCAAAAATTTCTCGAATAACGGTAAGTGGTACCTTAACACTACAGGGTTTTTTTTGTGTCCATTATATCATCCATGTGGCAAACAATTGCTTGTTGCTTAGTGCTTGGATACGTTTTTGACTTGTAAAAAGCATTCACATCCTCTTTTGAATAGTAATTATAGGACACTGAAAAGCTCTTGTCATCTTTAATGGACATAGGATAGTGGATAGTACACTATAATATACAATATAAAATCAACTCAGGGGCGTAAATTTCGTCTAATTGTTGGGGGGGACAATAAACATAAAATTTCTCAAGAGCGATTTTTGAAGGGGACACAAATAATACAGCTAAAATTGTACTTGTAAGGATATGTATACACAGAGGAAAGCCTTACTACTATTAGTGCAGCAGGGAGACTGTATCATAGACCAGTGTTTCCCAACCAGGGTGCCGCTATCCAAGATCAGGGTATGTAAAAAACATTTTTTACGATTTTAAACATGCTAAAATGTTCTCAAAAAAGCATTCTATTTATATATATCCGATTTCTGATGTCGCAACAATAATTCGAGGATTGCCACCGAAAAAATTAGTTCACCGCTAGGTATCACTTTCACGTGGTGTGATGCTCTGCAGCCACTTTTCGTGTGCAGTTATACTCAGGAATGTTGTTTCAAGTTGTTGTGTTTACTGATATAGTGCATCAATAATAAAATACATTTAACAGAGAGAAAAAACCTTCTGTGTGTGCATTAATAATAAATAAATTATTAGTGTGTTCACTTTACATTAAGGTTCCCTTTCACAGGTTATTAACGTTTATAAATCATTAATAAATGGTTCACAGGTGTTCAATTTACATTAAGGTTCACTTTCACAGGTTACTAATGTTTATAGCTCATTAATAAAAGGTTCACAGGTGTTCACTTTACATTAAAGTTCACTTTCACAAGTTATTAACGTTTATAAATCATTAATAAATGGTTCACAGGTGTTCACTTTACATTAAGGTTCACTTTTAGATGTTATTAATGTTTATAAATCATTAATAAATGGTTCACAGGTGTTCACTTTATATTAAGGTTCACTTTCACATGTTATTAACGTTTATAACTCATTAATAAATGGTTCACAGGTGTTCACTTTACATTAAGGTTTACATTCACAGGTTAACGTTTATAGATCATTAATAAATGATTCACAGGTGTTCACTTTACATTAAGTTTCACTTTCACAGGTTATTAACGTTTATAACGCATTAATAAATAGTTCACAGGTGTCCACTTTATATTAAGGTTCACTTTCACATGTTATTAACATTTATAACTCAATAATAAATGGTTCACAGCTGTTCACTTTACATCAAGGTACCCTTTCACAGGTTTTTAACGTTTATAACTCATTAATAAATGGTTAACAGGTGTTCACTTTATATTAAGGTTCACTTTCACAGGTTATTAACGTTTATAGATCATTAATAAATGGTTCACAGATGTTCACTTTACATTAAGGTTAACCTTTTCAGGTTACTAACGTTTGTAACTCATTTATAAATGGTTCACAGGTGTTCACTTTAAATTAAGGTTCACTTTCACAGATTATTAACATTTATAACTGATTAATATATGGTTCACAAGTGTTCACTTTACATTAATGTTCACTTTTACAGGTTACTAACATTTATAACTCATTAACAAATGGTTCACAGGTGTTCACTTTACAACAAGGTTCACTTTCACAGGTTATTAACATTTATAAATCAATAAATTGTTCACAGGTGTTCACTTTACATTAAAGTTCACTTTCACAAGTTATTAACATTTATAAATCATTAATAAATGGTTCACAGGTGTTCACTTTATATTAAGGTTCACTTTCACAGGTTATTAACGTTTATAAATCATTAATAAATGGTTCACAGGTGTTCACTTTACATCAAGGTTCAATTGCACATGTTATTAATGTTTATAACTCATTAATAAATGGTTCACAGGTTTTCACTTTATATTAAGGTTCACTTTCACAGGTGTTCACTTTATATTAAGGTTCACTTTCACATGTTATTAACATTTATAACTCAATAATAAATGGTTCACAGGTGTTCACTTTACATTAAGGTTCACTTACACATGTTACTAACGTTTATAGATCATTAATAAATGATTCACAGGTGATCACTTTACATTAAGGTTAATTTTTAGACATTATTACTGTTTATATCTCATTAATAAATGTTCACAGGTGTTCACTTTACCGTCAAGGTTCACTTTCACATGGTATTTAACGTTTTTACAGATTTAATAAATGGTTCAAGGTGTTTCACTTTAGATAAGGTTCAATTAGCACATGTATAAACGTTTATACCGATTAAACATGTATTCAAGGGTGATGCACTTGACATTAGGTTCACTTTCACAGGTATTAACGTTTTATGAACTCATAATAAAGTGGTTCACATGTGTCCAACCTTACCATTAAGGGTTCAAATTTCAAAGTTATTAACATTATAACTCATAATAATGGTTCACAGGTGGCCAATTTACCATCAAGGGGTTAAACGTTCACAGGTTATGAAAGTTTATAACCCCATTCCAAAATTATGTACATGAAGGTTCAAGGAGGTAATAAATTATTGGGAATTATAATGTTCATTATGATTATTTCATAAAGCCATGGATTGCTGCTTTTATGATTTTTTGCGCCCAGCAAAAAATAAAGTTTGATAGACTTTCATCTTGATTAAAGCAAAATATATCAGTTTCTAATTCATTTGCGTGGAGAGGCATCATGAAATTTGTGAGTGCCGAGCGTTATCATGGGGTAAGGTACAGGAGTAAATCCTGTAAGAAACAATTGTACAAAAAAGTGGACAGAGGTCATGAGATTAAATGAGGAGAAAACATAAAATACAAACACCTATGTATCCAAAAACACAATTTTTGCTGTATTAAATAAATCAGGAATCTGGTTTTGAGAGAAATAAGTGTTAATAAATATATTTGTTAAGCATTTGTAACATGTGAGTTAAAAATGGCTCACTTTTTGGCAGGTATTGCATTAAAATCACCCATTTACTCATGCATTTATAACTGCTTATCAATTATTCATAATGCATTTGTAAATGAGTTATTAGTCATATATGAACACCTTTATAAACACTTTATGAAGGGAACCTTAATCTAAAGTGTTACCATGCTTTTTAAATGTAAACAAACTTTTACAGGGGAAAAAACACATGCATCACGGGATAAATGGAAAAAATAGATAGAGAGAAAAACTGTTTTATATTATTATTATTAATCTTTTATTATTTATTTATTTATTTTTGTGGGTTCCTGCTGTCCGCTAAGGCATGGGGACACAAAAGGCTTCCTCCTTACCAAGACATAAACACTGTGTTAAACCGGAGCGAGGCTGGCAAAATACAGTAGAACCCATTATAATCAGTGGCACTGTGTACACTGGATGCGGCGCGGCGCAGTGCGACCGAGCGGCAACCTCCCGCTCTCTCTCATAAAGCCAACACGGAAGTGACTTAAACTAATTCATCAACTGGCCACTAGAGGCTAGCTGCAAAAGGGAGTCAATCCCATAGGCTCCCCATGTTAAAATGCCCAACTTTAAAAAAACATGTTTACAGCCTGGTTCAAAAAAAAGATTTTGGTCTATATAGCCAATTTTGCCCTTCATCACAACTGTGAGGGGGGTAAATTTCTTCCTTCGTATAACTCATGTTTAAGTTTATAAAGCCTTAAAGTATGCATAATTAAGGGCTGGTGGCACTTGAGTGAAAGGTGGTTGGCTGTGGTCACCCAACCGTCGAGGCTAGGTGGGAGGCGGTTCAGCAGCCAGCGCCGACTATTGAAATTTTCGATTATCCGGGATCGTGGACGCGCGGTGACGCAGCTGCCATATGGCGACGCGGCTCCGCCCACGGTAGGCTTCAAAAACTGCCGTAGGAAGTCTAAGGGGTACGTCAGGGGACATCACCTGTTTTTATCAGTCCTACGGGGCGACGCGACGCAACACGGGCAAAACCCGAATACCTGTGACTTGTTCTATTGTCTGAGTACTGAGTACTGACACAAAGTTAAAATGATTTGCACGGCGCTTCTGTCGCGCCGTGTAGAGCTGTTGTGGTGCAATGCGACAACTGTAGCGTCCGGTATAAACCACGTGTGAGTGAAAGCGAGAGCACGATTATGCCTCGTCATATTTCTGTAGATTTCGTTTGAAGGACCAGCACCTGTCTGGGTTGTGCGACTTAATCTTATGGCTTTATATTACTTTCACAAACAGATCCATCTCCCATTCTAAGTTACGTCCTTTGGCTATTTAATGTTTTATTTATTTTCTTTTGAAATGGGGCAGAGATACCTAAGATATATAAATTACATGAAAATAATGAAATCAAACTAAATTCATATAGCCTACCATTTGGTAAAGAATCACATTTGAACAGTCTACAGAATCAGTGTCAGAGTAAATACACACCTTATCAACATTCATATTTACATTTACATTTAGTAGACACTTTTATCCAAAGCAACTTAGAAAAGACGAACAAAGCAATTCATCAAAGAGCCAACAATCGTAGTACACAATGTCAGATTTATTATATATCGGTCATAGAGAAATTAATCACTCGCTAAAAATAAACACATTACTGACTGTAGGTTGCTTAAACAAACCACCGTAAGTCCTGTGTCTCTTGACATCTGTCATGAGCACAATCAGTAGTCTAAGGGTCGGTGTCTTATGTTCAGACAAGCCTCATAAAGGAGAGTTATTTCCTTGAGGAAACTGTCATGACTTGTTATGGTCAGGTCTCAGTGGAGGGAACTACTTTGAGCAGTAACCTTTCTATTGTTTGGGTGAAACTCTAGTCGTTGGTCAAAGGTTATACTTAGCAATGACTCAGTGTATGGCCCCCGTTGAGAGTGACCTCTGTAGTTGTCACTGTCCTTATGGAGCTGGACCCCCATGGACTAGCATGCCACCATCTCTGACGCAAAGGAGAGCCCACAGAGAAAATTAAAGGGAGAGTGTGGAACCCCAGCTGTGTATCTCCACAGTGCAGGGAACCCATCTAGACAAACTACATGGCTTGGACGTAGCAGGATCTTCTGTGTCCTGTTGTTAGAAATGGAACGATTGGGGTGTGCGACTTTCTCACCACCCACACAGAGCTGTGCAGGTACACATTGCCGTTGGGGGGCCGACCTCATTTGTAGTGCTACAGATGGCTTGCTGTGCAATGCATCATCTTTTACACTTATTTAGCAACAAGTCAGCTCTCCTCAAGTTAACCTGGCTGCTATTGAGGATTATTTCAAATCCAACAATAAACAAATGAGTCAGTGCTAGTGAGTAGAGCAACAAGTGTTTTATGACAACTTTTATTGACTTAAAATACACTAAGTAACTTTTTGTGTATATTTCGCTGACAGATACAATCTTGGCTTTGAACTTTGCACTGACACCTATTGGCCTGGAAGCATATACCAGTACCCCCAAGGAATAGAAGAATTTGCTTGATTTGCCAAGTTAGTGGTAATATATGTTTAAAATACTCAATAGTTTTGTTTGTTTAGTAGCAAACAATCCACAAGCAAAACTACTTATTCCACTTTGTTGTCTATGAAAAATCAGTAGTCATTACTTCTGAAAGACATTTCCACTATTTTTCCCCCCAGTGTTTTCAGTATACTAGATTATGGAGTGCTGCACTAGTATTTAGATGAGTTTATTTGTGAATGTCTTTTTCAGAACAACTTGCCCCTAAATGGCATGTAAAAAACAAAATTACTGTGTTTTGTCCACTTTATATGTTGATTTAACAATCTCTTCCTGACGTGTTGGCTCTTGGCCACAATAAGCTACAAAGTGGACCAAACTTTATGCTGATATTTAAAATTCAGGCTACGTGAGTCTGAGGGGACCACTTTAAAAGACCACTGATATGACTGGAATCTTCATCTCATGTGAGTCTACATTGTTTTAAACATTTATCAAATCACTATTAATTTCTTAAGGGTTTTAAAATATGTTTTAAGTGAGCAAAGATGACTTTAAATGCTTTTCTCCATAAATGCAATATATATTTGTGTGGTGATTATATTATATATGAAGTTCTATTATAACTTTTGAATCATCTACATGTGGAACTGCAGCGACACAGGTGTAGATAGTGCAGGGCAGAGACCAATGTATTGTACAACCCTATAGTGCTGACCTCAGCACAGGGTCAGGTGTGAACTTCATTGGAGGGGCACTGTAGTTTTTATGACATCAGAATGACCTGAAAAACCAGCATGCAGTCTGTAAACAAACAGGAAAAAAACTGAATCTACCCTTTGGCAACAACATCTAATGTCACACAGGGTGGCAAAGGGAAACATTCTCTTATATAAGATGGTTATATTTAATTCACTTGCATTCATACGTTTCGCTAAAGGAGCCATGACGCACTTAACAATTGGAGTGATGTCATTGCTGACAGCTGAGCGCTGTTAAAAACCCCTCCAGACCCCATTTTGCCACAAAACAGCAGACAGATGCCTATTGTAGCCAGCATGATGAGATTTACCCAAGTAGAGCATATTCCTGGGTTAACATGCTTTGTTGGAATCAAATTATTATCAAACCATCCAAAATGTTGACAGGAAGTGATGATGACATTCGGTTTTATAAGCGTTTCTAATGATCAAAGACAACAACAACATGACTGTGTGCGTTTATGTTTGTATGCTGCTGTAGTTGCTCACAAGCAAAATCTGCAACCAAAAAAATGCATTGTATCCAACTTCTCTTAGCAGCAAATACTTCTTGTCCCTCACTGAAGATTTTTTAGCTGCTGTTAATTAAAGCTGCCACATATTGTACAGACAATCCCAACTTTCAGCCTTTGAAACCCCCATATATCTTTAATTTTCACTGTTTAAGGATGTGAAAATTGAAACAAAATGGAATCAAAAATTTGTATTTTTACTGGAATTGGGTTTCTTAGAACAACCCCGGTGCTCTCAGGTATTACAATACTGGTACTTTGGTCGTATAAGATTATCATGAATGAATGGAAGCCATCAAAATTCACAATTTTAAAAAGATATCTAGTGTAGCGTCAGTTCTGGCGGGTCACGTTAGTCAAGCTCGCATCAGCTGACTCTCAGCTGATCCCCATCAACCTATGGCAATACGACACCTATCTAAGTATTCATATATAAGGTACTGCAGTAGTATCAGCAGTTTTCGCATTGCTCAATAGCTAATTACCCTCCTCCATCCCCAACTCCTCCTCTGTCAGTCAGGATTCAGCCTTCTGATTCTCCTTGAATCAGACTAATTCTAAAATGTGTACATAGCATTATTGAATTAACGATATCTGCAATGTATTTATGTTGGTTCTGTTCTGTTTACCCTGGGGGGTTATCGCTGCTCTCCCTTCTCACATCCATGCTAGGCTGCATGGATGTGCAGGGAGTTCTTGCCCGGAACGGAACCATACCGCCAGTCCAAACTGTATGCTAATTGTCAATCATCTTTGATGATAGTGGTCCTGACAGAACCTACTATAAATAAAAATTGGCCCTAATCAAAATATAACTTTTCCAAATAATTATGGCCTCATCTGCAATTAATCATAACATCTGAAGTTCAGGGTATAATATTTCATGCATTACCATAATACAGTACAATCATATAAATCTATATACAAGTAAATTCATATAGAATCTTTTTTCTTTCAAGAAATAAGCAATAAACAATTCAACAGCACTGAGCTTTTTAGAGTCTGTTTAAAAATCTTTACATTCAATGATACACTCCCATTTCTTTCGAATGAAAGCCTTGTACCACTAGATGTCCCTATCTGCCAAAGTTCTCAGTGAAATGATCAGTGGACAACCTGTTATGTATGAAACACAGGTTCAGAGATTAAATACCTTCCTAAAGATCAGACCTAAGAGTGGAACCTAAAGTAAAGCAAGAGGGTTTGTGCAAGCATAGATTTTACACCATTCGTTACATTATGAACTCATCTAAACTAAAAAGGACAAACACTTTAATCATCAATATGTCAAAACTGATTCCAGAAATAGTGGACCTCTGACCAAATGAGAATACATCTTAACATCAAAGCCTACTTATTGTCTACATCAAAGCTCCTTGACAGTTAATGATGCATACTTGGACATTGCCAGTGGTAATTAAGGACACACCCTAAGTAGAAAAAAACAACAACACTTACTTAATAAGATAAATATTATTATATTAAACTATATAAATTATTGTCAAATTTAAATATAAATGTATTATTTAGAAGTAAGTCAACCTAAGGATTTACAGTAATTGAAAATCATTATTGTCGTGGAGCCTTAGCATATAGTAATTTCATGTGATTTTAATTGACAACAGTTTGAAAAGTGTATAAACAGATGAAACACAATATGAGAGAGACATTCATGGGGTGGACGACTGTTCTGTGGTCACTCCAAATTCCATTCTGACAGCAAGAGCTCTTTAAGAACTCTGAAGTGCTCATTCAGCATAGACCTACAGCAATGTGGGTTTGGGCAAAAGGTTTTCTTTTGCTGTCTTTTTCTCTTTTTAAAGGCAAGCGGTTCACAGCAGTTATTCTAGACAAATTATCGACACTGAGAAACCCTTCAACTCAGATGTCCTCTGAAGGGGAACTTTTAACCCTTTGTGAGTCTCCGTACCCCTATACCGCCACCCACTACCCCGTCCCACCCTCAAGAAATGTTCACAATGGGACGTCCCAACAGATTATGCATATATTTTGGAGTACACACTAGTACAGGTGCACAGACAACTCCAGTTTGGAGTATTATATAGCAGCAGCATTAATGATGCGTTGCATTGCTTTGCTTGATAATGTTTGATGTGGTTAGATTCAGAATGAATGATCTTGTGTGACCCGTTATCCTGTGCTCTCCATGTCTGCCTACCTGTCTCTCTCTCTCTCTCTCTCTCCCTGCTCTGAATGGGCCTTGGGAGGTGGGCTGTGTGATTGGGGGATGTTGATGTAGGCTGACTGAATCTGCTTTTCAGCCACTGTCTCTCTGCCACTACCCAGCTGTGCGAGTTAGTGTTCAGGGATTTGGGATATTT
Source organism: Sinocyclocheilus anophthalmus (assembly GCA_018155175.1). Lineage (NCBI taxonomy): Eukaryota > Metazoa > Chordata > Actinopteri > Cypriniformes > Cyprinidae > Sinocyclocheilus > Sinocyclocheilus anophthalmus. Next base: position 208,764 of record JADLZN010003425.1, read on the forward strand.
TTTTCCCCACTGTGGCCAGGCCTCCCTCCTGGTGGCAGAGCGCTAACTCCCAGACTATAAGAGAATATGACCCCCTGCCTCCCACCAATAGTCCCCCAGCCGACTGCTGGGAGGCGATATGCTGCATGGTGGTCTTGCCCAACAGACCCTCCACTGCTTTCTCAGGTAATACCAACAAAAGATCCTTAAATTGAGTTCAGGCCCTCTTTCTCAAATAGAAGCAATGCTTTTGCTCTGTAGGGAACAACAATGTTTCTTATATTTTCAGTTTGGAAGAATAAGATCCTAAAACAGGCATTACCAATAGCAAAATCATTCGACAAAGACTTAAATAGACTGGTAATCCCCTTTATCTTTGAATAAATTATGAATAACAAATTAATACAAATTATTTAATTCACAGCTGGAGGCCATTTTTGGCATCTCAACCTTATAACAACAGTCTCCACTTGACAAGCGCAAACACAGGGATATACTCTTAATTCCGCTGAGTAAACATTTTTACAGCACTAAGCAAATCTGGATTTTCTCATTATATTGACAAAAGGCCACTCACCTCATCCCCTCGTCCTTGTTGCTTTTTGTCCCAGAAAATCCCAAATCAAATGACAAAGCCTGTTCTAAACAAAGAGATTATCACACAACTAATCCCGACTACAGACCCAGGAGACATACACTATGCCTCGTTGAGGCCATGACACAGTAAAGAAACCCATGTCCATGTTCTCATGAGCTACAAAAGAATGACAGACTTTAGGGGATCAGTAGGAAATTTAAAGGAATTGGTCCGAAAGCAGCCGGTGCAGATTAGAATCTCCAGTGGGTTTCTAGACTCCCGCTGTAGGCTACAAGGTGTTGGTTATGCTGTTTCATTTGATTAATTTTATCATAAAAATAAGACAGAAATAAGATATTGCACACGATTTTGGCTGTGATCTGGTCATTAGTTATTAATGTTTTCTAAGGCAAGCATCGCTGTTGCTGTTGCTCATACACTTGAACCCTAAAAGTATGAAACTTTGGTTTGGAACAAATCTCACACAGACATGATTGATACCTCAAATTGTGTGGCTTGTGAAGGAGAGGTATGCTGTTACTTTTATAGGCGATTACACTTTCAATATTCTCCTAGCAGGCAACATAACAGGAAAAAATCCTGTAGATTTACATTGAAGTAAGAACCTGAGCCATGTCCAGTAACTGGAAAATTAGTAGAAAGGTCAAAATTATGTCTGTTTGCAGCTTTGTCTTATGCGTAATACATGTACATTTTGTCATCAGCAGAGTATGCACAAATTGTGTGTGTAGCCAAATTTTCATTTGCATATGCGTTTGAACTAAATGTTAAATAATCCACTAGGTCAGGGAAGCAATAAATGTTAAACAATCCACTAGGTCAAGGATGTCCGATCCTGCTACTAGAGGGCCAACATCCTGCAAAGTTTAACTCCAACTTATTTCAACACACCTTCCTGGAATTTTCTAGTAATTTTGAAGACCTTAATTCATTCAGATGTGTTAATTGTGGTTGGAGCTAAACTATACAGGACAGAGGCCCTCCAGGAGCAGGACTGCACCCTTGCATTCGCAGTAACATTTGCAGTTTGGGCCGCTGCTTCTAAGAACTTAGGGAGCAGATGGAAAATGAAATGAAACAAATGTGGAAACAACAAAAATTGATTTCAAAAACCTGAACTCTGCAGGTCAGTTGTTCACAAATCAGTCATAGTGTGCATGTGCTGAAAACATTTATACTAGTTCATGATCAATGGTGTATACTCAGAAAGGCTAAAAACTAAGCATACACCAGTGTTCAACCATGTAGCAATGCCCTAGCTACCACCCAGAACACCCTAGCCAAAGTTAAGTGGCATTTCTTGCGGTACACCTGGATCATTTCCTCTTAAGAGTCCAGCCTTTCAATCTTGCCACTGCAAGTTAAGGATAAGATCCCCAGGGGTATAATAAGTATTTTTAGACCTGTCATCGTCAATGCACAAACACCATGGCCTTTTGACAGGGCCTACGAGGCCTCCGTCAAATATTTTTAGCAGTAAGGGGCCTGCCCGCATGCTCATGATCTGTCTCATGCACAGCAGATGGATTTGCAAGATTAAGATGAATCTTAAAGCAGCAGATAGGCCATCTAGACACTACACAGGCTGTAGTGACACAAGCATACAAGATTCACAGTCTCTAGATGAAGTGAAACAGTAGAAGCCACCCACTGTAAAAGATTCAATAATCAGGAGCATAAAAATCATGGGGAATTTCATGGGGAAAGTACTCAGGCCCTAATATTATATTCCTTAACTCATTGAAATGTAGGCCTTTACAGCAGTCAGAGATTTCAATGCTGGGCCACATCAGTGGAATATTTATAGTGTTTATATTTAGAGACTGAAGTTCAATAGGAAAAAAAGCACAGCCGGACTCTTGCTCAAGTTAACAGTGTATCATCATGTCTCAATGGCTGCCGGTGGCCCTCTGATCATTGTAACAACAAGTGGACGTGCACTTTCCACCTTTCTGAGAACATATGCTGATCTGATGTGGTCATCTGAGATAACTTTTATCAGTAGTGACTTGTTTTGAGCACTAATGTGAACGGGGTAAAGTTCCCAAGAAGTCATTTACGACAGCTCCCTTCGACGCACATGCAGCTCTGTCCCTGCAACCCAACAGCTTACTTATCTGTGAGTGACAACAATGCATGGTGCTCTGATATAATTTGAGCTGTGGTGAAGCATTGGATTGCATTCATACAGTTATCTTCTCACTTTCAAAGCGACAGGCTCCCTAACCCACCGGCATAGATAAAGGTGGCACCGTTTGCTCTGCGGCCGCCAGCGCAGGTCATGACCTTGACAAGATCCAATGAGAGATCCCGAGTGGTGATCGCGACTGGTTTCCTGGGCAGAAATGGCTTCTTTTCCCCTTCCCCCATCAATCTCCACTTCCAACAGAACCTCAACAAAGACGACACAATTGGGAAACAAGAATGCAGAGGGTCAAAAAGAGAAGGAGAAGGAGGTGGAGGGTGGGGAGGGGGTCGAGACAAATCACATTTGATCCAAAGATAGTCAATGGCTCTTTAACTGGGAGCATGCTTTGGGAAGTATATGGACTGTGACTTTCAGGGCCTGTTTGCACAAAAGTGATGCGCCTTTGAAAGGGCCCCTGAATTGACAGCTTTTTCTTGCTCTGTGTGGTGCGGGCCAGGGGCCCAAGACACTCATATCACTGGGCCGTGACGGCAAGGAGAGGAGTTACACTTTGAAAACACATGGGGTTCCATTGGTCCTAGCTTTTGTTCCTCGGCTCGCAGGCCACTGTTCCTGCTCATCGCAAGAAGACAATGAGAGGGCAGTCACTGGATTGGTTGCTCCCGAATCAAATAGCAAATGGCTGCCGATGCAGAACTAATCTGTGAAGAGGTCTTTCCTGTGTGATAACCACCCCCTACCCTTCGGCTGCCCTCCACCACCTCCTCGAACCAGCAGCGCAATCTTTGATGGCAGATCACACAAAAAAGTCCAACCAGCTTTAAGGAACACTCCGCTTTTTTTCGGCAGTTGCGAGGCTCCCATTCGCTCTTGTTCCTACTTATTTGATGTGGCAGCAATTAGTGAAAGACTTTTGTGCCTGGAGAAGATGGAGCAGACCACTTCAATGATCACGTTTATGCTCTGAATAGAAAACAAAAAAGCCAAGGGGACAGATAACATGTTCACATCAAACGGCCACGCCAGTTGCACTTGTTACTGTTATGGCTCGTTCTCCTCCTTTATGGCGAGCTGAGCGAAGTGTTACTTTTCCCATGAGAAAGCTCGCTGGGGGCTGAGTGACATCATAGGGTGCCCCTTTTGCACCCACCTCTACAGGCACTGAGCGCGCTCCAATTGATGTAAGCACCTTGCATTCCATCGGCGCCTGACCCCTTTGATTGCTCCTGCTTTAATGGCCCCATTGAAAGATAATAACAATTAGAGAGTCCTTTCTGAGATGGCCTGTTTATTCTTAATGACAACATTTTTTAATCAGAAGAGGCAGGAGTTGGCCACCTCTGCTCCAGCCCACAGACGCCCACACAGACTTGTCGCTCTCTCCCCAAAGAAAGGGCGACTGGGATTAGATTAGTCTGCAAAGCCTCCATTAAGGTTTTGTTTATTCCAGCGTGTTGTAGCTGAAAGTATTTTTCACACCATTTTGCAATTTAAAATTTTTTTTTTTGCTGAAAATCTCTCTTCTTTTAAAGTCATTCCCATAAATATTTCACTGTCGTGGTGATGACTGTTCTTTAACCGTAATTATGATTCGCCGTCATGCTTCCTGCAACAATGCAATGTGCATAGTTAAAAAGCAACTCATGTCACTTGCATCTGACACGGCTCTCTCATAAAATGTCTGCTTACAATTAGGAAAATGCAGTTAAAGCAACATTATTTCACTTACAATAAACCAGATTAATGATGGGGGGATTTGTCTCGTATAGAGGCAAATGCTTTTACCAGAAATTCATACCCAGGTCGTCACAAGCACAGCTTGCGCCCTTATGTTCTTATATATGAACACAAATCTACAACGTTAAATTGTGACCTTGTTAAACCCGATTCAATCACTCTGACTCCAATTAGGCCTTCAGAATGAAAGAGACAACTCAACTGGAGAGGGATCAAGGCAAGGCCCCTTAATCACATAATGAAAGATTCAAGTGCCTTTGGTGAGCTCACAATACACAAAACACATAGCTCTGGCTTTGTTTTAGCTGTTAAATTTGTGTATTCCTTAACCACGCTGTGTTGCGCTAATTACGAGGCTGACTTGTTTATTGTGCATGCACAATGCAATTGCCGTTGATTGAGCATTTGAGGGGTGGCTAGAGTAATGCGATAATAATACGGTTTGGACATCATAAGGCATTTTTATGATTAAGCGGGATCTAGCTCAAACGCCTGTGGCTTTCATTCAAATGTTAGCGCTACTAAAATAATTACTGGCAGAGAATGGTCTTTTACATGCTCTAGGTGTCACTTTATAGTAGTTTACCAGGTTATATCAGCTAAAATCGAATGTTTATATGTTCCTCTGTTTATTCCAATTTCTAGTCTTTATATATCGAGACATTTTTAATGAATTTATTTTAAATGGAAGGATTCCTCTAACTGAGTCTACGGTGAAGTGCAGCCATTTTTTGTGTACAATTATGTCTAATCAAGAAAGTTAAGAATACATTACGATATTAGTATGAAAAAAACAACCAACGGCTTTTTAATAAGGTGCAAATAATTTAATAACCTCAAATTCTCTTTGTAGAGACAAGGTGAGGAATTTAGTGCTCACTCTGTAGAGTTGACAGTGTTGTCCACACATCTGTCCCATAAAGAGAGGACAACTATTCTTCAAATGCTGCAAGGAAATGACAAGTCAGTGAAAAGTCTTCCAGGGTGATCAATAAAAAGTGTTCAGCATTGTTGCCCACTCTGGACAGTAGGAGACATATTGGGAACCTTCCCAGGTCAGGCCCCTTTCTTTGATTGACTGACTGAAGTCTTCAGTAGGGTCTCTCTCTCTTCTCTCTCTCTCTCTCTCTCTCTCTCGTCAGGCTTTAACACAGCAATTTGCCACCTCATTACCAGCTGGATCCAAATTGCCACCGCTGGACCTGTATACTGTATGGCACCGCAGGCCTGCATCATCCTCTCTCTGTCTCTGTTTTCTCCCTCTCTGTCTGGGTGACTGGCAGGGGGAGATATGCAGCGTGCATTACAAAAGACCCCAGGCTTATTCCTGCTGTTTCTGCAGTAAATACATTTAAAGCTGCTCTTGACTGACATGAGAAAATGTAAGGCAAATGTTGCTCATCAGATTCCACAGCTTGGCCTACCAGACCAGACCAGACCAAGAAGTTACTGTATGCAGATCATTTTAGTAAACAGTGCAATTAGTTTTTTATAGCATGGTGCTTAATACTGATAAAATAAAGTGTGCTTTATTATTACACACTGAAACAAACTTTGCTAAATTTTCTATTCAAATTATAGTATATGGGCCAAAGAATTGGTCCAAAGTCAGAGTTAAAATGTCTTGGAAAAAAATGTGTCTTTTTCCAAAAAAATGTGTATGTATGCACATTGTATAATATCCAAGGCACACATTTCTAGTAACTGTGCAGTAAATTCTCCTATTGTATTTTCAGAATGTTTTGGAATATTTGTCCTCTCAAATTTGTCACTACCGAAACACAGTAATAACAATTTAATTAGAAGGGTTATATTGACCTATTAAGATTTTGCTTACATCTACATTGTAAATATATATTTTTTGCTATTTTATAAAAAAAAATCCAGAGGTAAATAAATAACAATTATATTTTTAACAATATTTCAAGTGCAACTTATGAGATTTGTTGTATTTTGAATCCAATTTTTTTTGTTAAAGGCATAAAGTTGATCATACTGATTTCAAAGTTAAGGATTCATTAGTTTGAATATAAATTGAACCAAAAACTATCATATCAACTTAGCTGATAATTAAGTATACTTTATTTTTGACAATACATCCCATGTTTCGGTAGTGACTGCACATTTTCGGTAGTGACAGTAATGCGTTGGTAGCGACCACATCACATTACAGAGTTTTAACTTGCATACTAAAACACTACTAAAACATACTAAAATACTAAAAATCTGCATTACTGTACTAAAATTTTGTTTATTTCCCCCAAATATGAGGATTATGTGTTCCCTTTTTGTCACTATCAAACAATGATACAACAAACAATTCGGTAGTGAAAAATGTAGATACTCATGAACTTATCTCAAAGATGCAAATCAGCACATGGTTAGCTAGCACAGTTCTGAACAGCTGTACACACATAAAAATTAAATGATATGGAATAACTCCCAAAAAAGTTTGCTTAATTGCAGAAAAAATGTGTTCTGTAGTGACGTTCCTTAGAGTTACACACAGACTTTTGCACACATTTCTCTCAAAATGATGGGGCCAATCTACTCACCTTGTAGAGAGAGTGACACATAAATATTTCCTGATCATAAATGTAGGGGTGTACTTAATTTCAGTCTCAGACAATGAACTAAAACATGCACTGTTTCGGTAGTGACATGGAAAATGCGGGACACATTTCTTTTTACATAAAGTTTTATAATTTACAAAGAAAATATAAAATAAAATTTTTTTGACCTTCACTTTTTAAAAGAATCAAAAATATGTTTTTAAAAACAACAACGGAAAAAAATACAAAAAATATTTCAATATAATTTTCATAAGCTGAAATTTAGGCGTTAGGGTTCGGGACAGCCACCTCCCAATTGAAAGTACCCAATAAATTATGATTTGATATATATTAAGCTTACTAATATTTTAAATATTATTATGGGTTTCAATAGAGGATAGAAGGATCTTGGTAAATACTTAAATGCTTTTTAAATGTGTTTGGTTGTGGGACAGCAGTTTGGATCAATTCTGTAGAATGGCCCATATACACTGATATATGTGTTGATATTAATATGTTATTGATATATAACATTTATATAATATGTATATGTAAATGTTCTGTAATTAGGTTAAGTTAATTAGAATTTTAGAGTTAGGGCTAGTAATGATAAACAACTTTTGGTCAATTGAAAGGCTCTAAACATATATTTAGAATGGAAAAGGTTAAGAATCAGCCATTGAAAAACCCATTATATTGTGGGGACTGTAGACCCCACAAGAACCAAATTCATACAGGTTTGGAACAACATGAGGGTGAGTAAATGGTTTTCAAGGTGTGTGCGTGCATCAGTGTACAATTTTCTTTTCTGGGTGTAATTTAATGCCTATGGTGGTTATGGCTCTGAAAAAACCTTGGGAGAAACCAGGCTCAGTCAGGGGGTCAGTTCTCCTCTGGCCAGACAAAACCAACATGGTGTGGTTTAAAAGTAAATTAAATTTATTTGTTTCTTGAAAAGTCCTGGAACAAAGTGTGCAGTACATTGTGGATGTTTACCAGTTTGAAAGCCAAGGCATATATTATACAGTGACTCTTCTTCCCTCCATAAATCATGCACTCTATTAATTGTATGAATAAGCCAAGATATATATACTATTAAATATTTAATACAAGAAAATATTTTACATTCTAATGAAGACTGTGCTTCTAACATCCTCTTTTTGGTCAGACCAAATTAAGTCTTTACATCCTTACATCCTGTTACATCCATATGCTAGCACACAACAGTGTACACTATTTCAAGTGGCTGCCTGGTGTACTTTGTCAGCAACAGTCAAGTTCAGATTAAAAGGAGGCAAAGAAGATGAGTTAGCTTTGAAGAGCAGGTGTTAAAAAGGCCATCTTATGTGCCACCTTGGAGCTTTTATTTACTACAGTATGACCCCCCCACACACATAATTATGTTAAACTGACATCTATTACTTATATACTGAGCTAATTATATTTGAAACTGTTTGTTTGTTTATGTATTTATTTTAATATTTGCAGTTTAAAATTGAATTAAAGGGGTCATATGATGCGATTTCAAGTTTTCCTTTCTCTTTGGAGTGTTACAAGCTGATTGTGCATAGATAAAATCCCTGAAGTTGCAAAGACTAAAGTCTCAAAACCAAAGATATATTCTTTATTAAAGTTAAGACTCTGCCACGCCCCCCCTAAAACGGCTCGTTCTAACAAGCCCCCACATATCTACATCACGATGTGGAAATATTTGCATAATGCCGCCAAATGTGCACGCAAAGAAAAAAGGCAATGTTTCAGTAACAGTTAGTGTTGAAGCAGCCATGTCAGGGAGACGCTGTGTGTTTCTAGTCGAAAACAAAAGCACTTTATTTGGCCTTCCGAAAATAGATGCATTTAGGAATCTTTAAGATTACTTACAACAGAAAAACAATGCATTTTATGGACGACCGTTAAGGAGGAGGTAATTCTGACTTTGCTATGACAATCTGGCGCTTCTGAATCAGCTACTGTTTTGTTATTAGTTTAAGTATTTTGTATTGACTGTTCAAAGGCGGAGTTTTGCGCTCGTGTGTGTGTGTGTGTGTGCGAGAGTGATGAGGCGAGAAGAGCGACTGAGAGAGAGAGAGGGGGGGGGGGGGTCACATCACAAACACATACAAGCTTCATCACTGTGTCTGTCACGCGACCCTGTTCCCCTTTCGGGCTCTGTCTTTACATTTATTTTGAAAGATGAAGCTCGCGATTATGGTAAGGGGCGTTACATTTCCAACGCGTACTTGTGGTGTTCGGCCAATCACAATGCACTGGGTCAGCTGGCAAATCAGAGCAGACTGCACTTGTCGGAAGGAGGGACTTTGTAGAAACGAAGCGTTTGAGAGAGAAGGGGCATAGAGGACCTACAATAATGTACAGTATTTTAAAAATAATGTGTTTTTTGAACATTAAAGCATGTCAACATATTCTGTTACACCAAATACACAAAATAATGATCTTTAAAAAAGCTTTCATTTGTTTTCATCTTGGGGACCAGTGGGATATCACACATTGTAGGATATTTCAGATCTTACTGTCCTTGTGTGGATGTCCCCAAAAAGATACTAAAACCTGTCCCGCATACACTGATTTACTACAGTACAAAATCTTGATTTACCACAATACTGTTTTACGATTCATTGTTGATTTACTATTTTTTTTAGCATGTTTATAATATATTTATTGCGTTAAAGTTTCAATTTTTTGTCAAAAAAAATTGCGTTATCCATTATCGTAACGCATAATCCAGCATAGTAATTATTGTAATTAGTAAATAGTGTAGTAATTATGAACGCATCCACATCAATCAAGCTGCTACTTGTTTGCTGCTTTAACATGTAAGACAGGAAGAAGACTCCATTGATATCACTGTGGTTAAAGGGTGAGTGGAGAACAAACTACCAGCTTGCAACTGTTGTCCAAACATCAGGTTTTTATTAATTACCACCTATTGTGTGTGTAAAACACCCTCAAAGGGTTTACGGGAAAAAGAAGCTCTCAGTCCAACGGGTAGCACCAAAGATCTATGTGTCAACTTCCTAAAACAATATACTGATATATCCGTGAGGAACAAGTGCACTCAGAATGAAACGGCCCACTTCACACATGCAGTGGGTGAACTGGTGGCCACTGCCATCAAAGAGCACACAATATATATTATCAGCTGCCTGATCAGCTGCTACATCACTTGCTCATTCTTCCTCTCTTCCTCCACCGCTTTCTTTTGCTTCATTACTCCGCTTAACCCTCATGTTGTTTTTGGGGTCTGACCCCAAACTATTTTTTATAGCTCAAAAGATATACTTAACATTGAAGAAGCAGGTTGACACAATGCTAAACAGGTTAAATGGAGTGATGAGTCCTAAATAATATTTATCCATTGGGTTTTGATAAGAACACAGGAAGGTTTTAAGAAGAAAGTGGGTAAAACAATAGCTAACAACTCATTTTATTTTAACATGTGCAGCCTTGGGGTCTTTGAGACCCAAACCCCAAAAGTAAAGTCGGTCTCGAAACAGAACATGAAGGTTACATATGAACCAGCTGAACTATAAAATTTGTTGGACCACCATGTCGACAATATCGGCATGCTTTACTCATTCAGTGTAGTCAGTAAAGCATATGTTTTTAAAACAATGAATAAAAACCCATTGGTAACGTCACAATTTGGTCTTACTAAAGTGCATGTTAGAGATGGCAAATTCTTTTTGGCAAAAAATGGCAAAAATATCAGTCATAATCATAACCCATTTGAAACCCTGACAGGCAGTTAATGCCTTATAACCTAGTGTCAGAATGAGTCTGTGGTCTAACTGGTATTTGTATCCAAACTTAAGATGCAGTGTCATTGGAAATATACTGTATAACTGAGTATCTCTTATAGTTTCAGTGAAGTTAAACAATGGGCTGAGAAATCATGCATGTTTAATCTAGCCTCATATCCACAAATTTTAGTTTTGGGAACAAACGTTTACATCCATAATCATGTTCAACATAGATAACTTCCGAAATTTTATTTAATATCCGATTGTTTCAGCAGCTTTAAGACCTTTTCACCGCTTCAAAGAGCGTATGGGACTGACGGCTTTCCAAAGGGCACGTTGATCTTTTCTTTTTGCCCCCAGCCAATGAGAAAGTTGAAAAAAATGGCATTGGGTTGCAAGGTGGTCACATTTGAACTCCTTTGATGAATGGAAGGTATAGGGCTACCTTTGAATACAGATAAAAGGTTGGGGGAGCCAAGAGATATCTGGCAAGGTGCCAGAGGAGGGGGACACACTTGATTCTCCACTGGCATCAGTGCATGAAAATGGGAAGCTATGTGAAGAATCCCCCACTTTGTTGTCTTCCTCTCTCCTCCATTGGCGAAATGAGAAAGGGAGCAAGGGCGTTCTTTCCACGGGCTGACACAGTCACTCTCCCATGCCATTGCCGGGTGTGAGGCATCTTGTAGGACAAGACTGATGACACAGGGAGGGGCGGCAGGGGTGAGGGGTTGGGAGTTGGGGCAGCACCGTGTCCATTCACTTCAGAGTCCTTGTTAATGCGATCTGCTGATCGATTAGTGGAACAAGAGAAGGAACACACTGGCTCCACTGGCAAAGGCCTTTCAACCAACCACCCACCCTCTCTCTTTCTCTCTCGCACACACACTCGCAAAGATACACTGATGCGCACGCACACCTCACACACATGAGGTCAACCCTCTCAGATCATGAACACCAGATCTAAAGCTGGACTCAATAACCAGAGCAGGTTTCCTGCTTTATAAAGCTCGACTGAGAAGAAAATGTGCAATTACTGCTCAAGGGAGCAGCGGCCTATTGCTCACATTGTACACAATGGAATGCGTAAGATATTGGTGGCATTGTAAGTCCACTGGGTTGTAAGAGAATGTGTGCAATATTCAGGTATGAGATGGTCTAAATAGAGTTGAAATACCACCAACATTTTAGGGAGTCTGGTAAAGCTGATGACTTTCACTGTATTATTCCTAAAGCCTGTGGAGCAGAGCTCATGCCATCTGCTCTTAATGTGATCAGATATTAACTTCAAATGCTTTAATCAAGAGAAACAGGGTCATATTCTCCACTCTTGCTTTATGTCTGGGTTTTTCTTAAATTCAAAAATTCTGTTCAGATTTAGACTATTTTTAGACTATCATTCAACTCTTACTAATATTCCATTATATATAGTGTATACTACGTATAGTATGCACAGTATGCTAATTTTCTGTATCCATGGCTGGATAATACACTACATTTGTTTGACAAAAGGTGCAGTATTGAACAAAGCAATCTGCACTTTTACCATATGTCCCACAATGCAATGCACTCAAAATGACTTTTACATTTCCAGTGTGATGAATGAACAATATTTACAGCTGCAGTTTTTACCATAACACGATCAGGCTGCAACAGGTTAAGAAAATTAAGTTGAAAATGCAAAACAATCATGATGAGGTAATTTAATAGTAAACAGTGCAAGTTAGTAAGCTACTATTCCATTCTGAACACAGCCTCAATTTTAAGTGTGTGCTCTCAAGTGTAGCTGGTTAGCATTACTTTGTGCTCGCTCATGGCTAAAACTGAAACTCTTTGACATCGAACACAAGCTGCAACATGATATAGTGCAGCAGCCCTGCAAATGGCCTCCCACTGCTGCAGAGAGAAGAGCTCCAGATCCAATCCCATGTCTGCGTAGTATACTGCCTCTTATTTATTTAAATAGTATATTAAACAGTATGCAACAATAAACATTTCAAACTGTACTATGCTACATTGTTCTCTCACAATTTTATTATGTTGCATGTTTAACCCAGAAAGTGTATAGGGCATACAAAAACATATACAGTTTTATTTTTAAACAAATTTTGTGTAAGAATGTCTTAACTTTTGTCAGCTCATGTCAACCCAATTCCGTGGGAAAAACATGGACTTGGCAACACTGCCTGGAAAAGTGTCCACCGGAAAAGAGTCGGCGTCAGTCGACACCGTTGTGTTTTCAATATTGTACGACTTGCATTGACAGGGAAAATGCGATCTGTCTGCTTACATAGCAGACACAAATGCACATATCCAATTCATATTTGATTTATTTCCACAGATGAATGAGACCTGAAACGGATTTGAGAATATCGAAATCCATGTGATTTTTTTCATGCTTACAAGTTCGTGGGTCATATTTGATTTGGTACCACAGGAAAAATCGGAATTGGGTCACTTGAAACATGAAATTTAAATGTGGCCTATGTGCACAGTGTACAGAACAGGGGTCTATAATCCATGCTGCTGGAGGTCCAGATATGGTACACAACTATTTATTGATACATACAGCAAATTCTGCAAAATGTAGGAAATCATCCAGAAAATTTGCAGTAGTATGGTCATGAAATTTGTCTCTCCTTCTACTGTATCTGTGGTAGTGAGAGAGTCTATCGGGCTGCTGTTTGTGAGAAAACATGTTTTGCAAATCAAAGCTCAGCCCACTGGTCTAACAGATGTCAATAGTTTAGCCATCAGACTTGTTTGCGTGCAAAATTTCCAGCAGCATTTCTGTAGATAACCATGGGTCGAGCTCCCTGCAAAATTACACCCTCCGAAGGAACATATTGACATCAAGAATGTGGATCTATGGCCTGCAGAAACACACATCGCATACATGGGAAAAATGACTAAGCAATAATTGCACTCTGAGTAAGAGAACCTTGCAACTGTCCTCCCGTTTAGCGCCTGTTATACTTGGGACTTTTCCCCTTGATTTAATTGCATGTGAAGTTGCCAGGCACATTTCTAGATTGCGGTGAGTGGCCAAAGAACTTGGCTGTTTTCAAATTGTCGAGTTGTTTCCCTGGTTTTGGCAGAGGACCAGCACAAATGTGGCGTAGCGCAGATCTAAGAAGCCAGCATTAAATCCACTTGCCTCTGGCAACATAATACATTGTTTACAGAGCACTGAGAAAGAAAATGCAAAAGATGACAGGGAATGAAATAAGTTCAGAAAAGACTTTACAAATCTTAGTTGGGCTGTGTTACCCAGAGGAAAATTGTATTCCTCAAAGATTTCACTTATACATTGCAAGAGACTTAAAGAGAGTTATCAGCAACGTACCAACTTTGTTTCTCATAAAATTCCTAAAGAAAAAGAAAGAAAGAAAGAAGCAGGAGACTTTAGTGATTGCCTAGTTTTGCTCTCCATTTCATCTCATACAATTGAGACTTCAAAGCAATTTGTTTGTAACTTTTCCTTCATGTATTAAGTGACCAGTCTAGTACTGTACATTTTTGTCACTCAGTGCTGCACTGCTATGTTTAACTACAGACTTGTGATGAGACGGGACCCATTAAGACCTATGAATACAGACCTTAAGCTTAAAGAAAACTGAATGAAAGACGATACCAAAGGATCATTCAATCCACTGGGGCCCTAGAGAACACAAGAGGCTTGTCTTGTCTCCTCATGTCATTTCTTAGACCTTGAATCATGCAAGTGATGTGCAGCCCCCAGATCTGACACCGTAAACCAAACTCTTTCACTCTGATTAACAATGTGTAAATCACAACATTATTAAGGGCTTATGTCTAAATTATCCCACTGAAAGATCCCGTAGCCTTGTGGAATGAGGTCAAGTGATCTGAATACCTGCTAACAGACCACACTTTCCACTAGGGACGGAATGGTTGTCTTATCTAGAGGCTTCTGTCGGCGGTCTTATCCTCACCTAAATAAAGAGAAGGGGGGTGAACAGTGACAGAGGGGTTAAGAGCATGACACGCAGAGGTGGCTTTCTCCTCTTTCTACCGGCTAAGATAACGTTGCCTCTCGGTGATGGAGCGCTCCCGACCTCAGCTGCTTTTGTCCTTTTGTGTCTTTGTGTCCACTTATCTTGAGACATTTGTCCATAGATGCTTCAAAGATCCTTGATCCCTCCCCCGCTTCCCCTGAGCTTTTAAAGTCCCATGAGTCTTTTATTTAGCAGGGTAAACAAATAAGTATACCTTCAGAGGAGTTTCCGACCGAGACAAAATCGTTTAAAGAAAGATTGTTTTCGTGGTCTAACACTTCCCCACAATGCCCTTGTGTTGTCTTGACGTGTGATGTCCAGTTAGAGAAAACATTACGCTAGAGTTTCATTCACCTCTGAGAGTTTTTAATGTCCAGCTTCTTATTTAGAAAAGTGCATTAAAACAATACTTGAAGTTGGATTTCCAACTTGGAAGTTTTCAACCCTGAGATGTGGTTGTCTATGGAAATGGCGGCATCCAGGTTGTTCAATTCAGTTATTCACTTACATTCACTTTTGAGCAAATTAAATTAATCAGTGAATCCAGCAATAATCCTGTTTAGCAAACGTTTGCAGTGTGTGAAATATGATAAATGATATTCTCATTTGATAATCACACAGTTGCAAAACAAATGCTAAGAATTTGGTTTCTTGATCCATCACCTCTTGAGAACTAGAGAACAGAATGTTTTATGGCTGAGAATATGAAATGGGATTACCCCACATCCAACTTTGACTAAATGTGACTCAGACTTGTGAAAGGTCACAAAATTTAAGCATATAATTTTGACAGGGATAAGACATTTTTTTATTTTATGTGCTTTGGCAAACAACAACAACAAAAACATTCTACCCCAAGAGTATGCATGTTGGTTTGACAGTTTTGCAAAGGTTGGATAGTGAGATACTGGGGAACACTGATGCTCCTGAGAAGAAGCATCATGCGTGTTCACCTCAGATTTGTAAGGTTAAAAAAGATGTTTGTCTAAAATGTTGGTAAAATGATATAAATCACAAATCTAAATTTGATCAGTCCAACTGAGTTGAGCTTTCCATAGATCACTGACTTTCAACTAAAAAGTCTGTCATCATCTACCCACCCACATAATGTTTTAACCATTTAACAACATGTAAATGCTACTCCATGTAATAAAAATGCACGCTAATCACTGGCTGTTAAGTGCTTAGTTTAATAAAATCGCTCTATCTAAGGTCAGGATTTGAACCCTAATCCCATTTCATGTTAATCCAAAAGGTTTATACCATTTAACACTTATATAGAGAACTGCTAAGTAGTAAGTGTTTCTTTTTTGTTTGGTCATGTCTTATCTTACCTAGCACACCAAAAAAGGTGCATGACACCCTTGCCCCTGAGGCAGCTAATGTCTGTGTCACCACTTCAACTAAGAGGAATGAAAATAACTGCACAGAAGCAGAGAAAGAGTATGCAGACAGTAAGCAGCAGTGGGTGGGTTGGAGGGTACCAGACAGGAATGCATTTCTGCTGGGGCCTTTGAGAATTGTGGGCCGTAGTGTGTTGACTGTCTCTGGAATCGAACAGTGTAACCGATGGAATCTCCAACCAGCTACCTCACTTGGAGTTCCAGCAGGGGGATGGGAGTGGGATATGATTTAAAGGGGTCATATGATGCGATTTAAATTTTTCCTTTCTCTTTGGAGTGTTACAAACTCTTGGTACATAAAGAAGATCTGTAAAGTTGCAAAGACTAAAGTATCAAATCCAAAAAGATATTCTTTATAAAAGTTAAGAGTCAACCACACCTACCTAAAACAGCGCATTCTAACACGCCCCCACATGTCTACGTCACGATGTGGGAAGATTTGCATAACGCCGCCCAAATGTTCACACAAAGAAAGAAGGTGTAACTTTTATTCTCGCTGTAGTATTGTTGTTGCCGCCGCCATGTCGTGATGGCTCTGTGTGTTTCGTTGTGAAAGCAAAATTATTTTGTTTGGCCTTCTAAAAGAGGATGATATCGCTTCGTCATGCCTGGTGTTGATCTGTGCTGGTCGCTGAGGAAATAGGCCTACATCAGCTTTGCACCGGATCGGCTTTCACCGTGGACGAAAGCTTACGTCCGCGCCCTGGTCCTACACAGTGCCGCTAGCTCGCCCGCGCCGCTTACTCAAGCCGGCCTCTGCTCACTCTAGTCCTCCGGCCTCCGCTCACTCAAGCCCCTGTGTGTGACGCTGTGTTTTTCGTTGTGAAAGCGAAACTACTTTGTTTGGCCTTCCAAAAGAGAACAGCTAGAAATCATTGGTAGTTGTATTTACAGGCACTGTTCCGAAAAAAAAAGTTCAACCCCAAATATTCCGATGTGCCAGTCTCATTTTATGTAGACTATTTCCCGATGCTTGTAAGTATACTACAAGGGCCCGGCTGTTCTTACTCACAGACTGTAAGTAACGTTACGTATTCATATTTAAAGATTTGCCACTGACGATTCAAACGCTGTTTTGAGCAGTGTAGAGTCGCGCTCGTTGTTTGTCGTTTCTCCGCTCACAAATGCAGACATGGTTTTATGTTTACGTGGCACGATGCAATGCAACACGTAAAAAGACAGTATAAATCATCATAATCCGTAATTATGTCCCCACTGGAGCAACAAATGCCTCGTTTGTAATGGTTTTAATGTTTTTGTCTCGTCGCTCCGGCCGGACAGGGCATCATAGTATGGTAGGGGCGTAACATTTCCGTCACACGCTTCAGGTATTCGGCCAATCACAACACACTGGATAGCTGGCCAATCAGAGCACACATCGCTTTTCAGACTGATGAGCTTTGTAAAAATCGACGCGTTTCAGAAAGGCGGGGCATTGAGTAGAAACAATAATGTATAGTATGTGGATAATAATGTGTTTTTTAACCTTAAACCGCATAAACACATTTCATTACACCAAATACACAAAATAATGTTCTTTTTAGCAACATCATATGACCCCTTTAAATGTCTGAGAAACAGCTATCCCTTGTAGGCTGGCCAAATCCAGTCTGGAGATGTGGGTTGATTTCTTCTGCATTACAGAGTGGCTTGACATGGTAAGGGCCACATCGAGGACAAGCCCTGTCTGCAATGCAGGGCAGCCCCACCTTATCTAAGCTCACAAAGGAAAGCCAGTCCTAGATGTAGGACAAAAAGTATAAAGCAACCAAAATACAGGTAACCACCAATCATCTACAACAGAACATTTTACTCAGTGGCCTCATCAGGAAAGATCTCCTTTCTAAAAGTAGTACACAGATCCAGGTCTAGATCTTTTGATGCTTATTGCTAATTACTCATGAGATGCCCATGAGACTGTGACGTCTGCATCCATTTACATGTCTGAGCTATTCATGTCTTCTACACACCTTTTATTCTCAATGGGTGCCCTTTGGAGTAATAGCTTGTTTAAGCTGTAGCAAAGCAACCAAATTAAAACGAGGACACAAAAATATAGGAGGCAAATAAAGAGTCACCCAACTGAATGCCCACAGTCTTGTTGACACATTGGAAATACACGCAGTATCATTCTTTTAGCTTTCTATGTGTTGTGAAGCTGTGCCTGGTGTGAACTGTGGAATCCGTGGCATCATGAAGGCAAACATTTTTGGAAAGGGTTGTTGTGAACTGTGGTTCCCTTGTAAAAGCCATTTGGCATAAATAGCATTGGTAAATGATTCTATTGAGTGTGGTTGAGAGAAGTTTTTTGTGCCAAACTGTTTGAGCAGGAAAGCTCAAAGGGGACTGCTCAAGAACATAGTCTGGCCTCTAAAAACCTATGAGTAGTCTACTGAACTGATGCTAGGTGGCACAGTATGTTTTTGCATGTAACCATGTGTTGACTGGGAATCAAACCCTTGATCTAAGGCTTGTTAGCACAAAGCTTTACCAATTGAGCTACAGAAGCAGAACAAAACTATATGGTCTTATGGTAGATACGCTAATTGTAAACATTGTGTTGGGAACTTTTTCATGAAGCTGGCTTTATTCTTTATACCTTTCTAGTGATAAAGAAGAGGATATGATGAGGATATTAGTTTTTGCACATCAAATAAAATTGTTTTATGGAAACCAAATCTGTGCAACTGATGTGGTTTTGGTTTCCATTTGCAACTGCTTTATTTGGAATCAATATAACAGTGCAAAATCTATGTACAGCTGATGTTTAAGCATATAAATCTGTCAGTAGCTCTCACGACAGCTTGTTTGCATAGTATTAGACACACTGGTAGAACTGGTATTGTCACAACAGAGGCATGCATGTTGTTGCTCCAGAGAACGTTTTGTGGCATCTGAACAGTGCAAAGCCCTCCTCTAAGATGTACTGCTGAGTGAAGCATTTATAAAATCTGCCTGCACTCTTTAAAACACGACAAACACTCTTCCATCTCCAAATCTTCCTCTAGAGGGCCAAGCTGGCCTTCATTAGGGTTTCCAAAAGGCTCTTACAATAGAGGATAAAGGGCTTTAATGTCTCCTATAGGCAATATCTTTATAGCCATGTCTGCCCATCTCTAACACCCCCTTCCCATGGTGCTACATGAGGCTCATCTGAGTAAGAACTCAGGGAGATCAATGTCTTTAACACTCCTGGTCTCAGTACTAGATATTAAGTGCTTCATCCCAGCCGTGTGGCAGTCCTGAACCACTTCTTATGTTCAACCATACTTCTAAATAGTAACACCTGCTGAAAGCCACAAAGCTGCAGCCCAGGGACAACACACAAACAAAAGGGACAAAATGAAGGAGAGGCCGTCTCCTGGAGATGAAAGACAACAGCAAGGAGGGCCTTTCTTCTTTTGATGAAAACAAGAATCATGCGATGGAGACTAAAGAGCCTGCCTTCGTTCAAAAGCCACACCTGCTGTTTGCAGTGGCTGTCTCTCCACTCCCGCCGCACAGAGACGAAACAACGCTCTGTGGGCCGGAGAAACAGTTCGAACTCTCAAAGTCGGCTGGTTTCTCGTCCTGCTCATGCCCTCGCCACCAACCCGACCGCTTAAAAAAAAACAAAAAACACTGTTTTTGATGCCTATATGTAGTGCTGTTACAAGTAAAGACAGGTTACCACTGAACCCCAACGCCTTATTTAATCTGGAGATGACACTGCTAATGAAATAATAATATTTATTGTTGTTTATTAAATAAATTCAATAGGTGAGAAGACACGTTGTGTGACATGTAAATTTATTCTTTGTAATATGCTTGTGTGATACAATAGATTTCATATCTGTTTGTGAATATGTTGGTGCTGCAGTCTTCAGATTACAGGTGCATTTCAGCAAATATCAATCCCTGCAGCATATTAATTTACACAGACTGCAGTGGCTGTGCACTATCTTTAATATCCTGATAAAATAGTATAATACATCTATGTGAGGAACAGACTGAAATGTAAGACTTGATTAACTAAAAACAGGTATTATTGACACATTTTTGAGATTTCATGAATGTTCATTATAAAAGTAATAATGTCTGGGGGGAAAAAACATTTTATTTGTGTTTCACTAAAAAAAATAAAGTCATTAAACCCCCCCCCCCCCCATTTTAATTTTTGAGTGAATCAATTATTTAAATGATGCCACTGAGGACAAAACATCATGCCACAAATAACATAACATATGCTGATGTTTGCATTTTAGTTTCCCCTCCCCCCTCTTTTTTTTAAGAATATGAACAATCAGACGAAGATGCTAAATGATTCAAAATGATTTAGGTATGTATAGGCCTTAATCTGGGTATATCTACATTTAGAAATGTCACATTATTTTTTAATAAATACAATAAAAACGATTTACAATTCATGCTTTGCGTTCCTTGCTTTAAGTCATTTATCAGGCTATAAGCTGCAGCATGCAAATAGAATTACAATAGAGGTAACCATTTGGGCATGGGGTTAAGGGCCAGCTACCCGCCATACCATACCAAGAGGTATATTTAGCCTCCCATGTCCTTGCCCCCTCTGCTATGTCCCTTCACTAGCTACAGCTAACAAAGGGACCTATTCACTTTGATATACAGACACACATACACACACACACACACACACACACAGAGATCTGTCCAATGAAAGCCACAAAGCCACAGCAAAAAATGTTTTGATGGAGACATTCTTAGATGTCGATGTTGAAAATCAAAGATATAAGTCACAGCCTTGCACTTGCTGGTCCATTATGCGGTGTTCTGTGCTGTAGACATAAGGAACGCGTGCTACGGCCGTGTTCTGACCACATCAAGCACAGCTCATTTCAATAGTCAACAGATGCACAATGGAGACAGACATCATCAAACAACAAGAGGCTGATTAACCGCTACAGACTCAAACGCAGAGACACAGGTGAGACACTTTACATAACAATCAAAAACCTGAGCCACATGTCAAAGGGGGAAAAAAGGTTAATGCATCTTCCAGATCATTCCAGGCAAAATGGTATTCAAACGTTTTTCCTGGTTTAAAAATTCTAGACTTTTGAGAAGGAAAAGCAGGTGAGAGATTTCGACTTCCTCCGGTACTGGAAGTGGGTCAAATACTAACAAAAATTAAGGCCAGTGGCAGATCAGATTCTAGCGATTATAGGACAAACTCTCGCGGCTCACACAAAGTTCATAAGTCTCCCAGGAATGCGATACTATGGAAACCACTCAGCTCCTTTGTCACTAAATGACGTGAGACCAGATGTACAACACATTTCGGCATGTCACCACTACAAAGGACTGGTTGACAACACACCTTCAAATGCTGATGTGTTGGACCTGTTAAGTTATCTGGACCCTGTGAGCTCCAGTTTGTAATATTATGACGGTCACAGGGTAGCATGCAGTGATTATCTGAAGCAGATGAATTTGGGATGCCCTTGTGGTTTCTGGAGGAGTTCTGCTTGCCTTTGGGGAGGGAAACTCATTTAGCTGAACACTCACACTTTGAAACTGGAGTCAGACTGGCATTGTAACGAGCCGACGGGCACTTACCAGCCATTTAAACCCCTTACTGGTTGCTAAACTCACCCACTTTCCTCAAATGGTCAACCAACTGCCACCAATTTCGGCACCATGGGAACTGTTCCATCCTGAACACCCAAGAAAGGTTTACATTTTGGTTATGAGTTTGACAATTCTCACTTTTCCCATTCGGTTAGTGTGCTTTGATTCTTTCAGTGTCTCATTCTGTTCTCTCCTGCATAGCTTTCAGTTTTTGTTCTGTTTCAACCATGTCAGCCATTGATGTCCCACCCAAACTTTTTTTTTCTCTTTCCCCTTTTGATTCCTTTTTTATCCAGCACTACCTGCATGGAGCTGTGTAAAGAGAAGGGACAGAGGGAGGGGACACAGCGCTGACACATAAAACCTGCATTTCTCAGTTTTCAAATGTCTCATTGAGGCTCTCACAGGCTTTGATATTTTAAGTAGGTATCACAACAAAAGGGGCAACAAATGGCTGGAAAGGGCAGCTAATGGCCTTGGCCCTCTGGAGCAGAGCTGGCCCAAAAGTAAAGCCCTGTCCCATGAGTCCTATTCGGTTTCTGAGGGGCGGACCCACCTGCCTGGCTTCTCCCTGCTGCTGACCTCTGCATGACAATCATTCGGACATTCTGGTCCATTTACCATAGGACCACGAGACAACTAGCTACACCAATACAGACTGTGCCATACTTTTAGGTAATGGAGCCCTGACACACTCTCGATATGGGTTGTCTCTCCAGTGATGACGGTCTTTTATTTGAAATGTGCCCCTCAGGTGTGCTGTATTATAATTGTACAAGAAAGAACAGGTTTGATTTAATTCAGGATATCAAATTACATTCCCTACTAAGTGCAGATGACTTTATTATCTCAGGAGATACAACTGGATTTTGCCACAGTTGTGCAAAGCAAACAAGCTCTGGTCGACTTTTTAACAAGCAGTATATTTTTTACATTTTCTGAAGAAAATGTGAGTACCTGCCCATCCAAATGTCTTTATCAAGATATTTTGGGTAGTTGCAAGGGTGTAGCTAGGGTGTTCTGGGTGGTAACTTACTAGCCCAAGTCAAAAGAGCCCACTGCCAGGTCTTTCCTTCAGTGTAAGTCTTGGTGAATTTTTTTGTTATGCCATGCCAAAGTTGAATACTTCGGCATTGTAGTTTGTTCAAATCTCTAACCCTAATTATGAGCAATAGTAATTGTGATAAACATAACTAATTACATCACAAGGGTTTTTTTATCCAATAGCAAGGTGATCCTGCCATTATCTTGATACATGTAATGTCCTGTCGTAACTTAGGAAACTTTGACCATGGTGTACAGCCCACAACCCCACTCTGTATTTAAAGGGACAGTTCACACAAAAATTTTAATTCTGTCATCATGTTGTTTCAAACCCATAAGCCATTGGTTAATCTTTGAAACAGAAATTAAGATTTTTTTTTCATTGAGAACTGAGAGGTTTCTACCCTTCCATTGAAAGTCTAGGTTACCAACACTTAAAAGATTCAAAACGGTTATAAAGTCGTCGTAAAACAAGCCCATATGAATCTAGCAGTTTCATCCAAGCCTTGTGAAGAGATATGATTGCTTTATATGATAAATATTTAGGCTTTCATTCACATATGAACATATAGTCATGGCCCAAGCAGTTGTTTTGTTTTTGGCAGTGACATAAATTTTGTGTTTTGCAAAGTTTGCTGCTTCAGTATTTGTAGATAATTTTATTTTTCCACATGTTTCTATGGTATACTGAAGAACATTGATAAGCATATCATACATTTTAAAGGCTTTTATTGGCAAAAAATAATGAGTCAATATTTACATGTTTACCCTTGTTCTTCATAGCCTCTGCAATTCGCTCTGGCATGCTGTATATTAGCTTCTGGGCCAAATCCTGAATGATGGTGATCCATTCTTGCCTTATTAGTTGTCGGAGTTGATCACAATTTGTGGGCTTCTGCTTGTCCACTCACCTTTTGAGGACTGACCCCAGGTTCTCTACGGAATTGAGATCCGACGGGGAGTTGCCTGGCCACGGATCCAAAAATTCAATGTAATGATCTTCGAGCCACTACTTCAATCACTCTTGCTTTGTGACATGGTGCTCCATCATGCTGGAAAATGCACGGATCATCATCAAATTACTCATGGATTGTTGGAAGAAGTCGCTTTTGCAGGACGTTTTGATACCATTCTTTATTCATGCCAATGATTTTGGGCAGAACTGTGAGTGAGCCCACTCCCTTGGTTGAAAAGCAGCCCCACACATGGATGGTCTTAGGATGCTTCACTGTTGGCACGTCACAGGGCTCATGGTAGTGTTCACTTTTTCTTCTCCGAACAATCGATTTTCCAGTTGTCCCAAACAGTCGGAAGGGAGCTTAATCAGAGATAATAATTTTGCACCAGTCTTCTGCTGTTCAATCCTTGTACTTCCTGCAGAATTTCAGTCTGTCCTTGACGTTTTTCTTGGAGAGAAGTGGCTTCTTTGCTGCCCTTCTTGACACCAGGCCATCCTCCAAAAGTCTTGGCCTCACTGTGCGTGCATATGCTCTCACACCAACCTGCTGTGGCCGATTTTCCTGAGCAAGCTCTGCATGCTGGTGACACGGATCTGTAGTTGACTCCTCAGGAGGAGATGGTCCTGGCTCTTGCTGGACACTCTGGGACGTCCTGAAGACTTCTTCAACTGCAGTCGAACCTTTCTCTCCTTGAAGATCCGGTAAATGGTTCTTTCAGGTGCAATATTCTTGTAGCAATTTCCTTGCATGTGAGGCCATTTTGATGCAAAGCGATGATGGCTGCACGTGTTTCTTTGGAGGTAACCATTGCTAATAAGAACACAATGATTGGAAGCGCTTCTTCCCTCCTTTTATAGCAATCAGTCTGCTCTTACAATCTAATTTGTACACTCTAAAAAATGCTGGGTTGTTTCAACACAACTGTGGGTCAAATATGGACTAACCCAACCATTGGGTTACATTTTTCAATTAAATTTTTAACCCAAATGTTGGGTTAGTCCATATTTGACCCAGTGTTGGGTTGAAACAACCCAGCATTTTTTAGAGTGTATGATAGTGATTTTACCTGACGAGCCTCATTCACTCTTTCACATATGCTGCTGATATGATTAGTCAATTAATGTTAGCTGGTCATTTTGTGTCAGGATCAAAAAACA
This sequence comes from Sinocyclocheilus anophthalmus, assembly GCA_018155175.1. Taxonomy (NCBI): domain Eukaryota; kingdom Metazoa; phylum Chordata; class Actinopteri; order Cypriniformes; family Cyprinidae; genus Sinocyclocheilus; species Sinocyclocheilus anophthalmus. Next base: position 233,705 of record JADLZN010003425.1, read on the forward strand.
GTGAAATTATTATTATTATTTTTTTTTAAAGTTAATTTTTTGGCCAATGAAGCTTTTAGCAATTATTTAAAATACATCTGACCACTCTACACAATAATCTAGAAAAAATGCGAATGAACACCACAACAGCTTAAGCAGCAAACTTTGCAAAAAACTAAATTTATGTCACTACCAATACTTTTGGCCATGACTGTACATAGAGAGAATCAAACACAGAAGCCCAATAGACAAGAGTTTATAAAACATTATCAATGAAGAACGTCATATTGGTCCATTCCACTTTATTTGGGGAGCGCACATGTAGCTGGTTGACCAGCATGTTCTTCAAGAAGATGCTGGTTTATTGAGGTAGTCTTGCTGGGTGAGCTAGTTACGAAGCCAGGTAGGAATACTGACACACTAGCATCCGAAACAAATGCTACATCCCGCTATGCTGCACTATTTAGCAAGGTTACCATTTTGTTTCTCACAACAAATGTATTACATGTTGGACCTTCGAGGGCCATGTCTGGATTTTCTGTTGCTTCTACTGATCTCATTATAATAGTTACTAGCTAAATACCACCAGTTCCCAGAGACACTAATCAACACAAGACAAACATGGATGATGGCTCCTGCCGGCAAGCACCCCTTCATGGAGGTGTAGACATCGCTCCAAGCTCAGTATGATATGGGAATAGAGTCTTCAAACAGGATGTCCTGGACTTTATTGGGGTATGCTAAGCATTACAGCATCACACTTCCTCACTGGGAGTTTGAAAAAGGGATTAGTAGCATATGGCTCATTGAACAAGAGGTCTGCTTTTCATTAGCTAACCCCACCACCCAACATCATCCAACCCAGCAACCAGAAAAAAAAGCATTCCACATATGTGTGTATGTGTGTGTGTGTGTGTGTGTGAGAGAGAGAGGTCTGTTTTGGTGAGATGGGGTTCGAGTCATAAGAGGGAAATCTGGTTTTAGTTTATATATTAATTTTTTTTTCCAAAAGCAAATGTGTGATTTTGACTCCCAGACGGTCCAATTGTTGATGTATGGGAATATTAAATACAATAAAAATGGCATCGGGTTTTACTTTGGGGCACTTTACACACTAATACCATTGTAACGTGAAACGTCTTATGGAAAACAAGTGTTTTTTCTCTCACAGAGGACAAAGCATGTGAAAACGTTTCAACAAATATGGCCCCGAAGATTCTTTTGATGTCTAAGGTTGAGGAAAACTGACACTGTTTGTATAAAGGACATTCTCAAAGATGTACCCGAAAGCAATACCCCAAAGAATATACAAAAGCACACATCTGCGTAGGGCTAGCAGGATAATCTACAAGGCTAACAAGTTGTTGTGGTTGTGGCAAAGAAAGAAAAATAGAGCATTGTGCTGAAAGTAAGAGGCAGTCTCATACCATACAAAGGTTGCGTCCCAGACTCTATTTTTGGGGTGAACCAACAACACTTAACCCTTCACCTTTGCTGATGTCGACAACGGTTCCCTGCCTCCTCTCAGTCTTAATGTCACGCAAAGCGGAAAAGAGCAATAAGTAATGCCTCCTCCAACATGTCCGGCTCTACGTCTCTCTCTCGTGTCAAACTCTGCCATGACTGCACTGTCACAAACATCCAAACACCCCTCCACTTGGTATATGGGGGAATTACCCAGTGTTTGGTGGCAAATAATTAATGAGATCTGGTGTTGGAAAACATTAGCATTCCTGTGGCTAACACTGCACAGAGTTCAATACCATTTCCAAAGCCATCGTAAAAGCTGATCAGTGTAACTCTTCATGTGCTGTTTCTGGCCCTTCATAATGATTAAAATTTGATTTTATTTAAACCTGATTTCCAGATTATTTAACTTCAACCATAAAAGTTGCTAAAGAACAACTAGCTTTTGCAGTCTAATTCAAAATGGGTGGATTGTAAGTTAGCACACACAAACACATACTCTAGGGTTACCACCCAGCATGTCAAAGGTATCAGAGGATTTTAAGCCCCCCCTCCTTGCCTCGAAACCAGAGAGCAAGGCCACTGGCCTCTAGCTTTACAGTCTACAGCTCCATAACACCTGTTCTTAGTCCGACTGACAAACAATTGTGTCATTATTCACTGGCCAAAAAGACAGCTTGACTGCATCTCCGCCACAGCCAGCTCCCATGCCCTCAGTAGCATTTAGGCCATAGCGAGGTGATACTGATTGAGTTTACCAGCTCTGTTTGTTTATTTAGTCGGCTCTAATGTGTCTAGTTTTGCAAAGATGTGTCTAGTTTTGAATGTACTTAGAATCAGGTACTTGTAACAAGTTATATTTACTGTGAATTTGCAACGTGATAATCTGTTGGAATTGCTAAAGGTTTGCACATTTTAGGACCTTTCGCACCGCGGGTACCTTTTCATAGTACCAGAACTAATTGTACAACTGGTACTACCCGTGACGTAAGTAGACATTGATTGGCCAAACGCATACGAAAACACCCTCACCCCCTATGATTTAAAATGCTGTGTAAACATATTGTAAACATTGTCAACTTATTTCGCAAGTTTGGAGAACAGTGATAGATGGACGGACTCTGATGTGCAGGCACTTGTAGCAAATGTAGCTCTGCCAGTTGTCTTTGGAGATTCTTAGTCCTCCTTTCCGTTCTTTCAATCGCTTTACGTATACGTCGACATTTCATGTCCATTATTGTGAAACCTGTGAGACACATCAAAAACACAGCTCCGATCACAGTGTTCTCCATCCTCCTGTTGTTAATTTTGTTCTTCTTTGTTTCTGTTGTTGAATGACGCGCACAAATGACGTCGCTGTCGACCAGCTAACGTCACTTCTTAGTACATACTCTCAGTGCGAATGCAACCCTTTAAACGGTGCTGGAAAATAGTTCGCGCAAAATCGTCCCAGTACTTTAGTACTGTACATTTAGTTCTGGAACTAAAGCAGTGCGAAAGGCCCTTTAGATTAATTTAGCCAATTTATCATTATGCAGTGCATTCAACCCTTATTGTTCCACTCAAGATTACTGAACGTGTCGTCCTATAAATTAAATAAATATAAACGGCAAACTATTTCAAGAGACACGTTTTCTGAAATAACTTGAAGAAAGGACAATGCCATGGAACAACCAGAGATTAAGTGCTGTGTCCAAGGGCATAATGGTGATCGGCCAGGAGGGGTAAGGCGTACAGCATAGGTTGTCCCTGCCTGAGTTCATGGCCTCCTACCTGAATGTTACAAGAATAGTTTCTTTACTATTAGGTCACTATTACGTTATACAGTAACTTATTTTATGTAATTAAGCACAGGATACTATTTTTCCCAGTAAATTAGCGAGTTATTGCAGCAGCATTAGCCATTCTTATAGTTTTGACAAGTGGCTATGTCTCCTACAAGAGTTCTAGGACAAGTCTTTGTTAAAAAGTGAATTCAATGTTAATCCTAATCCCCCTCTTCAAAGCCAGCATTCAGGCCTGTACAGAGACAAAACCTCTGCTCTGCTGTTGCCTCTTTCTATGTATCTGCTGCATAGAGTGTATTTAGCATTGCAACAAGTGATTAATGCGTCACAGGGTCTAGTTTTTTTTTATTTAATTTATTATAAAATGCATAAATGTATGCAGAATACTAAAGTAAAAATCTCTTTGTAATACTGTACTTTAAGACTCGGCCCTTTAATAATAGCTGATGCAACAACAATTTCAATATTTACACAAATCTATAGAGTCTTACTGTGACATAAAACTGAACATACAGTGAATGTTGTCTTGGAAGAAACCAACAACTCTGGAATCTTTAAATAAAAGTTGTTTTTTTGGTTCCTTGAAGAACCTTTATCATACATATAACTTTTCCATTGCACAAAAGGTTCTTTATAGTGGAAAAACATTTCTTCAGATGATATAAAATGTTCTTTACACTGCTCACTGAGAGGTTCTTTGGGGAACCCAGAATGGTTCTTCTATGGCATCACTGTGAAAACCCCCCTTTGGGACCTTTATTTTTAGTATATAGAGCAATTTGTGGATTTCAAATGTGTATTCATTTAGGTCATCTGGTTGTGCTTCAGAACCCATGTTTTACATTGGATACCAAGATGGAAACAAACAGCACCAAAACTATAACCATATTTAATGTAGCCTGGGTTGTAATTTCTTGTATATTTCATAGTGGTTTCCAAGGATGATGGCCTATCTCGCAATGCTAATGCTGATGGATAAATGGGTGCCAAAATACCATAGGCCTAAATAGACAGGTCTGTTTAGCATGCTAAGGCTATATTTTATTTTATTTTTTGCTTTCTCTAACTATACATGATCATGGATTTGCATTTAGCATTGTTTATCCACAATTTCTTCACAACCTTATCTGAAAAGACCTGCAGCCCATTTTTGGGTCGTGATCAACCAGTTCCACTGGTTTAGCTGTCATTATCATGTACTTTGGCAATGCTTCATTTGTGAAATATATTTAGGTCTTATGAATCAAAGACTGCTACAACTATTTACCAGTGTCACACGCTGGAGTTAGAACACTGTGACCGGAAGAGGCCAAGGAAAGAAGATGCCTAGTGACACTATATGATCAGACAACAAGGTGGCTTTTAACTAACTAACATAGCTTACTGTGAGTTATATATACAACATTATACAACTGCTCACGGTTAAAGAGATTTTTTTTATTATTTGCAAATAAGTATATATTGAAAATGAGGTGGCGAGATAGTTTACACCTCCCACATCTGCTGCACGTAAAGCAGTATATCCAGTTTCATGGTCATTACTGAGAGCCACATTCAGCCTGGTTTGCATTGCAGTGTTTCATGATGCCACATTGGATGGAGGAAGAGTGAAGAGTCCCATTTCTTGTTGAGGTTTAGAGGTTGTGTAAAACTGGGATTTGTCACTCATGTGTGGACAGATCCTGGAAACAGATGTGCAAAATTCAACCACCAGTCAATCACTCTTACCACCTCAATCCCCAACAAACATATTCATCTGAATTTGACACTTGACAACATGTTACAGTGGCCTAGATTCACTCTGCCCTCTGAGTGAACCAAAGTACTTTGCCTTTGACATTTTTTCACACTGTAGGCATATAGTATTCAGCTTTACATTGTACAAGCACCTTTCTCTGAAAATTCAGAATATAATAGCATCAGGTTACAAAAATATGTTACTCTTGAAGTAAACATTGTATTGATTTGACACAAATTTTTGATAAATAATAATTATTCAAATATATTCAACTTCAATTTCTAATTTTCTTCCAACTTTCTCCATTTTCAAAATAAATAAATAAATAAAAATGAAGAAACTGTATAATTGTGTATATACATACATTATAGATAAATCATAATATACAAAAGATAATTGAGCTTCACAAATTAGAAAGTGACTTTAAGAAAAGAGCTAGAGCAGGGAAAATTCCCATTTCCACCATCAGGGCAATAATTAAGAATTTCCAATCAACAGAAAATGTTACAAATCTGCCTGGAAGAGGACGTGTGTCTATACCATCCTAATGCACGGTGAGGAGGAGAGTGTGAGTGGCTAAAGACTCTCCAAGGACCACAGCTGGAGAATTGCAGAGTCTCAGGGTCAGAAAACCTTAAAAAATAAAATAAAATCAAACAGCACCTACACCACATGTTGTTTGGGAGGGTTTCAAGAAAAAAAAAATCAAGAAAATGCTCTCATCCAAAAACAATCCCCAGCATATTCTGTTGTCAGACACAACTGGAACTTCAAATGGGACTGGCTTCTATGGTCAGATGTAACAAAAAAATTTGCTTTTCAGCAACAAACTCAAGATAGGTTTGGTGCACACAGGAGCAAAAAAGTACCCCATATGTACAATAAAAATATACTGCTGTATCTTTAATGTTATGGGCCTGTTTTTCTGCCGGAGGTCCAGGACATCTTGTTTAGACACATGGCATATTTTATTCTATCAAATACCAACAGATAAAAAAAAAAAAAAAGTGACTGACTCTGTTAGAAATCTTATAATGGGCCATGTTTGGATCTTCCAACCGGACAATAATCCAAAAACAAACCTTAAAAACAACACAAAAATGGGTCACTGGGCACAAAACCAAGCTTCTGCTATGGTCATTCCAGTTCCCTGAGCTGAACCCTATAGGAAGTGAGTGTGGTGAACTGAAGAGGAGAAATGCCATCATGGAGCTGGGAATCTGAAGGTTCTGGAGAGATTCTGGATGAAGGAATTTTCTCTGATCTCTTGTCAGGTGTTCTCCGAACTCATCAGGCATTATAGGAGAAAACTCCTATAACTATTTTGGCAAATGGTTTCAAAAGGTATTGAATAAAAGGGTACCGTTAATTGTGTCCAATGTGTATTAGAGACAAACAAACATTTGTGTCATAATGATATTTCCCCCAATTTAAAATTCTTATTCTCCAATGAAAGGTTAGATTTATGTGAATTTTTTAATAAAAGATCAAAATGATTAACAATGCAGATTTATTTCACAGCCTTCTTTGATCATATTTACCAATATGATGTGCCAATAATTCTGACCACGACTATATACAGTGGGGAAAAAAAGTATTTACTATTTAGTCAGCCACCAATTGTGCAAGTTATCCAACTTAAAAAGATGAGAGAGGCCGTAATTTTATCATAGGTATACTATAACGATGAGCAGATAAAATGAGAAAAAAAAAATCCAGAAATTCACATTGTAGGATTTTTAAAGAATTTTATTTGCAAATTATGGTGGAAAATTAGTATTTGGTCAATAACAAAATTTAAATCTCAATACTTTGTTATATACCCTTGTTGGCAATGACAGAGGTCAAACGTGTTCTGTAAGTCTTCACAAGGTTTTCACACACTTGCTGGTATTTTGGCCCATTCCTCCAGGCAGATCTCCTCTAGAGCAGTAATGTTTTGGGGCTGTCGCTGGGCAACACGGATTTTCAACTCCCTCCAAAGATTTTCTATGGGGTTGAGATCTGGAGACTGGCTAGGCCACTCCAGGACCTTGAAATGCTTCATACGAAGCCACTCCTTCGTTGCCCGGGCGTTGTTTGGGATCATTGTCATGCTGAAAGACCCAGACACGTTTCATCTTCAATGCCCTTGCTAATGGAAGGAGGTTTTCACTCAAAATCTCAAGATACATGGCCCCATTCATTCTTTCGTTACACGGATCAGTCGTCCTGGTCCCATTGCAGAAAAACAGCCCCAAAGCATGATGTTTCCACCCCCATGCTTCACAGTAGGTATGGTGTTCTTTGGATGCAACTCAGCATTCTTTCTCCTCCAAACACGACAAGTTGAGTTTTTACCAAAAAGTTCTATTTTGGTAAACATTCTCCCAATCCTCTTCTGGATCATCCAAATGCTCTCTAGCAAACTTCAGATGGGCCTGGACATGTACAGGCTTAAGCAGGGGGACACGTCTGGCAATGCAGGATTTGAGTCCCTGGCGGCGCAGTGTGTGACTGATGGTAGCCTTTGTACTTTGGTCCCAGCTCTCTGCAGGTAATTCACTAGGTCCCCACGTGTGGTTCTGGGATTTTTGCCCACAGTTCTTGTGATCATTTTGACCCCACGGGTGAGATCTTGCGTGGAGCCCCAGATTAAGGGAGATTATCAGTGGTCTTGTATGTCTTCCATTGTCTAATAATTGCTCCCACAGTTGATTTCTTCACACCAAGCTGCTTACCTATTGCAGATTCAGTCTTCCCAGCCTGGTGCAGGTCTACAATTTTGTTTCTGGTGTCTTTGACAGCTCTTTGGTCTTGGCCAAACTTGAGTTTGGAGTGTGACTGTTTGAGGTAGTGGACAGGTCTCTTTTATACTGATAACGAGTTCAAACAGATGCCATGAATACAGGTAACGAGTGGAGGACAGAAAAGCCTCTTAAAGAAGAAGTTACAGGTCTGTGAGAGCAGAAATCTTGCTTGTTTGTAGGTGACCAATACTTATTTTACCGAGGAATTTACAAATAAATTCTTTAAAAATCCTACAATGTGATTTCTGGATTTTTTTTTCTCATTTTGTCTTTCTTAGTTGAGGTATACCTATGATGAAAATACAGGCCTCTCTCATCTTTTTAAGTGGGAAACTTGCACAATTGGTGGCTGACTAACTACTTTTTTTCCCCACTGTATAGAGAGATATTATATATAGATATATATATATACCTTTTCATACTATATAATATAGATTACTACCTATATCTACCCTATATATAATAATATATAAATTATAAAAGTAATCTCAGTGTTCAAGAAGAACATTTTCATTCATAATTGTGGTGGGGAAAGCAGATTAACATCTGTTTCGGGTGATTCAATTACAAGTGGTCAGCCGAGACAGATTGCCATTTACACCTGGTATTAACAAGCATCTTAAATGCGTCTCTTGTGACCACTTGCGATCAGACTTTGTTGAGGAGAGGCTCTCTGATTCCATAACAACATCTTACCATGTCAATGTGTCACTGAATGTTAATGTCAGGCATGTCAAAAATGCTCTGTGAAGTGTTGTGCATGTTAAGCCACAACTAACAAGAAGCATAAACATTACGAGGTCTTGCTGTCTTTTAGACCATTGAAAGACATCAGCAAACAATACCATGGTGTTAAGTGCTTTCAAGACAGGATTCTGTCAGCACTCCAATTTTGCACTGGGAGCACGTTCACGCTTTCTGACTAAGCTGGAAAACCACAATAAATAAGATTAAGTACAGAGAAATCCATTTAACTATGCTTAGTGGCTGTTACTTCCTAGAAAATCTAATGGGACTGGGAACCGTTATGAAAACATGGGTTGATCCTAGGGGTGACAGGCGTGTGGTGGCTGCACGTGGCCCTCTTTGGGTCACTGTGGCCTCCGTCATCACCCTTGTGAGACTGCTCACGTATGTTAGCACAGGCAGAATCGTAAGTCTAGGGACTGAAGCACATAGCTATTCCTATCCCACCATATCAGTGTTTTTCCATTACAGCTTCTGATAAATATATAATCTGTTTTAATGCATTTGTTGTTAAATACAAACAAATCCTAAATAAAATGATGAAGCAAATAAATATGAAAATTCTGCCATGATTTTCTCACCTCCATGTCTTTCCAAACCGGTATGACTTTCTTTCTTCTATGGAAAACAAAGCATGATATTTTGAAGAATGTTGGGGGTCCAAACAACATTGAGGTCCAATGACTTTCATTAGCTATGTTTAATAATCCATTAGTAATCGGATAGATGAATCTTCATGTAAACACCTCAACTGATTCAATAATAAGACCACTGTTTACATATGTTTTACTTTTTACAAACTTGCATATATTTATTTACGTCTTATGAACTGGTAAGTGGAGGAGACTTAATATTTACTAAATATTTGCTAAAAAAACCTATTCCTATTTTCTTTTGTGTTCCACAGAATAAAGAAAGTCTTACAGGTTTGGAACAGGTTTGAGTAAATGCTGCTGACTGAATTTTCATGTTTGGTTGAACTATCCCTTTAACATATATTGTGATAACAGTTGTATGTGTGTGTGCTCACAAGTATATTTAAGGAGGCATAGAGAAGAACAAAAGGTGTGTGAAAGTAAAAGCTCAGAGAGGGTCCATATAAATGTTGCCATGAAGTTTTGAAAAGGAGAAATGGGAACAATGCAGTTTGCAGCAAACACTCCTCTGCCATCCATCTTTTACACAATCAACATGGCCCTTTCACATGCACTGGCCCCTGCTGGGGACCCCATCCCCTCTGTCAATGGCCTTATATTTAAGGGAAATTAGGTGACATTGAGTTTCAAATGAGTCATTGACAGCTGCTTCGTCACTGTCGGTCTAAGCAGTGAGCTGTTCAGCGGTGGCATGACATTGTTTTCCTGCTCCACTGGAGAGCGGAATAGAAAGAGCAGGAAGGGACGGTACTGTACTGGAGAGCGTAGCTCAAGATTCGGACAATAACAGAGGACGAAATCGACCGGTTTTGCCACATACAAACACAAATCACTTTGCATGTGTTTGTCGAAACACGCATTTGTGGCAAATGAAAAATGTGCTGATTGATTTCTTCGCTCAGCATGTTCTCCCCCTCGCACCCTGAGCACTCAGTGTGACAACCATTGATGCCTTATACAGTTACAGGCCACCACAATCATTTTACTGTTGGAAGGTGCAGAGAAATCCACTGTCCTCCCAAAAGGTATTTGAGACCTGCAGCTAAGAATCAAAGGGCTGCAGAGGTATAAGGAAGACCTATCTGGTTTCAAGACGAAGTGTGGGAGAGGAATAGAGAGAGTGTGAGAGAGAAATTAAAACGCAGGGAGAGAGAGAGCGCAGGAGAGAGAGAGAGAGAGAGAGAGAGAGAGAGAGAGAGAGAGAGAGAGAGAGAGAGAGAGTGCTGCTGGCTTTGAGCCGTCACTGAGATTTATGAAAAGTGTGTGTCATGAGCTACATGATCCGTCTCTTGGGAACTGGAATCAGTATTAAGGGTGTTGCATTAAAATCAGTTCAAAGCAAATAAAAGTGTCCTTTGGCATGTTCAACCCTGACAGATAAATTGGGTGTGTCTTGACCACAGAAATCAATCCAACACTTCTGACATCTCACAGGCTATGAAATGGAAAAGGTGCAATGAGGCGCTACGGTCAGCGTTTATAAAATCATCCCGTAAATCTCCCCTTCCAATGTTCTGCTGAAAAGCCGATGGCCGAGGATGGGATGTGGGGTTCTGCTAAGGGCTCTCTGGCAAAAGAATAAGACAAATTCACATCAGTGAGCAGAAACGGTTAACATACTCGTGAAAATGCTTTGTATTTAAAGGGGTCAACATTTTTTCCAAACCAACCTGAGATAATGAGGTATGAGAATAAAGTGGTTGCCAATTTGTTTGCAGTGCGTTGAGACTGTACGGGAGTTCTTTCTGAGCCCCTGACAAGCAGGTGAGATCAAAGTAAACCCGGACAAAAGGGGCTCAACAGTGATTTGTCAGGGGACGAGAGGCATTCCCGTCTGGCTCTAGCCAGTCAATCTTTAGTAATATGTGGTAACATGCACACTAAGTTTATTCAATTCAAATTATTGTTTTACATCACAGAATCAACCAGAACAAAATACATTTTTAAAATTTATATCAGTGTACAATATGTAATTGTTAATATGACTTTAAGAATTTGCATTGTATATACGTTTGTGTAATGAATAAAGAAATATTAATGGTTAATTATATGTTAGTAAATGATAAGAGTAAATACTTGCTCCATCCATTTGAACTGTGCTTTGTCCTTTTAAAATTTTAAACAACTGAGTGACAATCAAGATCGACACTGGTCAGTATATTTTTGCAGATAAAAAAAAGGTTAAATATCGCAACATATTACTACGTGATCTGTAAAAATCAGAAAGGAGGTGTACTGGAGTCTAACATATTTCATTTAGCAGTGACTTGTGTAGTTGTGTGCTATGTATCTCAAATATTTATGTAATATTCCCATGTCTGTATGTTACACGTTTATACCATACATTTAACTTATGCCATAATTTAATGTGGAGTACAAAGATTGCCGGCTACACTTCCAGGGTAGAAAACACAGACATTTTAAATGTTAGGCATGAAGTAATAGAATTTACTTTTTCAAAATCATTATTATGACACACCCTTATTTAATTTCAAACATTTGAATTCAAAATGATACACATATAGTACATATTTTAATCCAACAAATACAGAAAGACAAAAAACACATGCAAATATGAAATGTAAGTATGAAAATTTTACATACACTCATTTTTTTTCTTCATTTCTTACCTATACACTGTCTTAAATTGTTTTAATCTTTGGGGGTATTTCTACTCAGCAAGATATTATTAGACTTTTTGAACATGTAGATGATAAACTTGTGTACATACTATATATTATTATATATCAAATTGAACAAGAGAAACTACTTATTCTGATGATACCAGTTCTGTCATTTAAAATATATTAATTTACACACAAATCCGATTATAATCTATCAGGATAGTGATTTCACCCCTACTGCTCAAACTGATTAAACTGCTAGCGTTACAACCCATCCAATTTTCCAATAGACCCCAATTTCCCTCTGTTTAATTTAAAAAGCAAAGGGTCTATGTCCCCCCCCCCCCTCTCATACTGATTATTACTGCTGGGCTTTGTGGGCGGCTGTGGGCCGTAATTAAAATACTTCTAGAAAGAAACAGCCGACCACATCAGAAATGCAACCCTCTGTCAGGATCAAACCACATCAAGAGCGTCTCTCTCAGAGATGGTCACCAGAGCGGCTCGTGATGTACATCAGTAGACTCATAAACTAGCCCAATCATACTCTCCGTCTAGTCACACACACCGGGGCTGCAGCGACTAATAAGTTATTAGCAGCAGCTACCTGTTTTAAAACTGTTTGACAGTCAGGGACGCCAAGTAATGCATGCAAAGAGAAGATGAATGAAGGGTGCCTTCCCACGAGGTTTTCTATGCGCTGGTGTGTTACGCCAAAGGGCAGGGAGATTTGTAGATGATGGTGCCAATTACGAGAATGGTAACCATAATGCGACCAAGATGGAAACAATTTAGGCAGAAGTCATTTGCCTGTTACTCTTCCACCCACTAGCAGCACACACCAGGAGCTTGAGTGTAAGTGGCTGTAGGGCTTTGAGTCGCACTTGCAGGCTGGTTCCTGAGAGAAGATGCATGTCAGCTACCGCAGTTTTAGTTTCCATGGCCTGCCAGATTGATAAAGACAAAAAGAATGGAATATGCCTTTTTTTTCCCCTCCCAAAATCAAGATAGAAACTTCGGGAAACGGCATTTGGATTTCTTCTTCTCAAATGACAGGGAAATGTAGCTGCATGTTTTCTGTAGCCTACTACGGATTGCAATGAAGAGGAAAACAGGTCTTGATCGATTTATTCCGAGCATCATCCTAACTAGCTTAGTCTCACAAACTGTGCTTTATAGCCTATCAAATATTTTGAAGGAATGATTGAAATGTACTTCTACAGAAAGCATTCCGCATCAATGTAATATCGCATTAAAGCTGTTATAGATTTAACGGGGTTTGGACGTGCCTGAATCATGATTAGGTTCATATTTAAAAGAATAAAATCGCTGTTAATTACTGTGCACCTAATAAGCAAATGAACCGCGTAAAACAGCTATTTATTTCTCTTATAAATGCATTACCAATGTTTTACCGTGAACTTTTCCCGTTGCAAGTGACTTACTGATTTATCTAGTCGATTGTCTAGACTTTTTTTTGTCACTGTTTTATATTATGAGTCAGAAACATTCCATACATAAATGTGGATCATTGAAAGCCACGTGCGTATGTCTATGAATGTTAACATCACTGTTGAAATGAGCCAACAGGCATGAAAAGAGAATCAATAGCGGCTCTCCCAGAGGCCAGTGTTCATGCTTAAATATAATTTTCGGATCTTTCAAAAGAAGCAAACTCTGCCCTGGGATGGCTGTCTCTTTGTGATGCGGTTTTCCGCTGTAAGCCACCGTGTGTAGTGCTGTGTAATTTTATCCACGCTGCAGCCTCATGGTTCACACAAGACTGATACCTTGCCTCCCCTTTTCCTTTGTATCAATTGGTCGGGGTTCGGGCTATTGTTGCAGGAGGGCTCTTTTATTTCTGTGCACACTGTCGATCAGCGAAATCTCACGATAGGCTCCCTGTGAAACCGACTGGCTGTTTTCTCCTCCTCGGTCAGACACAGTCTGCTTGGAGAGCAGAGTGGAACCCATGGGCACCAACGAGGCGAACCCATGTTGTTGCCACCAAGCCGGCTCTAAGAGATGACCGCGACATATTAAAAAGAGGACAGGGGGATACAGCAAGTTTTTATTTTAATGTTCAGTTGACTGGATCAGTGACAAATTATACTTCTTTGATGGGACCCCGTGTGCCAGCTCTTTCTATTCCAGCGAGATTTTACCGATATCCCGCCATGCCACAATGGTTATAATTCTGCTCTTGTTGTTACTGAGCTCCTTGGATCCGAGTTTACAGGAATCTCTGGCTCCGAGGCTGACCAGGACCCCAAGGGCGCCTTGTGCCAGGGGCCAGGCGTGTGACCCAAGGCAGCGGCGAGATGCTGGTGGACGCGGCGGGGTTTACGAGCACCTCGGGGGAGCTCCAAGACGCAGGAAACTTTACTGCGCCACAAAATATCATTTGCAAATTCACCCGAACGGAAAAATAGACGGATCTCTTGACGAAAACAATCCTTTCAGTGAGTAAACCGTTCTCGGGTTTCATATTTGTGAATGTCAATTTCTGTGCTGTAAGATCAGAGCCCATGAGACTTGCGTAATTGTGCAAATGTACATTGGGAAACATTGTGCGCCGATAATATTCGGGAGGCGCCTTGCGCATTAAATAATTAACATCGAACAATAATTCACCCTGTCCGGCATGCATTAAATTGACGGATATAAAACATTTTAAATGAGCATTCTTACCACAGTAAATTGAAGATTAAGGTAACGATGAGAGCACTTTTGCGGACTGCACAACTTGTAACTAAAAGCTAAAAATTAGGTCTTGAAAATAAACCAACCAGTTAGAAAAGAAAACTGCACTGCATTATGTTGAGAAGAGACATTCCAAATTACTTCTATTGCATAATTTACATCGTAAAGACAATTGTCAGATAGTGGCATATTTCGTAGCCTACATTACAATCTTAAATTATCGTTCTTTAAATTACAGCATTCGTTTATCTGTCTTAGTTTTCCAATTAGTCAAATCCGAGTGCCCTCATGGACAATTACCATATGAAAACAGGATTCAACAGACAGTTTAACATAATGACTTGGACAACGGATGTGTTTATCCAACGTAAAAGGATGATTATTCGAATGAGAGCCATTAATCAGCAGAAAAAAGGGATGAATAAACATCCTCTTTAAGAGGCGTTTAGTGTCTGTGTATATTTAAACTGACAACGTTGTGTGACTCAATCAACGAAAAACTTGCGTATAAATAAAATAAAATACAATTAAAAATAGCATATGCCACAATATTTAGGCTACATTTAAACATATTGAAAAACATACATTCCCATGCTTAATTATTTTATATTAAACGTGGGTTAGATTGTAGGGTTAAAGCAAGTGCTTAATGATAGGCTATATTTATTAATAAGTTTAAGACATAAATCAATAATTGTTATTTATAGAAAAATATATTAATTGATATTATAAATAAACGTAATTATATTATGCATATGATAACACTTCTAACAGTAACTTGTATATAGCAACACAAATTAGCAACACAACTAATCGAATACAATAAATGTATGAGTGAATACAATTACAATTTCAAACATTAGCTAAAATATGACAGATTTGTGAAAACTCGTGAACGACCTCGATTGACCTTGTATTGAATCCTACAAATGTTTATGCTAGTTGAAAAGCAAGTGTAAATGATTTTCCCCATTTCTAGAATGCGCACTAACTAGTGCGCCACTCTTTTTCTAGGTATACTCGAGATCACAGCTGTGGACGTCGGTGTCGTGGCTATCAAGGGCCTGTTTTCAGGAAGATACCTGGCTATGAATGAGAAAGGACGTCTGTATGCTTCAGTAAGTGTTATGTCACGTCGGAAAATCAAGTAGCTGAAATTCGGCTAGCTGTAGGATCAGATAACAAGAAGGGCTATTTGCGGCTATCGCCACATGGTGGTGTTTTTCATGCGGAACGAGCATGCCCACATGCTGCTAGATTACTGAGAGCTTGATTACTGAGCTTTGTTTCGCTCACTGGGGACCTTGTCATTGACATTTCTGGTCAGCAGAGAGTGATAACCACATACAAGCTTCTTACTTTTGCCAGATTACAGTAAGTGCTTGAGATGCTGAGAATTCAAATGTGGAGATTTTGGACCAGGCTAAATGTTGACTTTTCTACAAAATGGAGATGACTTCTTGTTAAAGAAACATTGAAAGTTTTTGTGGGCGCACTGGACCACCTTGTTCCAGGTCCAGTCATGAATGTCAAAATCAAAAATGTTACAAAATAAAGTAATAACATATTTGAACCCTTTCAGGAAGTCTTCAACCACGAGTCTGAGTTTCTGGAGCGCATTCATGAGCTAGGCTACAACACCTACGCATCACGGCACCATGCTACCACCCAGCCTCCCCCAACAGGGTCCGGGGCAGGGGGTGGCAAGCGACGTGCCAGTTCTAAGAGGCAGTGGTACGTGTCCATCAATGGAAAGGGCCGGCCCAGGAGAGGATTTAAGACACGGAGCACAGACAAAGCTTCCCTCTTCTTGCCCCGTGTTCTGGGCAACAAGGACCACGAGAATGTGCGCAAGCTCAGAGAGAGCCAGCGGCACCAGGCCGGCTCTCACAGAGCCCCTGTGGGTCGGGCAGAACGCAGAAGACGACGACACAGGGGCTCCAAGGGCCACAGCAGAAGGGCTGACATTTAACACTCTCTTGACACAGATGGAGAAAAGATCCAAAGCCACTGAGAGTCCAACAGACCAAAGGAGTCACATGGAACAATTTTCTCAGGAGAGAATGATTTAAAACAAAAACTACAACTTCTGGGGGAGTTATGTGTCGAGAAGGGCCGAGAACGAAGAGAAACATCCTTTTTCTTTCACGTTTAAAGCCCAGCATTTGAAACACAATGACAGTCCAGATAGGTTCATGTGACCAAATTTAACACTACTGAAAGTTTTGTCTTTTGCATTTTTTTTTTATGGTCACACTTTTTGAAGTCTTTTCTGCTAAAGACGTGTAATTATTGTACATAGCTGTACAGTCATTTACCTTTTTTTTATGTGAGCAAGATAACATAGAGTAAATGTTTGTAATGTTAAATTAGGATATTGTACAAGTGCTTGACAATGCCGATGATGCGTTATGTATTGGACTACGGCTTTTATAGGTGGTGTACAGACAAGCACTTTTTCCTTTTTGAAGTATGAAGTAGTAAACAAAGATCCATACACATAAAACAGATGCTTTTTAACTCACATGTGATAGGCTACTGTTCTTAAACTGCAATCAGGAGTACTTTGTATATTACTAATGTAATACATATTTATTTTGTTGATATGTTTTTAAGTTATTGATGACATAGTTTCTACACTTCCAAATATCAAAGATTTTCTTCAGAAGAGATTAATAGTTACCATTGTTAGAATAACACTGTTATCTTTGAACAGCCGAACAATCCCATAAGAGTAGACTCTTCAGTTTCCTATTTCTTAATACAAATTTGAGTCTAAATATATGTAATGACATCAGCTCTGAAGCATAGTTTTGATAAATGGCATATGTATCGAACACTGTAAACTGAGTAATGCATTAAAACGGCATTGTTTGACACTGAAAGCTAAACATCTTGAGGAATGTCACCAATAAATTATATGAAAGTATATATATATACATTTTTTTTGGCGAAGCATATATGATACAGTGGCATTTTGGACAAAAGACTACAGAGCGAATGATCAATGATATTTTATTTGGTTCCCACCTTATGTGTTCTCTGTTTCTAGAATACAATACATATTATATGGACCTTAATTAAAACTTTGACAGCTAAATGAATGACAATGGCTGCAGACATATTCATTGCAACTGTGATAGGGATCGCATAGGTAGTCTCTCAGCGGTTCAGAAAAAAGGGACTCCCTCTTGGGACCATCCCCCCTTTCTCCTATAACTGCCTCAAGTGGCATCATCTAGAAGAAAAGAAAATAATAAAAAAAAATCGATGGGAGAAAAGCAAAACACGACTACTTTGTAAAATATACTCATATAAAATACGATTCTTTTTATTATTTGAATACTTATTTGCTGTAACAACGTTTGTTTTGCACGAAGAGCGGCTACTTGCAAGAACAGAGATCTGTGCTTTTGAAATCTTTAGGAGAAAAAAAAGATGTGTTATTCTATACTTCGCAGCTTTGAAAGCTTCCTGGTGGTCACAATGGCATATCTCTGGGGGAACCTGGGAAGCCGTGCCGCTTGAGATATTCTTCTTCCTTTTTCTAGAGCCTGTGATCTGAGAAACAAGGCAATCCCCGATGAAAAAAAATATGTCTTAGAAAGTGTAACGCGTTGTATAGTTTGTTATGAATGCCAAACTCTAATATTACTTAACAGGAATGCTGGACTCTAGATAAATGGAACTGTTTGAATGAACCTTTGTCTTGCCCTCCTGATAGCTTATTTTTCACATTCATATATGCATAAATAGCCTACATGAGAGGCGAGATCAAAGCTTTCCGCAACGTCAAATATTATATTCTATAATCGCTATATTAATCAGAAACCGAGGAGTGCTGTCTTCCCTCACTTGGCCAATGCAAATAAAGGATAGCACCAGCTTTATGATACGTATTACACATAATACAAATAACAGGTTTGCTCTCAAATTGATGGATAACAGATTATTCAGATTTACGATACATTTTTCTAAAAACAAAGGCTGCATTTGGATCCAGAAACGCTTGCATAAAGACTGATGTCATATAAAAAACATTCCATTAACAACTTTTCAACACAGTTTTAGACTTTTTTAAGAAAAAAAAAAGAAAAAAAAAGGATTTCAGTTTCTATTTATGCATCACTGAAGTAAATGACCAAATGAAACATTTGCCAACTCAAGAGCCTAAAAAAGGCCAAATAAAAAAATTAAATAATAATAATAATTGTATTATGACACTTGTTTGCTTATTTAAACATAAATCTGAGGACCAGAAGAGGTTACAAAAATATTTTAAGCCACTGAAATTACAAAACTCACTCTGTCCAAAACAATTCGTTGAACCTGTGTGCAAAGTTGTTCGTGCTCTTTGGTCCTAGTTCTAACTACCTATTCAGGCACACGACGCCCCTATTAGTTCTGTGGCATATAACAAGTAAACAGAGACCCAGGGGTTAAGGTTCAGCGTCCCGATCAAGCAACTTCTGATGACCTGCCTTCAATAATGATGCGTCTGCCGCCATGTCGAGGGCATATAAGCGCTCATTAACCCTGCTGCCAAAAATAAACAAAAAAAAAACATAAGGCCATAAGATCGGGCTGTCTAACCCTAACCCTAACCCTAACCCATCTTGAGATTACACCTCATGTATAGAATTTAAAAATAGAAAAGTGTACAAGCAAGCAAACAAACAAACAAATAAATAACTATTATTATTATTTCCAAAACAATTCTGATTTTTAAAAAAAAAAATTTAAATCCATTGATAATTAAATTACCCAACGAGTGCTTTCTCAGAAATTACTTCAAGCCGTGCACTAGTGAAAACCACTCCAATTAAAATCACTGCGATTCAGTCTCTTTCTTCTCCGACCCGAGGGCCTCAAAGGGCTGCTCCTCGTGCCCATCTAATTGGTATCGTCAGGAATTCCTCAAGTATTGACCCAGCGGAGCCTGAGGGGTCTTTGTTCGTACAGACAGGCCTCCTACTGGCCATCTCTGTGGACCTTGCAGAGTTGCTGACCTCTGAACTAACATCACACCATATTGCTTCCAGTTTGACTATTTTAAGTGATATGCTACATTTATTAATGCTAATAGCTTATCAGATAAAATGACACAGAATCGACTGTTAAGATGTAAAATGCTTCATATTTTAGACTAAGCTACACTCTAAAAAATGCTGGGTTGTTTCAACCCAACTTTGAGTCAAATATGGACTAACCCAACCGTTGGGTTAAATTTTTACATTAAATTTTTAACCCAAAAGTTGGGTTAGTCCATATTTGACCCAAATTTGGTTTGAAACAACCCAGCATTTTTTAGAGTGTACTTTTCTGGGATATTACTACAAATACCATTATAATAGATTAGGCTACATAGGAGACGAAGAAAATGCTCTGAGTGAAGTAATGGTTGAGTTATAAGCACAGGCTTTAAAAAAGCATTGAAATAAATTCCACTAACAGCACAGCACAGCAAACGTTTCTGTCTTTATTAAATAAAGCGATTTGTAAGCATCACAGTAGGCCTAATTGTCTGGGGGAAATAATTGCTATTTGAATTAGTTACACTAACACGATGCCAGGAAGGTTAATGCAGTCCAACATCTCATCAGTCTGAGTTAGCATTTGGAAATTCTTCTCTCACTGTATTTCCAAAAGTGTCCTATAGAGGGAAGCACTGACGTCTGTCCAGTTGCTGTGAAATCACAGAACCTTATCATACACTCTAAAAAAATGCTGGGTTAAATACAACCCAGTGCTGGGTAAAATAGGGACAAACCCAGCAACTGGGTTGTTTTGACCCAGCGGTTGGGTTAAATGTTTAACCCAACCTTCTGGGTTGTAACCCAACCGCTGGGCCAAAACAACCCAATTGCTGGGTTTGTCCCTATTTTACCCAGCACTGGGTTGTATTTAACCCAGCATTTTTTAGAGTGTAGGGTTGCTAGTGTTGTCTTCGCCATACATCTAGTATTTTAAGGGCGCGTTGTCACCTCTGTGTTTGACAGGCCTATCAGTGAGTTTTTTGGGGTGCACTGCGATTAAAGAGCGGTAGAACTTGTGAAGAGATGTTAGAGGAGTTACGGGCCCTTTAAACACTTGCTTGGTAAATCCAACACACTATAATAATCTCACTGTATTAGCTACTGTGAGAACTCACACTTAAAGGAATCGTGCCTGATTTATTAAATCCTTGAGCACTGAAACTTATTCACTTCACATATTACAAACAGCATAAGTTGGTCGTGAGATTGCGTTGGCCTGTCATTACATATTCACGCCACTATTAATTAACAAAACAATATCTGAAACCGATCTCCTTGTTTTAACCCCAAAGCGTTCGACTGAACATAATTCGTCTCATTTCCATACACTTTTGAGAGGCGGAACTGAGGCGGTTGAGCGCGACTGCAGCACCATGGAGAGCGGCTGAGCGCCCTGTTATTATTAAATTCACTTCATTCCGCTGCTTGTATTCAGAAAGTTCATACAGCTGTAAGAGACTAGACTAGTTCAAATGTGCAGCATGTGTTAGTTGCTTGTTCTATATATCAACCGCATTTTTGTCTTCCAAAAGCATATAAAACAAGCACTTGGTTTAAAATGCAACACAATGACTTTCATTTTTACATAAAGGTTTCATTATCGGCCAACTGCAGACTAAATTATAACAAGCATGGTGTGTGGGTCTAAATATAACCTCTGGTAAAGAACGTTTGAGTTTTTGTCATGATAGTTCAGCAGTGGCTATAAAGCATTACAGGCCTTTTCGATTTGGGAATCCAAATGGGTCAAAAACAGCAGTCTGTTTGATCAGTGTCTGTGCCACCAACATGTATATAAAACCAGCCACACGTTCTTAGATCAAATGAACCGCTTGACAAACGACCCATTCCTGTGTGCAGAAGACCCCCATCAGCAAGCAACATTTAGTGAACCGTCAGAGCTTGGATGGGTGGGATCGCCTCGCTAATTTGGGTAACAGACTCAGTGTCTAGAAGGTATTCAACTCTCCTTTTTGAAGTTAAGAGATGAGAGTGTCCTGTCTGGAGGAAACGTTGTCATGCGAAACAAAGGCGAGGCTCGGAAGAGTTATGGCAAGGGAACTTTTTGTTTATTTGGGATAATGGTTTGTATAAGCAAATCAGTCTCAAAGAAGTAGGCCTATATACGCTTTTAAATCAATATACAGGCCCTACTCTTATTTAATCAATTTTATTTAAATTGATTTATTCATTTACTTATTTTTTTTTTAATTATGAAAATTATATTTTCTTTCATTATAGTTTGTTCCAAGATATTGTTAATGTTAAGTAAAAATGATAAAATACATATAGTGCCCCAAATGCATCTAGAAATTTTGGCACTCTAAAGAAAATATCCCGCAATAAATGATCTAGAGCTTTACTTGTCTTTTCTGATGACTTCATTTTTCATTTAATATTGATCACTACTTTCGGTGCACTTCCTCATGCATTCTGGCACCCCCCCCCCCCCCCCCCCCACCCCCCCACCCCGCCCCCCGAAGGAAGTAAGCCTCTAAATCATTTATTTTCTTTTACCAAGTGCGTTAAAAGTGTCCAAATACTTTTGTGTGCCACTGTATCGTGAACTTGCAAATTCACTAACTTTCTGCCCCACCCCCCCCCCCCCCAATGTACTATCCTCTATATAGTAACGCAAATTACAATCTTTTGAGGTTTCAAGTAGGTGTCTTACTTTTATGTTGAGGGTTTTCACCATCCCCCATGGTCTTTCCGTTTTACGTCGCGTCCTCTTCACTAGCAGCAGGGAGCGCACATTACCCGGGGCCGCGGAGATAGCTTGACTCACAGTGAGTGTGATGCGTCCAGCGGTGTACATGTTCTCCCCCACAATGCTCTGACGCACAACATTCACAACTAGACACTCGTAAGTGGTCAGCTACAGCATTGTCAGGCTGAATTATCTAGCAGTCTTTACGCTGTCAGAGAGATGTGCAAAAGCTCCTTTACAAACTTCATAAATTATGTTTGCACATCAAGGTATGTGTCATTTAACAATTTATATGTCATTATGCATACCATTTGCGTAGCCTGTTGCTCTTTCGCGAAACAGGGCTACTTTTTCTTGAATTAGTATTTGTATTGTTCAGTTGTAGAACGGTCTCCTGCCTGACACTGCAGTCTGTTAACGTTGTGATTTCCGATACATCCTCCAGTAGGCTATATCAATAAATTTATTTCTCTCCGATTATAAAGGAAGCCTACACAAAGACAGAACAACTAAATATAAAGCGAATTGTTGAGGGGTTTTGCAAAGTGGGTATAAGCAGTGTTGGGGGTAACGCATTACAAGTAACGCGAGTTACGTATTCAGATTACTTTTTTACTTTTTTTCAAGTAACTAGTAAAGTAACGCATTACTTTTTAATTTACAAGAAAATATCTGAGTTACTTTTTCAAAAAAGTAACGCCAGTTACTTTGTTTTCCCATTTATTGACTGACACCTCTCCTGTCGCCATATTGGGAGAAATTGGAAGTACAGAGTTGTGTGCGCTGTGTGAACATGATGTTACTGTAGTTCTAGACTAAACGTGAATGTCATTAATTCATCCCACCCACTCCCAAAAACAGATTTAGTATTCATCAAAATGAATTAAAACAGTGAAATGCAAACTCAGAATATCGACTCAAACCTGCAATAAGTAAATTGGTTAATAACACAAAATGTGTCTCATCCCTTTATTAACCCTGTCTTTGCTGCTGACTGTGATGATCCAGTTTCACCATACTAATAACCAAAACTTACTTTAAAAACTAACATTGTGCTTCAATTTTTTTTTTTGCTGAAGAGTGTTGAACTTTCTTCTGTGTTCTACTGTACAGACGTTAATTTACTTTTCCTTCAGCCTGAGGTTTATTCATTACACTTTTTGGTGTAAAAGGGCATTTACATTTGCTATAAACAAAACTTCTTATATTAAAAGTAATCAAGCCTTGCTCATATTTAAAAAGTAACGCGAAAGTAACGTAACGCATTACTTTCCATAAAAAGTAACTAAGTACCGTAGTTACTTTTTTATGGAGTAACGCAATATTGTAATGCATTACTTTTAAAAGTAACTTTCCCCAGCACTGCGTATCAGTATCGCTGGATATATCTGCAAAAAGTAGTACCATTATTTCTCACTTTATAACGCACTCACATATTATTGAATGTATAGTTAAAAATGAAATGATTTATTATAGGTGCGTCAAAGCCATAACGCGCAAGATGACCAATAACAGATTAGGCTTCTAAGAATTACTTGACTTGAAAGGACACAGATTTGAGACTGATAAAAACATTATTCCCATGGACAACGGCAATACACTGTCAAAGTTAACGAATGTTGTTTTATTGTAAGGGATCGGTTATGACGTCTGTCTCTCTCACTGGCACGCGAGCACACACGCGCGCTGTAGTCTCACTGCCCACGGCATGGACGTGCGCACATTATAAGGAATCAGTGTGCTCGGAGTGGCGCAGAAGGCTGCTCCGTCATGCACTAGGTAGTGTGTGATGTAATTTCGCTGCAGATATAAATATCGTCGGCAAGAGGAAAGTAGCATGGCTGAGCGGGGCTAGAACTGACGGTCAACATTTTCCAACTTTTGTGTGAAACAAAACAGCTTGAACACCAGTCTGAAGTAGCCTCTAGTGTCTTGAGAGGAAACCCACTGAGCGCGACTTCATGCCGCTCACTAGGGTTGCCATAGCTCTGTGCGTGAGTAAGCTGTTTAGTGCGTCTTTTTAGCTGCCGACACAAATATAGAGAAAGACGGTAGTTTGGTGCCTTCAACTCTTTCAGACGCTCACGTACCGCTCAGAAGGATGAGTGTCCATTCGGCCCTATTACCAATAGTGGTCTTAGGACTTATGACAAGCTCAGTGCGCTGCGCTCCGCTGCCCGGTGGGCAGAACGGACCCGTGGAGCGACGCTGGGAGACTCTCTACTCGCGTTCTCTAGCCCGAATCCCCGGGGAAAAAAGAGATATCAGCCGGGACAGTGATTATCTCACGGGCATTAAAAGACTGCGACGTCTCTACTGCAATGTTGGCATTGGGTTTCATCTCCAAGTATTACCGGACGGCAGAATTACCGGCGTGCACAACGAAAACCGTTACAGTAAGTTTCATCTGTTATTTGAACTTATGCATGCTGGATCGGCTGTTGGATTTGAAATTGTCACCCAAATGAAAATTTGAATTATGAAAAGAATTAGCCTACAGAATTAAGAAAGGAAAAAAATCCTTTATGAACAACGTACGCGCAGTGGGCTGTCAGTAAAGAGAGAAAAATGTAATAATAAAACTTTAAGTTACACGAATCCAACATCATGCCATGTTTTCTAACATCAACAAAGCTTGTTGTAGCGCTTTCGTTTAAATTTCCCGAATCAAGTCAGGTGTGGTAGTGCACCAGCATCTGGCATCCTGCATTACGCACACAACAGGTCTCTGTTACCAGAGCAGGACAGGAACCGGGCCAAAATCCCAAGCCTAAAGTTAGGAGCGAGATAAAAATCATCATTTACGGTAGATTAACCCTTCCCTCTTTTAATAAAAAAATAAAGGTTCTTCAGTGATTCTTTGGTTCTTATATGAAGCACTATTTTGGCTGTATATGTTCTTGAGTTGCTGTATGGTTCTTCGGAGATTTAAAAGTTCATTTATCATTTTTCTTCCAGATAAGTCTGGCCTATTTAATTTCACATCAGTACAAATGGTTTTCTAAATAACTACAGAATAATTAATTAATTAATTAATGTATTTATTTATTTGAGGAATTTAAAAAGGTTTTCTTATGACATTAGGCTAAAACAAAACATTCTTTGAACCATAACTTGAAAAATTTCAAACCAATGTCTGTTCAAGGCAAATGCAATAACAGGTTCTAAGCATCTGTGTTGATGCAATTTATGTTTCTGGAAAAAAAAAACCCTCAAGAAGTTCTGGTTATGTTTATCAACATTCATTAGAGGTATTTTAATCATTAAATGAGAAGCATTGTTACAAAGTTTATTATTAAGTTTTCCTTAGACCCGTATAAAGTGGTCAAGGATCTGATGATAAAAATGTTTTTTTTTTCTGACACTTGTCAATTAAACTTCAATTAAGTAAACCATGTATGGTGATTCATTGAGAAAAGACGTCGTTTAAAATAAAGCAGAAGTCATTTAAAGATAAATCTATGTGGTTTTACCGAGAAATAGATGCAATATTACATTTGGGAAATTTGAAGAGGCGGAAAGTGTCATTTCCTTCAAAAAGGATGCTCTGGCAACTTAAACATAAACACGTACAATTTTTAGAAAGGCAGTCATGGTTGGGAGTTGCCAGACAGGGCTAAAGATATAAGCCAAACAAGGTCATTTATTTTTTTGTTGTGTGTTTCAGGTCTTCTTGAGATATCTCCGGTGGAGAGGGGAGTTGTGACACTGTTTGGAGTCCGGAGTGGGCTATTCGTGGCCATGAACACCAAAGGGAAGCTTTTCGGATCTGTGAGTATGAAATGATTTACAATGGGTTTCCGCCCGTGGATGTTCTTATCGGAGCTCGATGACATATCACCCTGTACTTAAGATGTATCCCCTCACCACCGCCCCCCTCCCCATCCCACGGTCTCTGACAGCGTTACATTGTTGAACTCAGTTGTGGCGTGCTTCCAGTGCCTACTGGTGTTTTCATTGTGGGACGGACAAACCCAGGAATGGTAGCGCAGTATCATTCGGGCTACGCATTCCATTCTTAGCATTGCCAGCCAACACATGCACCTACTGTCCTTCCCAGAGTAAAGATGAACTGGCCAAAGAGGACCACCCAAACACCATACTGCTACCCTCTCCGATTTCTTCACTGGTCTAAACCCCCCAAACATCTAAACTTTTCTATGACCCAGAAATCGCGTAATTTGATGGTATACGTCCTTTTAACCCAGTCAGGGCCATAGACCTATTAACTCGGTTGAGACAATTCAGAAGAAATTCCAAAGCTTTCTCCTTGATGTAGATGATAAAATATGACAAATAGTTTGTTCTGTCCCCCCCCCCCATAAAATTCCTCTCCATGTATGGGATGGACTATTGAAATGTCAATGAAAATAATAATTGCTATATCCTTTTCATTGTAGGTGCAGTTCACAGATGAATGCAAGTTCAGAGAAAAGCTCCTTGCAAATAATTACAATGCGTACGAATCGCTGGCACATCCTGGGATGTACATCGGACTAAGTAAGACTGGCAAAACAAAGAAAGGAAATCGAGTATCGACGTCCATGACGGTGACACATTTCTTGCCTAGAATTTGAGCTCATTTGGAGAGGCGCAAGGCGGAGGAACTGCGATGCACTTTCTACAGAAATTACACGTGAGGTTTAGTGTATCGTGTCATGTATGTATATATTAGACTATTTATATCTGTTGGTTTTATATTCATCACAACATCCTCTTTCCGAGGTGGAAGACAACAATTAATTTATTTGTTATTTGTTAATTTATCCTCATTGCTGCTACCACGTGTTCATATACAAGTGAAATTCCTACAATATACTTTTTTTTTTTGCACTGTTTGTTTTGTTCTAAAGCAACAGTTTCGGAGAGGTAGTCAGTGTAGACGCCATATTTATTTTCTCGCGAATGAAAACAAGGTTTCTAATTTTCCGAACAAATGGTGTCCAGTCATTGGGAAAGTTTGTGGAAAGACACATTTCAATTTTGCGTCTGCTGAACGATCGTCGCAGACTCTATTCAATCGCGAAAAATTTAATATGGCATCTACGCTGACTAAGGCCCATTTGTCCTTCGTTGGAAAGAATATGTAAGTAGATCAAGCCTCCAATCGTTAAGGTGTATCAACCCTCACAGTATTAGCACTGGAGCAATTGTCCAATGTCTGAGCTCCTTTGTGCGGAGCTCGGATCTAACTGAAGCAGTATCGGCTTACTCTAGCTTACTGAAGTTCTACCCCTTCAAATCTGTTTTTAGCTCTGCCGGGGGGTTGAACTTTGAACTTATCTGCAGTCAATCTTTGTCACATCTCTAAGGCTCTGGAAAGAGAGAAGTAGCTTCTTTAACAAACAGACATTAAAAAAAAAAAATCAAAGGCATTGCAATGCAGATACTGTACTCTGAGCCCCTTTAAAGAGACATACTGTACAATGCCAAGTTCAAGTCAGTCTCTGCTGGGTGCCTGGGGGGAAATCAGTCACGTTAAAGATCAGTGTTTTTCTATGGTGGTAACACAGAAACAAAGAAATGACAGTGTTGCGTGTAAGTGAATGAAGAGTTGATGTAAAAAAACAACGTCCACAGTGAGTTACGAGGAGGCATATTGCCCACTTTATTATTCTTTTTTGTCGTTTTCTACCTCATGCAGTTTCCAACTGATAGTTTCCTACTTTGAAAATCAGCTGACATAGAATGTTTAGTTCTAAGTTGCTCTTCTGAGGCTATTGCTACTCTGTGAAGTTCTGGCGGCCATTGCGTCCTAGTTGCGCCATGTCACGTTTGAGCTATCTTTACCCTGTGATTTACTTTTAGAAAGGATAATCATGTTGGAAATATTTGCAGACAGCTGTTAGTCTATACTATATGCTCAACCAGTAACCCTATATTTTTCTTTATATATTTAGTAAATGTAATATGGTGCAAAACTGAGAAGCTGCTTTAAACCTGGTATATGATGTTAGTAAAATAAATATTAAGATATGATACATTAATGCAGGGATAAACAAGCTTTCCATCTTGAACCTTCAAAAATACATATTCGAGAGATATTTTCTTTAAAAAAGCATTCCTTATTGTCATCATCATAATGGTTACAGGCCTGCAGGTACACTTAATTGAAAGAAACTAAAAATGTACCTAAACTGAAAATGGATGGATAGTCTTTTGGGCTTCAAGAAGCTCTTAAGAACGTGTTTAGAAATTAAAGAACAATTTTGAAGCTAACTGACCGATTGACCTTAAAAAGCATGAACACATTCGCATTGTTTTTTTTTTGTGTAATCTCAAAGCCGTGGTATTTCAATTGTTATATGTCCAAATTTGTAATTTGTTTCGGTAACACTTTATTTCGATAGTCCACTTTAGGCATTCTATTAACAGTAAGTAACTTTGCAACTACATGTCAACTAAGACTTTAGTAAGTAGTAGTAAACTGTCTGCTTCAATACTTCTCAACACTTTCTTTGGCAACGTAGTTCTATAACCGAACCTCCCTAAAGTCTACTCTGAGAGTTGTAGACAGGTAGTTGCAAATTAATGAGAATTAGTTGACATGTAGTTACAAAGTTACTTATAGTTAGTAGAATGTCTAAAGTGGACTATCGAAATAAAGTGTAACCATTGTTTCTTACCATGCCCTGCCTGGATGTGTACATCAATTAGTTTCACTTGATGACTACCTGAGCTAATGCTGGAGGAGGGAGGGGTTGTCCGTGTTTCTCTTTTACACAGCTGTGCCAAACCTCTTTTCAAATGGACATGATTTGCATCAGTGTGGATGTTGTTTACAATAGACCGAATGGCCACTGAAGGCAAATTGTCCCTCTGACCCTCATCACAATGTAGAACTGACACAAAGCATTGGTCTTGATTTGTTTAACCAAAAAATGCAACATCAACAGGCATGACCTAGTAGCCTGAGATTAGTGAAAACGGAACATCCTCGTCTTTCAATACAACGTTTTGATGTGTTTATGAACAGGGATATATGTGGTGTATTGAAATAAACTAAATACCATTTCTCTGTCAGTTCCCATACGGCTTATCCATGAACCGCCAGTTGTGTTTGCATCCATGGCAGAGCTCTAGTAAATGGGCTGACGTCTGAGTCCTGTAGTAGTGCGCTCTGAATCCTGTTTTACCAAATATTGTCTGTAGTTTTATACAGGTCTTGTTAAATATTGTGATGTATGTGCTGTGCACATGATGATACCCTAACTTAAATGGAAGTTAATAAATATGTAAATCATACTGGTCTGAGTGTTTTTAATTCTTACAAAAGCACATGAAGGTTCAATGAAACCGACAGCTGTGATGGCACAAAACACGTAAAACTAGAATATCTCCCAGCATATCTATAGAAAGGGGCCTTTCCCTGGTGAAGCTAAAAATACGCTCACAGACTTGTGTCACTAGACTATGCGGGCCCGCCTGGAGTGCTGTGCTTGATATTTCTACAAGGACAGCACTGCCAAGACACTCTACTGCTGTTATTTAACTCGCCAAGGCCCAGTTTACAGATTGGGTGGTTTTGTCATCCATAAAGCCAAGCAGTCACTCCTGGGAGTGGAAACTGTGAACGTTTCCAATGGTTCAGAGGAGGACTCCACTGCAGCCCTTCCAGGCATGCGATTCCATGAAAGGGGACCCCGTTTAAAGCGGTATGGGCCCTTCCTTTTTCTGTGTGCTGACTAATGAGCAGATATGTCAGACTGGCCTTTGTGACACCATGATTGGCTTTTTCTCTATAGATCAACTGCCAGTGCTATTGTCTTTCTTTAGTACAATCCACAAACTGACATTTTATGCAAAGAGAGTTATGCATTTCCATGTTGTACTGGCACGTAAATGTAGGATAACAAAAAGAAAAATGAATGACAAAGCACAATCCACACCTACCCCAACATCCACTCAATTGTCTTTTATCTGAAACAATAAACCTTGATGTACTTTTATTTATTTATTTTAAACACAAGATACTTACATTCATATTCCACAGTTGGGGGGAGTCCACTATAAGAAACAGAGACAAAGAATAAATGCTAAAAACACATCCTAAATTCAGTTTGGAATTCAGATTAGTTTCTTATAGATTAGAAAAACATTTATAACATATTCAAGACAGGTTTAAATGTTGAAAAATTCATGAAAAAAAAAAAGTCATGCGGTGTAACCATCAAGCAAAAATCATTAATATACTTTCCTTGCACCTTGAAAACATGTGTATACATATTAGTTATTTAAAAAAAAATTTTTTTTAGGTAAAAAGCATTTTTTAAAAACAAAAATAATGAATTATTAATTCATAAATACCATTATGTGTTTGGGACGTGGCATCACATGACATTTTATACCTGAACTAACCCTGCCTTGCCATAAAAGGTCAGACTATCATATATTTTATCATGTATTTTTCTGAGTGTTGGTTGCACTGCCTGACTGATTTTGTGGACAAAAATGTTACTCTTTTAATCAAATTAATTCTTAATTTTAGTTCTTATAATTATGATATAAGAACAGTTAGTCGTTTTCACTTTGGCCCAGTTTCACAGACAGGGCTTAGACAAAGCCAGGATTAGGCCATAGTTCAGTTAGAACATTTAAGTAATTTTTATAAACGTACTTAGAAAAAAACATTACTGGTGTGCATCTTGAGGCAAAACAAAAGCACTGATATATTTTAAGATCAGTCAGTGCAAGTTTCTTTCAGCTGAAACAGCTCACACTTACATTTTAGTCTAGGACTAGGCTTAAGCCTTGTCTGTGAAACCGGGGGAATATGTCCCTCCAAAAATACCAAAATTAATTTGAATTCAGAAATGAAAAGCATGCTCATAATAGAATAGGTTCATTGAAGTCATTGTAATTTGTAATGTACTTTTGATTAAATTAGATGTCATGCCATTGATCCCTACTTTGCAATACACAGTCTGCACTCAGTCTATTCAAATAAACCAATCACTTTAAAGCAGGACAGGCGAAGTGAGACAGGTGTGGTCACTTAATACACATGTATTCCTGGCCATGAGCTGGGGCTAAATGGAGCCCTATCATTGCCCAGAAGAATGACAACTTTTTGCTCCAATAAACTTAGTCTGCCATGTATGAGGGTTGTAAAGGCCCTCCTAAAAATAGTTTCTCTTCACCGCCTATCTGCGTTAGTTTCATTGTCTGTCAACCAAATAAACATCCATCCACCTCTCAAGTGCTTCTTCTCCATTAAGTTGTTTGTCCCAAAATTGTCTTTATATCATAATAAGCCTTTCAAGTTCTCAAGAGCACAAAGACTTCACAAGACGGGCCAATGGCCTAACAGCTCACAACAATGTGTTCGCTAACAGAAAGTATATTGAGAGCAATTCACTTGCTGATGCTCTGGCAGCCAGGTGGTGGCTTTAAGCTGAAGGGAGGAGGAGGAAGCAGAGGAGGAAGGTGGAACGAGTCACTTTGGCTACTTTGGCATTGTCTGTGGTCATGCGTGTGTCCCGTCCTTCTGTAAGAACAGAAAGGCTGTGACACATGTAGAGCTCTTCAGGGGCAAGTCAAAACCACTTATGTTACAAATAACACATTACATGACCTCTGGCAATACATGTCTAACAATACAATCAATCACAGACAAATACACTCCCATTCAAAAGTTTGGGGTTGGTAAGATTTTTGAAAGTTCCTTGTGTTCAGTGTATGAGAATATAAGATTTTAGCTTATGATGAAATATTTAGTAAAAAGTGTAATATTGTGAAACATCATTACATTTTAAAATAACGGGTTTAATGTAATTTATTCTTGAATTTTCAGCAGTCATTACTTGACATGATCATTCAGAAATCCTTTTAACAATGATTTGGTGCTCAAGAAACATTTCTTACTTATCAATGTTGCAAACAGTTGTGCTTCTAAATATTTTTGTGGAAACTGTGATACATTTTTTTTTCTCATGATTTTGATGGGAAAAAATAGAAAAAAAAAAAAAAAGTTTTCCCCCAAACGAACAGCATTTATTTAAAAAAGAAATCCTTTGCAACAATATAAAATGCCTTTACTGTCATTTGCTAGTTTAAAAATGCATCTTTGTGCATGAAGATAGATAATAGATAGATAGATAATATAGATAGCTAGATGGATATATGCATAAATTACACTACAAACGGCATAGTTGGAAACAACCAGCTGAGTATGGGCTGGGGGGAGAAGCCAATAAGTCTAAGCAACTCAGATGAATTCCAATTCCCACACCTGCCACAGCACCACATGACTGCTCTTCTCCATCCTCCACTGACATCGAATCCGTAGGACTCCACACAATCATGTTATACCAACACCCATCTGCTAGCAAACAGACATAAACATGAGCTTTTCAAAAGAAACCAACAAGCCTACAGTACTCAATAAAAGAAAAACGGTCTCTTTCATTGTAAATGTTAATTCCAACATAATTAATTTTTAATTCCATATCCTGCATTTTCTGCACTTTAAATATCAGCAACTTGCGGTTTGTTTTTGCATGTTGCGCAGAGGGAGAGTACAGGGACCTGATTCCTGAGGCAGTCTGCCTGAGAGTTTTATTTAGATCTGGTGTTTTTGTGCCTTGTGCCTCTTTAAGTGCCAGCTGTAAGTTGTCTGTTTGGGAATACTCCAGATGTTTGCCATAAAGACAAGGCACTATTCAACCGCGCGAACAACGTCTAACCCCTTGCACTTCCCATGTTAGAGGTGTATGCTGGGCTTTAAGCAGAGGGGAAATGACTCTCCGACTCTACCCTGTATCTGGGCCGGCTGCCAGCCTGTCGGGGGAGGAGGGAACCTGCCATTCCACTTGCTTTCCGCTATTCTATCACTGGAGAGGAGCCCTGACACTCCATGAAACCTCAGTTTCTTTTCTCCACCTTTCCCATGGAACTTGAACTTGACACAAATTTGCTCCTGTCTGGGATATACATTTATATTGAAAGCTCAGAATGAAGGTTCTTCATTGGACCCTAATCCAGTGCCTTGGTTTGGACCTCTTTTCAAACTTTGTTGATATGTTTTGTTAGAAGTCAAAAAGATTAAAGTTACATACTTTGTTCTTCACAACAGCATATTGGTTTCAGGGGAGTTTAAATCAGCAATACATCGATTTAAAAAGTGTTTCATGGAAACTTAAAAATTTCTTCTAAGACAAAAACTGTCATGATTCATTACAGCCAAAGAGTTTTGCCACAAAGTACCACACTGAAAATGGTGTGAACCTATTTACAACTCAAAAAAACGGCTAGTAAATTTTCCTAACTCATTATAACAAAGAAATAGACAATAACACATTGAATTAGAGGGACGTTCACCGCAAAATGAAAATGTACCACCCTAAGTTTGTTTCTAAACCTGTAACGAATTATTCTTCTGTAGAGTGCAAAAGTTGGTATTTTGAAGAATGTAGGTTACCAAACAGCTTCTGGTCCCCATTGACTCCCACAGACTTTTTTTTCCATACTATGGAATACAGTGGGGACCAGCAGCTGTTTGGTTACCTACATTCTTCAAAAATATCTTCATGTTCAACAGAAGAATGAAACTCATACAGATTTGGAACAACTTGAGAGTGAGTAAATGATGACAGAATTTTCATTTTTGTGTGAATCTTCCATTTAAATCTGAACTTTTTAAGTAGAAAGACTAAAATAGTATTTTCTTGTAAAACATACTCCACTTTTTTCAGTGTAACCATTAATTGCAGCTGAGATGAATTGAGAAAAAAACAGTAAAGCTCCCCCCTGATCTTTATAGCTTTAAAGGCCCAGACCTTTGTACAGAACAAGAGCGGAGGATTTCATCTGGCTTTAATTAAAGTAATGCCAACAAAGTGGGTCATGTTGGCACAACATGGAACAAGAGACACCTAGTCAAAACACACTTTGAGGGCTTCAAAGCGAATAGTGACTACCTGCATGCAGCACCGACATACAAATACTTCAGAGGTTTACTCAAGCCTGTGTTTCCCCAACGTAGACAAAACCACCTCAACCAACCCTATGGTCATAAAGAACTCAAGCGTGAAATCTAACGCTGGAATTAATTGCAAAACATCATCTGGATTACTAAGGAAACTGAGGATAGACATATAAAAGGCTGAATGAACCAGTATTGTTGATATGACTTTGTATGTCTGTTCTGCATATTGCACTTGAAGCAATGCTTTGAGGTTTCCACAAGAGGGCAATACATAAGTAGAAAAAGTGAGCAGATGTAGTGGCCTGAAAATACTGAAATACAATACTGAAACTGTCATAGGACATATATGACACAAGTATGCACTGTTCAACCAACAGATATCAATTTGAAATGAATTTGAAATGTATCACTTTGATTTGAATTAGCCAATCTTGAACCATAATGATATAAAAATACAAAGAGAAAAAAAAAAAACATAATCCGTTCTTTGTTATCAACAAAAAGAAGTGCATTAAACATTACATTACGTCAGGGTTTATCAGACTGGGGTTTGTGAAGGAACTGCAGGGGGTTCGTAAATTGAAGAAAAGCTAATAATGAATTAAATCCCAAAATTGTTCAATTAAAAGAAAAAAATACATTTGAATATAAAAGCAATCAAAATAAAACAATTAAAAAAAAAAAAAAAATACATATTTTATTTGTTTATTGACCTCTATTTTCTGTGCAAGTATAGCCACCTGACCAGTCAAAACTAGAGGACTTCCCAAATATAAGCAATATGCTATTTAAAAAAATAATAACAATAAAAAAAGAGTAAAGGATAAAACAGAGGAAGTTATGACAAGGTTGACATTCACTTGTCATTAGAACTGTTACATTCTAGGTGAGCTTTCGCTTCAATAAAGTGTGCATCTGAAATGAAGGAGGCCAAACTGTAAACATCTGGCAATATGTATTTTACTCTTATGTGCGTCATAAAGCAGCATCGACCCAAAAGTAAACACTACACGTGATTATCCTTACTTACTTAACAGGGGATCTCCCCACATAGCTCAAAATACTCCAATGCACAAAGCTGCACATTTGTGAATGAGAGACACAAAAATAACATGTTCAGTGCCTCTCTTTAAGGGTAATCATATTCTATACAATACTTCTGTCATGATTTAACATCCCGTGTTTGCTTGTTCAGAATAGAGTTCATTAAGAGGCAATGTGGAAGCATTACAAAATACATCCAGACAAGACCCTTTGATCTACTAGGTCTGCATTACATAATAATCATTTTCTTGCACAGCCCAGTGGGTTTGGTTCGAACTGGCATCTTTCATGAATAAATGTGATTATTAGACAATAGAGACTGACCAGTGAAGGGTGTGTGAATTACAGATTTCATCTGCAATCACTGTAGTGTTTTTGGTTGGGGTGCAGGGGTCAGAATTTTTTTGGAGCAAACGGAATGACAGCATAGGTCAGCATTCAGACTTACATCACTTCCTCTGCACATTTTTGACAAACAGCACAAAGCCAAGCTTTCAAAGTGATGTGACATCAATGAATACTAGTAACAATGAATACATATCATACAAATGTCACACAAATGATGAGATAATAATGGAAATTCTCAGGGTAACTTTGTGTCTCAGCAGGACAAATGCACCATTCATTCATTTCTCATTTAATTTCCTAGGTTTTGTATGATATTAACTGTTTGTTTAGATTTTGCTTGATATTACCTGTATATATGCTTACAAAACCACCACTGGCTCTGCACCCATTTACCTAAATTCATTACTTGAGAGTTATGCGCCCATCTAGAGCTGCGGTTCGGCAGTGAACGGCGATTATGTGCCAGCTCAAGATGCACAAATCACTTTCACTGACTTTTTCATTAACTGTTCCCTCCTGGTGGAATGACCTGCCCAACTCAATCCGAGCAGCTGAGTCCTTAACCATCTTCAAGAAACGACTAAAAACACATCTGTTCAACCTTTATTTGACCCTCTAACTCTAACACTTTCTATTCTATTTTAATTCTTCTTTATCTATATTTATCTTCTTTTTTAAATTTTTTAATTAAAATAACAAACAAAAAAAAAAACAACAAAACTAGCGTTTTTTCTATTCTATCTACTGTTTTCTTTGTGGCTGTGGTTGTGATATGTATGTATATATGTGTATGTGGGTGTATGTATATATGTTATATGTGTGTATGTCTGTGTATGTACAGTATATATTATATATATATATGTGTATGTATAGATATATGTATATGTGGATATATTCTATGTATATGTATATGTATGTATCTTATATATATATATATATAATATATATATATAATATTATATATATATATATATATATATATCTACACCTTGCTACTTTTACTGCGTTAGGCCAACCGAGACTTGTCATTTGCACTTATATATTGTTGCTCTTTTGTTAGTTTTGACTGCTTTTATTGTCCTCATTTGTAAGTCGCTTTGGATAAAAGCATCTGCTAAATGACTAAATAAAAAAATAAATAAAAATACCATCCATCATTTAACCAGTAAACACATATGTGTGCTTAAAATCTTAATTGACTATAAAATAAAATGTTTGAATTAAAATTACTTGTTTTTATTTATTAAGAATGCCTTTTCATTCAGTATATGTCGTTTATTTGACTCTTCTTTGTAACGAGTCATTCAAGTCCAAAAATCTTATGGAGCAACAAAATTGCCAAATTGCAGCGATTACACAGCGCCATCTAGCGATCACTGCAACGAAGTGGAATTGCAAGAACCCTGCAAACGGCTGTTTGGGGAATTTTAGAACACATTGCAGAGAGATATTGCCACCTATTCACATATTTTATGCACGATCAATATCAGGTCTATGAAAAACACATTGGTCATTTTCAGCCTTTTCATGAATGGGAATATTTACTCAAAATTACTAACTTCTCTGTAAATCCAACGGGCTCAGCAATTCACAAAATATACACAATACGTAAAATGTATTTTATTTATTTTTTTAAATCAGAGCAAACGTGTTATGCGCAGATGCCTATTATAGAGTAGCCTATCACCGGCGATTTAAATATGGCTATAATGATTTTTTCCTTATTCAAGAATACGCTGAAAATGCAGATCATGAAAAAAATGTCATTCTTATGAAAGGCCATTTTCTGGGGCTTAAAGTCAAATAGGCGTTGCAACTGTCCGATAGGATATAAAAGAGAAACGTCCATTAAATTAATTAAATGAATCATAAAAAAATAAAACAAATCTTTAAAATAGCCTATGCAGTGAAGCAATTTTATTTCAATTTATCATCATATCAGTTCATCCTTTTTTTTTTCCTGTTCTTTTTTATAACTATTAATTTAAATTATTTTGATACTTCTCAGATGTTATAATATAATATGATATAAGTTAATAGGATATGCATGACAGATGCATTATAATAAAACAATAACTTTATAAAGTTCTATCACTTATTTAGTCTTCATCGACTGTTGGATGTCCAGCGGGGTGTGTTACCCTGTTCTCAGTACTGCCAAAGAGGGGAAATGCTTATCGATTGAACTGATAAGAGAACAATTTAAAGGTCAGTTGCAGAGCTTGCGCCAAAACAGAGCAATACAAAGGAGATAGAGTGTGCAGGCTTCATATCAGAACAAGACAACCTATAGGCTAAATATCACAGATAAAATTAAATAATGCTCCTCTTACTCTTTGTCACTGTTTGTGGAAGTAGCATCGGTGTGGAAAGCCTCCCATTGCCCGACTCTGGTCCATATTTGGCAAATGACTGGGGAGAAACCGTCCGGTTCCGACATCTGTATGCAGCCAGGCACGGTTTACATCTGCAAATAAACGCAGACGGGGAAATAAGTGGATCGTACATGCAAAGCTCGGACAGTAAGTGACAGCAGCTCAAATCAATGTCATGTAGTTACTCTTAACTCAGCGCTTCACCTTTATGGGTCAATGACAAATAAGGATGGCCGAGATGATAAAGAGGGGAAATCTTTTAAAATGCAATTTAAAACACATGTGTCAATTTCTTAGAAGTGTATTTTTTTTTATATTGATTTCAAATATTTTTAAGACAAAGGCTATACCACAAAAATGTCAAGTGGTGTAACCATCAAGTTAAAAAGCACGTGCGTGTACAACTGAATCAACTTATTTTTTAGTAGGCTACACTCTAAAAAATGCTGGGTTAAATACAATCCAGTGCTGGGTAAAATAGGGACAAACCCAGCAATTGGGCTGTTTTGACCCAGCAGTTGGGTTAAATGTATAACCCAGCCACAATTGGTGGGTTTGTCCCTATTTTACCCAGCACTGGGTTGTATTTAACCCAGCATTTTTAAGAGTGTATATTATATATTACAAGTTATATATTATCTATTGATATATCAATTACATATTGTGCAATTTTGTGTCATGAATAGCCTATTAAAGCGTTTTCTTGGTTACTCCATTTGACCTGAACAAAATGTGTATATTCATAAAAACACAATTGACATAGACGTTCACACAACATCCTTGAAAATACGTTTTTTTTTCCTGATTTATGGGTTTTCAGTACTGAAAAAAACAATATTAATAACGTTGAGTTTTTTTCTAAGATTGCATTATCTTATATCTATTATTATTGTTATTATTAATTATTAATTAATTTGTTATATGGTATGCATCATTATATTATTCTGCAACATGCACTATGCCTTTTCGGTACTCCGCAATATGATGCAAATCTCAGCATTGCAACTGGAATTTAAATGAAGTTGACGAGCATCTTTGATTTTTATCCTGTTCATGTCAAACCCGTATTTGTGAGCCATTTTCCTACCAATACTGTTTAAATGAAGATTTTAGAGCTTTTCGCTTCAGCTCAGACAAAGCAAGAATCTTTACTTTTACTGCAATCTATAAAAAAAGTATTTTGTTTTTCCTAAGTTGTTGAGATACGGGCCATAAACGGGCTGTGTTGCCATTAAAGGTGTTGCAAGCTCCCGATTTCTCTGCATGGACAGAATGGGAAAATTGTATGGATCGGTAGGTTTGACAATCAGATGTAATAAAATGTGCAAAATTGTCTTCTCTATTTGTATTAGCAATTCTATAGAGAAGCATATCTACCTAAATAACCCTATTTGCTGAAATATATGTGTTGAGGGTTTAAGGTTATTTGTAGGTGCACTTTCAGAATAGCGTTCTTGGAACCTGAAAGATTCTGATTCATATAGGAACTGATATTCTTCAGAGTACACGATTTAGATTCCTGACCACAGGATAATGTGCATAATTTCATAGAGTTCAGGTAGCCTATATTGTCTTACTGACAGAGGTCAACCGAGGCCACAAGTTTGGACATTTTCTAAAAAATTGTTTAGAGCAGTGACATCCATATAGCAATAATTTAATTCTTACACTCTAAAAAATGCTGGGTTAAATACAACACAGTGCTGGGTAAAATAGGGACAAACCCAGCAATTGGGTTGTTTTGACCCAGCAGTTGGGTTACTACCCAGAAGGTTGGTTAACCCAACCGCTGGGTCAAAACAGCCCAATTGCTGGGTTTGTCCCTGTGACGAGTGGGGGCGGGGCCGAGAGCCGTGGGAACGGAGCGAGGCCGGTGGAGTAATTGATAATGAGCGACACCTGCACCACTCACCGGTCTCGAGTCCCACGGAGGAGCTCCGGAAGGATAAAAGGAGGAGTGACGACAGTGAAGGACGAGAGAGGACCAGGCCTGGACTGGACTTTATTTTGTGTTTTGGTTCTGTTTGTGCGCGACAGTCGTCCGCGAGGGGCTGTCGTGCTATTTTGTGTTTATTTGATTAAAGTTTTCTTTGAATGTTGGCCGGTTCCCGCCTCCTTCTTCCCGTGACTACGAACTTTGTTACAGTCCCTATTTTACCCAGCACTGGGTTGTATTTAACCCAGCATTTTTTAGAGTGTAGAGAGTGGAACTTTGGCACTCTGCCACCAATCATAATAAAACTACACACATTTGTCAGAGATAACCTTGTTTTTCTAAGGTCACCTCAGGATGTCCTTTATGACTGTGGAAGTGTAGACAAGCCGATTTCGCCACAAACATCTAGCTTTATTGACATTGTGTTCTGGTCATGGGTTCATTACTCCCATCTGACGTTACAAACCAAGAACATTATTTTAGGACAGGACGAACAACAGTAATCATGCATATAACTCCAAAATGAATTGTCTGAATTGATAGTCTTGGAAAACTATCCTTCCCTATTTGATACTGAACTGAAATTTGTAATAGCTGCCAAACCAATTAAAACAACTGATCACAAATTATCAACAGTGCAAATATGCCTTGAGAGTACTTGACATTTCAATTTACTTGACTGACCAGAACAACATACAAAAATGATTCCCACAAAAATTTCCAAATGCGCTGATTTGAGTGGCGTCATATAGCAGCAACCTTTGCCCATGGCGGGGTATGTTTGCAAAGCTAAAACCTCATTGAAAAGAAACAGCAGTAACAACCTTGACCTCTCCATGGTGTGCAAACAGCTATCAAAAAAACTTAAAAAACACATTGCAGGGCAGGTTGATGAGACATTCATATTGCATAAATATGTGTGCATTCATGCTGTTTCTTTCGTTTTGCAGCACACTTACACCAAGAAGGGCTGCTCCTTTTTGGAACGCATCATGCCAGATGGCTACAACATCTACATCTCAAGCAAACATGGAGCCCTTGTGAATTTGGGTGGTGCTGAAAGCAAGTTGCACAATAACGACAGGACTGCTGCATCTCAGTTCCTGCCCATGGTCAACACACTTTCTCAGGAACCTACCAACCACCGTTCAGGGGAACAACACTTTCCCGTTGACCCTGAACAGGACCATCAGTTGGGCCTTGAAATAGACAGTATGGACCCTTTTGGAAAGATCTCTCAAATTGTAATCCAGAGTCCCAGTTTCAACAAAAGATGAGGAGTGAACAATCACTTGTGAATGTTCTACGGAAACGACCCAGAGGTCGACTGTATAAAATCAGTCCTGCCATAAACCAGAACACAGGGCCAGACTTTCAGAAAGAGACAATGTTAGAAAGTCCAGTGAAAGCAAACGGCACACTGGACACAGTCACGGGACAAATGTAGTGTTATGGACAGAAAAAACAAAATCACTCCATATGTTGAAGCTTGTTGAAAGATGAACCATAATGGTGCAACACCTGCAGCTTGAAATTTTTTTTTTTTTAATGTGTTTGTGATGACCTTTGCATTAATTATTGTGCAAAACTTTATAGCTAATAAAGTATTTACTAGACAAATCTAGAATGCACGAACACTAACAACACACACACGCACACACACACGCACACACACACACACACACACAGGTTTACATTTGTGAAAAGTGGGGACATCCCATAGGCGTAATGGTTTTTATACTGTACAGAACGTATATTCTATTGCCCTATACCAACTCTACCCTTAAACCTACCCCTCACAGGAGACTTTTTGCTATTTCAGATTTTCAATACACTCTATTTTGTGTGATTTATAAGCGTTTTGAAAAATGGGTACATGGGGTAATGTCTTCATAAGTCACCTTCTCCTTGTAATACTTATGTCATATCTTTGTCATTATACAAATTGATGTCCTCATTTGTCACAAAAATGCGTGCACACACACACACACACACACACACAACACA
Organism: Sinocyclocheilus anophthalmus; assembly: GCA_018155175.1. Taxonomy (NCBI): domain Eukaryota; kingdom Metazoa; phylum Chordata; class Actinopteri; order Cypriniformes; family Cyprinidae; genus Sinocyclocheilus; species Sinocyclocheilus anophthalmus. Next base: position 275,577 of record JADLZN010003425.1, read on the forward strand.
CACATGTTGTGTTTACATGTTTTATGGGGACATCCCATAGTCGTAATGTTTTTTATACTGTACAGACCGTATTTTCTATTTGCCCTACACCAACCCTACCCCTAACCTACCCCTCACAGGAAACTTTCTAAATTTTTATATTCTCAAAAACTAATTCTGTCATTATTTATAAGCTTTGTTTTCCTCATGGGGACCCTCAAAAATGTCCCCACAGATCAAAAATTTACTAGTATTACTATCCGTGGGGACATTTGGTCCCTCCCCACACACACACACACACACACACACATTTTTGTATTTCTTGAAATATACAGTTAATTGTTCTTAAAACTTATTTCTTATATGCTAATGTGGTTCAATAGTTACTTGGCCAAAATATACAGCAAATCACAACTTATAAGACAGCAGTGTTTCATTCTTAAATATACTGTAAGCAGGATCCTCAACTACTCTAATTCAAATTGTTGAGAACTTTGATATGGTTTGATATTGTTGACTGCATGGTACTTCCATAAAATACGGATGTATTGTAAAGATCTGTGGGCCTGAAAAACAGCAGAATATATTACAGCCTGTCCTTACATGATGCCCTTGAACAATATTGAAAGGAACGTTTTTTAACGTTGTGACTCCCTCTACTGGCGTAGTATCTAATTGCATTTTGAGATAAGGCTGTTAAATGTAATTTAAACCAAAGTGCCCCATTCAAACTCAGTCTGAAGATTTTGCATGGAGCACACATAGAAGTACAGGCTATAGGCCTATATGTATATAAATGATGTGGGGTCTTCTGCAAGCAAGCAATGACTTGAATAGTTTTATAAATTTACATGTTTTCCATCCTTTGCTGTACTGCTAAAACTCTGACCAGAACATGGGGTTTTTGTCATGTAATGCTGTGTCTACAACAAAATAAAGGAAAACATATTTAATCACATTTTCCACAATTAACAAGGAGACAAGGAGTAATATCTGAAAAGCCATGCTGGGTACAGTTTAAAAATTAAAAATTTTTACACGCTAAATTAGACTCTAGGCTTTGGCTAAGTTAATTATAAAGACACATTTTACCTTTGATTGTTTACAAATGTTTTAATGTAAACATAATATGTGGCCGTTTTGTAGTTTTGTGACTTTATGCTCTAATCATTTTCACAGTGGTGGTAGAAATACTTTTTGTAAAAATGGCTTTTGTGTCCAGTAGTGATGATTTATTTGACTCCATTATCATGGCAGATAATAGGTAAAATCAGCGCGTTATTTACACACATAAACTTTTGTCACTCTATGGCGTTTTAACCCCATCTCAGTGTTCAGTGACTGTCACTGTAACTTCCACGTTTCTGTATTTAGGCTCCATAAATTCTCTCTTGTTTTAGGTTTCATGATGAAGGGTATCAGGAAGGGTTTGAGGAGGGAACTCGACAGGGAACCATCGAGGGTAAAAATCACGGGCGGCTACACGGAGCCAAACTCGGTGCAGAGGTGATACAGACTGATATACACAATTCAGTTCATTTAGATTAAAGACAGATAATGATTTTAAGACGGATAAAGTCTTTCCATGAGAACGACACTAGCAATAAATGTCTTCTCAGCTTTCACATCTTTTCAGCTGGCTGAGTTTATAATGATTCTGCTTGAGTAACCCTGTTGAAAAAACCAGCATATGCTGGTTAGGTATGTTTTGATGCTGGTTTAAGCTGGTCCTTTGCTGGTTTAAGCTGGTCCTTTGCCTGGTTTATGCGGTCCTTTCTGGTTTAGTGCTGGTCCTTTTGCTGCTTTAAGATGGTCCTTTTGCTGGTTTATGATGGTCCTTTGCTGGTTTATGCTGGTCCTTTGCTGGTTTAAACTGGTCCTTTGCTGGTTTAAGCTGGTCCTTTGCTGGTTTATGCTGGTCCTTTTGCTGGTTTATGCTGGTCCTTTGCTGGTTTAAACTGGTCCTTTGCTGGTTTAAGCTGGTCCTTTGCTGGTTTAAACTGGTCCTTTGCTGGTTTTAGCTGTCCTTTGCTGGTGTATGCTGGTCCTTTTGCTGGTTTATGCTGGTCCTTTGCTGGTTTAAACTGATCCTTTTGCTGATTTATCTGCCCTTGCTGTTGTATGCTGTCCTTTTGCTGGTTTATGCTGGTTCCTTTGCTGGTTTAAGCTGGTCCTTTTTTGGTTTTTGCTGGTCCTTTTGTTGGTTTTTGTTGGTCCTTTTGCTGGTTTATGCTGGTCCTTTTGCTGGTTTATGCTGGTCCTTTGCTGGTTTATGCTGGTCCTTTGCTGGTTTATCCACACAACATTACCAGCATAAACCACAAATGACCCGCATAAACCAGCAAAGACCAGCAAAACCAGCAAGGACCTAGCTTAAACCAGCATCCCCGCGTCAAAACATACCTAACCAGCATATGCTGTTTTTTTCAACAGGGAATGCGAATAGCTTTCTGGAAAAGCAGTGTCAGGTTTTTCCTGTTGTATTATTACAATGATTTCTAAATTCTGAGGCCTCACGACTGAACACGCAGTTGGCACGAATGACAGCATTGTCATGCTTTAATCCATTTAAAAGATTTTAAACATGTATTATTATTAATTATATTGTTATTACTACTACTACAATATTATAGATTTTAGTCCTTTTGCAATTTCCTTTGTTTCCTCTATCGTTTTAAAGAATTCATTTTCATTATTTATTTTTCATTATCATTTTTATTATTGTTATTAAAATAATTTATTGAGAAATTTGCAACATCTATAAATAATTAAAAGTGTGTACAGAACATATATTCAGTTTTATAAATTACACTTTTAAGTGAAATGTTTACTTTTTGTAAGCTGTTGAAACCATGCATGAGACACCAGATCTTCTGCTGCTTTTTTTTCAGGTTTCTTTTTATTATGGATTTGCACTTGCATTTAAATATCTCCTTCAAAACAGTAGCGATGTTAAAGCAAGGTATGTTCTTTAACACTTATCAAACACTGCTTTTCATCAGGAGCCGGTAGTCTGATTATTTCTCTCAATGCTAACTTTCTCTCTTCTTCTAGAAAAAGGCTGAAAGCTATGGAATCTTTGATTGGATTGATCCAGAACTTCCCATATGAGGACCCACAGCATGAGAAACTTCAAGAGGACATGGAAAGGGCGCGTGCCAAGTTTAGACAGGTAATGTCATCAAACATGCCCCATCATCTCTTTGTTAGAATGCAAGCTGACTGTTTCTAATTGGTTATTTTAACTGTTAATTATCAAAATAATATCTGCCTAACATATTTCATCTCTACAGGTGTGCTCTTTGCTGAACGTGGCAACAGACTTTAAAGAATATGTGAGTGGATCAACGGGAATGTCCTTCTAAGACGACAGGAGCCTTACAGCAGCCATGGCGATGATCTGCAGACAGACAGTACTGATGAGGGGGTTTGTGGTGCTCACGTGCAATGTGTACACGAGTGGACTGTTATCACTCTCACTAGACTTGTAATTCAGAATTCTGGAACAGTTCTTCAAGCTGAATTCTAGAAAACAGAGTGGAAACGTTTGAATGGTATTCTTAGGCGTTTGAGAGTTTTAAAGTGAGAAATAGCAGCAGTAATACGAGTTCATTTAATATACAAGACAAACCAAAGTCAGCGCCTTCATAAGAATATTCCATCTCCTAAGATGATTTTTAATATTTTTTATGGACAAAGCTGTTTAAAAAGAAGACGAGAAACCCCGTCTTGTGGTGAAACTGGGAGAATGGTTCTTGCAGTTAGGTGGCACCGCCTGCTGGCAAACTGCAGGATTGTTACTTATGACATTAGAATCAATTAAAATCAGAAATGAAATGGTTATAAGCAGCACAGACAGTTTTGCAAGAAATGTTTTACAATTTTGACTCTTAGAATGCTTTACTGGTGAGTCTACGTCTACATTAAATACGATTTCATGGACCAAAGTCCCATGTATGAAAGTGCATTATGTAGATGTTGTGGCGGTTCTACATTTGACCCAATGGAATTATGTATTATATGAGTATGATAAATAGACAAATGACTTTTGATCAAATATTTTATTATTATTACTATACTAAATTTGGTTGATGCCTTTTTATTCCGTGTGTCTCCTTTTCTTTAGAATTCAAGATTTCCTAAGGTCCTTAGAGATCCAGTAGATTGGTAATAAGCTATTTTTAAAATGAACCATAATCCAGATCTGTGGGATTAGATTGTGGGATTTGACATTACCCTCTGACCAATTTGCGAAATCCCATTTACCATTTAGTCTAGTCACTTATTTTCACCAGAGGATCCCTAAATCCTAAGAAGTTCCGTTTGGCTGGGGATTCCTACAGTTTCATATTTCACACGTTTGTATCACCAAGGCTCCTGGCAGCGTAGTTTGATCATCGCCGGGCGGATCTCCCGGGATCCGTACTGTGGACGTTGCTGTGGGTGCCGCCATGATGTAGTGGGCCCGTCGAGAGCCAGGGGGGTGCGCGATGGCCCTCTTGTTTTTTTCTGCTCCCCTCGACACTTCAGGTCTTAGGTGCAGGATCCGGATTCAGGGCAAGACAGGAGGGTTGGGCATGGAATATAACGAGGGGAGTTTCTCGAATATGGACAAGCTGGGTCTACGCTTTGTGCAGCAGCCGGTAAAACACTATGACCTGGTTGGTCCGGCACCTTTCTGAGACCCGAACCGAAAAAACCTCTCTTGAACCCTGAATACCTAAAGGCACATGTGCAGCATGTACATCAGTTCCTTTGTGTTGTGGGTGGATCATACAAGGTTTGGGTTTAGGCATTATTGGAAGCCAGAACTACATATATTTTCCGAAACTAGTCCCACAAAGACCATTCTTAGAGTCCTGGTTTATGTTTTTAGGCAATAGCCCAAAATACATTGTAGAGGGTCACATGATTGATTTTTCTCTTATTGCCAAAAATCATTAGGATATTAAGTAAAGATCATGTTTCTTGAAGATATTTTGTACATTTCCTACCTTATATATATCAAAACATAATTTTTGATTATTAATATGCATTGTTAAGAACTTCATTTGGACAATTTTAAAGGTGATTTTCTCAATATTTAGATGTTTTTTGCACCCTCAGATCCAGATTTTCAAATTGTATCTTCAGCAAAAGCCACATAATTGTCCTAGTCCTAACAAACCAGACATTCAAGGGAAAGCTATTTATTCATTTTAGATTATGTATCAATCATAATGTCGAAAAAATGTTACACCTTATACTGGGTTTTGTGGTCCAGGTGGGCACATAGTATACATCCAAAAGCAGTGGACAATTATAACGATGCATTAGAAACTAACTAGAAATGAGTTTAAACATACAGTCAAACCAAGTTGCCAATTTTGCAAACAAATGTGCTAGAGCTTTTCTCTAACTGCTTTTCACGAAGCTGAAATGAGTACTGTTTTTGACTTTACAACACAAGTGGCATTGAATTGATTTTCAAGTAGGATGGACACATCACGTTTCACGTCAGTTAGTTTCATCACATGGAGAACAAACTATGAATGTATGATTCCACCCCAAAGTGTCCACATGCTGTTCACAATCACACACTTTTGTTCTTTGAAAATCAACCCACCTTGTTTGGATAGTTTTGTAAACCTATAACAATGATTAAATGTTCATATTACATTTTGAGAGTGTGTTCAAATATTTTTACAATACTTTAGCAGCCCAGTGTATATTATGTTCAGAAATGACTATATTAACCCATATAAATTCAGGTCAGTTTACCTCATTCTTTTTCATTCGCAAACCTGTCAAAAGAAGGATATTTGTGGGGTTTGAAACACACTGGAGTCCCATTGGACTTTCTTGTCTCAGTTCAAATTGTGTAGTTTTATGCCTCGGGAGTCAGTCACACAGGTTTAGATCGACATGAGGGCGAGTAAATGATGGCAGAATGTTCATTTTTGGGTGAACTATCCCTTTAATGTTTTCATATTGTGATGTTGTATAATTAGAGTCCATGAGTGTCAGTAGAGTCTACTGTAGAGTGTTAATATTTGTATGATCCATAAATGATACATCATCTTTCTCAGATATTGTGTGTGTGAGTGAGAGAGCAAGGGGGTGACTAATTCCAAATGCAGAACAGAAGAACATGAACTTGGGGGGTGTAAGACAGAGGGCTGAGTCTGTGAAAGAGAGTTAGAGGAGCAATGTTTCTTTGGTTTTCTTTCAGTTGTGGAACAGAGTGGATGGGGCCAGCGAAAGGGAGGGAGGCAGAGAAAATGAAACAGGACGCTGGAAGGTTTCAGAAAATGTTCAGGAATTTCAGGAGCAGGTGGCGAGTGGTGACATGAAAGGAGGACGTGACAAATGCAACCGACGGGCACTTGAAAAAAAAAGGCCCCAAGTTGAATGGTGGCATAGTATCTCCCATTTTTGCCTTGGTGCCTCATACCCCCCACTCTTTCCTTTAAACACACACACACACAAGCTCCAATCTCAGCATTGAGCTGCTCGCTTCCTCGCATGGTTCATGATGTGGATGATAAATGCGCAATTCCTATTCACAGCACAGACAAGAAAGGTTCAGCCACTTCACTCAGATGAAGGTGGCGGTGGTGTGGGTAGCATGTGGCCAGGGAAACTAGTTGAGTTTTGGCTAGTGATCATACTATATACGCTAATATAACAATTCAGTTCTGATGTAATGATCTCAACTGACAACATGAATCATCATGGTCATATTTATGTAACATCCAACAAAGTCGTAGTCATAGACTTCCACTTTCATAGGAATATGATCATTTGTGTTTTGAAAATGAATGACGTTTAAAAAACGGCTTCATTATATCTGTCTCTTTCACCCTGAAATATTTATTGGTAATCAAAATAAACAGAAAAATTATGACACCTTATGTAAGTTTTGCAGCTTATCCTTGAAGCTCACAAGGACAAGAGGAGGGAACTACATCTCCATCGCCCAATTACATTGCATACTGTTAATAATACCAATTACCATTGACACTTGTATTCACGTGTGTTAGGGCTTAAATTGATAGTTCACCCAAAAATAAAAATTCACTCAATCAGCCTCATGTCAGTCCAAACTTGTAGAAATGTCCTTTTTCTTTTCTTATCTCTTTTTTTCTCTTCTTTTGTGTTCTGCAGAAGAAAGAAAGACTTGAGTGAAGTAAATGATGACAAAATATTTTTTTTTGAATGATCTATCCCTACACTTCACGTACCAATGTTATCTTAGATAAATCAAACCATGATATTTATTGTAAAGAAAGACAGCACAAGTAAATTTTTCAAGCAAATCATTTCACAAAAAGAAATATGTTAGGTTTCATATGATATGCTGTTTGAATATCATCGATAATGCCACTACTCTATATAACGTAATGACGCAGGCTATATTCTAAATTGCATAGTATTGCATAAACAGTAGGCGCCCCATTTTCGCCGTGGCTGACCTACTGTTTGGCTGTCAGATTCTAAAGTGCGCACAAACCCAATGGACATTTACTATCCCATCAGGCCACGAAAGAGGATTTGTGAATGGCAGTAAGGTGATGCAACTGACCCTGGTATGTCACATTTAGCATACAAATGCTAAATCTTGTACATCTGGATTACATTCATACTACACACACATTACTATACAGAACCAGGTTCTCAACTCTGATCCATTTTCCTGCAGAGTTTAGCTCCAACCCTGACCAGTCACACCTGAACAAGCTAATCAAGGTCTTCAGGATTATTAGAGGGAGTTACAGCAGGGTGCGATGTTTTTTGTTTTGATCACGGTTGGAGCTAACTATATAAAGTGATCTTGTAGGGCCAGAGTTGAGAACCCCTGAAATAGAATGTACTTTTTTAATGGTCTCTATAAGAAATTACTTATTCAAAAATAAAAAAGTAGCTATTCAGAGAGTATGCAATTTCAGATGAAGCCATAGTGGTTGTCAAATGTTCAAACAGGTTTCAAATCACTCTGCTAGGACACCTGAGTGAACTTGAGGAGAGTGTGAATTTGGAATAGCATACTACTCATATTTCTGCCTTATAAAGATATGGTAAAAATAGTAAGTGTATGCTTTCCTGTAGCTCAAACAATAGAGCATGGCACTAGTGATGCCAAGGTCATGGCTTAAGTTCCCAGAGAAACCAAGAACTAATAAAAGGTATACCTTGAATGCAAAGCAGGTTGCTTTGGATAAAAGTGTCTGCCACATGCATAAATGTAAGAGTTGTATGCTAGTACACAGTTCAGAATTCAGCCACTGTTTAGCTCCAGTCTAGCGGACCAGAAGTTTGTAGTAATCATGAAGACCTAGATTAGCTGGTTTGAGTGTGTTTAATTAGGGTTATAGCAATATTCTTCAGGACCTTGGCCTTTCAAGAGCTGTATTTGACACATCTTCTAAAATCACCTTGCCATCAGTTGGTTATGGTTGGTTTAAAAGAAAAGTTAGTTCTGACAATCTCTAGATTAATTTGTTTGCTGGTGCCATCTGGCTTATTATTTTGTTACTGAATGCAATGGCATTCATACATTGGTATGTACGTTTTAAATGTCCAAATACTTTTTGGCACCACTGTATGAATTCTGCATCATCTTTATACATAAAAATTATTCTTACTTTGTTCCAAAGCACACAACTTGTTTGTTAAAGTACAGTAATGGAATATCTTCTAGTTAAATGTCTTGCTCAAAAGTAGAATGGTGATAGTTTTGTGGATCATCCCTCAAAGAGTTTGAAAAGTTGTAACACTGACCAATTAAGTCATTTAACTTATATCTATCATTTTTATCAAGACCTACATTACCTGATATGCACTTTTCACATGTGAACAGAGTTCAGTTTTTGTATGTAAGATCTTGGAAAGGCAAACCTTCGAAAGGTAGCACTTTAGACTTTGGAACAGTGTGTATGAGGCAAGCAATGTTGCTCCTTCCTCTGAAACCGCAGACACCGAGATGCCAAAAGCCAAAGACACAGTATTATCTCAAACCTCAGTCGGTCGCGAAGGTGCGTAAAATAGTCCGAGTTCTGTCTTTCTTCCAGACTCCTAACTGATGCCTGCTGGCCTGTCTGCAGTGTGTTTCAAAACAGAACATCAAAGACTGTCTGTTGGGGATACCAGATAATACTTTGACAATAAAAGAAGGGTATCACCTGCTTGATACATGAGAGAACAGCGTATATTTACTCAACAGACCAATCCTTTCTCACCTCAGCAAGGTTCAACATTCACTTCCTCTAAATGCTGTTATTTTCAGAATCGGTTTTAGCTGTACACATAAGACATATCTTCAGTTTCCTGCTTAATTAATATTTGGTGAATCTAAAAGTTTTGAAGTAAAATTAAGAACAAGCTGTTTTTCTGGTCTGGGGCTCTGTTTTAGAGGCCTGTGACAGCATATGCCCTTTCTACGTGCAATGCTGGATACACTGTAAAAAAAATTCCGTACAATTTACGGTAAAAAGCCGCATCTGTTGTTTCCTGAATTTTGACCCGTAAAATACGGTAGCAACGTTTTAGGTTTTACGGTTTTAACTTAATTAGGTGACAGTTAAATACCGTGAATTTTCTTAAAATTATAAATGTTAATATGAGCGCACGCATCTTAGAGTCTAGAAGATCTGTTTTGTGCCTTGTAATACCCTAGTACCACCAAATTCATGTGTTATGGAGAAAGTATCCCCGGTGATTACCGAAACCCATCACCATCATCTTTGTAAATTGCATTATACAGTACAGGTTCACATGTGTGTATCACAGGCAAACACAAAACTCCATCATGGTAACACACATGAAACTGGTATAATGCAATAAACATTAATTTAACATCATTAGGTGTAACATACAACCCTAATGTACACAACTGATAAACTAAGAATAAACATAGTTATTTCAACAAAAAAACATAAAATTTGAAATGTAACGCAGGGAATTCTGGGAATGTCAATTTACGGTTATTCACTGTAAATTATATGGTCTTTTTCACTTCCAAAAACGGTATACTACCGTAAAATTAATGTCCAATACATGAAATGTTCAATACAGTTTTTCACCGTATATAGTAGGGGAATTTACCGTTAACCATTTAACAGGTTTTTACTGTAGCATTTTTACAGTCTTTTACCATTAAATTCACGGTCATTTTTTACAGTGTAGGCTATATTTCATATTTTAAGCATTTAATTTGATTGTTTTACATGTGCCATAGGTGAATTCAGTTTAACTTTAATGTTCAGTATTTCTTGTGTACGTTTCTTTCTCCACATTTTTAATTCAGACGATTATTAGTTCATTAGTCTAATAAAATAACAACATATCATGACTTAAAAGGATAGACAGTGAAAGTATGTAATTGCATTAACACAAAAAGATATACTGTATGTTTTTTCAAAATATATTCTTTTACATGTTTGAAATATGAGGTTGAGTAAATGACAGAATTGTTTAACATTTTGTATCCAAAGCGGTGCGAGCACAGTAACAAATACAAATCACGCAAGACAAGTGGTTTTTGAAGCTCAAGTTTTTATTCTAGTTAACCTCATGTCTAAGATGGGTCAGCAAGATTGTGCATTTCAGACCAGTGACCGGTTTGTGAACAATAAGAAACAAAAATCAAACCATGACGTATTTCAGGATCAACACATTTTGATCCTTGGGAATGAATACCATATTTAACTAAAAGACACTACATGTTTGTTTACAACAGAATTGAGACATAAGGCCAAGCTTTTATCATGTGGGGATGGGAGGATGCAGTCAATCACTTCTCAATACCCCCTAAACACATTCAAGAGAAAAGCTCAGGACCTCCATAGTCTCTTTTCCTCGATTGCATGACAGTCTCCTGGTGTGAATCGCACCGGTATACATGCTAGTTTTCATCATTCAGTTGAATTTTCATTTCCACCTTGAGGTAAAATAGATTCCTGATACTACAGAGGATAATATATCTGTGTCCCCTGGGTCCTGGATCACCTCTCCCATCATTCCTAGCTTATCGCCGCATCTCTTTCAGCAAATCATTTCTATACTCAATGCAAACATATAGCAGCACCATGTCAAAGGCTAAAGGGAGTGAAACTAACCAACCAACCAACAAACAAACAACCAAGTAAAGAATCCCATGAGTACTGAATATATGGAACTTTACAAGGATACAAATTTGATGGGTTTATGCAAAAAAGATGAAGGAAAACATCACTGCTGATTGTAGCTGCGTCGCATTTATTAAGACAACGACTTAATGTGGACATGCCAGGTCTCTTGTATTCAGAACACGACTAAGCAGCCACTTATACATGAATATCTGCACTGTGTTAAATTACTACGAGACAAAACAATGGCTTTGTACGTACACATGGCAGTCACAAACTCATAACGGTGTCATTTTTCAAATACAAGCTCCATAAACTCATCAAGATGGGCTAGAAGAGGCTTAAGTGGGTATATAGTCTCCTTTAATGAAACAGCTAAAAAACTCAAAAGAGTTTATGGCACCAATTCCATTCAATGTGCTTTCTACTCGCTCACATCAGGACCCAGTAGGATGATGATTAACATGTTCATTTGCATTTTACAACAGGACTAACAGGCACGGTATAAACCAAAACAAAAACAAAAAAACAATAAAATAAAACAACATAAAAATAGCACTAAAGAAAAATCCCAGACTAAAATCAATGCTAAATCACGACTGTAGTTTGAGGTATTGTGGGTATAACAGGAACATTTGACTATTTTTCGTCTGCTTTTTTGTTGTTTTTCGTTTTTGTTTTTTTTGTTTTTCTTGTTTGGAATAGCATAGCGTAGAAATCACATTAACAAAAATTGATCACAAAAAAAAAAAAAAAAACCTACCAAAAGAACCAAAGTTGTCAATAATATCATAATTTTCTATGAGAAAATTAAAACCTATTACATGGCATTGTATTGACATTTCATATAAAAAAACAAAAATAGCAGCAAAAACAAGACAAGAGAAAGAAGCATGTCTTTTTCTTTTTTGTTGTTTTCCATTTGAAAGTTTCACACTTGCTGGAAATCCCTCCATAGCAGCTAAAATTGAGGAGTGTCTCCTCTTAATTTATTCCTCACGGTACAAAAGTCTCAGTTCTGCTTTAACTCTTTGATGTCCAGCCATCACCCTTTTTTGCCTCCCTCTACCATCTCTACCATCTCTCCTCCTCATCTTCCTCCCCTTCCAGAGATCCACAAGACAACTGACATCTCTGGGTTTGTGCAAAATCTACTTGAAGCCACAACTTTTGTTTTAACAATAGCTAGACCAGAGTATATCAACTCGGAAAAATACTTTAACTATGGTGTCACGAGTTAGCAACTAGCGGGTCATTATACATACTTCAAACATAGGTACACTTGGGCATTCATGCGTACTGGCCTTAAGAGGGGAACTGAAAAAATAAATAGTTCTTAATCTTTGATTTAACATTGTAGTGTTTCAATAGCTCTACATGCGTTCTGTGGGATCGCACCTTAAACGTTCCCTAGCATCCATTCGTTCTCGCAGGAGGATCACAAACTACACTGTAGGCTTCAGTTTAAGCCTTCAACGAGCAAATATCTTCTCAATGTCCCCCTCTTCTTCTTTCTCTAACAGACCACTAACACCATAGATAAAGAGACCTGCTCCGTCAACCCTTCCTCCATTCCATGGTTTCCCCCCATTGTTTTAACAACTGTGGATTTCTTTCTCTTTTTTTTTTTTTCTCTAAAAGTCAGCCTTAAACGACGGACTGAAAGTGCTTTTTTTTCTTTTTTAAATGGAATGGTTTTAGATAATACATGAATCTAAACAAAAAGCAGACTGTGGACTGCACTGCAAGCTTAGCCGGGGAGCAGGTACAACATAAGCTTATTGTGTCATGGCAGCGATGACGATATACATAAATGGCAGTGAAGGCATTAAGTTCAAAGAAATGTTTCCGTCTGGCCTCAAGTTAAAACATCAGTCCCTGGCAATCCACAGCCTTCTAGATCATAACAAAAATACATGCGTAAAAAATATACTAAAGATACATAAACCATTTTGGAAGAGAAGAGAATCTTGTTAGGGAATCTGTCTAGGAATTATAATAAAGTGACTAAAGGCATGGCAAGCGGGGATATATTTACACGGCTAGACTGCAGAAAAAGCAAGGAGCACTCGTAACAAGTGTAACAAGGTACTATCTATGAGAGAAAGAAATGGAACATACAAAAAAAGTCTCTTCTCTTCTCTTCTCTTTCAAAAATAGTTTTTGACACACTTGAAATAAAAAATCCCAACGTTGTTTTTTTTAGCGACAAGTCAGGGCAAGTCACAACTACTGTTGTCGTTTATACAATTTTAAAATCCTAGATAGCCTATACCATTTTTGCTTGTTTTATTTTTGACTTAGGACATAGAGGGGGGCTGAAGGGCAGAATTGAGATTTCCATTCATTCCTTGTCCTCCACTGGTGGTCCTGGCCAGCGATAGCCCAATCGTCAAAACCACAGGGGATGCCGCTCAGCAGTCAACAGTTTGGGCGCGCTGAGGGGCAAGTTGTCGAGGTATTGGTCGGATTGTGGGGTGCAGGTGGGAGCCCATTTTCCATTTGTCCCATGAAGCCTTTGGCCAAAGCCCATACCCAACAGAAACAAAGACGAAGAGATTCATCGCACACAAGATGAATAGCGATCCGTTCAGATATTAATGTCTCTGACGTCTGTGGGAGTGCAAGAGAGGTCCACGTCCTCCTCCACTCTTTTGGTCTCTGTGGAGATGTTGTGCTGCTGAGCTTGTCTGAGACTAGATTCCAGCAGGGACTCGATCTGTTCCTGACACGATCGCAGACAGTCCTTTTGAAGAGAAATAGGGAGATTAGCATCAATGACAGAGGGAAGCGATGTATTGGGTCTTCTGGAATAATATATGGAAGGTGGAACACTTACAGGGTCACTTCTGATGACTTGTGAGAGGAAGTTGGTGAGGTTCAGGGATGAGAGGCAACTGTCGCTGCTTTTCAGGTACAACCCCTGCACTGCTGCTGCAACGCTGCCGGCCGCGATCATGGATGGAGGGCTTGCGATGAAGTTAACATCTGAAAATAACAAACGGACCCTGGTTAAAACTCAGGAAATACTCAAGAAACCCACCAAAAATGTAACTGGCCCACAGAATAAGAGTCATTATGAGGAATAAAACGGGCAATATTGGATAAGAAGCTAGGGTTTGGATTGAGCTCATAATGAAGCATAGCATGACTAAACTATAATGAGACCAGGGTTGGTAGGGGACTGTCCGTGACATTTGGGGCCCGACACCATTCTGCGGCAGGGCTTAAAGCCTTTGGGGGGAGGCAGATGACTTTGCTGTAGGTCCTGGGCCAGCTACCCCCTACTGCAGCCCTCTCATTCCCAAAACGTCCCATAAATCATGCCTCTATGTGCACGTTAATGCTAAAAGTGCATAGAAATCTTAGGGGTTTCAAGATATTACCATCTCCAGAATACACAGGCCCACGACTTCCTCAAAATGGTTTCAGGGTGTTCGAACCCTAAACGGCCCTTCACATGGGCAATAAGGGAGCTAATAAATCAATGCGGCCTCTTTCCCTTATATTCTCACTTTGCGCTTTGCCCACACATGGTGAACAGAGAAATACAACTGCCTTTCTTATAGGAAGTCATCTAGCATTGCTAGCTCAGAGACGAGAGGGCAATTGTCAAGACAAATTGAGCATAAAAAGCACGGGAGCCTTCACCCCAGCCCATTCATTTCATTCACCAGCACCCACCCCCTTCCCAGTATCTGTCCAACCACACTCTCCCTGGCTGAGATCCCAGGCTACGTCCCAAAGAAATGCTGGTCATAAACATAAAAGGGGAGCGAGCTGCGGTGATACCCACCATGTAAATGGAGGGACAAACAGAGTGGGGAATATAACGGGAGTAGTTCCTTCCTGAAGCATTACCGGCTTATTCTGGCAGGTGATAAAATGACTGCTGTAGGTTGCACGACAATGAGGTGTGTGGGCAAAAAAAGTGGATTTGCAGCCTAACATCTGAGCACATGCTCTAACTCATAGAAACCTGGACATCAAGACACATGGGAAAATAGCAGGTTACAAAGCCCTTTTCACAAGAAAAATGTCAGACAACAGCTTCCTCTTTTTGGTTCACATGCACTGCGTGCATAGCAGTGGTGTTGTGAAGCAGGCAGGGCTTCTCAGGAGCCATGGTGCAGTAACAGCAATCACCACAAAAGGAAACAGACTTCCTCTCTCTTGCAGAGGCTCACACTGGTTTACAATAACTGCGAGTAAGGAATTAGGACAAGCGAGATGGCTCTTTCCATTGCAATAAAGAGTCTGCCTGATAACAAAGTACTGAGTGAGGTAAGGGGATGGTCGTTCGATGCATGTTTATAATAAAGTGATCAAAACTTTTGCTTGGCCAGCTATTATTTTTATAAGGCAAATTTTCTTCCATATATGTGACCCTGGACCACAAAACCAGTCTTAAGTCGCTCTGGTATATTTTTAGCAATAGCCAAAAATACATTGTATGGGTCAAAATTATTGATTTTTCTTTTATGCCAAAAATCATTAGGACATTAAGTAAAGATCATGTTCCATAAAGACATTTTGTAAATTTCCTACTGTAAACATATCAAAACTTAATTTTTGATTAGTAATTTACATTGCTAAGGGCTTCATTTGGACAAGGCGATTTTGTCTTTTTTTGATTTTTTTTTGCACCCTCAGATTCCAAATATTGTCCTATCCAAACAAACCACACATCAATGGAAAGCTTATTTATTCAGCTTTGAGATGGTGTATAACTCTCAATTTCAAAAAATTTACCCTTATGACTGGTTTTGTGGTCCAGGGTCACATATTGCATGAACAAAAATGATCAAAGTAAAACTGAACACAAACAGTAAAACATACCTGTTGCACAGAGGGCCACAAACGTCTGGGCGTGCTTGCGCAATATCTGCTTGGAGCTCTGGTGTATAGGCAGTTTGGCGAGGAAGTGTTCAATGAAATCATGTGGTGTGACTGAGGCAAGATCCCACTTCAGTTTATTTAGTGCCAGCAGTTCCATTTGCTGCGAAGGAGGCATAAAGAGGCCCAAGTTTACATAAAGGCGCATTTTCCATATCCGATTTTACACTCTTTGACCGCTAGATGGCGATGTCGATTAATTGCACAGCCAAGCAAGGCCTACGTTCAATTAATGGACACATAAAAAGTACTAAAACGTTTGTAACATGCGCGTTTATATTGATGTCTGAGGGGTGGCTTTACACTTGCAGACCAATCCAATTATCTGGTTAAGACTTTTAATCCAAGACTTTCATGTACACATAGAGCATGATTGCAATTCTTGCACTTGCATTTTATTTGACTTAAGTGAAGTAATATAAGAAAACAATGTCAAGCTGTATAATTGTGCAGTGTTGAATAATTACCAATAATTCGCTGGGACGGACGGAGTTGTCCGTGTATATGCACAACTTCTCTGCTGTTAGTGGCACAGTCTCTTTCATCTTAGAGGCCAAAAACATACAAGTTGCTCCTAACAGCTGTAACCTGGTCTTTTTGGTGGGCTCCACAGATAAAAATCTGTCCAGGTAGTTCATAGCCAACGGAAAAACTTCCTCTTCGCATTTCTGTTCTTCACAGACCTTTAAAGAAAAGAAAGTACATATAAGATCAAATAAATATATCGTAGAATTAGCTGCCTTTTCACTAAATATGTGGTAAGAATCGAAATAAACTAATATTTTGGTGAACGTGAATTAAATAAACGAAGTGAAATTGTTATTTTTTTGCTATGCTTTGATCTTATGGAGTTAACCCACGTGTTTAGCATCTACTGAGTCGTGCACTTGCACTGGAAAGGGTTAAATCAGAAAAGAGACTTGTGCGAATGCTAAAAAGAGTGCTTAATCAGTTAGTTAACACAAATCTAAAGTGTTCGACAATGTATAAATATTGCAATTTGCTGATGATGCTAGCGGTCGTTGCTTTCCGAGGCAAAAAGGTGGCGTCCAAGCTAGGTTCAGGAAACAATTTTCTAGTTCGTCATCTTTTCAAAAAATATTTAAAAATATACGAAAATTGTTTCGCTCGACTTAAAACACATGTAAATGTTGGGAAACGCATGCTTTATTGAATAAAAGCGAAATCTTTCGAATTCAATGACAAAAACGATGCGAAATGAATTGAATTCTAAAGCCCCTACATACAAAGAGCAGAATGCGACATTTAGGAGAAGCGGGTGTTTCAAAAATTAATATCAATTATTCCAAAGCATTAAATCTAATGTTAAACGTCTGTAAATCCAAATCATTCGATGGGAAATATAATCCGACCGTTTAAAACACGATGGTGAATTTAGAAATATAAAAAATATTATATTTTTAGACCGTCGTGCAGGAGGTATAGCCCATGGCAAACTGAAACAAAACTTTTAAGATACAAATATTACGTTATCTTGCAGAAATAAGGTTTAATTTATGCTTGCGATTTAAAGAACAACTGGTAAGCGACTTTACGCAAGTGATGTCAATAATGTTTCCATTTTAGAATTTAGAGATATAAAAAACTTAAGCAAACGACAACAAAGATGGCGTATAATGGGCTACTGGCACGAGTGAGAATGCATACGTGTACATTGGTATTAAATTGAAATAAAATCTAAATTAATTAATATTTTCTTTAGATTAATAAGAAACGAAACATATGATTGGAGGG
This sequence comes from Sinocyclocheilus anophthalmus, assembly GCA_018155175.1. Lineage (NCBI taxonomy): Eukaryota > Metazoa > Chordata > Actinopteri > Cypriniformes > Cyprinidae > Sinocyclocheilus > Sinocyclocheilus anophthalmus. The sequence continues at coordinate 293,312 of JADLZN010003425.1, forward strand.
GAATAAGCGATTTTAAATAAAAATGCGATAGCGGAAACCACGGAAAACGTCCCAGGTCTAGGATTAATATTACTTTCGTAATTAAACATTTTTTTTACGTAAAAAATCACCAGTAATAATCGGGCAGCATATTTCCGTGTGATAGAACAATGCTGAAGAACTCAAGTTATACGTATTTATATTTAGTAAACAGTTCTTGGGGTCCAAAGAGCAAGAGCAGAACCATCATGAGGCAAACTTGTGTCGCTAATACAAAAAGACAACTATTATCCCAAACAAACCTCGAGCATCCATGTGGAGACGATTTTCCTCATTTTAGGTGCGATTTCTTTCTGAACACACTTGAAATAATTTGGTGATGGAAGATAGTTTTCCTCTGCTTTGAGCATTGTCTGTAAAACTCGGTCATTCAACAGGTTGCTATCTTGGTAAGCTCTTCTAATGGTATCCACTTCACAGCAAAACAACTGGTGTTCCATGTCTTCAGTGGTGCCCGAGGTTAAGCGGTGACAAAAAAAAATAAGAAAACTGGATCTCGTGTCGGACACTGGTCCCGTGGATGCTTTGCTGCCTCTGCTGAACCCTCTAAAACTCTGCTGCAGCTCCGCTGGACAAAACTCCCCTATGACGTGACTGTTGTTAAGGGAAGATCAAAGCAGCAGCGAGCCTGTGAGAGAGCGCGAGGCTGTCTGCTCGGGGCGGAGGATCAATCTTAAAGAACTATCTTCTCTCGAGCTTGGGCTCCTTCCTTTAGCAGTATGGAAATAGGAGGTCCTATGCCGGCTGACGAGTGACCAAGGAGAATCGGTGGGGGGTGCAAGGGGGCAGGCTGCTAGTGTTGTGGGTATCGGGGGTGGAAAGACGGGGTAAACGGGTCTTAAGATGTGTATTGGTAGGGGGCGGTATAGTAGCCCAAATCAAGGTGCCCACTGTCGCACCGAGAAACTCAGCTGCCTTCTCAGTGTAACTACAGCGCTCAGATCTCAATTGTTCATGTCAAAATTCCAAGTCTACCTTAACAGTCGCCTTTTTAGATTGTTTAAACTCTTTGTGACTGTACTGTGGCACAATCACTTTATGACATTTTTATATTAAGAGTCATTTATGCATACACTTGAATGTGGTTTCCGTATATATGAGACAAGCATGTGGTCTGGGGTGGAAAGAAAGCAAACTCTTTTGGGTTACCCTAAAAGAAGGAAGCAGAAATGATAAACCAATGAACGAGAACGCCTGTTGCCAGGCAGAACTGCGGCACTAGATTTCATCTGAAAACTTCTCTTGCAGATGTATAATGTAGAAAATATTTTGTAAAACTTTAAGACATCTCACGAGAGTCATTCCACTTGTCATCCTTGATTAATAACTTCCTGACGTTTCCTTGACATGTTTATAAGGAATGTAGTTTATATCAGTAGGCTATTGCATATTTCAGAAAATGAAGAAAATGTCATTAGACCTTTTAGAACCGTGAATAAACAGTGTTCCCCCTTTTAAAGATTACTGGCTTGTCTATGGAGTTTAAGCAGACCATCTGCACACGGCGTTAACAACACAAATTGTTTGATAGAGTTTGATCACCCTTACCAAAAAGTAGTATACTTCAAGTTTATTTTATTAAGTATACTTAAGTAAAGTTCAAGTATATTTTTTAAGTATACTTTATGTAGCAAGTATACAAATATCAGTGTACTAGTAGTATACTTGTAAGTGTACTATTTCAATACTCCTTGGGACTAAATTGGCCCACTTTCTAGTATATAAAAGTATACTTTAAGTATAACAGTAGTAAACTTTAAGTACACAACTAGTTTACATCAAAATGTTTAGTTTGTACTGCAACTATACTAAAAGTGAACTTATATGAATACTGATAGTTTTCTAATTAAATACTTGTAGTAGCATTTTTAGTACACTTTGAAGTATAGTCTTAGTAAACTACTAGTTTAGTAGTTTTATACTGCAAGTATACTCGTAAGTTTTCTTTAAGTGAACTTTACATCATACTTTAAGTATACTACTATGTCCCTGTTTAGGTATTAATTTGTATATATTTTGTTATATAAATATCTGAACATACAAAACACCAAAAGAAAGAACAGGGTATCTGCTTGTAAACAAAAACATTTTATTCTAGCTTCATGCATTCTTTTTTTAAACACTTGAATGTGGGTAAGTTTCATAAATAATAATAAAAAAATAAATAACATTTTGAACAAAAAGCTGAAAAAAGACTATGAATTGGATTCAGAATGATAATCAAAACGTAGATAGAGTCGATTCAATATTATTAAAGTTATTACCTCTTCATGGGTCGACATTACATCAACTTTACACAGTTTTGATGCTGTTTTATGTCTGATGATTGTGTTAGAATACATGTGGAAGCGTCTGTTGTTTCGGTTTCTTCTTTACTTGTGTTTTTTGGAAATTCTGTACAGAAGATGTGTACTAGCGCCCCCTACAGTATAACAATGAAAACACGGATTCTAGGAGCACAAGTATAGCTAAAATATATTTAGACTTTTTCTAAGTAGGCTATAAGTCAAGTATACTTAAATGTCATTTTAAGTATATTTCTGAGAAGTACATAAAGCCCATTTCTGAGAAGTACATACAAAGTTGACTAAAAGTATACTTTCCTATTTTTTTGTTTAAAAGAAGTATACTAATAGCAAACTTCTTTTTCGTAAGGGCAAATAGGGGCGCTCTCACTTTAAAGACCTCACTGCCTCACTGCTGTAGCTTCAGGATGAATTGAAGCTTTACAAATTCCACACATTCCTTTTTCAATACCGTAAAACAAGTACTTTGGTTGTGCCGAAAGCTTCATAGTTGAGAGAGAAGCTAGCAACAATATTACAGTTTTTAATGTAATATATTTTTTTAATATACAGAGATATCAACAACAGACTTACATTACTATATCAAATATTTTTTACAAGTAAACATTTGCTCACTTTGTGCTCTTTGAGATCAAATGTTACTTAGACCTTTATTACTATATTATATATTTTTTTATAATTAAGACTATTTTAAGCGTCCATGTCCAGAACATGCATCAGAGTGGAAAAATAAACTTAATACATTGAATGTTTATACGTTTTTAAAACATTGAACTTTTCCATTATAATACATTGAACAAAGTGAATACTCTTTCAAGAAAAAAAAACACTGGACGAATTTGTTACAAACGGCTATAATAATAAATAAAGAACCTGTTATTTAAAAAAAACGCCTTTATGGCTCTTTTTTCCTTAGACGTCTGAGATCAGCATATCCATAATAATTGTCAGAAGTTGTTTCAGGAAAGTTTCAAACCTAGCCTGTTGTAAATAAACAGTAAATAATTGCTTTAATTACATTAGTAGCCTAAACAATTACATTCAATAATGAAAGCTTTATTGGGCTACAAAAGTGTTCCGAACAATGAAGGACCGACCATGTGAGTTTTGTGGTGTACTTCTATTACCGTAAATACGGCAAAATGAGTAGGAAGTTGTAGTGCTGCGGTCCAATCGGAAATTGCTCTTTTCTGTCCTAGTGGTTGTGGCTAGAAGGGATACAGCTACAGGAAACCACAATAAATATTTTTTACTACCTATTAGATTGTATTTTATTAACGTCTACACCTACCCCAACCCTAAACCTACCTCTTAGAATAATAAAAAAATAGTAATTATTGTTGTGACAAAAATTACGCTGTATCGATGTGCGCATGTCCAGTAGCCGCAGCTGTATCTCTTCTAGCCTTAACCTGTCTTAGCTGCAGACAGTGCATGCAAGTTTCAAGTTCGATTTCATTCTTAAAGACTAAATAGTAACACGTTTCTGAATTGATAAAATGTTTATTGTGGACTACTGGTGCAGATTTAAAGGTATAGTAAGTGACTGAAACTATCACATTATATATTTAGTAACCTGGGAGCATTAACACTCAACATTTTTTCTTCTACCTCAGACAACAAGTGCCGTCGTTTCGGAGGAAGTTATTATTAACTTTGTCTGATTATAGAGTATGCTAGTTAGCTTCCAAGGTAGCTTAGGACCCTTTAACCAACTAAGTGGCCAACTTGTTAAATTCCAGCAATGAACTGCCAGCTATAGGCTACTGCATTTTTGAATTTTAGCAGGTTTCCTGCAGTCATGGAAAACCTGGAAATATTAGGGAATTAAGTTGGCGTTTTTCAGGCTTGAATAAATAAATATATAAATATATCAATATAATTAATCTTAAAAAGTCAGTTTAATATAGTCTATATACTGTAGGCTATATAGTATAGTTATATACTATACTGAATGTTTAAATTCAAAACTGACTGGAAAACTAATGCATAGTCATTTGTGTTTTAGTAAATGGAAATACTTTCCCCCCTTATAGATTGTTAAATATATTCACACACACACACACACACACACACACACACACACACACACACACACATATGTCTGGTCAGCTATCCTTGTGGGGACTCTCCATAGGCGTAATGGTTTTTATACTGTACAGACCGTATATTCTATTGCCCTACACCAACCCTACCCCTAAACCTACCCCTCACAGGAAACTTTCTGCATTTTTAGATTTTCAAAAAACTTAATTCTGTATGATTTATAAGCTTTTGTACCCGTGGGGACCACAATTTAGGTCCCCACCGTGACACGAGTCCCCATGAGTCTTGTGTGTAGTCAGGTTTAAGTCCCCACCAGGATATATAAACCAGTACACACGCACACGCACACTTCACAGCAATCTACATACATTTTTAAGGAGCTCCTAAACAAACAACTGGATTTAAGAAAGTATAACAAAAAAGTTTTTTTTTCCATCAGGTAATGTTCAGGTGGATTCATTACCCATTAGGGTGGTTTAAGATGAATGTGGAAGCCTGCGTATGAATGAGGGCGCAATAAATAACTCTCTGGCTACCTAGAGGTAAACGACTCAGTCCTGGTGAGCACTGAGATTAAGAAACAAAAGTAGCGTGACAAAGGACAATCCTTTTTCAAAGATTCAAACAGGGTGTCGGTCTAATTGCCAATGAGCGCCCATCTCCTTCCCCAACTTAAGATCATTTATACATTTATACCTGTGCATTTATACCTTCAGTTTGTCATTCACTGTATTATCTCCATATTGTCAATGGGAAGGACAAATATACCATGCATATAAGCAGTTTGTTTAAACATAGCCCTTGGATGAATAAAGTATTAAATCATAAAAAAAATACTTTGTGTGCAAAAGTTAATTTTTTTTAAATTCAAAACAAGTGCACATTCTCATTTAGACATCTGTCCAATGCAACACAAGATAGAGGTATCTGAGGGGTAGTTTGTGCATAACCATATAACAGCAGTGAAAAATTGTTACATAAAGGGGCTTTTTTTGTTTTACTGACTGAACCCTTAAAGTAGCCCATAATTGGTTTTTAGTTATAATAAAAATAATTTTCACTAAAAAATTCATTTAGATGTTTCCACATGAAGCATGTTTTAAATTACCTGACTAAAACATTTTTTTGCATTGCATGTTGTTTTATATTTAACATCTACATACTTTGTTTTAACATTCATATAGAATTATGAGTAAAAGTCAAAGGTAATCTGCCATGGTGGTTTAGATGTAACATCAAACCCTGAAAGGCAAAAATGTTACTATACATCAGCTTGCAATAAATCAGCAATACATTATTGTACTAGTACAACTATCGTAATGCTCAGTTGCTAGTGCAGAGCTATAACAGCTATCCTAATGAGGATCACACCAAAATAATCTGTTGAAGATTGAATTGATTATAATAACCCTTTAATCGATTTGATGGCTCAGTCTGACTGAAAAGCCTTCATGTAAGTTACTTAATCAATACGACTAAGGTCGATCCTTATTAAGTTTTGATCAGAATAAAACTCCAATCAATAGCAAAAATCTAAGCATGTAAACGGTTCAATGCGACTGTCTTCTCAATCAGATTCAAAACTCCAAAACCAAACTTCAAAACTGTTTACCAGGGCACGTTTATAATAAGATCTCTGTTAAAGGGGTCATATGATGCAATTTCAATTTTTCCTTTCTCTTTGGAGTATTACAAGCTCTTGGTGCATAAAGAAGATCTGTAAAGTTGCAAAGAATAAAGTATCAAATCCAAAGAGATATTCTTTATAAGTTAAGTTTTTGGTTAACTACGCCTACCTAAAACGGCTCGTTCTAACACGCCCCCACATGTCTACGTCACTATGTGGGAAGATTTGCATAACGCCGCCCAAATGTTCACGCAAAGAAAGGCGTAACTTTTATTCTCGCTGTAGTATTGTTGCCGTCGCCATGTCGTGAAGAGCTGTGTGTTTCATTGTGAAAGCGAAACTACTTTGTTTGGTCTTCCAAAAGAGGACGATATCCGCTTCGTCATGCCTAGAGCTGATCTGTGCTGGTCGCTGAGGGAATACATCAACTTAGTGCTCTGGATCGCCGGACCGGCTTTCACCGTGGACGAAGCGCGGGGACCAGCCCGGGGTCGTCACATGTGGTTGCCGCTCCTTCGTCGAATCCGCCAGCCGCGCCATTCTCAAGCCCGCGCCTCTGTTTCAAAAAGGCGGGGCATAGAGGAGAAACAATAATGTACAGTATGTGGAAAATAATGTGTTTTTTTTTTACTTTAAACCGCATAAACACATTTCATTACACCAAATACACAAAATAATGTTCTTTTTAGCAGCATCATATGACCCCTTTAACATAGGTTTGTGAATCTAAGTCTTACGAATTACATGGTGACTGGAGGACACTGAATAGTTACAGAATATTTGCTAAAAATGCACTGCAAATGCACTGACGTTTTCTTCAGAATAAATAAAAGTACATGTAAACTAAAATGTGATGAAAATCAGATGACAAAATTAAGGGTTCATATACTCGGAAATGTCAGAATCTGAAATCGGATTGGATTCATTCAGACTGACAGAAATTAGTGAATGTAAATAACTAGTGTGATCTTAAATAAAAATGTATGCGTGGCACAACAGTTTGGAATGTAATCATTAAGAATTTACAATATCGTAAAATAGAGCTGAACAAGACTTGATGATGAAAGGCATGATGAAAAGCCGTGATGTCTCAGATATCACCCCACCTTGATAACATCTTTATAATGGAAAAACAACTACACTGGTAAGGTAAAGCATCATATAGCAGGTATACAAGATGAATGAGTAGCTGAAATACAGAGTTGTGGCATGAAACTCTAGATGGCGCAGTCCGATAGGTCTAACTCAATCTGACCTAATTACATCATTATCACATGGCACAGCTGATTGGTTCTCTCCTGTATTGGTAGCCAATGGGCTCGCTACTCAACATTCAAATATATGACTAGTGCTTGCCGTAGCAGTTGAAGCTTGCTTCAGAAACCCTCCACCTCCACCTTCCCCAGCTCCACCTGCACAGATCTGCTATGGGGTGATTTCATGTATGCTACATATGGGGATATTTTATAGAATACGTTATAGTATGTGCAGCAGCAGTATTTCTTACAAGCTCACAGCAGAATGTTGTGGATGCATTGGCAGCAAGTCTCAGTACATTCTCTGCCGCAGCAGCAGCGTAGCAGATCTATTCCTCCAAGACCAAATACATTAACATTGTCATGTACATTACCATGCCAATCCCTCCAAGAGTTGTCATGACAGAGCTGCATTTTTTTTTCAGGTACATTAAGACAGCAATGTCCATGCATTGCAATTTAAAAGTTTATACATCAATAGTCACTTTTGAGATACAGGCAAAAGAATACTTTCAGGGCTCAACAGTGTTCTTTCACAGCTGATTTCTGATTCAGTAGAAAGGAAGGATGAAGAGTCCCCCTTTTTTCTGCAAGATAAGCATGATGACATAGTCAGAAGATTCCCGGTTTAGTTCTGCTATCATTTCAGACCACTTCCGTAGAACTTGTCTGCACATTTTTGAGCAGAACTAACAGTGTCCAAAAACTCCAAGTGGAGTCCTGCAGCCTCTCTGCCCCCAAAACCTCTTTGTTGATGGTATCCATTCCAATCCCAAAGCCAGCGCACTCTTGCCCAGTGTCTACCTTTTATTCCACTAATGGTAATGAAGAAAGTGAATCTTTTTACAAGTAGGCCTAAACATTTTTTCACTTTGTGCTCTTTGAGATCAAATGTTACTTAGACCTTTATTGCTATATTATATTTTTATAATTAAGACTATTTTAAGCATCCATGTCCAGAACATGCATCAGAGTCGAAAAATAAACTTAATACATTGAATGTTTATGCATATTAAAAAAACTGTGAACTTTCCATTAGGCCTATTACATTGAACAAAGTGAATACTCTTTCAAGAAAAAAAAAACTGGACGAATTTGTTAGAAACGCCTAATAATTAAAGAACCTGTTATTTTATAAAAGCGCCTTTATGGCTTTCCCCCCCTACAAGACGTCTGAGATCAGCATATCCATAATAATTGTCAGAAGTTGTTTCAGGAAAGTTTCGAATCTAACCTGTTGTAAATAGACAGTAAATAATTGCTTTAATTACATTAGTAAATAATTACATTAAATAATGAAAGCTTTCTTGGGCTACAAAAGTGTTCACAACAATGAAGGACCGACCATGTGAGTTTTTTCTTGTACTTTTGTCGTAAATACGGCAAAATGAGTAGGAAGTTGTAGTGCTGCGGTCAATCGGAAATTGCTCTTTTCTGTCCTAGTGGTTGTGGCTAGAAGGGATACAGCTCCGACCGTAAACGAACAATTAAATTAATTTTACTACCTATTAGATTGTGTTTTATTAACGTCTACACATACCCCAACCCTAAACCTACCTCTTACAATAATGAAAAAAATTTAATGTGCGCATTGTCCAGTGCATGTCCACTTCTGAGATACAGCCAAAAGAATACTTTCAGGGCTCAACAGTGTTCTTTCACAGCTGATTCCTGATTCAGTAGAAAGGAAGGATGAAGCGTTCTCCTTTTTTTCTGCAAGATAAGCATGATGACATAGTCCGAAGATTCCCTGTTTAGTTCTGCTATCATTTCAGACCACTTCCGTAGAACTTGTCTGCACATTTTTGAGCAGAACTAACAGTGTCCAAAAACTCCAAGTGGAGTCCTGCAGCCTCTCTGCCCCCAAAACCTCTTTGTTGATGGGATCCATTCCAATCCCAAAGCCAGCGCACTCTTGCCCAGTGTCTATCTTTTATTCCACTAATGGTGATGAAGATGAATGTGGTGCCAAATGGATTTCTCAACAACCATGCAGGAGGTAGAGCAGCAGGCCCATCACCCTCAAAAGAGAAAATATAATTTTTAAACCCTTTTCACACTCTTTCATGTTTTACTCGCATTTTAATCAGTAATTGCATTGTACATAATGTTGATTTTGGCGATCAGATATGATACATGATTCATAGTTAGATTTTTAGTAGATGATTTGGGAGTGTTATGTAACTCTCCAGAAGTCTTAAAACATGTCTGTGTTCAGTATTCTAATCATCTTAACAAAGACAGTCTGTTAAGATGATAAGGAGGTTCATTGGCCCTTGGTCCTTGGAGATATGGCAATGCACATGCATAGAGGAAGCATTATCCTGTGCCCATTATTTGACACTAGAAATATCTGTTAGCTCAAGGGGCAAGTCTTGTACTACATACAGTAACACTGCATTACATTGGCTACATCCTCTGATCAAGTGAGGAATGCATGCTAGCATATATGCGTAATTGTATGACTTAAGTCTGTAATTTGGTGGTGGGTGTTGACAGGGGCATGCAAGGTCACCTTGCACTGCAGAGAAGCCTTGTTCTTCAGTGACCAGATCACAGACAATGCACCGTCTTCTAGTGCAAATGCTTGCCCATGAGATTAGGATTTGAGAGCCTCTTTAAAGAATTCCTGACTTGCTAAAGCAGTACTTTGCTTTAGCCCATTTATCTTACAGTTCTATATTTAAGAATGCTAATAACTGTATTTGCACATAGGCATATACATAAGTCTAATCTCACTTACAAATAGTGTATGGTTAAAAATACATTTTTAGTACACATAAAATTGTCAGAGTTGCCATGCAACATTTATTTTTGTGGTCAATGCAGTGACTTGGAATCTTTTCACTTGAATGTTGGATAATTTAAGTAATTTGGCTGAATGATTGAAATTATGACTCCCCGGTTTTGGGTTTTGTACAGGCCTGCAAGCAAATATATTATCATTTGTCCCCAAAGTCTGACCTCTGATTTAAACTCTTTCGTTGAGGTGGGGGAGGTCACTGTCACACTAAGTCCATCTTCAGCTTTGAAGTCTTGACTCCTCTTCATATCTTTGATATGTGCTGAAAAAAAAGAACTAACAAAGTTTAGGGGGGTTCTTTCGCACCCTCAAAATCCTCCCCACCCACTTCCAAGAAAACCCATCAAAAGGAGAGGAAAGATCGAGCAAGAGAAAAAAAAAGTTCCCCACTGAAAAGGACCCTTTTCTGAAGGCAGGGTGGCACTACAATGGCCCATGAAAAGATGGATAGAGTGATTGTCCTGTGTAGTGATCCGCAAATGGAGAGAAACAGGGTTCACCGCAGTGCAGGGGTGGCCTGCGTCAGGCCTTCACGTGCATTGAAGCCAAGGGCATTGAGAAGAGGAAAAAACCCAATGGATAATAGAGGTCCTTGGAAGAGACAGCACATCAGCTGAAGGACCGGCCGCTGAGGGCCATGTGAAGACCAAACATTGTGGACAAAAACCCCAACCATTTCCTTTTCCTCTGAAGATTTAGTACATGCATTTAATTTCATATCACAGTCGATGATTATTTTACAAATTATTCAGAGATGTTGACTTGAGTAACTTTTTCAAAATTTGGTTGAGGATCATCTAGTTCGATTCTCAAGGAATATATGATCAGATATTTATCTCTTTAGATAGATAGATAGATAGATAGATAGATAGATAGACCTCAGGGTAAAATAAATACGTAGTTTAACATAAGAAAAACATGCAAACTAAACACTCACACAGAGGCACACAGACCATATTTACAAATGTGCTAAAGAGGATCAATGTTGGCTGATTGATCAGGCCGGCCCATTCTCCCAGTCAGGGTTGCCACTGTTCACTTTCTTCTAGGAATGTTGTTTACGTTGTCACCTCCGAAAGGGCCAGATGGAGAATTAGAACATTTAAAGCCAATTAGAATGGAGGAATGGAATCATCCATCTTGTTTTTCAGTCACTCTGACAATGCCATGGTAGTCTTAAATGGAAATCCCATTTGCATTTGGAGTTTTTAGTGTATTGCAATTTGTTAAATATTGTTGCCATGCTGGGAATGTTGGTATATTCTGACATTGATGTGAAACAGACATGATGTGTTGTCAACAGATCTGAATCCCTTTATTAGAGCAAAATAGTCATGTTCCTAATCCATCCATCAGAGGATTTCAATCTGTCTGTCAGAATATGATAATTATGATCACTGTTTTCTAGGGCCATTTGAGAGAATTATGAATTCCCCATTTTCCATCTCCATCTAATTGGGGAAAAGTATAATAATTGTTTGTGGAGTTTTCAGTCTGGAGACACAAATTTGACAGATAGAACATATGCAAATATTAGTATTCATGAGAAAATACATATATTATTAATATTTTATTGGGCATGTATTAACATGTTAGTATTTAATAATACATTTTAATGCAGCTCTCAATTATGGATCATTTAAATATCAGTTTTGTTTCGGATTATTTTCTCCTTTAATTAATTAATTAAATTCATTATTTAATTTTAAAATTAATGTTGATAGATCAAATATTTTGGTTTTAAGAGTATTTCTAAATAGATTTGTTTTTCCATTTAATCTCCTTGATTTCTAGAAGAATCAATTGAGATATTAAAGAGATCTCATTTGTGATTTTTTTAGCTCATTTAACACCACCTTACATATATTTCAACATTAGAAGGTAAGTTGACAAGCGACACCGGCCTGCTTTGCTTTTGATTCGAATATCGGACTGGTCTCTCTCTCTGACAGCCTCTGGACGCTGGTTCTCTGCTCATTTGCTTCTGAATGCCCTCGTACCCCTCTTTTTTCCTGTCTTGAGGTAGACATACAAAGAGCACTCGCATTCTGTCACACACACACACACACACACACAATATGAGCATGCTGAGAGAGGGGGCTGGAAAGCGTTATCACCTGCTCCTTCTCCCAACAGCCGTTTGAATGTCCTGCTCAAAGGCTGTCAGTGTGCCCCAGGTGACCTGATAAATCTTCATAGCACTCTGTCTGCGCCCCTGATATTCAAAAGCCTTGCCGTCTCCAGACTGTATTAACATACATCCATTCAATCTTTGACTTTGGAAGGGAGTGTTATTCTATAAGCACATATCCCAAAAGCATAGTTAGCCAACTATGGTCGCAAGTTCCATCGTTACCAACACAGTTAAAGGATTTGGTGTTTCCCAAATCCATGTTTCAATGAACATTCACAAACAGCATTGCAAAGTTGTGTGGTTGGAACTACAGCTTTCAACGTGTGGTTTGAAGCATAGTTTCTTGTTAGTATGAGATAAATAGGTAGACAAATAGATCATGCACTTGAGCAAAATAAGCAAACTAACATGTAGTACAATCTTTCATTCAGCATGTATACTAATTTCATTATACTTCTTTTAGTTTGTTATGAGAATTAAAGCAGTGCTTTTCAAGAGTGTGCATGTGTGTACTTGCTCTAGTAACACAGGGAACTCCAGAGTGACGTAAGGGAACCCGCAAAGCAGCAAATAATAGAAAACAAAAATAGTGAAGCAGTCCTCAGATGCTAAGTTTGTTATTTACAGCAATAACCTGACATTACTACTTGATTTACTACTTGATTACTACTACATTGCTACCACCTACTTGATATCAGTTCTAACCAATGAGGTTCAAACAACGGATGTGCAACAAAGTTCCTAAGTTTTCGGGAAACAGTCATGACTAGCTAGTTCGTTTCTCAACAATATGTATATGGAAGTTAGCGAAAATCGTATCGTTGGGAACGCTCCCCAATTGATTTTAGAGTGTTATAGTTCACAACATTTTTTTGTTTTTGAACCCATTGACTTTCATTACAGTCCATTGCCAAAAACAGTGCTTCAAAACATTTTCTATTGTGTTCTATTGGTGAGTATACGAGTGAATTTCTTTTGTGTGAACTTAAAGGGTTAGGTCCCAAAAATGAAAATTTGTCATTAAGTACCTCAACTCATGCTTGTGCGAAACCGTAAGACCTTCGTTCATCTCTGAACACAATTAAATATATTTTTTATGAAATCTGAGGCTCTCTGACCCTCCATAGACAGCATGGTAACTATCACGTTCAAGGTCCAGAAAAGTACCAAGATGTCGAAAAAGTAGGCAGTGTGAAATCAGTGTGTGTTCAACTGCTAAAGGTACGATGATCGAGAATATGTTTGCACACGAAACTAGAATACGACTTTATTTTTTTCCAACATTTCGTCACTGGACACGTTGTTAGACAGTGCCATGACGCGAGGTGATTTTGGCGGGCCGGGCGCGAACCACACACACTCGCGTACAGTGATACTGTATGTGAACGCGCGGCCACAAGGACACAGTAGAGGGACGAAAAAAGGTGGAAATTAAAGCTGTCTTTAAATGTGTTCCGAAGATAACGAAGGTTTAGGGTGTGGAACAACACGAGGGTGAGTAATGTGATGTGAGAGATTATCTTCAGCTGGACTCAGCTTCACTTCAAATGAAATACAGGCCTTTTTCAGTAGAATTCATTTAGAGCATGGATTTGACTATGTGGCTGAGGAAATGCAATACCACCAACGCACCTCAGGCATTACAAAGCAGAGAAGAAGATGAAGGCAGCGCGTTCAGCGGCAGCTTTTGTTTGACCCTTCATAAAAATGTTGATGCGGTTGTGGCACATTCCAAGCAGCTCATTTGCATAATTTTGCATGCATTTTGCCTAAAGAAGGCAGGCCGTTCCTTGATAGTTTGTAATGAACTGTTTGAATAACCTGGAAAAGCACCGGGAATCCTGTTGTAAGTAAAGCAGGCCAAAACCTCCAGCACAATCAGGCTTTCAGATCTCTAGCAAACCGCACAGTTTTTATTGTGTGTATTGCATACTAGAAATCTAGTAAGGCAAAAAGCTTTGGGCCAAGATGAAACCGTGCCAATACAAATTTAAATGAATAATTCCTTAGAGTTAAATGGAATAATTCTTCTTTGTTTAAAAAAGGAAGTTTGCTCAGTGTGGAGAACATTCACCATGTTTTTTTTTTACACAAAGCATAACTAACAGTGAACTTGTTTACTTTACTATGCAAGTCATATGTCAAGTACAGGTGCTCTTGATAAGAATGAAGAACAGCTAATGTACATTATGACTCACAGACCCGCCTTCCAACTGTAGTGGAAGATCTATGCAGGGTGCTCCAATTCGGTGTGACCGTTTTAAATCTACACCTGAGGCTGTGGCTTAAACTATTGGTTTAATTACCAAGATTCACAGTTCAGCGGCTTGCTTTATTTACCTTCTGACAGTTGTTTTAAACACCTGTCTTCCAACGGAAGTCTTTGTTTGCCATCGGCCCCTGATCGTGCGAGAGCAAATGACCAGTTGTGTAGTTTTACTCAGCCAGCAAACTGTACACTCTATCTTGAAATTTTATTGAGTGTATTGTATTATGAGTGGGTGGGCATGCAAAATGTATTTATTTTTTATTTTTTTGCAATACAACTCTATAATAGTTAGCTGTGACAGTACAGTGAGAGTTATGTAATTAAATGGTCTGACAGCTGTAAACTGGGACTCTCTCGCAGGCATTGAGATGTGGGTATTGTTTGTCATGGGAATGTGCATATTTATATTCACTCCAAGCAGGCTTGGGCCTCATCTCCTCCATCTCAGATAATGACACAGTCTCTCACTGTGCTCCTCCTGTGATGTGCCCTTTATGAGCTATAACAGGGCATGAAGGTTTGATCTTTCTCTTTCTTCCTCTGACGCTCCTTTCTGGATCTTTTTCTGCCGATCAGTTCCCACTCTTGTATTTTTGAGCATGTTCAAGAATGTCAGAAGCACACCGGACAGGCTCATTATCTTCCCCCTCATTTTGCGATTGTTGCGCAGCCATTGGAGAGCGATATCGTGGTTCCCTCTGTTCACGGGGACGTAATCGCATTTGAACTCCCGCCTGGGTCAGTGACAAAATGCAGCGCACACACACAAAGCAGAGGAGGGATGCGAGCCACTAATCAGGTTAGCGTATAGTTCACGCCGCTGCAGCCCGCAGGATGCTGGGACTGCGGCAGATGAGTGCTGCTGCGCCGCAGGGTTTCCATCATCCACTGTCCCATCCCTTTTTATGCCCCATAATAATGCCCACAATGTGTTTATTAAGAAGACAACACAGGACGGCCTCATCGCCAGTAATCTCAATTATGTTAATAATCTCAGGATACTAACAAACACTTTTTGTGTTCCCCTCTTGAAAGTAAATCATCCTCGACACTAGATGCTAATGGAATGTGTATCAAAGAAACATCCTTCCCTAGAAAATAGACAACTCCAATGGGATCTCATTAGTATTCGTAGGTATTTGCACGTAAAGTTCAGCACATTGGACTTCTAGCACTCTAGTATGTTTTTTTAAAACATAATATCAATATATCTGCCATATTTAGATATACAAATGTTTTTTTGGACTTCCATTACATAAAAAAGGGGGTGTAGGATTTATTCTGATTGAAAAACCAAATGTCAAAGAACTACAAGAAATAGGCAGTAACACATTGATTAAACATGAAATTTGAAGGGTAACACTTTGAGATTGGGAAACACTATTAAACGAGTTGGTTAAAGCATGGCAAATTACTAACATAGTGGCTGTTTTATTAGTACTATAAGACATATTACTGTATTCCGCTAGGACCTGATCTATCCCTAACCCTTCCCATACCTAAACCTAACTACTACTATATTACGATTATCAATAAGCAGTAATTGTAATTATTGAAGGTAACAACTATTTGTGATAGTGAAATGTGTTCCCTAATCTAAAAGGTGCATTTCTTGAATCGTAGACGTCTGAAACTAGTTATTTTTATCTAAAATGTAACTCTAATAATGTTATGAAACATTGTTTTATAGATAAATATTGTTAAAGCATAAGAAATGAAACCCAAGAGTCAAACACCGTAGTGACCGCATAGAAAACTAATGGTTTCTCTGAACATCGGCTGCTTTCTTATATTTCAAACTTGTTAAGCTTTGATGGTAATCGAATTCAGCCATACAAAGAGTTCAGATGACTTTACTGTTATTAATCCCATCTGGTTTTCACATTAATACATTCACCATTAAAAAGATCATTCTCAGGCAAAATCCAGCATTTGTGGATAAATAAGATCCCCATTATAGGATCATATCTGAATATTTTAAAGAGTTACACGTTTGTGAAGTTGTCAGTCATTGCCAATCATCTAACAACTATGTGCTCAAAATTCTTATATCTTGAAAAAGTATTATTTTAGGACATTATTACATGTATGGCTAGATGAGTGTGAGAGTGTTAGTTAGGAACTCTAACTCGTATTAAACCCTTATAAATATTAACTATTCAAGTCTAAAGCCAGGGAATGTGACCTTTGGCTGTGAATCGCTTTCTCTGAGGAGCTTTTAAAGCCCAGCCCAGTTCAGTGATCTAAAGATGCCTTCCAGGGCCAGTTCCTCTCCCATAAACCCTCAGGAACTCTCCATATTCCCCACTTAAATAAAACATCTTTATTTTTTATTTATCAGCTCCGGTGCAAACAGATTCTCCCTGTTTCTCTGATCATCTTAACATCTGCCAACTTTTCTTGCTGCATGAGTCTGAGATCACCCATTTGTAATGCAGAGTGACTGATTGTCATTCAAGGTTTGGTTGGGTGAAGATTGGGCACTCTCTTCAAAGTGAAATGCTTGTTTGTTTGTTTTCCTTTTGCCTTCTTAATTGGAACCGTTGTCACCCAGTGAAAACCCTCTCTTGCCTTTACATATGGACTCTGTGACCGTAAACATAAGCTGCAGACAAGGATGTGCAAACCAGCGGAGCCAGATTTGAGGCTTTTGTTGACATTCTCATACAGTTGAAGAGATTAAGGTGAGAATGGCTGGGCAATCTTTCCTTCATTTACATTTCATCCATATGTAATGTGTCAACTGCCTCCCTGTGGTAGAAATTCCAATCAGGATGAGCCATTAGGATTAGGCAATAGCAATAATGGAATATTTTTCAAAACAAGTTTCAATATAAGGGCTATCAAGTAAAAAGTAACAACATATTTTCCATGCACTTTATCATATTCATAAATATATAGTTTTTGGGGAAACCGCACCACACAGCATCTTACATCTTGATAGTCTTAACCTGGTCTTAACCATCTTATCCTTGCATTTTCATAAAAAGGTCAAATTATCTGATATTTTTAGAGAATTATTGGGACTGGGACACACAAGTCATGAGGAGTCTCTGAAGGAGTTCCTCTTGATTTTAGATTTCCTTGTTGACATGTGGTAGCACCAAATTACTTTTTCTTCTTTCTTTTTTCTTTTTTTTACATATTATAAAAGATTATTACAAATATAATAAAGGTTTCCAAGGATTCCATTGTTTTAATGAAAGCTATTTTTTCATTTTTATTGGACAGTTGTATCACCCTGACGTTTTTGCCTCAAAAAATATCAAAATGAATTTTAATTTAAGAATAAAAACATACTCGTCATAGATGAGTTTTATTCAAGTCATTGTATGGGTGAATTGCATTTTTTATTTATTTTGGAAAAAAATAGCACCACATAATTGACGTACAATCCATATCTATTGGCCTCTAGACTTCATATGTATTAGTCTGCAGTGTTTTAATTTAGTGCTGACAACGGTGTGAGAACATATTTGAACTCTTGTTCCTTGATTGATGCTTTAAGAGAAGTTGTGGCATGTTGTACTGGTTGGCATTCTCAGGTTCGACCTGTGTCAAAGGGTTCTGGTGCAGAGAGACTTCAGCGGCTTTCAGTCCATTGTGACAGACATTTACAATGTTGAGCACCACAGAGCAGCAGCAGGTAAAGCCATCACAGTCCGAGTGAGGACACCCCCATGGCCTTCAACCTCCAATACAAACAACGTCTCTGGCAGCAAGAATGAAAAACATTTGGGAGAAAATATATGAATAGTGTTTAGCCGTCTCTGACCATTTTGCACCTTTCTCCATTTGTTCAACCAGCATGAGAGATCACCAACTTCCAGTGAGAGGAAAACAATGTTAAACCTCTCCATTCTATCATGAGCCTGCAGCTCAACATTTCTGGTACAGTTTCGTTTGGGCATTAGTTGGTGATGCTGAGTGAAAAACCACAGCAAGCTTATAGTGGTATTGAAGTCTATTAGTCCAATGTCAAAACAACTAGACAGTTGACTGTTGAGTGGGTGTTTATTTACAGATTGGGTTACAGACTAAAATTTATCCAAAGACTTGGAAACAAGAGGAATACTTGGGAAGCTCTCTCTCATTCCAGTGAACATACTGGCACCATCACCAACCATAAAAGTTGTAGTTAAAGGCTCAAACTTCAAGCAATGTTGGGAAAAGAGATCTTTGTTTGATCTCTTCTATTTGAGAGTGATGGATATATATTGAGATATTATTCTTCCTTGATAATAGGTATAGACAGTTATGTGATTTCAGATAGAGACACAAGTGTTCTATAAGCATTTAAAGGAAAAGTTTATCCAAAAATGGAAATTTTGTCATAATTTACTCATCGTCCACTTGTTGCAACCTTATGAGGCTTTCTTCATGGATCAAACAGTTGACAATATCCATTGACTTCCACGGTATTTGTATCCATACTATAGAAATCAGTGGCAAGCTGAGGATGAGTAAGTGAAGATAGAATTTTTATTTTTGTGTGAAATATCCCTTTAAGTACTAGCAGCGTCATCACATATAAATATTTAGTCTGACATGTGATCTTATAGAGACGAGTCCAAATGTTTGAGACCACACTGAAAATCTGGGATTTACAAATTATTTTAAACCCAGAAACCAATAGAAAGTTTTAAGATTCTGAACAAAGAATCTAACAAAGTTTTAAGTTTCTGGACACCCTAATCTAATGTAAAATTCAGAAATATTAAAGGTTCTGCACTATTTCTAGGCCATTAATGACATAAGAACAATTGCGACATTGATCAATGTGAACTTTGCACAGGTCAGATGTTCTCAAATCATGCTATACAACATGATCGTCAAGTTTTGCACAAACTTGTGGTGTTCATGCAGCTCCAGCGCTGCAGTCATTGAACCAAATAGGGACAGACCAAATATTAAGACATTCTGAAATTCATGTACAATTAAACTTTTTGAACTAATTTTTTACTCAAATTGTTATGCTGATAATAAAATTTTTAAGGTGAAAAAAAAAAATATTGTTTATTAAATTGGAAAATCAAAATAACGCTTTTTTGTAATAGTCTCAAATACTCAATCAAAGGCGGGCATGTTGATAAACACAACTTATCTCGATCATCAAATCAAAGTAAAATACTCCATTACTCTTTTAATTTTCCACAAAATCGTACATACTCCCCAGTGTTTCAGCTCAGTCTAGTTTTAGACCATTCTCCATGTTCCCTCAAAAAGGGGCCCTCAAAAACGAGGGCTGCTGCCAAAAACGTCTGAGGTTGGACGGATGACCTCCGGATGCCACCTGGGCGGGAACTCAGCTGCTGCTGGGGGAGGGTCAGTTAATGTAGAACTCCATATGTAGAAGTGGGCCCCATACTCTGATTATTCTGGCCCTCCAGGGACCCTGAGCAGGGCTACTGTGAACTGCTGCTGCCCTGCTGAGTTAAACTAGAGCTGGCCACCCTAACCATTGCCACAGGGGTAAAATGCCCTTGCATGACATAAGTTTACCTCCATTTTACTAATTGTCCTCTGACTACACACACATACGTAAATTGACATGCTTGCATATCCCTAAAATTGAAACATTGATCTTCTGGCAGCAGTACCACAAAGAAAGCACCCACACAGCGTTCTTCTCTATGCTTAAAATGAAATCAATGACATCAACATGAATGATTATCAAAAACAAGCTCATACAGGCCACAGCTTTCTAGAGAAACCGGACTTTTGTTATTTTTACGATATCCTAGTGGACTTAGAAATGGGGGGCCAATATAATGAGACAGGTCCAACCCCCCAAGAACTCAGCACTCCTATGGAGTCTGATGGCCTTCTAATGGCGGCAGAGTGCTTTTCATTCTTTTTAGAGTCAACTTTTTTCCCTTGCTCTTTTTCCTTCTCCCTAACACTCACTCACTCCTGGAGCCCCTCTAAGTGGTTTCAGATTTTGTGCAGTGCACAGGGCACAATCGTAATCAGGTTTGGTATGATGAAAGAGAAAATTCTGGTTCACACAGATCAAGCAGGCGTAGACAGTAGACAAAATGGCCTGTTGTGATGTATGTGTTCTCTCATGCCACCCTCTTTTTCTGATTTGTTACACAATGGCTGCAAGCACTACCTGAAATGCAAGTTCATGTATAATTGGTGTGAAAACCTGTTGTATTTGTATTTCAGTAGAAGGATGTTTGCATGAAAGCTGGTCTTTGCATGCATGGCAAACCGTAAAAATAAGATAAAACAAGCACAAATGTTAATGCAAAGCAAATATTTGTACAAATGTGCAATTGCATACGCACATAGCTTAAGTGTGCATATATAAGTGCATTTAAGCTAGACTATAACAGTCTGCTATGCAAACTATTTGAAAGTTTCATATTCAAATGCATAGTGGATGTTCTTAACTACCACAAAAAAAATCCTATCAAATAGTTGGATACATACCCATTGTACTCATTGTACATTGTACTCACTTGCAAACAGAGATGTTTGACCTCGAATGCCTTTGCAAATATCTGTGGTGTTTGAGTCCTTCCTGTCTAAGCAAGGTTTATTCTTGTCATTCAGCCTTAAAGGAAATAAAGGTATGGGGGCCAGGGCTGCTGCCACAGGGCTGGTTTACCTGTCACACAACCACGACTGACACTGCTGTGTACTGAAGCTTGTCTGAGCTAAACATCCTCTCCCTGGCAGTTAGACAGATCTCTCCCACCAAACAGAGACAATTATGTCAATACCAGCCTTGACAGGGCTGCCTCCAGGTGCTTGTGGCCTACCCCATTCCATTATCATGTCAAAGTTAATGCTAAGCTGACTTTAAAAGTCTATGTTTGGTTCATGTAATTTTGGGTTTTGTCTGAAACATTATTTGTTTTTTTTTATATGATTTCATAATTTGCCAATACAATGGGATGAATTCACTTAACAGTTTAGGCAGCCACTTGCAGTTTTAACGAGGTAAAAACTGCTCTGAAATAGCGCTGTACTATGAGTATTGGCATTAAGCAATTCTCATTCTTTTCAGCGCAAACCTATGTTCTTTCCATGCAAATTAGACTATAGCTTGTGACTTATCCACGAAACCCAGAGCTATTGGTCTGGCACAATTAGCACTGAACTATCAACGCCCCACAAAACAGTATACTTTTTTCTAGCAATCAAGGAAGCAGTAATTCATCAAATGAGGATTTTATAAAGGCGAAGAGCATTGTAAGTGGCATATATGTAGAATTTTAAGATTCAATATAGGTGCTTAAGGCCCTGTTTACACCTAGTATAAAGATGCTTTGTTGTTGATCAAAACACCATTGGGTAACGCTTATATAGCCTAGGTGTAAAATGTGTCTATAACGATTTGAGCTTGTCCAGTTTTGACCACTTTCGAATGTAGTGGAAAACATATTTAACCAGACTGCTTTTATAGTGTAGATGCTCATGTGGTTGAATGCGTTCAAACAGCCACAAAATACCACCTACTCTTCAACTGCTGACCTAATACATAATCATTGTAGAATGTGTTGCAAGGAAGCACACCAAAACAAACTTTACCATGTTGTACCGAAACACACAGATTATGATCAAAATTGCAGATGCTTCATCTTTATCATTTGCTTTGTAATCCTTGTTCAGTCAACAGTATTTGTGCACCGCACTCGGTGCTCCTGCGAATTGATGCAAAGTGTGACAAAATCAGGGTGGCCAGGGCTGCATAACAAAACTAGCCAAACTGGTACTCTAATGGCGCTTTTCCACTGCGTGGTACGACTCGGCTCGGTACGGCTCAGTACGGCATGGTTCGGCTCGGCTCGGTTTGCGTTTCCACTGCAGTTCAGTACTGTTTTAGAGTGGGCGGGATTATTCACATGTCGTTATAGTTGCGCCGCCTCTACTACCACGACTCCTAAAAAAAACTTTTTCATTCCGCATCGCCCCATCAAGCTCTCGCTGGATCCACTCCTCTGCTATCAATGAAAGGAACGTCTGTACTTCTGCAACAGACAACAAAACTTTTTGGTTGTTAAAAAAAAGGTGCACTCGTTCAAAACAGTTGCATTCGATCCTTCGCTGGCTGTGCTGATTTATATCTAGAGGTTCTTTTGTGTTTGTGTCGCAAGTTCAGTTCAGGTAGTGATGATTCTCTCCGGCCAATCCGTGATCAGCAGAGTTTACATGTCACGTTTTGGTAATGGTACGGTTCACTTGGAACCCCAACTGAAGTGGTACTAAAAAAAGTACCAGGTACCAGGTACTGTACCCAGTGGAAAACCCCCCAAAAGTGAACCGTACCGAGCCGTACCGTGCCGTACCATGCAGTGGAAAAGTGCCATAAACTAACCCAATCATGGCCAAAACTAGCCCAATTGCTTCCCAGGGGAAAATGACTATCAAAATTGCCTCAAAATAGCATAGCTGGGGGTCAAAACCTGCTTCCAGGGGGTCCCACCATGCTCAAAATTGTGTTCCGGGGGCAGGGGATTTCATTTCAACCCGCGGACTAAATAACAGCCCGTGGCAGCGGTATAAAATTAACCCAATTTGGACTTGGCAACAATGGACAAAATAAAAGGGAAGTGTCTCAAGGAACTCTGAAAAGAAGTGGATGTGGAAATATTGTGATTAGGAGTTCCGGGCACATGAATGACGCAGCGAAGTGAGAAACTCAGAATTCTATGATACAAAATTTTTGCATTTTGAATTCAGATGTAGTTTGGGTTTATTGTTCACAATATAATTATTTAGTTTTGTTTAAGGATACTTCCATCTTCTAGTTCAGACTTGAATGCGTGACATGTCGTAATAATGAACACCCCACTCAGAGGTACACTTTTCCCAGGTGTACTTGAAGGCAGGCTTAATATTAGGTAGAAACAGGGCCTTAATCACAGTGGGTGAGCGATGAAGTACAATCTCAGTAAAGAATGTCAAATTGTGATAGTCCGCTGTAACTGATCTTTAAAATGGACAATTGTGTCATTACCTGATTTGTATGATTCTTTGAATGACTCTAAAACGGAGACAGCTTGTGCAAATAAGCAATGCTTTCGGCAGGCACTGTTCATTCATTATAAATTTCCCTAATATGTTGCGTGGGTGGAAGTGAACTTACAGCTAATATGGCGATAACTGTATATAGTGCTATGCTGAGAGCCTAAGCTACTATTTGAGGCAATTTAGAGGAAGCCATCATTTGGTATGGTGGAGATATGCTATGAGGAGTCTGGACCAGATGAAATCAGAGCTGTTTCTTGTCTTGCTTATCAAAAAATTGCAAAGGCATGTTTTCCAATCAAAGAATGTGGATTGCAAACAGACACTCATATGCTTGATGTTAAGGATTCCTATGTAATCTATACCTCCCAAATAAATGCTTTCGGAGGTTGAGTTTTTGAGAAAGCAAGCAGCAGATGATCTTCCCATGAAGGGGGGTTGTAGTTCTGCCTGTCAGGTGGAATTTGCATGTTTTTGCTTCATGTAATATTGATCTATAATATATGTCTATCAGAAATGTCTCCAAAACGCTGCACATGGCTGTCTCACGCCTTCACAGTCAGGATGATAATCAGGATAACTGGAGCTTCCACATTGTCCTTATTGATTGTCTTTGTCTAATGTTTGTCTGTAACTGCCAACATGGGCCTACCGCAAATCTTGACCCCCTCCCCCATTAACCATGAAGTGAGGCCCCACCCACAAGTGGTGACATCATACATGGACGTTTATGTCAGAGATTAAATAATATAATTTATGGAGAAGGACAGTGGTTTAGACATCTCAAATATATTTATATTTGTGTTGACTGTTCAGTGATTAAATTAATTTTCTGTAGAAAGTGTAAATGTGGCAGTCTACATCAGTTTAGTGCTGGAGATTTAAATTTTAAATGCATTTTACATTTACATAACTGAGATGGAAGTCATTTTAGGACTGCACTCTGCTTAAAAAATATTTACACTGCATAAAAGTAAAGCAGCTGTTCCAAAAATGTGTTTTCACATTTTCACAGCGATGCCATTGAAGAACCATTTTCGGTTCCCCAAAGAAACTTTTAGGGAACAGTTCTTAAAATAACCTTTTTATTTCTTAGTGTGAAGACAATTTTAATAATCTAAAGACCCTTTTGCCACTATAAATAACATATTGTGCAATAGAAAGGTTCCATAGATGTTAAAGGTTCTATAGATGCCATAAATGTCTGTTATTAAGAAATTGATAAATATAAAAATATTTGCCACCTATAATATTTCTAACAAATTTAACCAAAATATTACAGCTTCATAACAACGTGAGGGGGCCCCTCGCAAATGGTTGGGGCCCCACACAGGATTTTAACTAGGCCATTTGCTCCAAATGCAAAATATGAGGGCATATTGATCTATCTGTTCTAATACAATTAAGTCAAAGAAAGATATGGACTTAACACTGACAGTGAAGGAGACCATCAAATCAAATTTTATATGTTTGTAAGATTTTTGTAGTGTAAGTACATTTTGGATATGCTTTGCATTAAGCCAGAATGATGTATAGAGGTTCTTGCACTGTCAAAAAAGAAAGCAGGTATAAACTGAAATCTCATGCTAATGGTGTAGATCTGGCCATTTTTGTACTCTTCTTATAAACAACTGTATTTACTTAGGCCTCTTATCGTTAGTCTGGTAATGCTACCATACCACTAGGAAAAATAAACAGTTGCTGCCTCTGTAGAAGTCTATACTAGATGAAAGAGGGCAACACATGTTGTTTGAGAGGCTGGGAGAATCCCTTTGCTTATCCAACTCGTGTGGCTGGAAGAAGGAAACAAATCAAGTGTTGCGCCTCATATAGTTTTTACCCTCAGCGTTTTAATGTCTGTCTGAGAGGTTGGTTTAAGAGTGTGGCAGAATGTGAAACACATAGTGGAAGTGTCCCACCAAACATGTGCAAGCAGCAGTGTAAACTGGGTTAAGGGAAGGGCGGGGGGTCCTAGAGTGGAAAACGTAATAGCACTCCCTTATAATCTCAGTCCACGAAACCCAGCACTGCCGCTGTTTCGTCCGCAACTATTTTGTGGTGCATGCTCAAAGCATTTCATTTGCCTCGCTCTTTTTGTCCCTTCACTACCATGGAAAAGTGAGGAAGAAACGGTACCTGCTACTTTCATGAGTCGTTCCTCTGTGTGTTCACCAAATGTACTATAAGAAGAGCATAAAAGAGAAATAAACCAAAATTTAAGTAATTACTCACTCTTAGATAAAACCTTCATGCAACTTAGTATGCGATTCTTTAATCAAATATGGCAAGATAAGGATCAGACATCACAACAACAGCAAATGTCATTGGCCCCGGCATGTCTCAGGACCAAATTTCTTGACTCATCCTAATAAATCATCCCACATACGTTTCAAGATGTACTTTTAAAAAGTGAACTTTTGTCCATCTGCATGTGTACATTGATCAATAATTAAAATATCCACAGACGCTAGAACACGTCCCTAAGTCTACCACGAATTGACAAACTTGAAACAAAGTACTGACCTCTGAAGACACTTTTAAAAACTGAAGTCTATTCAAAGCTTTACTGATTTGCCACAAACATGTCTTTGAGCAGAAAATTTTCATAATTTGGGGGAATTTCCCCCCAAACAAATATCCATAAATGCAATTAATTTCATTAATTAATCAACATGCCATGTAAGTAATTTACTTTGATTTTGAAATGTATTTAAAAACCCTCCTAAAAATGTATATATATTAGATCTTAATACTTTAAACATCAGTAACATGTAAAAGTGAAAAACATAATTAAACAAGAAAAAAAAAACGTTATTTACACTAAAACAGGATTATTAAATTAAATGTCTGGCTATACATTTTGAACTAACCAACAAGTTATAACTAACAAGTAGATTTTTCTTTTGAAAATAAGAACATTACAGTCATTTTAATGTTTAGTGCAATGGTAAACAAATTACAAAAACAATGAAAAGATATGCTGAAGCCCATATCTTTCACAATATCAGCCTGCATAAGAAACATTTAATATCTATTCTTCTACTTTATCTTAAGATTCAGTGAGGAAAAAATGAACTTTTCCTCCAAACAGTGTGGATTTGCACACTGGAGCAAATGAAATTCTTACAAGTTTGATCAGAATATCACTGGCAAACAGAATGAACTTGATTTGATGGTGTTCAGGATTGAGAATGATGCTTCACATTATCACTTCTTTAGTCTTTAATCTTCTTTAATCACAGATTCTGAATAAAAGCTAAAAAAGCAAACCTATATAAAAGCAAACTTTTTCTGTCCCAATTTCTTTTAAGGTTTGGTTGTCAGCATTAATTTCTCTTTTATTAATTAGACACCGTGTCGTAGTTGACAATATCCATGCTTCAAGTCTCTAGTATTTCAGGCAGTGATTTCATAAAAAAACTGAAAAGCTTTTGAAGAGCCCTGACCAAGAGTTTGGAAAGCCTTGTGGTGTCCAAGGGGACTGACAGTGACCTTTTGACCCATGGAGTCTGTCTTTTCCCACATGGGCTGTACGTCTTCTTCCAACATGCTCATGCCTGACCCTTCTTTCACACCTTATCTGCATATTGGTGTGTACATCTCAAATGGGAATACTCAACCAGACATGAATGTTCTCTTCAATGCTCAAGCATTTTTACAAGTGAGGGGTGGTTATAAAACAAGCCATATCAAAACTACAATAAATACAATAAACCTTTCAGCACATCACAATGTGTGACAGTACAATATAGCATTCGAAAACCAAATACAACTTGTATTCAAAGATTTGAATGTAACCAGACTACATTATTAACCGACTCTAAAAGAAAACATGACTTTGCTAATCTGAGCTAAGCATATTGTTGAAGGATTGCATTGTTACATAAGAAACAAACCACATCTGGCAGTGCAGTTGAATAGGCATCAGTCATGATGGAGTGATGTCATTTAGTGGGAGGGCTGGGTTGGAGAATGTACAATGGTAAAAGTAAAAAATTATCCTGATCTTTAAACGTTAAACCAACATTTAAAAAAGGCGCGAGTGGAGGCCAGCATGGCTTTAGAAGGAAAAGAAAATGGTTGAACTTTCTTTCAGATCACATTTCAACTATTGTAGCTGAAAGGGGAGAGTTGATTATAATAACATTTTCTACAATGTAGACTCCTCCTCTTTGCCTCCCGCCCCCATTTTTATGATTTGTTTCTGTTTCTGGGAGCCGTTTCAATGGTAACAACTAGACGGCCTAGAATGCCTGTGGCGGGCCCACTTCCTCCCTGGGTGCCCCTAACTCATCACTGATTGGCCCTACAGCCTTTCATCTGGGCTCATGCCCTAATCAGAGAGGCTTGTGTGTTTTTGCTCTTTTTTTTGCCTCTCTCTTTTGGAAATGAGGTTTGTGTTCTGCTTCCAGCAGTCCGGTCTGCTTGGGGGGCCAGCCAGCCGCCACACTCCTCTAACACACTCTCACAGATTTGGCAGCAGAGTCTGGTGACATCACACACACCCCCCACACACACGTGCACACACACACACACACACACACACACACACACACACACACACACACACACACACACCACACACCTCAACTTCCAGTGAAAATGAGGTCTGCATATGTAGTGCTTCCAAAGTGCCTTCATTGCTCCTTTATTTCCATTTCTTTTAGCTTCTCTGTGTCTCTCATACTTGTTTCTTTGTTACACACTTGCCAAATACAAAGTAATTACATTGCAGGTGTAACAGATGGACACTGACCCTTGTGAAAAAGAAGTGTGCTTAACTGTATTGAATGTGCATACTTCCAATCTTAATAGTACTAAACTGCAACTTCATTATTACAAGTGTATAATTACACAAACATGACATACACGTTTCAATAGAACT
This sequence comes from Sinocyclocheilus anophthalmus, assembly GCA_018155175.1. NCBI lineage: Eukaryota > Metazoa > Chordata > Actinopteri > Cypriniformes > Cyprinidae > Sinocyclocheilus > Sinocyclocheilus anophthalmus. The sequence goes on from JADLZN010003425.1 coordinate 321,659, forward strand.
GACATGAAAGTATATTTTAGTTTATCATAAATTCTTTGCCGCCATGCTTTAACATATTTCAGAGTTAATTGCCATTACAAAAGTTTACATTACCAGTTATGTCACTTTAAAGGCACAATATGTAAATTTTTTTTTTTTTAATTTCCAAAAACCACTAGAACAGTGTTATTATTTTGCTGACTTGTGTACTTACATTATCCCAATTGTTTCGAAGAATGTTTAAATCCAGAGAAATAAGCAACTTTTAAGGTCACATATTTTACACCTTTCTGGATTTTATTTTAAGTCTTGATGTCCTTAAGAATATATATTTGCGGTATAAGTACCAAAAACCATCTCAATATATTTTTACGGCTCCTCTCTACTATTCATAGAGCCTCTCTTCTGATTGGCCTTTGTGTTTCTGAGTGACTCACGTCCAGGTCAACCCAAAAAAGGGTGTAACTAGGGTCATGTATGCTGTAGTCTGCTGTGGATTGGTGATACTCACAAGTAAGGTAAATAGAAACACCGGTAATGATGGTCACTGCTGAGGGAATGTTGTCCGGCCTTACATGTTTGAGTCGAACTCAGACCCCGAATCGGCGAAGACAGGAGACAACCAACCACCTCCTCAAACGCGCTTACAACAGGATGTTTCAGAATGGTAATTACATTTTTTTTTTTCAAACACCTAATGCAGTAAATACAAACCTGACCAGCCGAGCGTTTGCGATCACGTGAACTTGAAGACACTTGTACAAATGCGGATGGGTGACATGAATGGAAATGATTCCAGATTGGCGATGTAGTATTTGGTTTCTGTATTCTGTACTGTATTTTCTTGCGCTAAAACCTGCCAATCTAAAGGATCAAACGCCGTGTATGGCATTTGAGGCAATTTGTGAATTAGCATAGACTTATAGTCTAAATAAAACAGTTCGCAACTGTTTACTATTATTACACTTGTATTCAAAACTTTGTATTATGCTTGTTATAGAGTGTGTGACGTCACGTGCACTACTGCCGGTGGCAATAGACAACGGTTGACGCAGTTGTCACGGCGACCATCACAGCCCTACTGTGCAATGATGTAGTTTCCTGACATCCAGACTGAACAGCGTTTTCTCGACATGTTTCCGTGTTGTTGTTGCTCAGCAATGGCATGGACGCAATGTTGTCTGGGGGTTTGGCAAAAGGAGAGTGGGACTGTGGGCAGTGCTCGGGGTGGTGACTGAAGGCGGTGACTGAGTAGCTACTTTATGCAGGCTGTGTGCATTTGACTGTGGATTGACTGTTTTGAAACTTATATGGTAGTTACATAGCACATAGACCTCAATTATCATGAAAAAAGACAGGAACTTTCAGTTTTGACAACATGGGACCTTTAACTAGTGACACGGACCGTGTCCATAGTGTCATTGTGTCGCCTGCCAATGACGTCATAACCCCTCGATTTCCAGTTTTGTTTTGTAGAAAACAAGGAAACACCAAATACGCTTTAATATGCTATGCATATTATTCAATGTAGACGAGGAGAGATTAATACGAACCGTCGACAGAGTAGCATTATAACAGAACTTTCAAATGTATCTAGTATGCTAAAACAGCGCTGCTTTTTTCCCCCACATACGCGCGACCGGAAGGAGCGGTCGACTGGTGTCATAATAAAAGCTCCGCTGCTTTCGAGCCGTGTGTCGTGCTCGTTCAGCTGCCTCGTTTCGCTTCGACGGCTTTCAGCCTCACCCTGCTTCATACTACGATGTTAATAAATCATTAACTCATCCCATCGGATTGCATCGGCTGTGGGGGATGAAGACGACAACTCCCATGATTCCACACTCGGTCACGGCGTCATCAAATTATGCCTTTGTTTCTGTTTATTGTGAATACGAGCCCTCTAGCGGCGAAAAAATTACATATTGTGCCTTTAAGTCCTACTTCAGTGGGTCAAAAAATCACTGTGCTGTAGAGTCTGCAGTTCAGCAAATTTCATTTAATATAATACATTTGCATTTAATTGCAATTAATATGCAATTAAGTGTCCATAAAAAACATTACATTAAGTTTTCATTTAAGTATATTCTCTTAAGTATATTATTGCTGTAATAAGTAGGCCAACTCTTTTTTTAAAGTATTCAACATTATACTTCTTCTCACCGTCGGAGAATACATACTTTGTTCTCAATTAAATTTTTGGCCATGTAATTAGTGTAGAAAACGATACTTTTCTAAAACTTACCTTGTTGAGTTTTTCTTATGATATTGTATGTATATTTGCATGATCAAACAGCATAGTATACACTACTTGAGTGCTGTCAGTGGTGAAACTTATTTAAGTAAATAGAACTACATTGTTTAAAGTACATAGAACTTCTGAATTTAAGGTTTACCCTCTCAGTGGTTCAGCTGATCTGAAAATATGGATTTTTACATTGGCATTCCATGACAATAATGTCTGTTAAGTTAACATATAGTGTTACCAAACTTTCATAAATCAGTGACTGCATTCTTCAAAATATAAAAGTTGCAATAGTTAAGTTTAAATAGTTAGTTAAGCAGGGCTGGATGTATTTGATCAAAAATACATTAAAAACAGTAATGTTGTGAAACATAATTTATGTCATTACATTTTAAAATAACTACATTAATTTGAATATATTTTAAAATGTAACATTCCTGTGATGGCAAAGCTGAATTTTCAGCAGTCCTTATTCCAGTTTATATATAAACCACACACAACACACACACACACGACACCACACACACACACACACACACACACACACACACACGCAGATATAAAGCACAACAAAACATTATTACAACTTAATGATTTAAAATATACTAAAACCTTTATTTTGACATTACAAAGTGCTCTTTTTTTAAAGTGTACTTAAATGTATTTAAAAAAACATTGTCATGAAAGTGTACTCTCTTAAAGTACAATTAAGTGACCTTTTATTTAATTCCTTTCAATTAAGTGACCTTTTATTTAATTATATAACTTTAAATATTAAATATACTTTTAAGATCAGAAGTACACTACAAGCGTATATTTAATACAATTAAGTGCACTTTCTGTTTTAGAAGGGCAGGTATGATGTTACTGTTGGTTCACAGTGATCCATACTCGGTATTGTAAGACACATGAGCCAGCATGTTGTTTTGTGGGCAGTATATATGTCTTTGGTGAGGTCAGAAGGGCAGGGTGACTATCCAGTAGTAGGACTTGGATTGAGGCCTGAGTGACGGCGACCCCCCCACACCGAATAAATGAACAGAGCTCTGGGCCCCATAATTTCAAAGTCCATCTTCCCATCCAGGCACTAATTGGATCAAGCACAAAGGTCAACGGCAAAAATCTGCTATGGCATTAGCACTTACCGCTCACCCTGTGCCCAGAGCGCGCCAACCTAGCCCATCTGCCCCAGACACGGGCCGAAATCATCCCGAGGGGATTAGGGAGGGTTGTGGTGATTGTCCAGTCCTATTTGAGTGTGTGTGTGTGTGTGGACTGCGGCTGACATTGAGGATGCAGATGGATAACCCCTCCACTTCATCATCGTTTCATTTGCATTGTTCCCTCTCTCGCCTTTTGAGGTGAGACAACCAGGTGGAAAAACTAGTTATCCCCTCTTCCCTCCCTTCAAAAGCAGCCCAGGCCAGCCAGAGTGTCCCCACCATCTGGGAAGTGTGGTGCACATCTAGTGACTTAATCCTCGTCATGCGCCAAAAACACTTGTGTCAGCATATTCACGCCAGACTGATGGCCACACTGTGTCTGATGAATGCAAAGCTGAAATCAAGATCTCCACAGGAATATTCATGAATGCTTGTTCTGTTTGGTTGATAGATATTTCTATCTATCTATCTATCTATCTAGTTATTCATTTTTTTACATTCATTAACATTTTTTTTATTAATAGAGTACATTTAAAAAAATAACTGTTTTCTATAATGAATATATAATATATATTTTTTGTTATTTTCTGTGATTTTCAAAAAACTTATTGCCAGTTTGCAAGGAACAGAATTCTAGTATGCTGATTTGATGCTCAATAATGATCAATTATTATTGGTGCTCAATTATACATCATATTTTACAAGGTTTTTATAAATAGGTTTTCATTTTTATCAATGTTGAAAAATGTTTTTGCTGCTTAATACTTCAGTGGAACCCATGATTTAAGATTATTTGACCCAAAATAAGCATTCTAGAGGGGAAGTATTGATTTGAAATAGAAATATTTTGTAACATTGCATTTATAATAATTTTTTCATGAATTTAATGCACATCCTGGCTATATGAGAATAGCTTAATTTACCTTCCTTCCTTTAAATGTATTACCGGCCAAATTTTGAATAGTAGTGTACATTGTCCTCCAACATACTTTTAATGCAGCAAAAAAACATTGATAATAATAAGAAATGTTTCTTGAGCACCAAATCAAGATATTATGATTTGAGATTGATTTCTGAAGGATCAATGAAGACAAATGGCAGCTGAAAATTCAGCTTTGCCATCAGAAGAATACATTACATTTTAAAATATATTATAATAGAAAACAGTTATGTTGAAATTGTAACAATATTTCACAATATTATTTTGTGTAACTCTATCAAAATAAATGCGCCTGAATGTGCATAAATAGACCTTGTTTCGAAAAGATTCTAACATCGTATTTTTCAAACTTTTTAACTTGTAGGTGCCTTTAAAACAACCAACTTTCTATTTCCTATTTTTAGCTATTTATAGCTAGATACTGTATATGCAATATTACATATTTCACATTTGTTATTTTTTTTTATTATTTATTAAATATTGTAATATTTAGTATTTTTCCCAAATATCTGTGGAATTGTCAATTTCAGCAGAAACACAGTACCTAACTCGCTGCTACTAAAATGATAAAATACAATGATAAAAAAAAAAAAACTTTAATTAAACTAATAGCTTTGCAATTTGTAGTGATGCTACTGCCCAACAATGCTGAGAGTTGCAGCAGACGCAGGTAATCACACATGCTTGATCCGTCTCTTTCTCACACAAGCACAGCCTTTGTTACTTCAATAACTGCTTAGAAACTGTTTAGAGTGCTCTTTTGAACTAGTAATGATGGTTTGGACTGTTTCTAAACACTTAAAGCAATTATGCACATGCTTTTTGAACAAAAAAAGATAGAAAAATGTGTTGAGATGAACTCCACCCAAATAACTTAAAATGAATGCACACCTGAGGTTGCAACCTGGCTGCATTACTCCCTGTGGGTGTGCATTAATTTTGAATAATTCAGTGGTCTGTCCCCATTCCTTACATACTTTGCACCTTCTTGACTGTTAAAAGCAAATTGTCTGCAAAGACTATGTTTTAACGTTCTCGACACCACTCCTTGCTCAATTTGAGCAAAATAAGTAAACGACAAGTAAGTGCACGACCAACATGATAATTGCACAGCCATATGGACCGAGTGTGATATGAGACACAGAGGAAGAGACTGTGGGGGAGAGGGGCGTCTTGGGAAAGCGGAAGAATGTGAAGTGAACACTTGTCAGAAACGTGCTCCCTGTTCTTCTCTTCTCTCTGCCCCTCGGAGGAGCTTGTTCCCTGGCCATTGTTAAGAGATCCTTGGCGCTTTTTTCTTCCACTGGCCCGGTGCTATGTGGCCCCTGACCTGCTCTGTCTTTGTCCCTGTGAGCTGTGTTTATAGTCAGGGTGCCTCTGAACTAGCAGCTCTCTTTATCACATATTTTCCCACTAGAGGATGATAAAAGAGAAGGGAAGCACTTCTCTGTTTTCTCCCCCTCCTTTTTTTCCAGTTGGATCACCTCCAGGGGCTTCTACATTTCGGCTAACTTCACTTCCACAAACTGACTCACAGGAACTGATGCCAAAAAGAAAATAAACAAGGATGCCAAGATAAAGATGTAGAGCTGATAAGAGATGAGCTGCTCAGCAGGACTGGACGGTAACGTATGGAAATCCTTAGTATGTTTATGAGAGCAAATATTTGGGGTATGGTGAGATCACTGCTAAGGTGCTTTACTAGCTTTTCTCGGATGCTATTTAAAAGGATGTTTTCTTAACAAAATTTGTCCTCCCAACACAATCTTTTTTATCATTAAAACACACTCAGCAGACTGAAGAGCAACACCCAGCTGTGTCATTGTTTCCCATTGGCTTTAGTGTCCAATCTAGTGACACAGAGGGAAAAATGAACCCTTAAACACCCTTTGTTAATTGTCTTTATGCAGTTATCATTTGATGCCACTAAAAGTCAATGGCGCAAATTCTTGAGTGTGTCATTTAAAGGACTGTATCACAACGAGAAGAATCAAGGCAACTTTTTGGAAACTCTAAATGAGTTTGAACTCTACATTAATTGTTCAAGCCCGAAAAGGCAACATCAGTGAGCATAAAGACCTCAGTTTTTGGAGACCTCTGGGCTCGATGTGCCCTGTGCGGAGCGGCGGTCTTCCACAAGGGCGTGCGGCTGGTGAGGGTTGACCCCTTGCCTCCCTCGCTCTTGGTGAGGGGGTGGCTTTGGGGACAATGGTGTCTCTCTCTCAGGCCTTGCATGGCTCACGTTCGGCCCACATTCCTCTTGCCCACACCCCACCCAGGGCGAACAATGCCTAGCCTTTTTACAGACCCCCTCAGACCGTTGTCTTCAATCGACCGGCCAACGTTAATGATGGCACCATACTCTCAGCAGGGAGTGATTCAAAAGCCTACATCTCTTTAGCCACAAGGGCAAAACTTACAAAGGCCTCCATCAAACTAGAATAACTTCATGAGAACTGAAAATAATGGCAGGGCAGCGCGGTAGCAACAGTCTAAACTAGCCAAGCTGCACTCAGTCATAATCAAACACACCTTTAAGACATGCTTGGAAACACAGGACAGTGGAAACCATCTTGTTTATTAAAAATAATGTTCTAGAAAGAAATTAAAAGTAATTTTACTCAACTAACCTCAGCTAGTTGATAGCTTATCCATTGATAGTGGTGTAGTGTGACTAAACGTTACATCGCTGATTTTAATGTCTGAGCTAAAGGGATAATTAAACGCTCGCCAAAATGGTTTACTGTCTTCTAATGCACCTGCTGAATTAGTTCATTAGGATGATTGATTCATTTAAATGAACAGATTCACAAAAATGATTAAGTTGAGTTCCTGTACTGTTTCCTACTTAGTTATATTAATTATTTATTATTATATTATCAATTTGGACTTACCATAAATGTATCTATTCAAGTGTAACATGTCACAGTATTGAAATAAATAAAATAATATATATAATAAAAAATAAAAATACATACTGCCTAAATAAATCAAAAATATAATTTTTTTTTTAATTCTGTCATTATTTACTCACCCTCATGTCATTCTAAACTTGTATGACTTTCTTTCTTCCGCAGATAACAAAATAAGATCTTTTGAACAATATTTGTAACAGTTTTGGTGACGCTGACTTCCACTGTATAAAAGGTGAGCGTGATGTCATAAGTGTACAACATGTTCTCTGATCCCCCCCCATCCTTGTTGATTCCTGGACACCAGTCCTATCACCAATCAAATTGCGTGATAACTTTCAGGAAATATCTGTTTAGGCTTACAATCAGTTATGTGCTTCTACACCGTTGTTAATCAGCTATCATTTCACACTGTTTTAGGAATTAATTATGGGTATGGTTAGGTTTAGGGGTAGGGATTGGGTTGTCTATATTTTTAGAGACAGTTATGTTGATCCAGGATCAACAAAAGATGTTGATCCGGGAACATGTCTTACTTGGCAAAATCATGGCGACCGTATAAAAAACAGACATCAAGACATTTCTCTAAATATTTTTCTTTATGTTTCGCTGAAAAAAAAAAAGTATGTCATACAGTGGAACAATATGAGGGTGAATAAATGATGACAGCAATTTAATTTTTGGCTGAACTAATGCTTTAAGTAACTTTGAAGTAGTTCGATTTTTTTGTAGCTTTTTTAAGCAACGCTCTGTAGTTAGCTCTCTAACTACTTCAAATTATGATTAATTTGGCAAGCTACAGTTTTAAACTATAGCTTCCCCAATACTACATTCTAGATACTTATTATATGTAAAAAATGTTGTGCATAGGCATGCAAAAGTAATGTCTTGTGTCCTTATAGTGATGTACAGTAATATTGTGTTCTTAAGAATCAGAATTTGTTTGGGCTTGGACTTGGACTGCTTGCTGTTTACGTACCCATGTTCCAAAAACACCAAACTGACAATCAAAGGAAGGTGAAAGATCTTGTCCTAAGACTTCCTTCATAAATGTATGATTAATACAGATGGCCATCTCAATATCATCTGTTGTACAAGCATCAACTTCAGAAAGAGCCAACATGTGTCAAAAGGAAGGGAGGGGAGAAAATACTGTATTTAATGCTCTTTGGACAGTAATAACTTTTTGTCTTGCTCTTACCCCAGCCTTTCTTATTTTACAGAGACATATTTTCAAAGTTCAACATCAATTGATCTTAAATTATTCATGCTTATCAACACAGGGTTATCTAAAGTCTATACACTGTTGTTTCACATTACAGTCTTGCATAGTTTGTTTTAGTTGCACCCTATTGTTAAGATATTTTAACTTTTAAACAGTCTATTTTTTCCCCTTTTTCTCATAGCACATATTTCAAATCCTAGATTATTTTTAAACAGTTCAACAATGGTAGTGGGGAACAATTCAGTGCTTTGAGAATTTGTAATGATTTACACACTACTGAAGACTGACTGATATAACACAGCATGTCACTGCAACAACAAAGAACAAAGAATAATATATTTAGATTATGATGTGTGTAATAAAAATATGCTCTTCCAGAAATAGAGCCTGAGTCAGCTCATTGTTTCTGCTGCGTTAGATATGACAGACTATAACAATAATTTTAGCACTGGGTTTTATACTTTGGTTGAGTTTTAGTTACAATACAAAGGCAGTGCACATCTTTTACTTTCCTTTACATCCTTGCATAGTCTGATAATAAACATACACACACTGTAAAAAAAAATCTGTGACATTTACGGTAAAGTACCGGCAGTTGTGGTTGCCAGAACTTCACTGTAAAAAATATGGTAGCAACATTTTAGGTTTTACAGATTTAACTTAAATTCACAATAAAATACCGTATTTCATTAACTGATGTAATGTTAATAAACCATCATATTGAAGTGTTAATATCTATTTTGAACCATTGAAATGCACTGATAACCACCAAAAACGATAAAATATGAAGTGCCATGCAGGGAATTCTGGGAGTGTCAATTTACGGTTTTTCACTGTAAATTATACAATGACTTTTTCTTTTTCACTTCCAAAAACCATATTTTTTTTTACAGTATTTTACTGTAAAATTACATTAACTGTAATTACATTTATTCACCGTATATTTTCGGGAAAGTACTGTTAACCCATTAGCAGGTTTTTTACAAAAAAAAAAAAAAAAAAAATGAGCATTTTACAGTCTTTTACTGTTAAAATCACAATAATTTTTTTGCAGTGCAGCTCTATCCAATGTGAAACTATATGCTGTAATAATAAAACTAAATTCACTTAAGTCACTCATGTTTTTAATAAGAGTAGATTTTGCTGAACCCAGAGGCAGTTTTTTTTTTCTTGCGGAGCAGACCTTGGCTCAATTAATTCTATTATTGGCAGGAATAAATTAAAGTGCATTAAAATGTTTACTGAGGGAGATTTAAGTATTTTACTACAGACTCTATGATTGATTATTTAATTAGAAATATCACTGTGCTCATTGCTAACTCAGATGCAAAAACTAGCTCATAGCAATCCATATCATTACATTATGTCCTCTAAAACTAATCCCAATACACAGATGCCAGATTTATTGATTATCACACATCTATCAATTAACTCCTAAATATCCTGCAGGACGCGTCTGCTTTAGTCACACTAATCTGGGATCATGAGGTAAAGTGGGGTATTGAATGCATGAACAAGGTTTAGAGAGATTATGTGCCCGCTAAAACAAAAGCAAACAAATACGGTTTTATTCTTTGATTATCTCAGTTCAAGATTAGGAACAGATTAGAAAATGGGGGATATTGGTAGGTTGGGCTTTGGGCTGTCTGTTGTACATTTATGATCATCATGTTATTAAACTCTTTCTGATTTACTTCTACTTTTAGTCTCACATCTTATTATTCACATAACTAGAATCCTTTTTTTTGGGTCAATAAGCAGATATTATAATTCTAAGCACAACAATTAATTACCCAATACACAAATTTGTGAGCTACCAAGCTGTGTCATATTGATGTGACAACAAACAAACAATAAATAAATAAATACAATACAATGCAATAAAAAATAAATAAAATAAAATAAGGTTTCAAGAAATGGAAAAATATAATCTCATCCAATAGAATTAAATAGAACCAAATCTTTGTGGACTACCAAGCTCTGTCATATGCTGTGACAAAACAAAATAAAATAAGATTATTATTAGAAATGAAATGAAATTAGATATAATACGTTTTCTCACATTTAAAGAAATACAATAATATAATCTCATCCAATGAAATTGAATAAAACCCAATAAACCAAGCTCTACATCAAATTGCTGTGAAATAATTAATGAAATAATAAAATAAAATAAGATAAAAATATAATCTCAGCCATTGAAATTAAATGCACCCAATCAACCTTTGTTCAGAAAACAATGCATCATCAAAGGACTTTGAAGCTGTGCATAGGGTTATGTCTGTTTTAGAGTCTGCATGTCATTTACATGTTTAGTTTTCTCAATGTGTGTCTAAACACATGTATGTAAATGCATCATGCTAGCGATCTCCTTTTGTTTCCTGATTTTTCATTTGAGAGCATTAAAACAATGTTCTCAACAATGGTTTTTCCATACAATTCTGCGGCCGGTCCAAATTGTTTCCCAGGGGTTACCATACAGTTACATAATAATAAACTCCATATGCCCACCATCACTAATTACATCCCTGGATACAGATTAACCATGGCACCTTGGGATTTTCAAGCTTGTGTCCTTCTGTATGCTTAGCCATTTTTTTAACCACTCTACCCCTCCTTTTTCAATCAATCTGCAGCTCAAATTTATTTTGATAGCACAGGCCCTTGACCTAGTTTGGAAACAATAGACAAGGGTCTGAAATTTACGGATCGAAGAGCACATTGCAACTGCTCCCCCAGCAGAGGTCAATTCAGAATGCGAGGTTGCATTCGAACCTGATGGCAAATGTGACCCCCATTCCCCCTAAAGTGCCCACCCTGCTTCCTCAGACACCTGCCTCGTTCCTGCCATCAGCCCTGCTGAGCAGTGACGCAATCTGGTGAATGACAACCTTGTTTGTGCGGCCATTTCACCATCCAGGCCCACGAATGAGCCCTGAAACTTCAAGCAAAGACAACATCTCTCTAAGACAACTGATTTCTTGCTCTGAAAAGTGGGGTTTAGTCTTTTGGATGTTGGAAGGGGTACATCTGCCCATCAATTTTGGTCAAATATCCACAAACTGGAAAAAAGTATTTGATGGAACTCTTGAACATTGATCCAATTACAAAATCTGCTTCTGTGGGAAAGTCTCTCAGGTTGTTTGAAAAATCAGGTTGTGTCTGAAACCGAAGGCATGCCAGACAGTCAGCCAATTTTTGTAAAAAAACTGTTTTAGATAGGCTTCTAAGGTTCATGTTTAACAAATTCAAGTTAGTTTTAGAAATAACCAAGCAAATATTTAGGCACTACACTGCTTATTTCTTTGTAGAAATTTAATTAGTATAAATTCAAGATTTTCTCGCATTGAAACAAACAAAAAATATCTAATGAACTGGAATTAAACACAACCCAATAAGCCTTTGTTCATAAAACAGTGTGTTACAGAAGGTTTGTAAACAGACTTGTAAGGTTCCCAAAATTCAAGTGAGCTTTAGACCAAGCAAAAATTTAGTCACAACAATGCTTATTTCTTTGTAGAAACTGAATTACAATTACATTTGAATTTATAACTAAATTTACATTAAATTCCATCAGATGTCTTTAGTGGTCATCAGCATTTTTCAGGATTTGGACACACCGTCTATCTCTCTATTGGCATCTTATATATAATACCATTATCTGAGCACCATGATGAATAAGGCTGGATGTGGCATCCTGCAGCCAAACCGAAACTGTCAAGAGAGTGTCTGTGATCGCACCATCTGAATTTGGCAATAATTATGCCATAAAAGAGGGCAGGGCTTGTGATTGTGGTTATTTTGTTTACAACCTTAAAGAGTCTTTGAACCTAACATGCTGTCAACCTCTTCTACTACTAACTCCTTATAATTTTGTATATATACAATTCAATAATTAAACATTTTAATTGAAAATGGTTATTATTATTATCTTAGCAATATATATACACTCTGCTGGCATGGTGCTTTCTTTTTTTTTTCAAAAAAAAAAAAAGAAAAAGCTCTTATGGTCCCTAAGGTTGGGTGTTTCTTTAATACAGTAAAAGCAGTACTATTGTGAAATATTATAACAATTTTTACAATTATTACAATATATATATAGAGTTCAATATATATATTGTGTTGTCGGTTTAACGGAACATACATACACACACACACACACACCCCACACACACAGACACATAACAATAGCTACTTTGATACATTTATCCTACTTGATTGACTAAATGTATTAATTTCTTTCAAATATAATAGTAATATAATAATAAAAGAACTCTTTATATATTTCTTTTGCTCAGTTTTATCAACTGAGCAAAAATCTTTGTTTATTCTAAGCGCACACACCTCTGCCGCTTTAAATTCTCGAGCTAGTTACAGCAGGATGGATTCTGATTGGATGTCAATTTTTTTATCGTTCCTATCCTTGGGTCAAGTTCGGCTCAACCGGTGTGCATCGTTTTGTTACGGTTTTCGGTTTGAATGACATGTTTCCTGGAAACGGTGTGCAACGGTGTGCAATGGGGTTTGAGATGCGTTTTCTCTTATTTGGTGGGTGTGTCAAACTTTTCAGCCCAATCAGCAGCAACATGTATGTAAACCACTCGGTATTAAAGAGACAGCTCGCACAATGTAATTAACCCCCCCCCCCCCCCAAGTCGAATATCAAGTATATTGTTTGCACATGTTTATTTACATTAAAGGCAAAATAACTTAAATAATAAGAGCACAAGTATAGATCTGGAACTTCTTTAAGTCTGTCTAAATATCATTTAGTAATTGCAATGTCTTCTGGTCCTTTCCTTAGGAAGGTGTGCTAAATACTGATTAATACTATATATTTATATATTTTGCTGTTGTATTATGGAGTGACACGTTCATAAACTTTTCTATACCCCTCTGATTATATAATGGTAAATATTACAATATCATAGCACAACAACAGTAATCAGCAATAATGATAAGCCTAATACTCACAATAAAAATAATAAGGTCATAGATCATAACACAGTCTCGGAGGTAAGAAGTGGATTAGGCTATCCTTCAGCTGAAATGTTTGTCTTTTCATCCTGAAATGCGAGGCAAATGTTGGATCACAATAATTAGGAACCACAGTTTCCACAAATCCCTTCATTTGATTGGGATGTTCTCTTTTATTCTGGAGGGCAAGGGCGGTGACTGTACCATCGAACGTATTTTGCAGTATTAAACACGTATTTAAACCGATTTCATCAGGCTCCGAAAATTCTTCAAAAAGAACACAAAGAATGGCCTTCTCAGCTGCCATAGTTGCAACTCTTGCGTGTCATCAGAACTGGGTGGTCAACGCACCACCGTTTCCGTTTAAAAAACGTTTTGCACCATTTTTGTCGGGGCTGAACGCAACCCTGGAGAAAAATCGTTTTGAAAGTGATTCCAACGATATCGTTTTTCTTTGTCTTTATCGTTATAGTTGTGGTGTGAACTCTGCTATTCTTTAATACTGAGAACGATTTTTTAGAACTATATCTTTATCATTATCTTTATAGTTATCGTCCTTTGTGTGAAACAAGCCTTTACACTAAAATATCTTATCTTCAGGAAACTGCCTGCTGAGACCTCCAACAGTTTTTTTTTTAAGAGTGAAAAATAGTCATTTTAAGCATGCACAACATGGGTCTCCAAAAAACTTATCCCGTTACTTATCCATCACACGTCTCCAGGATTTCCAAGGGAGGAACTGAATAAAAGGAGCTAATAAAAATAAAATACTAAACAATGAAAGCTCACAAATGAGAAATATAAACAGTCATGAGAATTACAAAGACAATGACAAACATGCAATCAGGCAATGAGTTGCTAAACCGGACGAGAATGTTACATTATCTAAGATATGTTTATAGATATCAGTAGAACTGGATAACGCCTTAACCTCTTTGTTCATACTGGAGCATGTTTGAACTCTAAGAACATAATAAGCATGTGTCTTGCATGGAGACTCACATGGAGTTTTCACATGGTATGTACCCTTGACAGGTTTGTCCATCGTTTCTAAAATGAAAAAGACATCATTCATTTCCATCTAATTTTTTAAAGAAATATTGGTTTGAAAGAATCTTTCCTAAGAAACGGCTCCATGTGAAGAGAACAATAAGACGCAATTGTGTTCATTTGCATGACTTGAAATGATTAATGTCCAGTGATAGTGGCAGGATTCTGGGAAAACACTAGACTAGCAGCAACACTTTCCTTGCCACTTGTTGCTTGCGTTGGCGGAATTGTTTTAAATTTTTTTGTCAAAATACTAAAAAATGTGTAAGCACACACATACCAAGTGTCAGTATGTCAATATGTCCAGTTTGTCAGCTAATGCTACAAAAAATTACTCACTTCTTGTTATGCTATATTATTACCAATTATGGATTCAGTATTTTTATCAACTTATTTTCTTGCAGTTAGCACAGGTTTTGCATTTCTTTTCGCAACTGATTGGTCATAGTCCTAATTGATCAGAGCTTATGCAAGCATTTGTTTTAGTATTTTTCAACTAAAAAATGCATTAGGTGCACAAGCTCTAAACAATGAGGCCAATCAGTTCCAAAAAGAAAGAAAAACCTGTGCTATTTAAAAAAAAAAAAAAAAAAATCAGGGATTTATCTGTTTTAAAGTAAAATGAAAACAGAGTGATGTTTATATAATTAGGGAAATGCAAACAGATGATTTCAATCAGCATACAAAATAGTGTATGTGAGAGATAAAAAAGAATTTGCTAAAAAGAGGAAGAGACAAAAACGTGTCTGCCCTTGTCTATCATAAAAAAAGAACATTTTATGAAATAAGCAGAAGTACAGCAATAGATATTAGGAAGTTTAACCATGTAGAGTTGAATGAAACGCCGGTGGAGGAAGGCATGCTGGGGTGTGATAGCCTTCACATTCACTGCACATCCTGTTTGTTCAGCTACTCAAACTTAGATCTGCTCAGTTTTTCATGAATGGTTCTGAAGTGCAGTCTTCCCATTGGCCAGCCGTTGACCAATCAGAGCTTGGGTAGATGACCACACAGTGAGCACATGCAGCAGTTACCTCTGAGAACATTTAACTAAAGCAGGACTGCATTCATGCACACCCACACAGACAAACTTTCCTCTTCCCCTGATCTATCGGTGTTCTTCTCTGCCCTCTCTGGACTCATCTGCTTTGTGAGAAAACATACAGTTGACTGACTCGCAGGCTGCAAGCCTCTTCCTGCTGCCTTCAGCAGCCCTCACAGGAAAGAGCAGTTAAATGACCGTAAATTTCTTTTTGTTACATGTGGTTGATGCAGTTTTGTGTGGCTGGCCTCCACAGTGGGTTTGCTTCAAAACTGAGCTGCTTTTTCCTCTCCTTTTATCTTCACCTGCTAACCCATTCAATATGCAAAGCTTATTCTGTGCTGCTTGAAATTCAGTTACCATAAAAAAAAAGAATAGAATTTCGAATTCACTCGAAAAATTTAATTTATTCTGTTGTTCCAATCCTGGTAAGACTTTCTTTCTTGAGTGGAACAAGATAAATTTAGCTGAATGATAAAGCTGCTCTTTTCCATGAAAGTAAATGGTAACCGCTGTTGTCAACTTTCACTGCATAGAAAATCAGCCTTTTCTCATTAGCGTTTGTTTTTTTCTTTTTCTTTTTTTAATTCAAAACCAAAAATAAATACCCACCAAGCACCCAAACCATTAGCAATGTAAATAAACCATAATAATAAGATACTATAATAATAGATACTTTTTAATAATATATTTTTATAATGTTTTATAACACCTTTTATATGTATATAATTATATAATTAAGATAATATAATTTTATACAAAATAAATAAGCTACATATAAGCATAAATCTTATACTATATTTCCATTGAACTATTATTAAAAAAAATGAAGAGCTCCTATCCTACGTGATATGCAGATGCATTTAAGATATTTTTAAGCTTTTGTTCCAAGGCACGCGTAAATAAATAGAACAATGTATTATAATTAAATTGAGAATAATGTAAATGTGTTAAATTAATATGATGGCATTTAACATATTTAATGAATGCCATTAATTAAATAAATTACATTCAGCCTATTAATTCCATTAATTTAATATTCTATGAACCTAAAAGGTTTCATAAATTTATGTATATCTTTTATAATTTTGCAAAATGCTAATGTAATTTCAGTGTCTTTGTAAACATACCAACAGTTATGTGTGTTAGAAACACATCTTGTATACCTGAATACCTATGATTGTTAATTATTAATTAATTAAAGTTTAGAATGGCATGAGGATGAGCAACTGGACAGAATTTCCATTTTGTGGGTGAACTAATGCTTTATTTGCTCTGGAGTGTGGGATAGAGAGCCAATAAGTAAAATACATGTACAACTGATGTTAGTAATTACAGCGAAACTTATTTACACACTGTACATTTCCTTCGTTCACCATAGGGAACTTCAGCTACATAGAACAATGCTTGAAGTTTTGCTCAATGAACAACCTCATTAAAAGACCATTAGTAATACTGGACTCTCATTTCCTTAAATTGAGCAAATGGATGATTCAAAATTAAGATTTTCTTTATTAGTGATGGACTCTAATTTTAACAATATGCTTTATCACCTAATGCTAGACATTGGGCTGCCTGCCAGCTTACAGCATCTGCTGTTGCTTTGACATCCAGTCTTATGTTCATGAGCCATTATCACTGTGTTAACATGTTCAGCAAGATTTAAGAAACAGTTGCTCGACAAATGCAGGTCCAATCAAATACTTTTAATAAATGCAAAGTGTCTATACGAGGGATTCATTGATAGCTTGTAGTTTTTTTTTGTTTGTTTTTTTTTGTTTAATGCATCTCATTTGTAGTTTCTAAGGTTTTTTTTTCTTACAAGTGATGTGACTGTTACAATGCATGATTTATCAAGACACACATAATAGTACAGAAAACACATACATATCATAAAATCACTAAATCACTTTTACATGAAAAATTAACTAATTTTGTCTAATGAAGTAAACTTCTGCATGCTCAGTTTATAAAGTATAACACTACATAGATACTCTGTGAACTGGAACACACTTCACGTCTGTTCTGGACTGGAGGGAAGTTTATTGTTACCGCGTGAGAATCGTCTGTGTTTGTGTTGTAGTTAGGGACAGGAGGCGAAGGAGGGAATGCATCGGTTGTTGTTATGTATCTGTTAGCAACTATCACAGCGCCGGTAGCCCACCTGCGAGGAACAGCATGATGCCTGCTGCATCACCCACATTGCACCTTTATGAAGTCTAATTAGCCATGTTTTTAGCATTCCTGTTGAAGTAGTTGTTGACTTGTGTTTTATGAGACACCTGTATGTCATTTCCTGATGTTGTGCATGTGGTGAGATGGCGCACACAGAGATGCTTTCTCCATGTTTCTCTGTGATACCTTCTATCACAGAGATCTATCTATCTATCTATCTATCTATCTATCTATCTGTCTGTCTGTCTGTAATCTATCTATCTATCTATCTATATCTATCTATCTATCTTATCTATCTGTCTATCTCTCTATCCTTTATTTTATTTATACATTAATATATATAATATATACATATGTAGATTAAACATTTTATTATAATTTTTTTTATTTTTTATTTTATTTATTTATTGTATTTTTGCCATTCATGTGGACAGCAAAGAAACTGAGAAGAGAAGGGATCTGCACTGGTATTCTGATTTTGTGTCTCTCCATGACTTAAATTCATTCGTTTTCATTATGTAACAAATAGGCATTTTTGACTTTAATGTTTTGTTAAATCTTTATTTTAAACAGTACTTAGTGACTTCCATCAAGTTAGAGATTGTATGTCCTCTGTCATCCCTCTCTGTTTTGTCTACAGGTTACCTAAAATATAGGAACAATTAGGATTAAACTGTATTCTTAAGCATTTCCGTCCTATTACAACTAACAAGGCTAATTTCAGCTTGGGCCCCTTAGAGTGGATCCCTGGACAGTACACAAAACCTGAGGGATAGTTGAGAGAGCTGTTTGAAAGCATCAGCCAAGTGGTTGGCTTTATCAGGACTTCCACGTTTCCAACAACAGTCCTTATCAAGGATGGTTGGACAATAGCACTGTGCTCGTCTGGGATTTGAGCCTTGATGTCAAGTGCATCTAACCTGTCTAAAAATAATAATGCACCATAATCAGCAGCTCCTTAGTAGAGATGCATTATTATACTCTGTTTCAACTTTCAAGCTGAACAAACATTGAGCCATTTTCTAATGGTAGATAGACCAACATACATACTAATATATATAATATATATATATATATATCTCTATGAGCTTTTACGAACGTGTCCTAGGTCTTGAAATATTTAACCACCCGTGTTGAATTGTTGTAGAATAATCACAAATGTAGAATTAAATAGATTTTTTGGTGTGCAGTGTGAAAACGTAGGGGTACATGTGCAAAACATTTACATCAAGCCATTTTTTTCCACTTAGAAAAGTTTTTTTTTTTCTTCTTTAACAACAGTTTGAAATGCAACATTCAGCAGTTGGAAACAAATTTGAGGAATCTCAGATCAGACATGCAAATGCTCTTATTTGCCAGCTTTACTACCTGGGAGATTTTAAGTTTGATCATAGAGTCCTTATACTTCCGCTTCAGTTATTCAAATGCTTTAAACAGATTACAGAGGACAGTTTGTTTGTTTATGTATAAGTGTGTTTGTGTGGGTGTGATGTGCTGGAGATTATTATATTAGCAAGCTTTGCATTATACTAAGAAATATTCAAATCAGTCTCAACTAAAAAGATGACAATGTAGTGCTCAGCCAATTAATTAAAAATGTTCACAAATATTGCCTGCTATAAACATATTTGTTTCTCTGACTTCAGATACATTTATTGTCCTATTTAAATTTGGTTCAATTTAAATAATTTTGTTTAAAAAAATGGTACATTTTATTTTAAGGTGTCATTGTTACAGTGTAATTATATAAGTGCTGAGTAATTACTTAAGACTTTTATTTTCAATTCAACCTACAAAAATCTAAATCATTATTAATTAATAACAGCATGTAAATATTACAGTATGTAAATAATAATTAGCATGGAAATATTTATTTTGCTAAATGTATTGTGTGAAAATAATTATAGCTGTCCCACCTTTGTGCTGTCATTTCTATCCCTTTTTCCCCCTAAAGACAAAGGAATACATATAAATAAATGGAAATATTACTTGGGCATTTTATAAATACATACATGAAAATCAAAAATCAATTCCGAAAACTCATTCTCCATATTAACACTGCATTGGGCACTATTTTTACAGACTTTCCCCAAATGTAGCTAACTATGAAATTAGCTGTTGTAAGAAAAAGTAGTCAAATGACATTTCTACCACGCAATGCAATACAGTATATCATTTAAAATGACACTGTTTGAGAAATGACCTGTGCACAATATTTAACATTGTTACTGGACAATACTAGACATAAAACACTAGTGAGTGCGTAAACACTTTCTAAAAGTCCACAGAGGCAAAAGTGCCCACAGTTGAAGAGACACTCATACACAGATATCTTAATTTGTCACAAATGTAACCACCTCCTATTACTGTGTAGCAATTAGCAATTTACATTGTCCGTTGTTAAACTAAATGTTGGGAGATTCCAATATTTCAATTCCGATTCCAATATAAAATGCAGACCAGTTGTCAAAAAGGAGACCACAATGTTACCTTATGAAATGGAAGAGGAAACAGTCAGGACAATAGCTTGAAAGTTCACCCTAATCTTCCAACTTCTACACCCATCCAACCCCCACTGCCATGGCGCCCCCAGCTGAACCCCTAAAGTGAATCTCAAGGAGCAAGAAGACCACCCTGCGGGAACTCATAATGTAGAAGCTCGCATTCCATTGGCAACCTATTGAAACACAAACAGTTCATTTAAATTTGCTCCTTAATATGACCCGGACGGGTCTCCTTTTGAATCCAGACAGAGTTGGCTCATTAGGGTTAAGATGGTGGAAGGGGTGGTGTTGTGCGGATTGGGGAGATGGTGTTGGGCTGAGGGAGGGGTGAAATGGAGGTGGACCATCTGGAGCACTGATAGGAGAATCTGATGGCATTTGCGTATGCATGGATGTTTTCTCATTTTCGTAAACAGAGCACCAAGCCCACAAACACTGGTTAATTGTTGAGTGTGTAATTGAGACAATGCAGGCTGAAGCATCCTTGCTGTTTACCAGTTGTGAATGCCTGGAGTATTCAGGTATTTAACCAAGTGGTCTCCCATTTAAAAGCAGGCAGCCTCTCTGCATTCATTTACACACTCTTTACTTACACATACTTACAAT
This sequence comes from Sinocyclocheilus anophthalmus, assembly GCA_018155175.1. Lineage (NCBI taxonomy): Eukaryota > Metazoa > Chordata > Actinopteri > Cypriniformes > Cyprinidae > Sinocyclocheilus > Sinocyclocheilus anophthalmus. Next base: position 342,474 of record JADLZN010003425.1, read on the forward strand.
TAACACCACCACACAGGGGCTCTTTAGGCAAACGTGAGGATTTGTCTAAACCCTCGATAAAATCCTGTATCCACATGTAGCCTTACCTTTGTTGATGACAATGTGTGTGAATTTTCTCATTAAAACAATCAATGGTCATTTGTCAATGCAAATAAATCAGGATTTAGTCAAGCTTTAAAACAGACCTACACAATCCAGTCAAGCTCTTATGTAAAAAGGCCATTTCATAAAACAGCTTAACATAACATTAACAAAGTAGCCTCTTTCTGTAAACAGGCCATACTCATCTTGGTCCAAATTCCCTACAGCTTCTCGTCTATATTACATATTCAGGGCAGATAAAACTAGTTCAGGCTTTGAACTCACATAGGCTCTTTATTTCAACGCATGGATGGTGTTAATGCTTTAACTATATTTATTTACACCAAACATGTAAAAAATACCTGATCCTTTATACTTTAAGTATCATATGAGAGCGTTGCAGGTTAGCTATATAATACTCAAACAGCCTCTATCTATCTATCTATCTATCTATCTATCTATCTATCTATCTATCTATCTATCTATCTATCTATCTATCTATCTATCTATCTGCATGATGTGTAACAGAGCTTGTTAGTCTGTGTTAGCTTGTTAGCAACCGTCACTAAGCTAACAAGTTAAACAATTATAAAAACAAAAAAATACATAATGCTCAAACATGGGACGAATAATTTTTAATAGATGACTTTCTGTCAATACTAAACAGCAGGCCTACAGTATGAAGCTGAGGATCTTGAAGGCCTCTAAGGGAATGTGTGAGAGGAGTGATACAATTACTTTTAGCATCTGAGACCTGGGCAGAGGGGTCATCCATGGAGGGTCGCCACAACAGTGCTTAACCACTCACTATTATAGGCGTTAGTTTAGCTTAAGCTCTTCATGTCCATTTAGATATAAATCATGTCAGAAGGCAAAAGAGGTTAAGCCCGCCAAAGAAGTCGTGAGATGGTATTTGTTTGGGAAGTCAAATGAGTTGGGGGAGGAATAAGTAAAAGTAACAAACAATAACTAAAGTGAAAGATGCTAATGTGACATACTAAGTTGTTCTCAAAAAAAAAAAAGTTCATCATAAATATTATATCAAGATTATATTCGTATGTCCCAAATTATATAAATGTAAAACAGTTTGTTCAAAGTAAATTCATATTTTCTGTTTGTACTTTCAAAGTGTATAGCCATGCTAGTTTGGGCTATTTACCATAATCCCTGTAATGAAAAGAGACTTGAGTTGGTTTTCTATCAATATTGCACACAACATTTTTTAATGTAGGAATGAAAAATGAATTTAAAAGTTAAAGGGTTAGTTCACCCAAAAATGAAAATTAGTCCATAAATTACTCACCCTCAAGGCATCCAAGGTGTACACAGTATGATTTTCTTCTTTCAGATGAATCCAGTCAGAGTTATTTTAAAAAGTGTCTTTGATCTTTCAAGCTGTTTAATGCCACTCAGCGGGTGTTGCATGCATCAGTCCAAAAGAAGTTAAATAAAAAGCGCCCATCCATAAAAAAATTTCCCACACAGCTCCGGGGGATGAACAAAGGCCTCCTGTAGCGAATCGATGCATTTTTGTAAGAAAAATATCCATATTCAAAATGTAATAATCACATTAATGTAGCTTGCTCCAACAGTTGTACACAGAAGCAGCTCCGGGCTGATTACGTATGAGGTCGGCGTTGTGCATGCGCTGGTGAGTCTCGTGAAAACCAACATTTGTTAACGTAAGGAAAACCAGTCTCCTCTACGTCATCAAAAGCTACAAGAAAAACTCATTTTTTTAAAGTTGTAAGTAGTGAAAATTATGTGATCTAGGACCTTTATACAGTGCACGCCACTGTAAAGACTGTCAGTCTATCCCTCACAGCCTCATTTTCATCAAATTTCAATAAGGCATTGGTCTTCATTATTGTCTATAATAGTATCAGTGTTGCAAAGTTATTATGTCATTATCTAGCTCAATTCAAATTTTGTTCTCATATGATAGTGTTACTGAATATTAATTGTTTTCTAACCCTAACTGAGCAAGCCACAACAAGGTGCACTGTGGTTTTAAAGTGCCCCTATTTTACATTTTCAAATATTACCTTTCATGCAGTGTGCAATGTAGCTGTCTATGAATGTTAAAGATCTGCACATTTGTGAAGCCGACAGTGCATTATAACGGAAGTGTTTTTTTTTATCTTGCATGCATGTAAACCTGTTGTAGGAGACTCCCACAATTATATCAGGAACCTTACAAATGGCACTTTAAGATCTACTGTCTTACTTTACCTACACTCGGTACATATGTTTATTGCATAGAATTACAATACAAACTGGAAAGCAGGTTGAGTGTCTTCTCACATGTGATGAAACTATAGGGTGTAGGAGGTAGAGGCACACACTGTGTATGGTGTCAACACAAGCCTCAGGGTTGCAGCTGTCCCTTTTTCAACCGCATAACCCTTGGGGTGCCCCCTGCTTGCACATGGCCAGCTTAACGTTTGTGCTGGATCAGGCCTGGTCCAAATCACACACACACATGCAGTGGTGGTGAGAGAAGGCTTTGATTGTGCTGTGCAACTGTGAGTGACTGTACTCCTCCATTTATTTAACTTAGTGTCATTGCCTATCCATTCAACAGTTCTGCAGCTCATCTCCTCAACACATGGTATCATTTCCTTCCTCTTCTCTTCTCTCTTTTTCTCTCTACAATCCTTTTGTCTACAATGTATACAAACAATTCCTCCTGCGTTAAACCCTCAAAGGAAGATCCAGTGAGTCATCTTGCAAAAGAGGAAAACATCTTTCAGTACTTCTCTGAGTTGTCTATCATGTTTCATTACTGCTCTGAGAATTTAATCTATGTGTCAATATTACTGATTACTATTGTTATCCAGCATCTTATATCCAGCATTCTCTTAACTCTTCTGTCCCCCATGGTGGAGGTGTTTTTAACAAATGGGTTGGCAACCTGGAGAGTTTCCTCCTGCATTCCCTGATCCTTGACAAAGCAATGTGGTCACAAACTTAATTAAACCACAGATGCAGCTGAATCCTATTATGCAAATCTCTGTTTTCAGAGGTGTAAAGAGTCTCTCAGTTAATGTTAATGTTGTGAGGATATTGCTTGATGACTAAAATTTGGATTTGTGAATTGGCTGCTTTTTGTTATATTTAGTAAAGAGGGATCTAGTTCAACAATGATTGATTTAAGGGTGAACTTTCTCAGGCTGCATCTAAAGTCAAAAGCATTTGCCTTGCAGCCTTGTTGGCCAGTCAATCAATGACTTCACAAGCAGCATTTTGTATATGAAGGTACCTTGTAAAGAAAATAGTTTGCTTCCAATGCTTCTTTAAACAGTTCCTTCAAATGCCAATTTTATGCTTTCCACCAATCGCCACACACAGGATTATGGGATATCACAGACAGCAAGGGACATTTCTACGCTGCCTTCAAAAACAGACTAGATGAAGGCATCTTAGCAGACAGGATATTTCATAAACACTGAATTCAGACATTCGTTGATCCCTTCCATACTGTAAAGGCAGCATTATGGATGCAGCCTCAGTGTCTGTCTGTGATTGGTCACACCTGTTTAGGGAGCCAGTCCATATTTTCTCAATCTGTTTCAGGTTTGGGCATTGTTTGTGTATTCTATAGATCGTCAGGAAATCCTGGTCTATATAGCCATCTCTCGTCTTTCTCAGTATCCTTAAAGTTCAGGTTTTCTGGTATTTATGGACCCAAGCCCATGACTTTACACTACTGTAATATTTATTGTTAAGCAACCAACACCAAATGAAATGGTGAACAGCCTGTTTGTCATCTGCTCATCTCGATTTGCAAGATCCCACTGAGGTGTAAACCTTGTGTCACAATGTCATAAAGGTTTTTTATGCCTTCAGTGAATCGACATGACTGTTACTTCTTGCAAGATTATTTCTTCTTGGCCTTTTATAGGCCACTAACAAAGGAAGATCTATTATCTGCTCACGATCTGAGAAGATATATATAAAAAAGCTACAAGTTTTTATATAAAGTGACAATATTAGAATATCAAACACACTTAGTTGTACTTTAGCTCACTTTAATTGCAATAAGCCTTGGCTATTCTTGAGGTCTTGTTTTTTCTTCAAATCCTCTATAGATCAAAGCTCTGGAATAGACAGGCAGATTGGGGTGACATGAATTGGGTCTGGACTAAAGAGTGGTGGAAACTCACAGCACGGTCTCTTCAGAGGAGGTGGGGGTAAAAGGAGACAATGAAGGCAATTCACAATAGTATTAGCTAATGAAGGGACTCAGGCATTCCTTATTGTGGAATGTAGGGTTGGATTAAACTGTAACATACTTTTTTTGGCTCAAAAGCTTCCAGACAGTCTCATATAGCTGTTAGCTGTCGCCAAACAGGAAATGTACAAATGACCAAAGGATGTTATAGTATATTAAGCTGTAGCCCCTTTCTTGCATTAAAATCTCTTTGAATCTGATCGTTTTACATCATCCATTTGTCTCAGGACTCAAGTGTTTAAAGTAACAAAGGCCAAGTTGGTTACGACATAACATAATTTTAGCCATAAACTGCCCCTCCCCCCCAAACACACACAAACCAATACTGGAGTTTATTTTTTTATTTTTTTTAGAGGAACTATCTAAATGTGATTATTGTGGTGTACTTTGAGGAGTGTTGAGAAGAAAACCCACTTGTTTATTTAATGCAGCTCCAACTGGAAGTGACTTTGTGAGCCGTAGACAACAAGCCAGGATTCATTGGCTCTGCTTATCCAAACAGTGTCAACATGTTCAGTTTTACTGGTGGTCTTTGACTTTCCTGACAGACCCCATCTGCCATTTTACAGGCTTATGGGCTATTTAACAGAGGCTCTCTGTAGCCACCAGAAGAGCAATGAAAGGGAACGCTGGTATTCACAGAAACTCTAGACTTTCACTTTTGAGAAGCCAATGATTTGACCACCTTGAAATCTGAGACTCTTTAAATCCGAAAGAGCTGCAGGAATGCCCTAGACCCGTGTATTGCCCCCTTTCCAAAACGACCTTCCATGTAAAGATGTTGAAGGAGGCCTAAGACTTGAGCAGCCATGTCTTGTCACATTTCTGCCATGCTCTGTTGAGGCTGATCTCTGAGGGGGTCTGGGAAGTACCTTTTGTTTTATCACTGGACTAGCTAAAGTGCTACCGATTGTAGCTGAGTAAAGGATGTTACATGCGGGATAGGCCTGGGTTAACACAGGCTTCCATCTTATCCCATATTTTACAGCATCTGTGGCTAAAACACTGCTTCTTCATTGCAATCAGTACCAAACTGAATCTAAGTTTAGTATGGTGAATGTAGACTAGATGGCAAGCTTTGGTCACCTTCATAAAGCCTTGATTGGTTACAAGAACCTTAATTAACATTAATTACCCAAAGCTATTAACATAGATATAGGAGTGTGAGGGTCCTTACCTTTGCTTTAAAACTTAAAGTTTTTTTTCTAAAAGTAGTTTGCCATTGGTAGCAACCAGTAAACTTCAATTACATAAGGTGAAACTAATACTGGTTTACAAGCGTGTGAATCTTGTTGAGTTCCTTGTGTCTCTGCTATAACACCAGAACGTGTTAGTTCTAGAGAATAATGAATGGTCACAGAGCATTGACACTAGTTTATTTTTCATTTCCTCCACTCCTTTCTGATTCATACATGATCGAGTATGTGATGATTGGGAAGTAATGATGTGGAAGGGTAAATATTTACAGATTGGTAATGAGTACTGGAGAGCCGGCCACCCACCCCCCTTCTAGCCCACTGACCACCCCTCTGTAACTCCTCCCCTCCGACCATACCATGCATTCCTCTCCATATCTGGATTTCATTGATGGCAAATCCAGTTTGCAATGGTGTAATTCCTGCACAGGATTTGTACTGACAGCAATGGTTAAGGTGATATCCACTCCCTGACATAAAATAAAGTCCATGTCAGTTCAGCCATTGATCATGGATGAAGGACTAAACGTTACCACAGCCAGGCGTTCCAATTTGGTGCGTTTTTAGAATCCAGGCTAGCTAAGCTAGCGATTGTGTTCAAATTACTGAAGATTCAGTTGAATTACCTGCAGCCTTGCTGATTACTGGAAATGTAGATGAAATTAAACATTGCTTTGACTTCCTGCCACATTTAAGAACTTTTGGCAGCATCCTAGTATGCTGTTCCTGTGAGCAATCTGGTCCAAGATGGCTTCCCTCATATATGTCACCTCATCAGCTGGTTTCTCCTTCTGAAAGATGCTAGGTGCTCATGTCTGCTTCAAAAGACATTCCTGTTCTTCCAAAAAGACAGGAGTCTCTGCTTTCAGTCCTTAGGCCAAGCACACACATGACCTCCCCTCCTCCCAAACCTCTGCTTCTCCCCCACTCCACCTCTTCACCAGACAGGCCTTTCATGACTGTCCAGCACAAAGCCTTGCAGCTTGTGAGAGGAAGTTTCCAATTTCCAATTTTGCATGTGGAAAAATATGTACGTTTCTGAGAGGACCTTTTGTCTGGGGCCGTAATGGCAGCAATTGGAGTGCAGAGGTCATAAAATGCAGTGTGTCATCGACACTACGCAGGCATGCATGGAACTTTTTATAGGGTCTCACTCTAGGCTGCAACCAGAATGGCTACCATGACAAAAAATCTCATAAAGGCTTATAATGGGTATGTATCTGACAGGTCCTATATGTTTTAGACAGTATGATGGGTGGTTCTTTGAAATCTGAGCATGCTACATCTCCAAAAGAGGAACAGCAGCAATAACTAGAAGTATGTAATGACTGTGATGACATTTTCTGAACAATATGTGTGAAACGGTACTATATTTTTTAAACCCAATGTCTGTCCAAACATCTAGACAACTCTCACCTCTGTCACCATGTACTGGTCAACGAAAAAATAAGTAGACTTCAAATGCAATGGAAGTCTTGTATCTGCCATAGGAGCAGAGGGTGAAATCATTTCCTTATTTTCTCCTTGCTTCTAGAGGCCACCGGGCTTAGTGTGTGAAACAAAAAGAAAAAAGAACCTTGTAAATTCCTCACACACAAAGGAGGTTAAAGCACTTTTATTTTGAAATGTTAACAGCCAGTTGCTGTGACAGTGGCTACAGAAAGCAATAAATAACTGCATAAAAAGTATCTTCTCAAAAATTAAGTTTACAAAATAGCATGTTCATGGGAAACAAATGTTAAATTAATGCTGAACATAAGAAAAATTACTACGGCTGACTTTCCGCTTACATAGACTTTAGCTTGTCTATAGAATAGTCATTAGTTGTCTTTCACAGCAGTCCCCTCTATAGGATGTCCGTCTTCAGAGCTGAGGAGACTGCTGGGAGGGCAAGCTTGGTGGTCAGCGCTCACTGCAGACTCCAATCCCCCACGCTGCCCGAATGCAGCCCCTGTCGGGTCTACCCCATGATTAAAGGAATCATTTCCCGTTCAGAGGCTCATGGGACACAATGCAAGTGCCTTGAGAGGCTCACCACAAAGGAGAGCAAATCTTCCCACAGCCTCGCCACATCTCACACTGCAAGGATTTCACAAAATGTATCACCATATCAAAAGTGCATTCTACCTGACCCCATTTCCCCCAACTGCGACCTCCAGCTTTAATGGCCGCTCTAAGACAAATGGTCACTACATGCCCTGCCCAGCTAACCTTTTGTCTCCCCTATTTCTCATCACTCCGGTTCTGACAGGTAGGGTAGGTCAAGCCTATTTAATTTTCTTTACATTTTTTTATAAGAAAAAATTACTTTTTTTTTTTTTTAAAAACTTCAACTCTGTAATGGAAATTCAAATGATGAGCATGACAACAACATGCCGAAATGTGTTGGACAACTAGAACAAAGCAGAATGTCTCTAATATTTTGAGTTAACTCAATGTGATCATAAAATAATTTGTGTGTGTGTGTGTGTTTATAAACATGGTTGAAAACCTTATGAGCAGGCCCAGTTGGTATGTGTGGACCTTTTAACATTTTTCTGAATTGATTGCGTGGGAAAATCGAGGGAATTCCGTGAAATAGATGCAAACATGGTTAATGTTTTTCAGCTGAGCAGAGAGTAGTTGCTGAAAGTATAATCAAATTAATACAAATATTTAATAAACAAAGAAGAAAGGGATGGGTATGTGCAGAACTTTGTGAAAGTTGGTGGTTTGGTTTTTGCATGCTGTGATTCTTTGTTGGCCATCTCATGATTATTGTACTCTAGTCTACTTTCACAGAACATTTTGACAATTTTATTAAATCAAATGCATCATGCATCATGCACATTTACACATTCATTTACTCTCTCTTTCTCGCAGTGTTTTGAGGGGGTTGTTCGCACTCCCTTATCCCTATTGATAACCCCTTCCTGCCATCCAGCCTGCTGATTCAGTTGAAAAGAGGGATATTCTCATTCAGAGAGTAGTCTCTCTCTCTCTCTCTCTCAAAAACAAGCATAAAAATCAGTCATTGTTTACTGGAGTTGTGGTCCTGTGTAATAGAATTTGAATAGATAACACATATGACTTTTTCTCTTTTTCACTCCCTGACAAAAGGTGTAATTGATGATTTATTATGATTATTATGATTATTATGCAAGCCTGCCACCTCATAAACTGACTAAATGATTAATATTGTCTGTCATGCTTGATCACTATTGTTCACAACAGTCTCAAGTTTCCCACTGGTAATTACGACATCATGCATTCATCTCGTAAATACTCTAATTCAGACATGACTTGAAGGCATTGCATTCAGTTCAAAGCCGGCATCCATCCAAATCTAGAGTGGTCAGGGTGAACTGACACCTGGGCTCCTTGACACATAGCAAAAGCGCCAATAGTGGCCCCCTAGAGGTGGATGCCTGACCCCTTACTCTGAATGCTGTGCTCCAACAGACCCAGACAGGACCATCCCACCCAGCCTGAGATCAGCAGCTGTAGGACATCTTGTTGCCTTGTATTTGTTTCCAAGTCAATTTACCTTAACAAACAATTACTTTGACATTTGTAAGATACTGAAATGTTGCCTGAATTACACTAGCCCACTGAGATATCTTTAAAAAAAAAAATATATGTATGGGTGAGAGCAAAAGGCAGTGCGAGGGGGATATGAGAAAAAAGAGTGCAAGCATGCTCGGTACATATAAAAGAGGTGCTCATAAAAGAACATGTAGGAATGTGGATTTGCATAAGGCACGATTAGCAGCCCACACAGAAACCCAGAGGCTCTGCCACACCACCAACTACAATCCAATAAGTTTTCCTTCTTTTTTTCACAGATCAGAGTAAAACAGCTAGCTGGAAGTGATCATGTAATCAGACATTAACATGTTAACTTTTATAAGCTATTGTGGCATAGTAACAGTCACTAATGCAAGAATGAATGACGAAGAGGAACGAGAGGCCGTGAAAATGCAACTTCTTGTCCTTAAAGGGCATGATATTTGGTAATCGTGATTCTATTTTAGCATAACTCTTTCGTAAAGTAGGTTCATGTTAAGTACAGGAACAATTTGTCTTTGTACAGACCTCCAGCCTTTTCCAGTAAGGCCAGAGACTTTTGCCAGCGAGTAGCTTTCTTACAGTTAGCGCTGCCTTTATTGACAAACCAGCCAATGAGGTTCCACCCTGCAATAAGGGAAGTCATGGTGGTTTTTAAAGTACTGTGGCAAGCATACGTCCTCAACAATAGCGATGCCGTTATATAAAAAAAAACATAATTAAACCAAACTTGCTGGTGGCTCAAGGCACATACTTGCACTTTGAGATGCCTATTAAAAATGCAATCCCTCTGCAAAATCCACAACTCCTTGGTTAAATATTGCTCGGACACACTGACACCAATGCAGCTGCTGATGGACATTTCTCCCACTGTCTTTCTTTTCTTGAACCCACCAACTTTTGTGGCGTAGTCCTTAAGCTCCAAGTTCCATGACAGGTGAAATTAGGGAGGGCTACATCTATATTGCTGCAGCCGATCAAAAGGACCTCTCTTCTCTGCAAGCTGTTGCGTGTAAATCAGAGGCGATTTCCGCACACTGTCCACTCCTAAGCACCCAGAGAAGGGGAAGGAGGGGCGGCGGGGCTCTCTTGGGTACCCATTGTGTAATGCAACTGCAAAGACAGATTCTGAAGCCCCGGCTTCAGAGTACAGAGGGTATATCGAGTGGATCCAGGCATATCAGGTTGCGGCTCGGAGATGATGCAGGGCCCGTGGGCTCGGTTGATCAGAGTCCTGCCAGAGGGATACGTGGGTGACAGCTGGAGGTGAAGCGGAGGGCCACTAGTGTGACGTGCATTCCAGGGCATTGTGATCACATGAAAAAGGGGTGATGGCTGTTTTTTACAGAGGCGCCTGTGTCTGCGGCGCTTTAGTGCCCAGTCTCTTATCAGGCCCCAGGGGTGGTCTGGTAGAGAGAGGTCATGTAATCATGACCACAATGATGCGCAGGGATACTTATTCATTCCGATGATGCCATAAGGAATGTACATATGCGTGTGACTGCAAGTAGGACTGCTCCGTCATGATGAGGTTAACCCAGAGGAAGATTTTTTTTGCTTAGTGGCTGCTGGGTTAATGACATTCAAGAGTGTCCACGATAAAACAAAAACAAAAAACAAAACTCTTTTTTAAAAATCTACTTTAAAACACATGTGCCAATTTCTCAGTGTAGAAATGATTTCATAAGCTTTTATTTTATTAAAATATTATTTAATCATCAGAAATGTGTGGTAAAAAGTAATGGGTGCATGTGAATGCAGACATCTTAATCATTATTTTCAAGAAAGGTTTTAAATACATTAAAGGGATAGTTCACCCAAAAATGAAAATTTGATGTTTATCTGCTTACCCCCAGGGCATCCAAGATGTAGGTGATTTTGTTTCTTCAGTAGAACACAAATGGAGATTTTTTTTAACTCAAACCGTTGCAGTCTATCAGTTGTATAATGCATGGCAATGGTAACAAAATCTATGAGGGTAAAAAAAACATGCACAGACAAATCCAAATTAAACCCTGCGGCTCGTGACGACACATTGATGTCCTAAGACACGAAACGATCGGTTTGTGCCAGAAACCGAACAGTATTTATATAATTTTTTACCTCTAATACACCACTATGTCCAACTGCCTTTGGGCGAGCGCACGGCTTCTGGTGCGTGAGGGGTGTACGCGCTCTGACGTAGTTTACGCTAATGGGTGTGTTGTCGGTGAGGAGCAAACGACAGACACAGTGGGTGTGGCGTCAAGCCTCGGAGAGGCTTTAATTAACAGAAAATAAACAAAGTGTCCAGAAAAAAGGGAAATCAAGTGTCCAAAATAAACGGGGGATCTGGTGTCCTCATCGTGCTGCGGGGTTCGTACAGGGAAGGGCAGTGGTCAGGAAGGAGGGGTCCAGGTAAGGGGTGGAGTCCGGTGGCCGCACGCGCTCCCCTCTCCGGTCAGGGGCGCGAGGGGTGGCGGCTTCGTCCTTCTCTCTGCCCATGGTGCTTGAAGGGACTAGACGGCCCGGCATCCTTGCCCTACGGTCGTGTAACGGGTGCGGTTCTCGTCCGGACTGCGGGTCCGGCAGCTCACAACTCTGGCGGCATGGGAGTCCCTCTACGCACCCCTCCTGGACCCACGAGGACACCAGAGTGCATTCACAGGGAAGAGACCGGTCTCCCGAGGAGAGACGCGCTCGGCATTTAAACATCGGCGGCGATGAGGCTCCATTCGGTTCAGGTGTGCCCCATCACATGCCTCCTCTCTCACGCACCCACTCATGTCGGGATCCTGGCGAAGGGCAGCGATTTAAGGGACGGGGGATGCTGATATTAGTGGGAGGCAGCCGCTCGTCACAGTGTGTTGATATCCAGTCGAAGAGCAATCAACCATAACTTCAGGTGAGCAGGCTCAGAAGTTGGGAATACGTGGAAAGTCACCACTCCCGAATGAGTTCGCGCGAGAGAACGTAATCTTTTAGTCTTAAGTCAGTTTGAACAATCTGGATAAGCGCAAGTAAGTACCATTTTGATTAGCCATCGTACCTAAAATGACTGTGCACTGTGTAACCAATGAGTGACGTATACGCGCGAGAGATCACTTCAGCCAGAGCGCGTACACACCTCACGCACCGGATGCCGTGCGTGCGCCCAAAGACATTTGGACATAGTGGTGTGTTAGAGGTAAAAAAATTATATAAATACTGTTCAGTCTCTTGCACAGACCGATCGTTTCGTGTCTTAGGACATCAGTGTGTGTCGTCACGAGCCGCAGGGTTTAATTTGGATTTGTCTGTGCATGTTTTTTTTACTCTCATAGATTTTGTTACCATTGCCATGCATTATGAGACTGATAGACTGCAACGGTTGGACTTAAAAATCATCAAATGTGTTCTACTGAAGAAACAAAGTCACCTACATCTTGGATGCCCTGGGGGTAAGCAGATAAACATCAAATTTTCATTTTTGGGTGAACTATCCCTTTAAGGTAAAATGCATTTTTACAAATATCAGTAATTATTAATTCACAAATATTAGGTTTTTGGGGAGTTACACTACAAACAGCCTGAACTAAACATAAAAAGTTTGAATTATGTAATATTTTACTTATTGACCATGACATGCAGTCATGAGGGTTTGCAGAGGTCGTCTCTATGATATTATTTCCTATTTATGTTTTATGTGTTTTTCTCAGTTTTTTGTTTGTTTGTTGATTTCACCACAAGATTTTTTGCACCACATGACTTAGATTTGGCAGGCAAAAGTTTTTCAAATAATTAATTTACAACATTAATTTGTTGTAAATTAATTACAACAATTAATTTTAACGCCCCCTACCCAATTATGATATCAGTACAGTTGTCCCTGACATTCTTGACTTTATGAACCCTCACCCCCCAAAAAAGACAAATATTAATGAATAAAATATGAATTAATTTTAATACAGAAATTAAAAAAATAAAAGGTCCTCAACATAAAAGAATTGCTCTCTAGAAAATCTCATTTGTGGACAGACCTGTTAGTCTTCTCATATAGTTGAGGGACTGTATTTATGCATTTATTATTATATATCATCATGACTAAAGTTTCAAATATGAGAGCAGTTTTTAATATAAATTCACTGCTGGATGATGTTACGCATGAGGGTTACTTTGCTATTCATTTTGAAACAACAGATCTGATTTGCAATGAACAGGTGGTTAAAATCATAGGGGGTTTTGTATTGTTTTCCTCTCTGTGCTTCGGAACTGGGCACCATTCAAGAGAGCAGAGGGGAAGCTCAGAAGCATTAAAGAGTTTGTGGAAATGGGAAGCATTACAGAACAGCCGCAAGAACAGCAGCTGCCCGAGAGAACAGCCTTTAGAGCGTATGTGAGGACTGATGTGACAGAGCAAAGGATGGTCTATTGCACCATGAGTAGCATTGGGAAGAAATGTGCAAATGTGGATTCTGACACACAAAGGCTGACTTAAAGTTGCGTACCTGCTGCAAAGAAGCTTTGAAAAATACAGGCTTGTGGCACCTCAATAGATCATAAGCTGAAACGGAAAAGTATGTTTTCCTTTCGATATGGAGTAAGGAGATGTGTGTGCGTACGTTCATGCAAAATGGAGTGGGGATCAAGAACGGATGAGGTCCATTGGCAGGAGGCCACTATTGACTATTCAAGCAGTAACGGCCAGTGGTGGAAGAGACAGAGAAAAAAAGACATGGAGAGGCAGACAAAGACAGTGAGCGAGAAAGGCACACTAGGCATGAAGTAAGTCACTTTCAGGGGTGACAATACCCGGGGAAGAAAGCGGCCGATGACTGCTGCTAGGAGACTTCATTGAGAGGCATGCAGACAGCGGGCCCCAAGACCCCAAAAACATCAATGGGCTCATCCAATCCTCATTAAGGGGCTGAAATGATAGAGATATACATGAGAAAAAGCCCATAAGAGATGAGAGAGAAAAGAGGACCATGCCACCCAGTGAAGCAGGGCTGGTGCTAGCCAGAAAGCCCAGTCAGACGGCATGCAAGTCACCCAAGACCATCTGCAGAGCAGTCGCCTGGAGGGGAAAAAAGAGAGGCATATTTGTTTGTTTGAAAGGAACAAAATAATCAGGGAATATAAAAAGTTTTACACTGATCATGTTGAGACAGTCAAGCACATCAAATACACCAAATATATTAGCAGGAAACTGCACGATACTTTGTTTGTGTCAGGTGATATGGTGGTGATGATGGGACATTTGCACACTTCAGACTAATAGCATCCTGCTCATAACACACATAACTGACCTGCTTCTGATCCTTTCACCCCTTCACATTTTACTTTTAGACCATGGGTATTAGTTCAGCCCAAAATGAAACCTGTATTTACTGTATTAGTACCTGCTATTATACAAGTGAGATTTTAGTCAAACTACAGCTGTGGTTATCACTAAAAATGTAGATGTAGTTCATGAAACTTGTGTGTTATATTACAAGTCATTTAAATTTCATTGTTCTTAAAACCTTGTAATATAAGGCATTAATATAATCTTGTAATATAAAGTATTGTAGACTACTTTTATGGTGCTTATTACAATTGGACCGTCATGGTTACTAAAGTTTTTAAATGGAAAAAGGTTTTGCTGTGAACACAACATTTTTCTTCATTTTTTCCCCATGTAGCACAACAACATTTTGAACAGCAAATGAGGGTGAATAATGACCGAAATTTCATCTTTGAACTATTCCTCTAAAGTAACCAAAATCACAGACACTAAGTCAACATTTGGCAATGGGTCAGGGAATGGTTGAGGTTACGGTTGACCACATTTTCACACACACCAGACATGTTTAAAAACATGAAGCGGTAAGGACATTCAGGTACTCATAATATAGTCATAACCAGTTATTAGTAATGAACACCCTGTGGTCTAAAAAGCCATTTACATGTTATGGTTCACCATTTTGGTAATATGAAATGAATGAATATTTGACTTTACTGGCCTGGAAGGAATGTAAAAGTTTTTACATGAGTAAAGAGCATGAGTATGACAAGCAGTATTCTGAAGGTGTCACATCTACAGCCATATGGTCCAATATACAGTACTGGTGAAAAGTTTGCAATAACAACGTTTTTTAAAGACGTCTCATGCTCACCAAGGCTGCATTTATTTGATCAAAAATAGCAATATTGTGAAATATCATTACAATTTAAAAGAACTGTTTTCTATTTTAGTACATTTTAAAATGGATTTTATTCCTGTAATGGCAAAGCTGAATTTTCTGCAGTCATTACCTCAGTGTCACATGATTATTCATAAATCACTCTAGTATATTGATTTGGAGCAATATTGCTATTTTTACTGTATTTTTGATCAAATGAATATACCCTTGGTGACCATAAGAGACTTATTTCAAAAACATAAAAATCTTAATTATTCCAAACTTTTGACCAGTAGAGAGCAGCTTTAATTCTAATTTCTTTCTTCCAAAAATTATTTCGAGTGGGTTTAAATATGGTAAAATGTATGAGTGAAAACTGTGAGCACTGCTTAAAGTTTAAACCTTAAAGTTTATTATCTTCATCTTTTAGATTTATTATTTTAAACAATACAATTTGTGGCACAGATGGCCTCGTGGGCAGCGTGCCGACATGTAGCGCCTTTGCACTTCGGGTGTCCCAAGTTCGAGTCCCGGCTCGGGGACTCTTTCCCGATCCCCCCCCTCTCGCTCTCTCACCCACCTCGCTTCCTGTTGACCTACTGTCCTATCTAAATAAAACGCATAAAACGCCAAAAAATATTAAATATTATTACAGTATTATGAAAGTTAGGCCCAAAGTTCCTGAAAAAATCTAACCTTTTTAACAATGGATCTCTAGGTTGGCGCATATAGTCTGAGAGGTGGCTCGCTAGGTCTATAAAGGTAGAAAACCGTTGATCTACAAAAAAAAAAAAAGTTTACATTCATTCAATTCAATTGTAACTTTTAGTGTAAATTGACGAGGCATCATATTCTGTGGATATATATATATCTCGATACTATATATATATATATCTACATACATCCGACATTATATATGTAATAAGATAGTTAATGTTATTTATATTTTGTTATTATATTTATTATTATTATTATTATATTAGATCAAAATGTTATTGTTCATGTTTTTTTTAAGGGTTGCCCTGATCAAATCTAGCTGTTTTTATCTTGGGGGTCTCTGGGTTGACAGAGAGTATGGGTGGGGGTTCCAAGGTCTTTAAAGGTTAAACACCCCGGATCTCCAAGAAAGTTACATTTTCAAATCTTTCCATATTTTAGCCACTATCTCCCATTCTCAGTTTTAAAAGCATAACCCCCCAGCCCTGTCCCCTGTCTGCCTGCTGCCCACCTATGGTGCATTCCTCTATCCACCCTTCACACAATCGTATGGCCAGCGGCCTCTAAGCACATAATCCCCAGCAGCAGAGCCACTCACTGCAGCCCTACAATCTGCACTGCAAAACAATAAAAGAAAAAGAGAAAAAAAAAGAACGAAAAGAAGGTAAAACGGACGGGGTGGGTCAGGGAGGTGAGAGCGTGGAAAAGGGGGTTTGGTGGTGTTGAAGCGGAGGATGGTGAACGAGAGCAATGCAGATTGAGGGAGGACTTAACAAATGGAGGAGGGCAGTGAAAAGAAGTGGGAAAAGGGGCACCAGGGAGAGAGAAAAAAGTCAAACCCTGAGATGGGGGACGCAATTGTGCAGGAGAAAAGAAAGGATTAGGTGACAATATTGGACAGAGCTGAGGGGTCAGGGGACCAGGGGCCCGATCGGCCTCCATGGAGAGAGACAGATGAAAGGAAGAGCCCCTCCTACTGTGAATGGACATGGTTCAAGTGCAAGCGCACCTCTGGACGGGGGCAACCTGCAGTGCCCTGCACTCTCAGGCCTCAGACCCACTGTGTGAGGCACCGGTTTCACATTCGTTCACATAATTATGGCCCTGTAGGATGTTCACAAAAACATGTGCCTCTTGAACAAATTAAAGTGAACAGGAAAACTGGCCGTATTTACATTCTTAATGCATAATGAGGTCTGATTAAGTACAGTTCATGAGTAAAAAAAAAAAATCTTGTAATATTTCATTAAAATGTAATAATTTGCTCTGCCTCTTAAACTTAAACTTTCCTTTCTAACTGATGTCACAAATGTCCAGGTCGTTTTGAAAAGAATTTGAACATAACTGTTGACTGACATAGCATTGCTGTTGCAAACTATCTTTGACATGCTCTAATCATTCCAAAAGGGTATAGAAACACTGTGGGCTATTCTCTGTACTTAATTTGCATCATTTGTTTTTTTAGGCAGAATGTAACTAGCATGTTGTAAGCTCTCTGTTTTGCATTATAAATCCTGTTAAAAATATTGGTCAAAGCAAGAGTAAGCAATTATCAAAAAAGTATCAATGAAAATGTGATCAGCTGATGCAGGTAAAAAGTCTGACAAAATATGAAAAGTCTGATGCTTTGGCACATGCCAGGATAACGTAATTAAGAGTTTTAGATAATGGTCAGATGTGTTTGAGGAGAGAATAAACAATTCTCAGAAAGCATCAATGAAGATACAATTTAGTTGTCTTAAGTGAAATTAACTGGTTGTGAAATGTGAGTTTAACATTTTTCTAATTTAATTAGCAGTCATTTCAGTGACAGTGTATTTGATAAATATAGGCTATGGCTTGAAGAATAGAATATATTTTAAAGAAAATGGGTAACCAAACAGTTTCTGGTCCCTATTGACTTCCATAGTATTTTTTTCTCTCTCTCTCTCCGTACTATGGAAGTCAATGGGGACCAGCAACCTTTTGGTTACCCACATTCTTGAAATATATTCTTCTATGTTCAACAGGTTTGGAACAACTTGAGGGTAAGTAAATGATGACAGAATTTACATTTTTATGTGAACTATCTCTTTAATTTCAATTAGCAATGTCTTTGATTTCAGGCAGAATTACTATAATGTGATGCTGCTGCTTACTGTGGTTGAAAAGTAATTATATTGAGGTAAAGATTTTGGTTGAAAATTAGTGAAGCCCCCCATTTGAGTCCTCTATGTATCCTAAAATAGTGCTCTATATAAACTGTCATATAAAAAGCCATTGACAAGGTACTCAAGAGAAAGGCAAATAGGTAAAGATAAATAACCATGATCTCAAATACTGATGCTATGATACAACCAGCTGCTTAAACGGGTCCTTTGTTTGTTTATCAGGAACCAGTCTAACTGTACGAATTGCAAATGGGTTCTTTAGAAAGCTGCTGGTGTGGGTCAAACTCTGGTGCCAAAGAGGTGGAGCAGCTGGCAGAGGTGTGATAAGCAGAGACAGTCAGTTAGGAGATCACAGAGGTTCAAACGCTCCACCATGCACCACTTTTTTTTTATTCGCTAAAGTGCTTTCAATGAACAAATAAAACACACTTCCACACTCCTTCCTTTCCCCCTGCTATTTCAGGATTTGCCAAAACAGCCACACAATCTCAATGTCATGGTCAGGAAGCTTCTACTTTTAGCTATTTGCATACAATAGGAGTCTGCACTATTCCATTGAAGGTGACTGTAGAAATAGGGCAGATGGGGGGGGTTCCAATCCTCAATACAGCAGAGGGACTTGCACTATTTCCCCTGCCCATCCCACAATCCTCTCTGCTCAGTCACTGAGATCATAGCACTGGAGGACAGTTAGATCTGCGCTCATTTGCGGTCCAGGACACTCTTCCTTCCTGGCTGACAGACAATAGAGGAGGTAAACATGACTCCACCCTCATCCTTCCCCGCACACGACCGCACAAGTGTTGTCCCCCACCTCTCACCCCTCTGCTCCTCATATGCACTTACAGCACACACAAAAGGAAGGCCAGCTTTTACAATGCACTACATCGGGACAGACGCAGTCAGGGGATGGCATGTTTATGAATAGGGCCAGGTTTATGGAGGATGTAACATCTTTGGGCCCAAAGTGACTCAATGACGTTCACAGCTCTACGGCAAAGTCCACAGAGAGCAATCTATTGTGATAATGTCGTAGCCCTGAGGTGCCGGAGGTGTCAAACCTGGTGTTGGTGTTGAGACCCTACCCATCTCTCGCATTTCACTCAGGCAACCCAACAGCACTGGGGCTTTTACAAACACTAGCAGCATCCCTATGGTCTCGGGAGGAAGTTAAAAGAAAGGAATATTTTAAATAATCATTAATATACCTGTTCATTTTACAGAAAGAAAAAAAAACATTGCTAACACTTTATTTTAAGGACCAATTCTCACTATTAACTAGCATGCATATTACTAGCATATTGACTGTTTATTATTATTTATAAAGCACATATTAATGCTTAGTCTGGCATAACTTATTTTCGTACATTAATCCTAATCCCAAACGTAAATTTAACAGCTACCTTACTATTAATAATTAGCAGCATATTAGGAGTTTATAGGGGCAAAAGTTAATAGTTAGTTAATAATGAGAATTGGCACTTAAAATAACGTGTGACCAAAACTTTGTTGTTTTGTTTTTATTGTTTTTTATTTTTGTTCATATTGATTTTAGTTAAAGTTTTAGGAATTTTATATATTTTTTATTCATTTTTATATGTATATTTGTGTCTATATAGTTTTTAGTTTAGTTTTAGTTATTTTAGTACAAGTTCAACTACATAAAATGAAAAATATTGCTGAAATAATAGGGATTCAGTCATGTGATAATAATAATATCTATAAAAGTTGTTTATTATATTATTATTTTATATTTTCAGTTAATGTTTACTTTGTTTCAAGTAATGACAATGTTTTTATGGTTTAAGTTTAGTTAGAACCCCGGTTGCAAACAAAAATGAAAGCCATAAAGACACATCATAGTAAGTAAATTACTTTATTTTTAAGTAAAATCCTTAATCCTTAATAAACATTCAAGAATAGAGCATTCAAAAATATATTAGGATTCAAGAACAAAGCCATGTTTATTCAAAACAGGTTCCTCAACACCTCTCAACACATTTCTGTTAAAAAAAGTACCTGCATGCATTTTTTTAAGTATTTGTCATATGAATTTATAAGAATATTGTCATATAAAATCTTTAACTTTGAATAAAAACTTTTAAGCAACAAAAATCTAAACGTGTACAGCATAAAAAAAAAAGATTTTTTAACTCAAAAGTAGGATGTGAGGCATTGATGTAATGTAACTGCAAAAACACACAGTTATGAGTTTCAACACACTTATGAGTTGTTATCTCATTAGCTTAGCAGACAGCAAGCATGTGTTGATGTTGCTTATAAATAACAAACGAGTGAAATTTTACAAGACTTGTGATCAAACGTTACACTTAGTACTTAATGTAGCACTAGGTCATGAGAAACAAGGTGTTATTCACTGAAATTTGAGAAAAGTCACGATTTTCCATGGCAAGCAAATGTCACTTCTAAAAACAACAGATTGTTAAACCCGTGAGAAGAATAAATCATACAAAATTCTCGCTTAGGCTAAACCCTTTAAACCAGCCCATTTCCTGCATTATAACATTTATGGTCAGAAAAATGTGACAAAAAAGACATTTGCACCTTTTGAACCTTTATCTTAACATCTGCTCGTGGAATATCTAAACCAAATTACTAAAACAACTATTTGCATATGTAATATAGAGGCAATTTATAATCCTTTAAGTGTCAGGTGTAGCCACGCTCTTTCATTCTGATCTAATAAAAGGAACATTCGTGTTGCAAAGCATTGTGCTTATTTTCTTTCAGGGTCTCTTTGAAATGAATGCTGCAGGTTTAAATTTGGCCTTGTGTGGAATGTGGAGGAGATTTGTGGCAGATGAGGGCTATCTGGGAGATGGTGACCCCTACCACCCTGCCACATGTGTAAGAGGTTCATCAAACCAAGGTCAGGGGTCAGAAGGTTAGGATTCTGTTTCCTGTTTCACACAGACCACCGCTTCATCTGGGTCCAGATATCAGCGCCTCCATCAAAGGCCTGACAATGGCAGCCATTCAAGCCTGGACCCATTCTCAAGCCATTACAGACCAGACACAGAGCAAGCCTAAGAGTTTCACTCTGATTATGACGAGATGTGTATGTCAGTACACTTCCTCCCATGATAATTCTCTAACAGAGCAACAGTGACTGCTGTTTATATGCCGCACTAGGTTTGGTTGATGATTTTTGCCACCTACGCAGTCTATTTCTGCAAATCTGGAATTTGATTTGCAAAGATTGTGTTAATATCTATAGCTAATATTTATTTTATGTTATTTACCTTGGTGAATTTTTTTATATTATTATTATTATTAAATGTGCACTTGTAGAGTACATCAAATCTTAAAAGTTCATTTTTATACAACTGTACTTGCAGATATTAAAAGATGAATGAAATAAAGACCACTTAAGTTTACTTAGCACACTTTCATGACTAAGACACTTTTAAAAAGTGTACTTTGTAATAATGTCAAATTAATAGTTTTACTTCAAAGTAAATTTTAAGTCATTATGATTTAATAATTCTGTCATGCTTTGAAACAGAACACTTGATGTGTTGACTAACATAAATCACATGTAAAAGACATAAAACACATAAGACACAATTTTAACTGTAGTGTGATATTCAATATTACACTTAAAGTATATGTACATACTTTATTACTTTAAATTATAAGGTAACACTTTAGTTTAGGGACCAATTCTCACTATTAACTAGTTGCTTATTAGCATGCATATTACTAGTATACTGCCTGCAAATTAGCACTTATAAAGCATACGGAGTGTCTGACTGACGCGTTAGGCTAAATCCCCTTGAAGGGGTCATATGATGCTATTTCAATTTGTCCTTTCTCTTTGGAGTGTAACAAGCTCTTGGTGCATAAAGAAGATCTGTAAAGTTGCAAAGATTAAGTCTCAAATCCAAAGAGATATTTTTTATAAAAGTTAAGAGTCAACCATGCCCTCTTAAAACAGCTCGTTCTAACACGCCCCACATATCTACGTAACGATGTGGAAATATTAGCATAATGCCGGCCAAATGTGCACGCAAAGAAAGACGGCGTGGTTTCAGGAACAGCAGCAGTGGTGATGCAGCCATGTCAGGGAGACGCTGTGTGTTTCTAGGTGAAAGCAAAAGCCCTTTATTTGGCCTTCCAGAAGTAGATGCAATTAGGAATCATTGGTTAAGATTTTTTTTACAACAGAACAGCACAACCCAGATGTTCGAATTTGTGCAACGCATTTTATGGATGACAGTTTTTGAACCTAGAAGAGTACAAGGCTGGCTGTGCATAAAGGCTATTTCTAAAAATAAAAAAAAGGTCAATTCCGACTTTGCTATAACAATCTGGCGCTTCTAAATCAGCGACTGTAATTATGTTTTGTTATTAGTTTAAGTATTTGCTATTGACTGTTCAAATGCGGAGTTTTGTGCAATGCAGAGTAATGCGTCGTGTGTGTGTGTGTGAGGGGAACAGGGTCACATCACAGGAGAGTGAACTGCCTTTCAGAAATCATAGCACGTCAGCTGCCTTAACCACGGCTTGTGTACTGCATCATCACTGTGTCAGGGGGGGGGTGGAGGGGGGGGGGGGGGGGGGGGGGGGGGGGGGGGAGGGGGTGGGGGTGTCAAGCGACTCTGTTGCCCTTTCGGGCTTGAACTTTTGGTAAAACTAACGACATTATTAACTGTTTTGATATTTACTTTGAAAGCTGAAGCTCGCATTATGGTAAGGGGCGTTACATTTCCGACGAGTGCTTGTGGTGTTCGTCCAATCACAATGCGCTGGGTCAGCTGGCTAATCAGAGCAGACTGCGCTTGTCGAAGGCTTTGACTTTGTAGAAAACGAAGCGTTTGAAGAGGCGGGGCATAGAGGACCTACAATATGACAGTATTGAAAAATAATGTGTTTTTTGAACAAAAAAAAGCATGTCAACATATTCTGTTACAAATACACAAAATAATTATCTTTAAAATATTATCATATGACCATTTTAATCGTTCCCAATATCTAAACTTACAACTACCCACGGATTATTAATCAGATATTAGGACTTTTTTTGAGGCAAAAGTCATTGTTAATAGTTAGTTAATAGTGAGAATTGTATTTTAAAATAAAGTGTAACCAAGTATACTTTAGTTTACATCATATAAAGATATAGTAAGTCAAAAGTACTCTAAAGTTCAGCTAAATGCATTTAATATAAATGTAAACTGTAATATTTCCAATACATTTTCAATTAATTCCAAATAACATGCAGTTAAGTATTCAAATAAATTACATTCACTTAAGTATATTTTAAAGTATATTATTTTCGTAATATGTACTCTTTTTAAAAGTATGCTAAAGTGTACTTCTTCCTCTCAAGGAAAAATAAATGCTTTTATGTGATAAAATCTGATCACAGCTGACTAATGTTGGGCAAAATAAATGAACATGCATATGGATGATTCAGTAACATAAGAATGCATACAGTATGAGTCAAATATCTTACAAACTCTGGAATTTTGGTATGAAATGATTCAACCCTTATCTTGGCACAACTTCACACACACATAAAGCAAACACAAAAACTCTGTTCAAAAACTGTTCACAGTTAATTGTCTGATTTGGAACGCTAGGCTATAGATGACACAAATAGTGCTAAACAGGAGACTTAGCTCATAGTTTTATGTTAGCGTGTTGCTAAGCTAACAATAAGCATGAAAATACATAAAACAAACAAAGAGCTTGTAAAATAATACAATTTGAATTACACTGAATCATTTTTATAGATATAAATGAAAACTAATCATTTGTACAGTTCGACCATCTGTTTTTATTTTTATTTTTTTTTCACTTAGCTTATTGCTGTGCATTCTGGGAATGTTTTTCATATGAAGGTGACATACTACCTTAGAATCTGACCAAAATAAGGAATCTTAAGAGGAAACATAGTTGCTTACTTCTTGAAACAGCCATTGTATCAGAAGCGTACCTATGCCTTAACATGCTAAATCTGAAGGCAACTGACTAGGTTTTGGAACAAAGCAAAATACTCAGTCACACAATCACTGAAACAAACCTCATCCTTCAGGCTTACACAGTCACAAAGATCATTTTAAGCAAACTTCTGTACATGAATGTGTTTTAGAGCTGACCCAACCCAGAAAAGCTCACTGATGTCTAGCGTGAATATGTTGTCTTATGGCGCTTTTCCACTGCGTGGTACGACTCGGCTCGGCACGGCTCAGTACGGCACGGCTCGGCACGGCACGGTTCGGCTCGGCACGGTTTGCGTTTCCACTGCAGTTCAGTACCGCTTTAGAGTGGGTGGGATTATTCACATGTCGTTATAGTTGCGCCGCCTCTACTACCGCGACTCCTGAAAAACGTTTTCATTCCGCGTCACCCCTTCAAGCTCTCGCTGGATCCGCTCCTCTGCTATCAACGAGAGGAACGTCTGTTCTTCCGCAACAGACAACAAAACTTTTTGGTTGTTAAAAAAAGGTGCGCTCGTTCAAAACAGTTGCGTTCGATCCTTCGCTGGCTGTGCTGATTTAAATCTAGCGGTTCTTTTGTGTTTGTGTCGCAAGTTCAGTGACGCAGGTAGTGACGATTCTCTCCGGCCAATCCGTGATCAGCAGAGTTTACACGTCACGTTTTGGTAATGGTACGGTTCACTTGGAACCTCAACCGAGGTGGTACTAAAAAAAGTACCAGGTACTGTACCCAGTGGAAACCCCCCAAAAGTGAACCGTACCGTGCTGTACCATGCAGTGGAAAAGCGCCATTAGATGGGTGTGTATGGTCTTACTATTGGTTTGGCTTTTTGTTTTTTTTCTGACAAGGGGGCAGAGGGAGCGATAGAAAAACCCAGGCTTCCCTCAAAAGCAAGAACGTTCTTGACTATGGCCAGTTTTGGGGACATCTCTCTGAAAGTCGCTGTGGTGAAGACATACTGCTAATCAATTGGAACAGAGAAAATAAAGCTGAAAAATGTGCCTTGACTCTTTCATATTTAAGGAAAAACATGTTAAAAAATTCATATGTGATAGTGTTCTCTGTGAAATCGAATAACATCTCAGGCTCATAAAAGTATGAACAATTATGTAAACATGCAAGTCATTGAGGCCTTCCCTTGAGTAACTGACTTATTGTTCACTTACATATCCATACAGAGATAGTGTAATAGGCTGGGAAGAAGGACAAGTTGTTTGGAATATGAATGGATAGCCCGTGTCTCATCACCTGGCTCTGGTTACACTTCTCAGTGTGTGATCGTCTGACAGAGACACCACTCTACATTTCCCCTCCCCACCAGCAGTCTAGGTGGGATGGACTGATAGAGGCCGGTGGTCTCGCACCATTGCATCTGTGAGGGCCCATACCCAGGCGTGAACACATCTCATCCTCATAACAGTGTGGCAGGACCAGGAGTTCTGCTAAATTCTTCACCTTTGTGTGGCCCACATAGAGACTCTGTTGGTCTGGTCCACACATCCGACAGTAGATCATAACACAGGGAAAAGGATAGCCAATTGTCAGTCAAAGACATGTCTAGAGACTATACAAACAGTCACACGGCATTGAAGAGAGTGTGAAACTTTTAGGGCAGAGGGACATGTGCAGCCTGGGAGGTGGGAAGTTTATTGTATTTTATTTTTTACAGCAACACTATAGCCATCCCTTACAAAAATGTACATGGTGATACCAAGGCACTAATATATCGCACTGAATGATTACCATATTCGAATTCCACGGTATTTAGATTTACTTTGAGAGTACCATGACATGTCCAAAAACAATGCTGATACAAAGGCACACTTAAGAAAAAAATATTGTTAAATCATGATACAGGTGTATAGAAAGCTAAAAATTAGAGCCAAAATATTTGAAAATTGTAAGAGGACTTAAATAAACCATATATAATATGCATATATAGACAGTGCACAGGGTCATAATTACAAAAACAAAACATCATTAGGGCAACACGTGACAATAAAATTACGCAATAAAATTGAATCAAATAATGTAATATGTAACACAAAATACCTTTATGTGCGAAACTGATAACATATATATTTTATAATATAATGTTGAGTATTATATACATATAGATCATAGACTGTTTGGTAAATCATAATTTATCCTATTAAATTAGAGTAAAAATACATACAGTATAATGGAATGTTAAGCCATCTAGAATTGATTGTCATATATGGTAAGTTAACTTTCAACTGACAAATTAATAGGTAGTATTTTTTCCACCTGTTTCCATTTCTTTAACCAATCTTTTACAAGGTTTATTTTTTACTCTACAAAACATTTTTACAGTATTTTTGTTAGCGGCTCCCACCCAAGGTGAAAGGGCTCAGCTAGTTATGGCAAATCAAAACATGCAACTGTGTTAAGTTTTCAAATGCCTACGCATAAATGAATTCAACCTAATTGCACTTACCTAACCTCATAGCTAGGTAAGTACATATGCTGTGTCGTTTCATATGATATTATGTTACATTTTCACAGCATTTAACACTGAGGCGAGAGTGTAGATACTTATTATATTAAGCATTCAAATGTTTATTGTAATTTAAGCTTTACACACCCACATGTAAACATGACGACATGCACAAAGTGGAAGGAAAAACAATGAAAGGGGAGTTGATGAGACTTGCGTAGGTGTACTTTGGTATGAATGGTCTCAGGTGAACATGCTCCCAGTGAGCTGGGAGGGATCAGAGAACCGCACAGAGTAGGGTGCGCCTCTCTATCCATGCATTGCTGAACAATGCTGCCAAGGAACTGACAAAGGTCAAACAAGAAAGAGAACGAGCATGCCTTCTTATCGTACCATTGACCTGCAACTCTTACATGCTATGCCATTCTCCTAATATCAGTTGCAACAGTTGATACTTTGAGGAATGACACAAAAAAGTCAAGGTGTCGGTCCCGATACAGTCAGAAACTCTGTATTAGGGTTGAGATAACATTCTATCACAGGATTTTGGTTAGTTTTGTTCAAGAACCACCACTGTTCAGCACTGTTAAAGGCCTTGTCCACACTAATACGTTTTTGTTCAAAAACGCATCTTTTTCACTCCGTTTTGGCCTTCCGCCCACACTGAGACAGTGTTTTTGTCAAGGAAAACTGAGCTTTTTGAAAATGCTTTCCAAAGTGGATACATTTGAAAATGCCGTTTTTGCATTGCAGTGTGGACTGTGCAAACAGAGGCATTTGAAAAGGATGATGCATGTTTAGTCATGTGATACATATTGTACCAATAGATACTGTATCTATGTTTATACCAGTATTATGCCTGTTATGTGGTATTCACTTTCACACTGTTGCTACATGTTATTTTGTACACTCTTCATATCACAGTCCTGCAATGATGACAGAAAAGTTACTCGCAATTGCTGTTAGCGGCAAAACATGAGGGCAGTTGCATTTTAGATCAGACATAAAATGGTGAGTGAGTGTAACCTAGATGCCTCAGTGAATGGTGAGATATTTTTCTAAATAAAATGATCCTGCCAGAAGAATTGTATGAAAATGTATCATGTCTGTTCCATCTGTATCATCTCAGTGAGCTTTTTTGAGGCATTACGCATGCGCAGTAAAGTGAATTTAGTATAGACGAGAAACTTTTGGAAAAGGCTTGAAATGCTAGTGTGGACGGAGAGTGTTCTGGATTAATGAAGACGTAGCCAAAATTGGGTTTGTTGGGCTGAGAAGCTTGCATCACTTCCGCTTGTGCATAGGCTCTGTCTTGAGTATGATTTAAACACTATATTTTTGAAGATGGTTTGACATCTCGAATTTCACAAGATTTACCAATTTAAAAGGTCATTAATCCATCAAAGAAGTCAGGCAGAGTATGCATTTTCTCATGCAGTAGTTTTTTGATACAGCTGCCGACAGAATGTATCTCATCCCTCTCTCCTACTGGCGATGTTGCTTTCAACAAAGTACACTTAACTTTTGGGTAAAAGACGGTCTTCCTGTTGACTTGTCAGCAGAATATGACACATTGTGGTAGTAAGAAGACCTGAGGAGACACTTTTTGAAGAGTAACAGCTCAAGATTTCTTCGATTTGATGATTTCCAATCTCTCAGACTCCCACCATCCTGGTCTAAACTACAAGGGCAATTTCCAAGAAATCACCTGACTCACTTTCACTTTTATTCTTAGTTTTGACCACTGTGATAAGTACATGATGGCAATACAGACTAGTGAATCAGTAACATACAGTATATTAACTTAAGGTGTGGGAGTTGAATCATTTAAGTGGTCACTAGCTATTTTGTACATATATGCCAAACACCACCACCAAACCATTTATTCTTTCCTTCCACCTCTAAACCAAGCACAGTTACAAATGGGAGACTAATTAATATTAATGAGTGGTTTGCAATGGAGGCATGTTTAGATTACCCCAACCTCCTCATCATCTGTCTAATCAGCACCAGGAAGAGAGTAATGTCATCCAGATGCAGACGGACGCCCATAGGGTGCTGGGAGAACCCTGTTGGGAGCTCTTCGGCATTAGCCTGGTCTTGCTCTTGAGGGTTTAGTATGCTCATAATATTAGCTGCACTAAGCTCCACTGCTATAGAAATACATATGGCATATGAACTACATGACTGTGCCAAACATGACTGCAGGTCCACGAATGCACAAACCAAACCTTGAAGATTGGATTATGTGTCAATTTTCTGCCATATGACCCCGGACCGGCAAAGCGGTAATAAGCTGTGTGGGACATGTGGTTCTCTTTATGCCTCCAAATTCATAGGACAGGGTACCAAAACTGAACTTCTCCTAACACTAGCAAGAGGAATCAAGATCAAGAGTAAAGATGTCCCATCTGACCCCTGCAAGATGTCTGCACAGCAGCAATATGACCAGAAGCCACTGAGGGTCTGAAGAGATCAAAAGCCATTGGTGTCATGCTATTAGACCACACAGATATTTTTGAAGCTCTCTTCAATTAGCAATGTATTTCAAAATGTATGGTGAATTCAGGTAAATTGGGCCCTTTTTGGCTGTGTTAACACAGTCTGTGTTTGGGATTAACAATCATGTTTATAAAAGTTATTCTCATATTGTCCTGTTTATACAACAGCTAGGAGCAGCTGGACAGTTACAGAAGTAAATATGAAGAATGGTGATGTCCATGACATAGAAAGTCTTATCACATTAAAACAACATTAATAAACAAGTCCAATTGAATACAAGTTAATTCGTCATACTTTAATTAACCAACAGCATCTTTGAATGCTTTTTATTTAGAAGTGGAGAGCATGACATTTGGGTCGCGCCCCAGATCACAAAACCGATGGGAGCGAAAGACGGAGGCTTAATCTAAAACCTTCAAATGACTAACGGCTCTAAAAGCATGTGTGCAGCGGTTGTGAATCTTGACAATTTAGGGTTATAGAATTCTGGAGTTATAGAATGTATTTTTTTATAACTGAACCATGTGTGAACACAACATTTGGCACTCTAAAACAGGAAACAGA
This sequence comes from Sinocyclocheilus anophthalmus, assembly GCA_018155175.1. Lineage (NCBI taxonomy): Eukaryota > Metazoa > Chordata > Actinopteri > Cypriniformes > Cyprinidae > Sinocyclocheilus > Sinocyclocheilus anophthalmus. The sequence goes on from JADLZN010003425.1 coordinate 372,011, forward strand.
CAACCGCATTCTGCTGTTGTGTGAACACAGCCATTGCTTGTGATTTAGGGGTACCACTGCTGTCACTAGGGCAGTACCCTACAAAGTTACACTTGTACCTTATCCACCTCTAAAGAGTACACAGTAAAAACTTTTTGAGGGACCCTTTGTACCTCTAAAGGTGCTATTTTTTCTAAAAGTGATATAGTTAAATTCTACATGATGCATTTTGTATATGAAGGTATATCAATGACAGAGCAAAAAGGTGTAGGTATTGGAGCAAATGTAAAGAATGTCAAAAATTAAACTCCAGAGAGATTTTCTGGGCATTATGATTAGAAATGGACATATTAAATTGGAGGTCGAAACAAGGCTCAAGGCAAACGGCTCAAAAAGGTGATGTTGAACAATTGCAACAAAGAGTTCTAACTATGCCCAGTAATGGATGCTCTGAACAGTCCTCTTAAAGTTAAACAATTAATCCTTTTCCTACAGTACTGGTAATCTGTGAGACATCTGTAGGGAATGACTATGAATATGGTCAAATACAAGTAGGAAGGACCAGGAAAGTTGAATGAGGAAGAAATGAGCAACATTTCTGACTTGGTCCTCCTGGACTCCTTGTGACTTGCCAGCTACTTGCGCTTAAAACCGTGTTTGAATAAGAGGCCTTCTGCTTTGCGGGAGGAGAGGTGAGGCTCTGTGCTGCCAGAAGGACTCAGCTCTGATGCCACAGTGGCATCATGGGTTGAGCTGATGAGAGCAGGGGGCAAACACAAATGTTCAAAAGGGGCTACAGAAAAGAAAAAGGGCCCCAGTGAGGAGAAAATTCCAGGCTGGCTTGTGGTGTTTGTTTCTGGACTTTGTGTGGAGAGGCCCATGGTGAGTAGTGTTGCGTAAGTGGGCCGCGTGGCTGCTCTGGCATGCGGGCGGCTGAATTACTGCGGCAGATGGTAGAGCCGCTCCTGTGGGGGCCCACCGTGTCGTGCCAATGTTCCGGGTCGGGTGGCCCTTTCCCCCTCCCCTTTCACTCTCTAACTCAGTAATACACAAAGGCCCCAGGAAGTGGCGATGAATGTACGGCCAGAGGAGCATGCCGAGGCGTGGGCCACAATTGGAGCTTTCAATCAGTGAACACTCGTTAATGCTGAGCCACGCTGCTGCTGCTGCCTTGCTGTCTCACATGGGCCTCGCACCCCTTCCCCCTTTGTCTTGGAGCGCGCCAAAGTGTGGGGCCCGTTCTCCTGATTATTTAGAAACTAATGTTGGCTGGCAGTGTTGTGCCTGTGTTACTTTGAATTGGTCATTGCATAGTAGAGGATCAAGCTCGTTTGCTGGTTAAGGATCCCACTTCTTTCTAGGTGGCTGATGGCTTTGTGTTTAGAAGTGTGTGTGTGTGTGTGTGGAAGAGCATTGTAAGCTGAACAGATCCTTTTGTTGAGCATGTTACTATATTTTTTTGCTTAAAGGGTTAGTTCACCCAAAATTGAAAATTCTGTCATTAATTACTCACCCTCATGTCGTTTCAAACCCGTAAGACATTCGTAAGACCTAGTATCCGCTGGACTTAAACAGCGTATGCTGTTCTGTGTCAGCTGCGTCACACGGATACGCTGTTTTCGTTCAGATCAAATCACACAATGTAGGAAACGATACGGAGTGAACAGCGTATCCGCGTGAGCAGCTGACACAGAACAGCATACGCTGTTTACGTCCAGCGCATACAGCTGCATGTGTCAGCTGCGTCACACAGATACGCTGTTTTCGTTCAGATCAAATCACAACAACGTAGGAAACAGAACCGGCGTGACGCAGAACAGCAGCTGACACAGAACAGCATACGCTGTTTGCGTCCAGCGCATACTCTCCAAAATGGCGCTACAGGGTGACGTGGAGGAGACGAATTGTTGAATAAAGTAGTTATTTTTATTTTCTTTGCGCACAAAAAGTATTCTCGTAGTTTCATAATATTACAATTGAACCCTTGATGTCACATGGATTATTTTACAGATCTCCTTGCTACATTTCTGGACTTGGGAACATTTCAGTTGTATTGCTGTCTATGCAGGGTCAGACAGTTCGCGGGGGGGGGGGTGTTGTGGGTTACAGAAGTGGCATGGCAACATATTATTTCTAGAGACAGATGTAACTATCTTATCCAGAATTGCCCTGCATAGGCTTTCCCCTTTTTTTATTTTACATGATATTCATCCAATGAAATTCATTTTGTAACAAACACCAGAGTTTACTTTTGTGAATGTGTGCTTTTAATAGCAGAGTTAAGCTGAAGTCTAAAGTGACTTAAATATTGCTGACTCACGTCTCTCAGTGCATGTTAACACTGTTCAAACATGGCTGCATGGCTCTGACAAGGGGTGTTCCCAGCAGCTACTGTGTGACCTGTGACCTGTGTGACATTTTTTTGTAGTATTGTTCCAATCATTTTATTAGTTAGCAATACCATGCTATGGTTTGGCTTAAATTAATTTTAAATGCATGTTGCATGCTTTTTACCATCATGATGCTTTGTAATAGTAAAAAAACAAACAAAGTAATGATATTGGCTAACTTCCAAAAACACAAAAAAAGCATTATAGCCTACCAGCTATAACACCACTATTTATTTTTAATAATTATGGTAATAAAATCAACACCAGTGAATATTGTTGTCTTGCAGCAATGCTCAAAGTATTGTACATTCAGTGTGTTATAGCGCTGAACTCCTCCAATGATCAGCCAATAAACCTTGCATGTGGCTTCACCAGGGATGATGGAAAGGACTGACCATAATTTTTTATCATGTTATGATTCTGTAAAAAGTGTTTATAGATGACAAACAGATGTTTTCACTGAATTTTACAAAGAGGCGAAAAATGGCCTCCAGACAGGAACAAACAAACGGCAATGCTACGTAAAGCGCTATATAATGGGCCTGATTTGAAATGACTGGCTTTTTTAAACAGTCATAATCCCTTTTGCAGGCCATGGAGCTACCACTAAAAAGAGCCATTGTGGTGGCGTTGAGCTTGTGGGAGTGATTTACATAACTAAAGGAAGGTAATCAGCTGGCACTGTGGCCATTGAGGAGGGGGTTCAAAGGAGGTTTGACTGATGTCCGTTCAGGAAAAAGCTAAATAGATTGACAGTCAGGCTTCCCAAATCATCCCCCTGTTCTGGCTTAGGAGAGTGTGTAGGGCAAGAGGTCATATTTTAAATGGGAAAAGGGGAAAAAGGTCCAAGTTAGCAAACTACCCTTACTTTCAGCTCTCAGCTCTCAGCTTTTGAATGTTGGCAGTATAAGCGTCGAACAATGTGAGCTAGCAAAACTACACGAGAGTCTGCAAGCAATCATGTTTTTCTTGAACACTTATCCCAAGCAGGAATTTAGGAAAATATATAGACAGATATGAAGATCCCTCCTTTCATTTTCCAAATGGCTTGTCCTATTCTGGGTCGCAGGGATGCTGGAGCCTATCCCAGATTTGCGGGCCGTGGGCAGGGAAACACTCTGGGTGAATATCCAGTCCATCACAGGGCTCAGATATAAAGATATTTACTTTAAATTATGGGCTGAATGGCTCTAAACAATACATGAGGCTTTTGCACACAGATGTGCACAGAAAGGCCCATAATAGCACTGAAGAGCTAGCCAGTTCAAAACCATATTGATACTGACTGAAATCTAAACAAGATACGCTTGACAAAAAATATGCTCAATGAATTCTAAGTTGTTCCTGATCGTCTTTCAATTGCCCTCATTCACTGACTAAGATAACAACAAGCTTTATGGCTGCAACATCCAAACAATCCAGTTACCTCCGCTTAGACAGCTAGCCAATCAGAAAGCTCAGAAGAAAGTTGTTTCAACTCATTAATTCAATAGAGCACATTGAAATGCCACTGTGCTTATTATCTTCATTCAGGACTTTACTGCCTCAACTTTATGACACATTTCCTTTTTCCATCATAACCAGATTGCTCTATGAAGATAGACTGAGGTCTTAAAAATGAATGATTTACACATCAAAGAATCTGTCACAAGCTTCCTCTTTGATGTCTTTCCTTATGCCCATATTTAGATGATGGGTGGGGTGTTTACTTTGATTATTTTGGCTTTAATTATCCCACCGGCAGCTGTATGGAGAGGTTAATCAATATGTGAATTTTACACTTGGGCCAGTTCAACAGTGGTGTTTAGCAAACTTACAGTTTATACTGCACTAATACAGACTAATACAAATTGTATTGTAACAAACTGACTAATGAAACAAATGTATTCCACACAAGGACACACACACAGACCACACACACACACACACACACACACACACACACACACACACACACACACACACAGTTTAAATGCAGCTGTCAGACTTCACAAAGCCAAGCCTGTAATGCTAGGAACAGCCAGCTGGACACAGCATACCCTCTATTCCTTCTCTAGTACAAAACTTTACCCCCCTCTTGCTGCCCTCTACCACCTTTACACTAATTGTCACATGCCAAGGCACTTGCCAAGTGGGCAGCTGTCAGCATGGGTGGCAGGAGTGGATGAGGGACAGTAAGTAAAAAGAAAAAGACAAAGGCATTTAGAGATCTTCAGTAAAAACATGTCATAAGTATTAAATAAATTATTGGGCAACAGTGGAACTTGCTGGTGATATGAATGCAGAAAGATCTAGATTTTTACATGTTTGGGAAAAATTAGTGTGTGTGAGTGGTGCTTATCCGTGCAAACTTCACCTCCATGCTACAGTGTTCTTCTAAAGTTATTAGAGTTATTCTCTAATAACATATATATAATAAGTATAAGGCTACAGAGTTATTCTAAATGTGTTGCTATGCAGTTGCTAATGTATTGAGGACTTGAGGGCAAAACACAGAAGCAACCTGCCTCCCATGGATGACCTTAGCAGGAATGTGTGTAAAGTAACTCTGACTGATAGATAGGAGCAAGACCATTAACGATTTGGTAACACTTTAGATTAGAGAACACATATTTACTATTAACTAAGAGTTTTCCCTGAATAAATTCCTAATTTGCTGCTTATAGTTAATAGTAAGGTTGTTCTTGAGTTGAGTATTGGGTAGGGTTAAGGGATCTAGAATATGGCCTAAAGAATAAGCCATTAATATGTGCCTAATAATAAACAGCCAGTATGCTCGTAATATGCATGCTAATAAGCTACTAGTTAATAGTGAGAAAGTGTTACCAAAGTTTTGTGTGTCAAGAGGAATATTTTTTAATTGAATATGGGAAAAAATAGGGAACCAGTAAAGGTCATTTTACAAGGATGTGCAATAAGGATTTGGTGGAAGTGGGAAGTCTTGCTGCTGAGTTTGGTATGTATTGTTCTCTTGCAATGTTTTTTTATAGACCCTTTTCAATAGATTGTGATGGTGCTTTTCCACAGTTATTAACATTGTAAATCTAGCAATATTACCTTAATCTTAAAGGGGTCATATGATGCGATTCAAGTTTTCCTTTCTCTTTGGAGTGTTACAAGCTCTTGGTGCATAAAGAAGATCTGTAAAGTTGCAAAGACTAAAGTCTCAAATCCAAAGATATATTCTTTATAAAAGTTAAGAGTCAGCCATGCCTAAAACGGCTCGTTCTAACACGCCCCCACATATCTACGTCAATATGTGAAAGAAAAAGAAGAAAGAAAGAAGCCTGGTTTCAGGAAAAACACAAAGCAGCAGTAGTGTTGATGCAGCCATGTCAGGGAGACACTGTGTGTTTCAGTGCGAAAGCACTTTATTTGGCCTTCCGAAAGTAGATGCAATTAGGAATCATTGGTTAAGATTTATTTACAACAGAACAGCACAACCCAGATGTTCGAATTTGTGCAACGCATTTATGGACGGACCTTATGTAAACTTTATGGGTTTTTTAACCTAGAAGAGTACAAGGCTGGCTGTGCACAAAGGCTATTTTTTAAAAAAAGGGTAAATTCCGACTTTGCTATGACAATCTGGCGCTTCTGAATCAGCGACTGTAAGTATGTTTTGTTGTTAGTTTAAGTATTTGCTACTGACTGTTCAAACGCGGAGTTTTGTGCAGCGCAGAGTAACGCGTGTGTGTGTGAGGGGAACAGGGTCACATCACAGGAGAGTGAACTGCCTGTCAGAAATCATAGCACTTTTGCTGTCTTAACCGCGGCTTGTGTACTCACTGTGTCTGTCACGCGACTCTGTGCCCCTTTCGGGCTTGAACTGATGGTAAAACTAATAAAATTATTAACTGTCTTGATATTTACTTTGAAAGCTTGAAGCTCGCGATTATGGTAAGGGGTGTTACATTTCCGACGCGTGCTTGTGGTGTTCGGCCAATCACAATGCACTGGGTCAGCTGGCCAATCAGAGCAGACTGCGCTTGTCAAAGGAGGGGGCTTAGTTGAAAACTACGTGTTTGAGAGAGGCGGGGCATAGAGGATCTACAATAATGTACAGTATTTTAAAAATAATGTGTTTTTTGTACATTAAAGCATGTCAACATATTCTGTTACACCAAATACACAAAATAATGATCTTTAAAATAGCATCATATGACCCCTTTAAATTACAAATAAATAAATAAGTTTACGCTGCTGATTTTAATACAGCCAACTATGACTATTTCTGCTTTTGAGAACCCTGGAAATGTGAAAAGTGTCCATTTGGTGGGAAAGTGAGGAAGGCATTGCAGTAGTCTAAATGTGAAGCTACAAAAGCACTAAAGTTTTGCCATCTGTCATTTTGAGCATGGGACGGAGGTGTTCAATGTTGCATAAACTGAAGTAATTGTAACTTATTCTAGCTCCTTGAGGCTCCTCATGTAGCCCCTTCAATTCACTTTTATCATAAAAATATTAAGCACACAACATAGAAATGTAATAGCACACCTCGCCTCAACAAGCGGCATGATTTAAGGTATCATATAAATCCATAGCACAATCACTGTAATGAAAATTATGCTTCAAAGTTGCCATATTAGGGGTTTGTTCAAACCCTGAATATTAACAATTGTAACAGTTATCCTTGCCTTAGCTTACACTGCTGATGAATGACAGAATGGAAGAGAGAGAATGAAGAAAAGAGAGCAAACACAGACGAGGTTATCTGCTTTTTCCATACCACTCCCTTTGTTTTCTTTCTGCTGGTGGGAGCCAGACTCGTTAATGTGTGTATCAGCATCTTAATTGGTGCCTTGATGGTCAGGTACGTGAGACCCACCACACACCCTGTGCACCTCCCACTTTTCCCCATCTCACTTGTTTGGCAGCCCGACTGAAGCAAGACAGTCCTCCTCTTGGGACTATTACCCCACATTTGGTGTAATTAGGGACCCTGTCCGACATCCATCAAAGGGGTCGCAGGTTCCAAAGTGGGGTGGGGATAGCAGGCCATTGACCACACTGTGATTAAGCAGTTCAGTAAGTTCATACTCTACTTTGCTCACTCTTGAAGTTCTGCTGTCTCAAGAAACATGGACAAACCTTCAAAGTTAATTACCCAAATGGGTTCCAGGAGCTTTGTGGCCTTACTGGAAAACTTAATGGCACAACATGTCCAGTTTCTAATTCTCTATTTTCAAGGTCTGTGGTCAGTCGCGGCTGCTGTTGGGCAGTATAGTGCTGTTATCAGATTATGCATGATGATAAATCTGTGTAGATGTCTTTGTCCCCATGGGCTGGGCAAAGTCAAACCCTAATAAGCATGCTGCCATTCCTGTCGCACCCTCCTGCCCTGGGCAGCTACATGGGTGGTATAAAAATTAACTGGCATACATGACTGAGAGGTACTCTTCTGTTCCCTGCTAGAAATGTCTGATGGCAACATGGTTTCTGACTCGTCTGGTTGGCCAGTCAACAAAAAAAATTATTCTTCCAAAAATGAAAACTTTGTCAACATTTACTCACCCTCAAGCCATTCCAAACAATGATTTTCTTGCTTCAGCAGAACACAGAAGATATTTGAAAAACATTTCTCCTCTTTCTGCCCATTCAATGAAAGTCAGTGGGGACCAGAAGTTTCAAAAGGGACATTAAGGTAGCATAAAAGCAATCCATACTACAGTGTTTTTCTAAAGTGATCAGACTAAACGGGTGTATTTCCTAAAAGCATTGTTAGCTAATTGTGGTCACAAATTCCATTGAACTCTATTGTTAATGATGGAACTTGCAACCATAGTTGCTTTTGGGAAACACACCCCAGACCGATATGTGTTTAATTACTCTCAAACCAAAATAAATCATCCTTCCTAGACCAGTTCTTCTGAAGCTTCTAGCCTGAAGTCCTCTTCAGCATTAAACACTACAATGAGGGTAGCGATTTCAGAGAGGCTAACAATAGCAAGCTAGCTTTGAAAGCACCAGTCTCACTCACCAGTGAGAAAACATTACAGTACAAAGCACGTAATATTACAATAATATCGCCTTCCATTTTCGCTCGGTCTGCAATAGCGTGATGGAAAGCCCTGATGACGTATCATGTCTGTGCGAACAGGCTTGATTCGATTAACATTTTATGGTCCCTTGCCTTCCACAGATGATATAAATACATATAAATACATTTAGACCACTTAACTTAGTGCTATCGGGATGTGAAGAGACTTCAACCAGCATAAAATGTTTTTGAACCAAATCACCTACCCTGCCTTTAAAATGTTCCTGTCTGGTGTTATATGCATTACATGATATAATTGGATGAGCCCAGTGCTAAATCATTTTCCGCTATTTCTTTGCGGTAAATTGGAATGTGTACAAATTGTGGGTGACTGGAGGATGTAAAGCAGGGGTGTCAAACCCTCCTCCAACACACAAACCATGTAGTTTTCAAATAAGCCTAAAGGACTTGATTAGTTGGATCAGGTGTGTTTAAATTAGGGTTGAATCTAAACTCTGCAGAGCTCCTGCCCTCCAGGACTTGAGTTTGACACCCATGACATAAAGGATACACTTGATCCATCCTTCAAAATATGCAGAATGAAGGATGCAACCAAAAACTGCTTTCCACAGATCTTTCAAATTGAGCTTTTGATGACACTTGATGATGTGGCAGCCGAGATATGCATCGTTACTAGGATGCAGCTTTCCATTTGAGAAGCAACCATAGAGCCAAATCAAATACGGATGCACAGCAGTAACATCAAACCTTATTGGTTCTTGCATGTCATGTGACTTGAGGATTTTATAACACAACCGCCACTAGCTGGTCTAGATGGTTGATCAGCTCAAGTGCTAATCAGTGGGACTGAATTTAGCCTGGAAGACCAACTTGGTCAAAGTGGTCAGAGTTGGTAGGCCACCAACAAACCAGCTACTATGCTTCAAAAACCAGCTGGACCCCTTTAACTAGTATGATCTGTTTATTCCCGCAGGAAAAACCTCAAACCCAAACTTCATACCAATCTGGGAAGAACTAATGGCTCCCAATATCAAAATCAATGGCCACATCATGCTGTGAAAGACTAAAGATCATAATCCCAAGCAGACATTTATTATGATACATCACTGAAATCATAGCCATTATGATCCCAAGATCACCCAGGAGGGAAAAAGGCAACAATCTGCTTTGAAGAACTCTGTGGGTTAATCTCCCACACAGATCACTGTAAGTGAAGGGGTCTTTGATTTATGATGTTCAGCACTCTTAAATTTGTCTGGATATACATAAAGCATGATTCACATTTGAGGATGAATATCTACCTGTGCTTTGTATGGAATGTGAACTCCTACAGGCTCTTCATGTTGCTTCATGTTATTCCATCCCACGTTAAATCACTCTAATGTCAAACATGTGACCCTATCAGAACAGCTGTTACTCAATCAAGAGTCCCAGACCAAAAACTGAAATAGGACCAGTGTGGGGTTTTTCGTCCATTGCGTTTAAAGAGAGAAGGAACGTGGAGGTGGTTCTCGGAGACCTGTGTATCTTTATTCCCCCAAATATTTAGACGGCAGTGTCTGTAATTGACCAACGTAGGGACAGAGATAGTTAGCGTATGTGTGTGTGTAGAAAAGACAAAAAAAAAAATCACAATGTCTTTAATAAACATAGACATAATGAGAAATTGAGAATAAATTAATGCCTGATCTATGAAATAAATAAAATATATAAAATATTCCTGGGTCGGTCAGATCACATGAGTTGGTCCAGAAAACATGCCCAGATCACAGCTCACTCCAAAATCAAAACAAAGAAAAAAGGAGCACATTTCTTCCCTACGCTGTAAAAAATGGGGTTAAGGACATTTCCATTAACCGTAAAACAACTAAAAATTCAAAATACAGGTAAAGCACCTGTAAAAAAATAAATAAATACAGAAAATTCCTTCATTTTAATACAGTACATTGTTTTTTTTCACAGTGTAGATTTGCATTATAGTAATAAATCGCTAACATGGTTAACATTAATGTTCCAAAATGTTTCCATCACTCTCAGTGGTAAATCAGTTAATCTTATTACTGTATTACAGTGTTTTTTCAGTAGAAATCAGTATGATGTAAGGCAGTACAACCATTACATCCACACCATGCATACATAAATACTACATTATTTACTTATATATAATAAATATAATCCAAAATACTAAATTTCTTGAAGCAGGCTTACACTGGGCAAAATATATGTCATATTATTTCCCTTTTTTTTTGGATGTGAAATATGACCCACATATGTTTTTTGACAGGTTTCATGAGATTCACCCCAGTTTAATTCAAGTTTACTTGCGAGTATCTAAATAAAGGCTACTGGGGTCAAATCATCCAAAGCCACTGTTTGTGTGATGATGAGTCTCTCTGGGTGGGGTCATAGTCAAGCTATGCCTAGTGTGGTCGGCAGCGGCAGATCATCATTTCTTTGAGTTATAGTGACCAAAGCATGGCGGCCAGCAACATGCCATTTTCCCTTCATTCACATTCCTGGCCTCTCCATGCAATAAGACACTACAGAGCCACTGACCTTACCACAGCTCTAAATAGACACTTGGTTGTAAAAGCTAATTAGCTGTGATTAAAACAAACTTAACTTGCCTGCCGTTCCCAATTACATGTGTGCACTAATGGGTGATCTTTCTATTCCAATCTCTCTCATTCTGTCAGTCTCCTAGACAGAGGCCTGCAGGTTATCCTGTACAGCTCAAAAACGAAACAAAATTAGCTGTTTTTGCTTAGACTCAAAAATTAGAGCATTTCCTGTGTTGGCTCTCAGACATACTGTATATCTCCCCCCAGGCTCAGTCACCATCCACATCCCCATCAGGATGCAGTGAAAGCCTGACAAATAAGCCCCTTTCCGCCCTTCCTCCAGTGAAAATAGCACACTCTATTTTTCAGTGATTATCAGGAAATTCCCCAAAGAGTGGGAAGCAGAAGTGACACAACAAAGCCTGAGGCAGACAGTGGATGTCCTGAGGGAGTGATCCACTGATCTAAAGTGACCTAAGCCATGATAACTATAACTGTAACTGTAGTTATTCTTCTCAAATATACAGTTTTATAATATTTTAACACCGCATGTGCTTTTTGTTAAGTTGAGAACCATCAGTTACAACTTCTTGAGACTTTGATCACTGTTTTGAGTGCACACCGTTATATGATAGCTGTACAACTGTACATTTCCTTCCATACTGAATCTATAGCGTTTGGTGCTTTGTATTAACTATTTAATGACTGGATGATTAATGACTGAATAAATGCAATGAACTAATCAACAGACGAACAAAAAAATTGAAAAAAAAAGTTGAATTAATACATTATTTTATGTATAAATTACCTTATTAATGTATAGTAAAAAGTAACTAATACAAAAAAACTAATAACAAAAACATTTATTTAATAAGAAAAAAAAATCGACTTTTTTACATTACATTAAACATATAGTTAAAATTATGTTAATAAGGATTACACTTCATATTATTTGCAGTGAAAACATAAAAAATATGTTACCAGAAGACCCTGCATGCTCCACCATGTGCAGTTATATTTTATGTTATTATATTTTATGTTATTCTTCTTAGCTAAAATGCACAAAATATACCTTTAAATTTACAGTTAAATCATTATCATTACATTGTAATTTTTGACAGTATATTTACAATTCGCAACTGTATGTATCATAAAAGGATAAAATGAGTGTGGGCAATACTCATACTGAATGTAGAGGATGTACAGTGTAGCCACCCAAAGTAAAAACACTATTAAGCTAACACACATGATTCTACACAATAAACAACATAAAATTATATGATTATAAAATTATAAGGTAATTAATTCATACTTATAAAACATAAATTTAACAATACTATTATATAATAATAACAATATGACAAAGGTACATGCATTGTCCTGTTAAATATGAATTCCACTAAATGCAATTAATCTTTTTTTATGTCTACAAAAAAGTGTAAAGTTATACTTTTTGTTTTGTTGTATAATATAAATTAAAAATGTTAATGCTTATAATTATTATTAGTGTTGTTGTTGTTTATACAGTCATTTACTGTAGAATTTTAACATTCTCTTTCATTAACATCAGCTTTCCAGGCAGCTGTTTGGCTGATGCTTGTGCTGTCAGTGCAGATGGCTCTGTCGGGCAGGTTCTCACAGCACCGCTTACAGCTACCTGATCAGCCTGTTTAACTCCCCCACCCACAAATACCCTCAGCTGAGAAGAAACAGTTAGAACTTTCCCCTCATTCTCAAACATGCTGTTGCCCGCCATGTGGAATGTAATTTTTATATATTTGAATAATTTGCATAATATTTGAATAGTGACCCTAAGCTGCCTGGTTGTTGTGTAACCATACCGTGTATTAAATGACAGCACAGAAAGTCCCTCTATCTAGTCAGAGGCTTAGACAGATTGATCTCTATCATGTTTCTGTGTAAATATCTGATTAGAAAGACAGCAGAGCATATGCATGCTTATCAAAGCTGAAGGAATGTGGGTTGCTCTGCGTCAACTTAGGAAACGCGAGTTGAGTTCGCCACCTTCCTCACATAAAGCTCAGGCCATGAGGGGAAATTTACAGAGTTCTTTGAAAATAGAGTTCCCCCTTTAACAGGCCTGAAGCAAACCATGCATCCATCACGGCCTGTACCAGGGCCATTTTCCCATGAGTAACTCCCGCCCACCCCCCCCCCCCCCCCCTCCCCCCCCCCCACATTCTGGCTACTGTCGGGGGCCATGTTATAAACACAAGCAACTCCTTTTCACACACTTAACAACTCAAGGCTTTCTATAAAAAGCTCAAGCATCTTCTAGCACAGCGTGACTCCATGTGCTCGCACTGTGCTCACGTAAGCATCGGCTCAACTCGACTGGTCTTTGTCTGCCAGCTATTTGCCACACAGCCTACCAAATGCGATACAGTCAGATAGCATGTTGTCTCACTTGCTCCTGGTCATGCAGCTGTCTGAGAGTTTGAATAAACAACTACTGCTCACTGCGCAACTGTTTCCCATCAAGCTTTCTGGTGTATCCCAGCGATTTAGGGTCGGAGATGGCTGCCTTAGTGAATTCTCTTAGCAATACATGTGGGGAAAAAAGTATTTAGTCAGCTACCAATTGTGCAAGTTTTCCCACTTAAAAATATGAGAGAGGCCTTTAATTTTCATCATATGTATACCTCAACTATGAGAGACAAAATGAGAAAAAAAATCCAGAGAATCACATTGTAGGATTTTTAAAGTATTTATTGGTAAATTCCTCGGTAAAATAATATTTGGGTCCTCCTACAACAGCAAGATGAATCTGGCTCCTCACGACCTGTGCCTTCTTCTTTAAGAGCTCCTCTGTCCCGCCACGGTTAACCTGTTATTAAAATGCATCTGTTCGAACTCGTTATCATTATAAAAACACCTGTCCCACAACCTCAAACAGTCCACTCCAATACTCCACCAGGGCCAATACCAAGAGCTTCAAGGACACCATAAAACAAAATTGTATACCGTGCACCGGCTGGGAAGACTAATCTGCAATTGTAAGCAGCTTGGTTGGAGAATCAACTGTGAAGCAATTATTAAAAATGGCAGACATACAAGACAAGGACCCTGAAATCGCCCGTCGATCTGGGGGGCGCTCCACGCAAGAGTTCTTAGTTCACCCTCGTTGGGGTCAAAAATTGTGCCTTCTCACAACACTCTGTTATCTAAACAACCTTCCTGCATGATACTCCACCGTTTTAATGACGTTTGTCGGTATATGACCTGGCAGAGAAGCTGGACCCTAAGTATAGCAGGATAGTTCCCTTAATTTATCCAAATTTAGCTTCTCTTGTTTCCACCACCATAACTTGCCATACTATATAAGCTTAGTTGAAAATAGTTCCTGTACCACTTGGCTATTTGTTCTGTGATTTTCTTTTGCTCATTTTTGTCCACTCTCGAGTTTGTAGGTATTACCTATTTGATGACATTACGAGGTTGGCCTTCTCTCCAGCCGGTTTTAGCTTGGGTTCGTCTAACTTGCACAATTTGGTGGCTGACTAAATACTTTTTTTTTCCCCACTGTACATTCTGGTTCGGTGGGAAGATGATGCAGGCGAAAAAAATGTAAGCCTCACACACAATAGTTACATGGTGCTCAGTTCTTTTAGGTTCGATAATATTTCTTTAACCAGAGGTTTCTTTAACCTCTAGGTTTGAGGGGGAAAAAAACAATTAAGGGAACAAACGAAAACCTATTACATTTATTTTAAAAATGATAAAAAAAATATTATTCATTCATTCATTCTTAAGAAAGATAGAAAACACAGAAAGACATAGAAAGACAGATAATAATGCATTTGACATTATTTTTGTGAAAATTAAGCACACTTGCCCATGAGTTCTCATTATCATAATGCTTCTGATTTTGTTGTACTTATTATTATTATTATTATTGTTATTATGGTAACACTTCAGATTAGGAAACACATATTCACTTATAATGTTAACTAATATAATAGGTACTAATACTGAAGAACAACTCTTCTAGTTTATATTTATTTTATTTTTATTTTTTATCAGTGCACAATTAAAGGAATGTGGACCTCTTTTACATTTACTGCAGTTCTTTGCGGTGACATCTCCAATAGGTTTTTTTCCCCCCTCCATTCATTTGGCAGCACTAAAGCGTCCTTGCATTTAGCTCAGTTCAGGCCTCCCCATCACAGTCAGGTTCATGGGTCAAAGACATGAAAGAACAACCTTTCTGAAGGGTCTTATTAAAGAAACACTCTAACTCAACATTCTCATTTTATTCAGTCTCAAACCCCTGCATAACTTTAAATCACGAGGTGCCAAGGCTTAAAGTGTGTTGGCCAATAGCCAGACCCCTTAATTTTTTGGCCAAGGCATGCAGCCTAAAACTGCAAAATGGACTTCAATAAGGATGTATTTTATAGATTTCAACAGGACAACAATAGCAAATCAAAAATGAATTGCACACAGTTCTTGAAAACATCTCAAGAAACAATGATCGATTGAATTTAGATAGTTGATTCACACTGTAAAGAATTACTTTTCGTAGTTCCTAAACTTATTGGAGTACGTTTTACAAGAAATTACAATTTCAGTTTACTCTTCAAAATAATTTACTAGCAATTTTTAAGTGAAAATGGTTTCTACACTATTTTTTTTCAGTGCATGTACACAACCAACATAATTTAAGACACTCGCTGATCATCATGACAATGACTCCGATGTACGGGGTCGAAATTCATTTGGTTCCAGTATTTTAAAACTTAAATATATTCTTATCTGTTCTGAATACAAAGTTCTCAATCTCCAAGCGGCTGGGTAAGATTGGGCCATTTCAGAATTTCTTCATGCTTGCATATTTCTCCCATATGTAGCAAAGTTTGGGTGGCCGTAAGATGGGAGGTAAGCTCTGGTGTGAAAGTGGCTGACCAGTGCACCAGGTCACACAAGGGTTATTCTTGTGACAAGAATGTACAATCCTCACACATACAGGCTTCAGCAGCTTGAATGAATGCTGTTGGGGAAAACAGGCACGGATGGCCTGGACACTAATTTTTGGCATATTAGGCGTTGCTCATTACTCTCTCAGTTACATATTTCCTAGAGGAGCACTGTGTTCTTTGATTTGCCTTTAGGGATGACTGCCTCCCTGTACAAATGAAGGAAATGAGGTCTGCCTTAGTGCACAAAGCATGTAGATTTAGCCCAGGGCAGACTGTCTTTAGATGCCTTTCCAGCACACTGAGGCTAAATTAATTCTGCAGGGTTGGTTTAAATGTGTTAGGGCCCGTTCACACAGGACCAGCTCTTGCATCAGTCTGTGAATGTATGTAAATATGAAGTATATGAATCGATGAACAAAAATTGTAAAAACGCATCTTGAGAAGCCTGCATTCTCTTCCAATCCACTGTATGGTGTCTATCTTTTTTTAAACCGAGTATACATCCTTTGTGCACAGCCGCTTTGTATGCATGTAGAAAGAAAGTGAAATGGCATCCTGTAAGAAAAGTCCAGAAAATCTTGCCTGCTTTAATGTGGGAGGTGGCATATTTCACATCTCGTGATTTTACTCTATGAAACAGTGGTTGTGTCTCTCAGCTTAACGCCTGGCTGGGCTAAATTACAGGGTTGTTCATAATGCATAGCAGGGCTGTTGTCTTCATAGCTGGGAAGATTTACTGTCAGAGATGTCTGCCCAAGGTCTTTTGTTTTAAATTATCTGGGATATCCGGTATTTGAGGCCACTGCTCATCATGTTTTATTCTCTTTCTTTTCTTTTAGGAGTTTTTCCTGAGTTTCTTACACTGTTATCTCACCCAAACTGTAAGTGAGAAAAAAAACCTCCAAGAAAAATTCCAGTACCTTTTCCGTTAGACTCAGCACAGTCAATAACAATCAGTGTAATTCAAAATATTAACACATTGTGATATTTTGAAGAACGTTGGTAACAAAATCAGAAAAAAAATACTATGGAAGTCAATAGCTACAAGCAAATGTTTGGTTACATTCTTCAAATTATCTTCTTTTGTGTTCAACAGTAAGAAAAAAAGCAAAAGAAAAATCATACAGGTTTGGAAAAACATGAGGGTGAGTAAATGATGACAGCTGTCATTTTGAGGTGAACTATCCTTTCAAAAGTAACTACTTCCATTAGCAGAGTCTTGGTTCTTTGTGTCTGGATGTCTCAGCAGTAGCAATATGAGATATAAATATTCATAATAAATTAAATGTCATACTGCAGTTCAAATACCAATCATAATATATGACAAATTAAAAATATAATTCTTTGTTCAAGCTCTGCAGGCCTATATATATAAATATGACTGATGCATTGTTAAATTATTGAAATATTACTTTTAAATATCACAGAGCACTTTAAATACATATTTTACATCTAAGGGGTTCTGCTCACAAAAAGTTTAGGAACCCCTGATTTAGACTATTAGTGTTGTGTCTTGTTTTGTGACATTTTATCCTTAAAATTACTCTTTTATGCTTAAAGGGGTCATGCGATGTTGCTAATAAGAACATTATTTTGTGTATTTGGTGTAATGAAATATGTTTTTGTGGTTTAAGGTTCAAAAACACATTGTTTTCCACATACTGTACATTATTGTTTCTCCTCTATGCCTCCCCTTTCTGAAACGCGTAGATTTTTACAAAGCTCATCAGTCTGAAAAGTCAGGTGTGCTCTGATTGGCCAGCTATCCAGTGCGTTGTGATTGGCCAAATACCTCAAGCGTGTGATGGAAATATTACGCCCCTTACCATACTGTGATGCTGTGTCCCGGAGCGATGAGACAAAAACATTAAAAAACCCATTATAAACGAGGCATTTGTTGCATCCAGTGGGGACATAATTACGGATTATAATGACTTATACTGTCTTTTTACGCGTTGCGTTGCATTTTGGATCTATCAGGAAGTTACCTTTATGCAGACTTCCCAGCTGTAGTCACTGCAAAGAAATATGCCGTTTTATAACCCCTATCTGAACTCATTCTTTAGCATTATACCAGCACCACTGCATTTTCTGAGAAAAAAACAAAACAAAACAACAACAACGAATGCATATAAAGGGAGACATCCTAGATAAGATAAGACAAGGATACCCTAAATTACCTAATCTTTTTTATGAGCGAGGGAAGACCGAATAGGCCCAACCAGTTGCGGCTGATTTCATTTTTCTCCTTTTTTTCTCCTCCCTCTCCCCAGGCTGATTTTGTCAGCATGTCTGTCGTTGGTTCCCACTTAGGCCTCATGTGATTTCCTACTGCGTCCTAATGACATTTAGCTATTTTTGTCAATGGCTTTGTCCCTATTGTCCCTTATAACCTCAACCATTCCTCCTTCACAAAACTAACAGCATGGACCTGGTGAAGACCCGGCCTGCAGACGGAAGTAAAACTAGTCAACTGATGCCCACAATGTCTGGAACATTTTTTTTTAAATATGCATTGACTACAACAGACACAAATCTGCAACAAGATAAGACAGGAGCAATGCATTCTGGAGTGTTATTAATCTAATTGGCTTCATGTTTCATTTTGTTCGCATCTTAGTAAATAATACCTGCATAATATACTATGATAACACGTATTAAAACCTTATTAAGGGCTCAGCACAAAAGTGAAAGAATGTGCTTCCCTAAAACAATAACTCAAAGGTGCAAGTGATTTCAGTGACCTGTAACGACTAGTACGTCTCTGATATCACACAGTGTTGTCAGGGTTCTCTTCCTGTTGTCCAATTCGTCTTTTGACAAATGCATTTGTTAAACTCACACAAACATACCCAAATCCTTTCTGTTCACTCAACTCATAGATGTTCACCAGTTCACTATTCAGAGCTGTGTTCAAACATCGTCATAGTAGGAAAATAATAAGAAATAAACACAAATAAACTGAAATTTGTGTAAAACACACATCCCTTCAAGCTAAGGAGGTTTGTCTACAGCTATCCCATCCTAGGGCACAACAGCCATGTTGCAACGTGTTATTTATTTTGTTTTTTTTTAGGACCTGAGATAAATGTAAGGAACTACTGTAACTGAAATATGAGTAATCAGGATTATATCTTGGGCTGTGTGATGCATCAGATATTCATACTGGCAATGTAAAATGAAGGAACATTTTGAACATCAGAACGATTATAATGTACTTTTTATTTGGCCATTAAGTTTGGGATTAGAGTAGTTTTGGGGGAGGGGGGAATCTAACAAAAATGTAATTAGAGCTCGTCAGTTCTGTTTATTTCCATGAATTAATTCAAACTATCCATTTCAATGAATCCATTCAAAAATATGATTCAATAATTTGTTTGTATAATCATTCATAACTGCACATGTACGGTACATATGTGGCATTTCACATATATATAAAATAATATAGAGATATATATAATACTTAATTTTACTTTTTGGAGTAATTTTTTCGAATCTGGTTACAACATCTATCTTTTTGAAACATTGGTTCCTGTCACTGAAAAAAAAGTAATGTAAAATGTAATGTAATTATAAAGCAAATACATCAATATTGAGACACTGACTATCATCAAAATGCTGATATATGAATATAAAAGTATTATATCAATGGATCAATTTTGTTCTTTTAGTGCATCTATGGAGTCTCATGGCTTCTGCACTTTAGATTGCTTGCTATCAACAACTCAAACCTCATTAGGCAGACTATTAGAACTAGCTCTTATCGAGAGCCTATGACTTCATAGCTCAACAGCAGCTGTTATTAGAGAAGAACAAGGGGAAGTGGTCAGTGACAAAAGCTAGGGCACAAGACACAAACAAACAATAACAATGGGGACACATTGTGGATGTGAGCTGCAGAGCAACATTCCTGGAGGTAAGGCCCGGAGGACAGCTAAAGCAGCTCATTTCCCCAGGTCATCATTTTTCACAAGGATGCGCCATATCAGAGGGGTCTTTGCTGGAAATCAGATCCAATCAGATGATCCCAAGGCTTTGGGAAGGCCGGTAGAAGTCACCCACTTGATATTTGATCAGATTTGCCTGCCCCCCTCTTTATCCTCGCTAAACCCACCCACTCTCTTCTCACACTCACACTCAGTCTACCCTGCTTAATGGGAAGTAAAAGATCAGTAAGCCTTGTGGAATTCAGGACTCCTGTTACACGAGCATGTGCTTGCCGTCTGGACAAGGGCCTTTTTGCTCTCTCTTTCTCCTCCTTCTTTTCTCGCACACTCTTTTTTTTGCTTGCTGCTCTGGTCTTCTTTTTGGAGCTCTGAGACAATGTCATGGCAATGGGAAATGTCACTGCATGCGTCTGAGTGAAAGTCTCGCACATGCTTTGGGAAAATCAGTTTGTCTTTGTTGTATTTGCAGCCGTCATATCAGCCCTCTACAAACAGCTACACCCTTAAGTACCCAGCAGAGCATGTCCCTGACTTGCAGAAGCATGATGTGTCATAACTTAAGTATCTTAAAAACACCAAAGCAAATGTCTTTTCTTTCAGGCTCAGAAGCTTCAGCAGGAAGGAAAAGGCAAGGTATTTGCCTTTATATAGGTCAGCAGAGCAAAAACACAGGATAGTAACATGTCTTGGCTGGGCCTCTATTATGTAGGCATCATTTTTTCCCATTGTATGTCCCATTGTATCAGAGCTGTACATTCACAATTCAGTGCTCGACCTCCTCCCAAAACAACGGATAATTTTAGCAATAATGGATTATGAAAAGAAAAAAAACATCAAATATATTATGGTCATTATAGTGTAAATGCATTTAACCAAATAAAGCCTACTGTATCATATTTGATAAACAATTTCTAAGGCCTCTAAATTATCAACATGATCAAAACTTTGCTGAAAAACCTATTGTGCACAATCTACTACATGCCTTTTTTAGCAAGTAAAAGGCCTTTTAGTAGTTTGATGTTAATTATGGCAGTCCTGATTTGTATTTGAGCAGGATCGGTAAGTGCAAGATTCGATCTATAAATGCCTCACATTACCAGATAATTTGCGCCGAACATCGTAACTGATTGAGGTCCTCAACAAGATTTTTTCTCCGATTCTCAGGAGGGGAAAATCGAGGATAAATCGGCCTAAATCTCCTGTAGTGTGAGCCCAGCCTAAGCATTTAAATCATCTTACTAAGACATTTTGTTGAGAGATATAGAGTGACATCTGATATTCCTGTTCATTTTATGTAAGTAGTCTGCCATGCTATTATAAAGATCTCATTAATTTGCATTACAAACTACCAGGATTTCATGTTGTTTTTCTATCTGTAGTCGGCACTCTTCATAACCCTCGAGCTGCATCGGAAACGCTTTGGGAACGCATCTGCGTGACCGCGTATTGACATGTGAAATCAGTCCAGTAGAGTGGTGAGACATCACGGAGCAGGGTGACGTAGCGACCAGGAAGCTATAAAAACGCATCCTGCATGGCCCTTTCTGCACCCTCACCCTCTAGATCCAGTGCTCGCTCTTAGGGTTAGGAAGCATGCTCTGTGGTTTCATCCCCCCCTTTTTGATTAAATAGATGCAGCCTTGTTGAGCAAAAAACTTTCTAAAACTAAAAAAGATCTTAATAATTCTAAATTTATGACTGGCGGTACATATAGACTAGACTAGACTAGACTAGAATAGAATATTCATGGTTACAATTTATTTTAAGGTGTCATTGTTACAGTGTAATTACACTGTACAGAACAGATATATATTCTGTTTCCATATTTTCCTTTTTAAACAAATTTAAGCATGCATATTTATGATTTTTTTGCCTTTTGAAAAATGTAATGATCATCAGATCATCTCAAGCAACCCGGCAAAGCTGTCATATAAATTTATGGGTATGCAATGCATAAAATGCATACAATTTTGAAATAGTCACTGCAACAAATGACAAAAGGAGGCCACAGGCTGAAAACTGAAAGAATGTTCAATGCTCTTTCCATTAGGGCTATCACAGAAATCCTGTGGGCACACATTACAGTCACTCTGCAGAATAACTTAGGGTCAATAGACCATCTCTGACACAATCATCATAGCTTTCATCATTTCAATCTTAACTTCAGTCATAACACAAATTCATAGTTGAAAGGTGAAAGCTAGACATTCCTGAAAGAGTGAACCTATCACATCCCTGTAACTGTCAAAACACTAATATGAGAAACTGAGCTTGTGTTTCATTGTCACACTAATCTTACTTAAGAAAAAGCGGCAAGATTTTAAACACACACAGTCAAGGCAGACCTGTTGGATCAGTTTTATCAAACTCCAAAACAATACCACAAGGGAAACCACCTCTCTAATCTACTGAGGTAATACAATTACTTGGAACCAAAACGTTAACTGTTATTAATATTAAATCCATTTTTAACTCCTTGTTTTTGAAGGACCAGTAAGTGACACATTCTGTGATTCAAGACTTATTGATTTTAATGTGCAGTCAAGTAATGTTGCATGAATACAAGTTATACGTATTTTTAAGACTCTTGTCAAATTATGCAAATTGCAAATACCTGAGTAAGTTGCAAAGAATACAGTGAGTGAGAATTAAGTGAGTTGTGTATTACAGAGTTCACCCAAAAAAATAATAAGTTCACATAATTTACTCACCATCATGTCATTTCAAACTTGCATGAGTTCTCACAAAAGATGATATTTTGAAGAACATTATTCAAAATATCATTGCTTGTGTTCAACAGAAGAAAGAAACTCATACTGGTTTGGAACAAATTAAGGGTGAAAAAAAGATAATGAAGTTTTCAATTTTGGGTGAACTATCTCTTTAAGGTAAACTTGTAGCACAAGTAAACTTGTCAAACCATTCTAAGGAAGGCAGTTACAACAAAAATCTGTGGTAAATAAATGTGATCTTAGATGCTTTTAAAGTTGAATCAAAGTGAATGTGAATTCATTGAGCAGGTCCACACAGAATCAGCAACCACAGAACGATTTCCACAGAATTGAAACACACCTTGCATTTGTTTATTAAATATATTTAGCTAAATTGATTATGGTTTCAGCTACCAATCAGAGTGTAGTAATCTCCACTTTTTTTGACATGGACCAACATTTTCCCCCATATCATATTCAGTATAAAAATGCAAAAAAAAAAAAAAATAATAATATATTCTACCTAGGGCTGTTGAAAAGATGTGTCATGTAGAGCATATCATACAGTTTGTATGTCTGATTTGATTTAGAGATTGTAGACATATCTTGACCAAAGACTGCAACAATATTCATTCACATATAATGAATATATATATAATATATTATTATATAATAGATAATTAACATAGATATATATATAATATATATAGAGATACACAGTATAGTGTGATTAATAGTTTTCAGTCATGGGTCAAGAGATCATACATACATACATAGATATATTATAATATATATTTATAATAGCTTTTTGGCTGTATGGTCCACAGCCATGCAGCATTTTTACCTTCACTGTGGGCAGACAAATCATGATGGTATGAAAGCAAATGGTCTGAGCATTGCATGGAAGTGTGTTTGTGTGAATTAACTCTTCTCATGCATGTGGTCAGACAGAGGAAGCATAAAAACGAACTTCCTCTTTCTAATTGAATGTACAGAATCTGTAGCAGTGAAAATGCACAGTGGTCTCTTTTTAAAACCTCTGAGCCTGGTGGGTGAAGGTACAAAAGAAGCATTTCCCATGATGGTTTGAGCGTGAGTCCGGAAGACTGACAACACACATAAACACTCACAGCAACAGTTCAAACTTTCTTTGGCCAAGGTCAGATACTTCTTCAGTCATCCAATCAAAGGCTACCTCTGTGTGCAAGAGCAGCCAATCAACTTCTCCAGCAGTTCCTACAGTTTCTCATCCCCAGCCCCATTCACAAAATGCTGTAGGGTCTGTTCACATGTGCCATTTGTTCTTCATTGAAACTATTGTGCAACCACTTAAAAGAATCAGGAACTGAAAAAGCAAAAGCTGTGCAAGCAGTCAAACTTCCAATTTCACCCATTTGTTTAAGATATTCAGAACATGACCGATCATTGTAGCACTGACAGTGTTTTAAAGCGCATCTAATAGGATGAATAAAACAATGCAATGTATTACATTAGGGCACAGATGTTTCGATAATAGTCATTCAAAATTTTGACAAAACAACATTCACTTGATGGTAACAGTTGTCAAAAACATTCAAAATCTTGTGCTACAATTATACAAGAGTCGTGTTGAAACATGCTCACACTTTTATAGTGTGTTTTTATTTTCTTTGGAAGTGTGAATCAGCATCCATTTTTATTGTATGGAAAAGAGCCGCTTGGACATTCTATAAACATTCTCCTTTTGTTTTCCATGGAAGAAAGAAAATCAGTGGTTTAGAATGACGTGTGGGTGAGCACATTCATTCAGTTTTCCATTCATTTTCTTTTTTTCAGAGGAAAAGCACTGCAAAAAACATCAAATTTGAACGTTTCATAGAAATTAACTAAGTGAAGCACAAGGAATAGCATGCATGTGGGATTCTGACAGCAGTGTGGGGGTTCAAATAGTCTTAACAGGATCTGAACTCTCCGCTCGGCCTTAACCAGAACAGGAGCCCTTTCCCTCAACACTGGCTAGCCATCTTATGCAACACATTACCTCCCATCCTCAAGAAATGGGGAAAAAAGACTTGTGGGACTGTCATAAGAGGTGGCGATCTATAGGGCTCATATGGGCGGAGGCTTAAAAAACCAGAACAATCTTTGTGGGGGAATGATAACAAAGATATACGCTTCTGCACTTTGTGCAGGCACACACTTGAAAACAGACAGATTTGGCGATAATCGTTCTGTTGAGTGAAAACTGATGGTCTTAAAAAATTGCTGCTGTGCACTGTGGTGGAAAGTAGAGAAACACTATATCTCCTCACATCAACAAAAACTTCCAGCCGGGAGGAAGACATAGGAAACGGGGATGTAAAGGGGGAAAAAGATAAACAAAATCAGGCACGGAGTGTTCAACTTCTCAGACAGAAAAAAGGGAAAGTTTGTTGGACAGCTACAAAATGTAGCATAGACATGCGCTAGTGGGTAGCTTACGTTTATCCTACATAACAGATTTAGCCAGGTGCTTGTGCTAACTGCTAACTCCCCTTTATATTACGTAATAGACTTAGCCAGGAGCTTATGCTTTCTGACAACTTTCATTCATTCTACATGATAGATTTAGCCAGGTGCTTTTTTACCAAAATAACAAACTGTACAAATGTGCATGTATTACCTGAGGTAGGTAGCTAAGTGCACTATTCTTGAAAAAGCATGTGCTAAAGTGCTGTGCTATGAGCACATTGCTCAGAGGAGAGCTTACGTGGGAGCATTACCCTGCCTAGTGTGTGGGCTGGGAAGCCTTTGTTGTAGATTACCGTCCCATGAGAACCTGGAGCAAAAACCAGGCGGGGGAAGCAGGCTACACGAGGGAGGGGTATATGGAGACAGACATGCATCAAGCAAGGAATGCTGTCAAACCCCACCACCCCATCTACACATACACACGTACACACACAGAAAGATGGGTAGACAGACGTATGCACATGTAGACAAGCGTACCCACACACCGTGGCCTTTCAGAGAAAGGCGCATTTGAGCATAAAGTAAACAAAATTGATGAGAAAACTGCATAAGGAGATTCCCCTTTACTGAACAACAGCTGGGCTGGGATGTGTGTGTATAAAGCAGTCAATAAGACAATAAGACAAACTCAGCGCTGAGGTAAACACATGGTTCCTTGGCAGATATTCCTGTCTGATGAAAGATCAATGCTTGGAATGCCATCGGATTTTGAGCTTCTTAAGGTAGAGATGGGGAAGAAAGTCTATTTATATGAAGCGCAGCAAGCTGGGTTTGGCTAAAGCTTGGAGTTCATGAAAACTAAATTCAGCAGTCTGTTTGAGGAACACTGACTGATGATCACATTGAGATTGCTGGAGTGCAGCCTTATTGCGCTACACATTATTATTGTGGAGCCTATACATCAAGCATCTGCTTGAGGTCACAGATTTGAGTGCTTCTCTCTCCTTTTCTCTTTGGGGAAAGTACAAATTAAACAAATTTGCTTGATGGACATAAAGTGAATAGTTCCCGACTCTTGGAAAATAAAATGTCCACATTAGGACTGTCACATGTCTAACATGCCTTTACAGGTTAGGAACTGTCATGTTACCTTTGATATCAACATTTGCAGTTCACTCTATTGAATTGTCCTATTTCACCTAAATGCACCCAATTTCATCCCTCCAAGATGTCTCTGAGTGTACGACTGCAATGTGTGTCCTGTCTTATAGTACTTCTAATACAGCAGTGATGGGCAAACTTGGCCCTTCCAGGCCACTTTCCTGCAGAGATTTGATCCAACCATGATAAAACTCACTTGCCTGTAGCCTTCTAGCAGTCTTGAAGACAATGATTAGCTGGTTTCAGGTGTGTTTGATTAGGGTTAGAGTTAAACTCTGAAGGAAATTGGCTTGGAAGGGCCAAGTTTGCCCACCCCTGTAATACAGCCATCTGCTCAAAGTTCCATAGAAGCAACTGGATTACAAGCACCACCTAGAGGACCCTGTGGGGAACTACACTCAGTTCATACCTGGTATTTGGAGAAGCACAATGAACTTCACAATGAGCAAACTCCACTTTCCCAAGTAATCTTTGTGACTCAAAAGTGGTTAAGTAAATAATTTTTTTTTATTATTATCAAAGAACATTTGAGCAAGTTGTCCATTAAGATTGTCATGTAATGGGCAGAAATAAAGTGTAGGTGAAAGAATACTAAGAAAGTCTTGAAAACGTTGAAGTTACGCAGAGCTGACCTGGATGTCTTTCGCAGAGTTCAGTCAAGTTATTACCATGTTTTATTGCTTTCCTTCTGAAAACAATAAAGACAATTCCACTTTCATTATCAAACTATACAATTCAAGGTCTCGAGATAAAACAGTCAATAAAAAGTCAGTGTCAGTTTATGTAAGTTTACATCTCTGAAATAATTCTGCATGATAATGTAGAGATGCTGCTGCAACGTAAGATGCTGTTTTAAACCTTAATGTGCTATTTAAAAAATTATATATATTAAAGGTAAAATAACTTATTATTTAGATATATATATATATATAGATATATATATATATGTATGTATGCCTGGATGTATGTACAACTGATACCAGCTTTCAAATCAAAACAGTCCATCAATGAGAAATGACTATTATACATTGTCTAATTATTATCCAAGACTTATGTGTCATGTGATGTTACAAGAAAACCCATTGCTGAGAACCATGAAAAAGGGGTTCAGCTTTGCCATTCCCTGATAAGCAAAAATTATCACCCACCCATTTTTTTCAGAGGGTGTGTTCACGGTCCTCAATGACATTGCACTAATGATGTCCTGATGTTATGTCCTCCGCTAAGGGGGTCCGTGTTCGATGCGAGATGGACTGAGTGCTGTGAGAATTGAAATACTGATAGCAGTGTCTGAAGCTTTCTTCATTATCATGGTTTCCAAGATGTCACATCAAATCTACATCAGAGATGATTTAAAGTGACAGGTCCCAGACTCAAGACTTGGAGGCCATTGTCTTTTGCTCCCCGAATTCAAGAAAGATAGTGGGTGCTGTTTAAGCCCGAGCCCCAACAACCACTTGTGGGTCTAGGAGAGTGGAAGGGAATTCACTGGATTGTTTTTGTGTTGTATGCTTATGATGAACACATGGTAAGGTTCATTTAGTCAGTGTGGTCAGATTTATAGCGTTCTTCTCTTTGAGACAGAGGAGGCTAGTGTTTCAAAGCTGAAATATGAATGTCTGTATGGCAAGTAACGAAATTCAGTTTTCGTTTTTGCGACTCCACACAAGTTCCATCTAGGATCAACTCATCTAGCGAGGTGCAGTACGAACCGTCAGAGTCAGCTGTTAGTGTTGAGCATTTCCTTAGAGCAATGGGACAGTTGAAAACTCTGCATGACCTTGGGAAGATGTATGAGACCAAATAGGGAGGGGTGACTTGTTTGCCACGATTGTTATGGCTTACCTCAGGCCAGCACCCTGTGGGCCTCTGGACACATAACAGTGGAAAAAGCAGCTGTATGCAATTATAAACAGCCACCAACGAACAGGGTATACCTTACCCCTAATACCAGGTGCAATCTGTCACGATGAAGGTCCCTGGGCCGACCTGGGATCAGGCCCTTGTTTGCATGACCAAGAACCTGAGTCATTTGTCAAAGAGGCATCTTTGAGATGGACAAAGCCACTGGTTCTGTCCTTCCGTTCACTTGTAGCTAGGTCAACCATGCATATCATCATTCAACTTGCAAAAGAACACAAGAGAAGGTGATGAGAGCGCCCTTCATCATTAATACGTTGTGTAAATATGACAGGGATTTTCTTTTCTCTCAAGACAGACTTGCACATACTCAATTAAATGGCTCTGTGTGAACACACCCCAAAGTAAAACATTCCTCCTAGAAGACACAGAAAACTGGCTTTGTTCATAATAAAGCGACATGCTTTTGAAATAGCTCCACACAGTGCTATCATTATATGATTGAAGTTCGTATGGATATTCTTTCAAGGATGAACAACAGTAGATCACTTGGCTTTTGTAAAATAGATACATGCACTGCCTTCATTCAAAGCTGTGACTGTGACATGTTGCCCTATGTCACTTGAACTGCACCTCAGTTTCCTCCTAGACCTCCTCAGGAGTGTGCAGGAGGAAATGATGAGCTGTTTACATTGTTCTTTTTGTTAATCGGGTACACTCAGTGGGAAATGAACCATAGGTAAACATTAATAATGACACTGAACGTTTAAGTTCCGCTATGTTGGCATCCACCCCTATTTGAACAGTATAGGTCAGGTGACTGATGGTATAAACATTTGTGAATGAAGGAGCGAGCTGCTGATATGAAGAGGCCTCCATTCATACATTCCTGCCTCTTAGGGAAACATGAGCCAAGGGCAGAGGGAGGGATCAGGATCCTGCTGTATAGGGACAAGGCTATTATCCTGTTCAGTGAAGATCACATGGGCAACCATTAAAATTAAGAGCTAATGAATGAATGAATGAATGTAAGGTCAGGCAATGCATCATGAGTGAGTGACTGAAGGAATTAACAGGCATTCAATTAATAAATGAATCAATGAATAAATAATCAGGCAATGAGTGAGATAATAAATAAATTAATGCAATTTAATGGATAAGAGAGCAATTGATTAAATGAATGGACAAACAGTCCAGGTGAACTGAATGAAATAATTAAATGTTTGAATAAAACGAACAGACATTCGGTGAGTGAGTGAGTAAATTAATGAATGATTGAATGAACAGACAACTAATGAGCGAGTGGGTGAGGAAATTCATGAATGCATTTTAATCAATGGATGACTGAATGAATGCAAACAGTCCAGATAAACTGAATGAATGAATGAACATTCAGTGAGTGAAGGAATGTAGTTAAATCAATGGATGAATCAATAAATCAATGAATGAATGAATGGAGTTGTTTAATCAATAGATGACTGAATGAATGGTCAAATCCAGATGTTCCAGACATCTAATGAAAGAGTTAAGTAAATTAATTAATGTCTGAATGTAATTGAATTAATCCATCATTGAATGAATGCACAAAGTCCATACTGAATGAATGAACATACATTCATTGACTTAGTGAGTGAGTACATGAATGAATGGTGTTTAATGAATGAATGAATGGACATTGACTGAGTACATGAGTGAATGAATGTTGTTGAATCAAATCAATGACTGACAGACAGACAGACAGACAGACAGAATGAATGAATGAATTAATGAATGTAAGATCTTTGTCAGGGCCCACAATTAATAAATGTTCAAGGCTCTTCCTATCTAGGACTAACAAATAAGTATGTTTATGGCATGAACATCTGTCTGCATATGCTTGACAGCGCTGGCTTGTCTGTTGTACAGTATGAAGGAGGTAACCCAACTCCACAGCCAGCTGTTTCTCAATGGGTGTTCTGAAGTCAGGAGAACATTACTCTTCACACTGGCCCTCTTCAGCCAGCACTTCTGAGGAGCAGTTTATAAAAACTGAGGCACTGTCTCAACAAACCAGCTCATTCCTGCACTCCTGCCTGACCTCTCCAAATGTAACCTTTGGCCCGGAAGGCCAATATTAACTCTTGGCCAATTGTGGGGGGCTCCTGACTTCCCCTGTGCACCCCGTGAGAACATTCCAGGAGCGGTTGCCTGGCAAAATTGGGTGTTAAAGAGTTGACCTCCAATATGTCCAGGGTTACCCTTGATCTTCTCTGCTACCCCCCCCCACTGGCCCCTGCGGGTAAACCCCATGCTACCAAACGTTTAGAGGAACTACTTTTCAGACACAACCCTTCACAATCATTCAATTATCATTTGACACCTGCAGACATTTTCTGATAATCAAAATCGTCATTGGACTCAACTTTCACTAGTTGAAGAGCCATTAACTGTTCAACAGGAGAACACCTAAAATAAAACCAAAAATATGTACACGTATATCCATCAAAAAACAATGCATGTCCATTCAAGTTCACCTAATCTATGCACTTAAATAGGAGTTCATAATTGCACCTGGAGTGAGATGATCTGCACTGATATTATTCACTTTCCATTTGATAATTACAAGTAAATGAGTCTCTTCGGTCACTTGGGTATTACAGGATCTGTGGGAGGAGACGTTTTGCCAAGTTACTTGTGCCTCAGTCCGGGAAGGACCTCAGAGAACAAAGGCCATCGCCGCTCTATCGCTTTGTGGGAGGATGAAAGGCTAGTCCCTATCAGGCCTGAGCTAAGGGCAGCTGAATTCAGTTGAAAAGAAAACAACCATATAACACAACACACATTGCAACACGAGTGAGTCCAGGAGTCAGGTGACAGTGGTCTGCCTTTGAAAAAAAAAAAATACAAACAGTCAGCGGCCTAAAGTGGAAGGTTTCCCTCAAAGTGACAAGCCAGGAAACAAACCATCAGAGGTGGGCTCTGGGCTAATCACGTTTTCCTCATTAGCTTGACAAGCAGGCAGAGGCGGGTATCTGAACAGAACAATACAGCATTGACAAATTAGCAGCACTAAATGATCATTTGTCTAGCAAATAATCAATGATGCCAAGCTTCAGATTAATGTAATCAGAGGACAGCACAGTTCTGTTTAAAGTCAAGGCCCGTGCAGATTAGCTGCTAGTGTAAAGAGGCTCAGTGTCTCTCATAGAAAATAAAAACTGACCCAATTCAATTAGTGGTGAGAGGATGGTTATGCAAAACTATAGTTTAGTATAGTGTTTAGTGTTACGTTAAAACCATGCACAACACCTTAGCAATAGCTTAGACCTGACAACCACCCTGACAATGTGACACCACTAACATTTTGTTCGGAAAATTAAAAAAGTTTTACATACTGTTTTAAGACAACATCGACAATGTAGAACAAATTACATAATCTTATCTTCGTATAACTACAGTGGTGATATCAATATGAGTCGCCTTTCTTATCAGAATGTAAAATGATTTTCATCTAAATGTCGGTTTTGGTGTGCATAAAGATGTCTTTTCATTTTACAATTTAAAATCATCTGTGCAACATATACTGTATATCTAGATTTTCTTTGAAACATTTCAGTATGTTCTATATATACTAAACCGCTGGTTCACAACTTCTCGACCCAAATGTGTTAAGAAAGTATAAAACTGTTTATAATAATAATAATAATAATAAAAACACAAATACTTAACAATAAACATTAAAAAAGTACAATATTACCAATTATTACCAACTGCACAGACTCAACAATATGCAGAATGATTTAAAAGACTTTAACCATTTTAGGTATGCACTAACAACAACAGAAGTGTGTATTATTAACATGTGGAACAAACACTGGGCCAAATATTAGCCATATCAAGTGACAGAGGATTGTGTACCAAAATACCATAAAG
This sequence comes from Sinocyclocheilus anophthalmus, assembly GCA_018155175.1. Taxonomy (NCBI): domain Eukaryota; kingdom Metazoa; phylum Chordata; class Actinopteri; order Cypriniformes; family Cyprinidae; genus Sinocyclocheilus; species Sinocyclocheilus anophthalmus. The sequence goes on from JADLZN010003425.1 coordinate 403,903, forward strand.
TTTGACTGAACATGTGCCCTTTGATTGTCAAAAACAAAAGAAATGGAAGAATTTTCTCCAACCTTTTAAAAGTTGATAAGCATATTTTATTTGCTACACTATGCATGATTATATATTTAGTTGTATTTAACATTTACTCCAACTGTCCGCTAACAGAACACACTCCCACAGATCTACAAAAAATGCACTGGTATGCTGAAATCTGAACCAATCAAGCTCTTAGCGCATGCTCAACTCATGACTCGTCAATCTATGACATTTACACAGCAGCTCAGTCAGTCATTTACGCTTCAGCTTCCGCATAATATAAATATCTTCAAAGACTTTTATAAAGGTTAGTTAATGATCACAGGTGTGGCTCAGATATCATCAGCACAGGTTGATCATTCAGTGGGAAAAGAGGTAAATCTGCAATAATGAAACTAAAAATATAAGGTGCCGGATGTTGCAAAATTCTGGTGCTGAAGACAGAGTTGTGGATAGTTTAAGTGGATATCTTTCTTTGTTTGTGCAGCAGTTACTAGGCAAATCTCACTATTTACTAATGCTGCTGAATTTTGCTCTCCATTCAGGTTCACATGGAAGAAAGAAAAAAAAATAACTTTTTGAATTTGTGCCTCATAAAGCAAATATGTCATAAATTCCTGCCTCAGTTTGCCAATAAAAGACCCAGACCAAAAACCTGACAAATGGATCGACAGTGATAAATGGATGCTGGAGCATGAAGCATTTAAAAAGAGAACTACAGTCAGAAATGCATCTGTCCTGTGGCTTCTTTGTCTATCCTTTTTTGTATTTTTTGCTTTTTAAATTTAAAACTGGTGTAAATCCCCTCTGGATTTAAGATAGATGCTCTACTACTAATATATATATATTTATATATATATTTATTTATTTATATATTTATATATATATATATTATATATAATATAATATTATATATATATATATATACACACAAAAACTATACTCATCTTATAGCAAGCACTTCTGTTATTCTTTGAAGAATGGACATAAATGCTGGTGGATCAAAAAAAAAGAAAAAATGGTGTTTGGAATGTTAATTTACTCTGACCAGTTAATAGGTAAACTTGGGGTTCAATTTTAGGTCAAAGGTAGTTAAATGCGTGAGCATTAAAAGCAGCTCTCAGAGAATTAAAGTAGTTCCCCAAGAGCATATTAAAGAAAAACTGACCATACACTGCAGCTTGAATATTATCATACAATATGCGACACTGTAACATGATCGTACACAATTCCACACCCAAAATAAAAATAACCTGATTAAGTTACACCATATGTTTGACTATATATATATCTATATATATATAATATATAATATATATATATATATATATATACACACACACAACATTACATATAAAACAAAAACAGGATAACCTTGAGGATGTTGATTCAAAGAGAAAAGGGTTTACTGGGTAACTTTAGGTGTTGAAATGAATCAAAATGTAGATGTAATTCAATCATGCTTTAATAGAGTGACACATTGACACTTTCCTTTATAGACCACACAGGAAGATTAATAATGGAACACATTCCCTGAAAAACAATGCTCTGAGACACTGAAACTTAAAAAGGTTGACCTATTTAAAAAGCTGCTGTTTCAATTAAGTATTTTGAATAATTTACTCAAACAAGTGTGAACTGACAGCAGTGTTCCTATTATTTCTGTTTGTAAATGTCTACATTACAACTGGAAGGGCTACAAAGACTCTTGCGGTAATGCATCAGAGGCTGTGCGGTCAGGCCGTATCGATCACAGGGGAATGACCGTCAGGCTGACACAGCGGTTCTGACTGACAGCATTCTGAAGGGGAGCTGCGAGTCAGCAAACCTGGAAGGAAAAACACTCCATTCATCACCCCTGAGTTGTGGGTTATGATCAAAGACAGGAAGGTGGGCAAAAGAGACTGATGTCAAGTGACCACATGAGGTTTCTTTCCCTGATGTATAATCATACAATGAAAGCAGGGGGGGGAAAAAAATCTGAATTATAGTTCCATCAGCTGACGGCCTCAAGAATGTTTCCAAACACGATTCCTAGAAACTAAAGCTGCACACATTTACTCCGCGACTACATGACCAGTCGAACATTTGGATACACCCAAGTCATCAAGACTATGAAAACACATAAATGGAAGTTTGGGAATTATGTATTGTGAATGAATGGATGAATTAATGAATGAATGAATATTTAATGCTTTAAAATATTCACTTAAAATTCAGTAAACTAAAATAGAATAAATGTCATACTGTATGTTTAATTGGGTTCAAGCCCAGACTCTGGTTGGGCCACTGCAAGGACATTTACATAGTTGTCTATAAACCACTCTTGCTGTGTGCTTAGGGTCATTGTCCTGTTGGAAGGTGAACCTTCTGCCCAGTCTGAGGTTCTGAATGCTCTGGACTGGGGTTTCATTAAGGCTATCTCAATATTTCGGTGCATTGAGCTTTTCTTCTACTCTTGACGAGTCCCTCAGTCCCTGCCACTGAAAAACAGCCCCTCAGCATGAGGCTGCTACCAGCACACTTTTGGGATGCTACTCTGCAGGTGATGAGCAGTGCCTGGTTTCCTTCAAACACGACGCTTGGAATTGTGGTTCATCAGACCAGAGAATCTTGTTTCTCACAATCTGAGGGTTCTTTAGGTGCTTTTTTTTTCCCTTGAAAATTCCAAGTGTGTTTTTCATGTGTCTTCACTGAGTAGAGGATTGAGTTTGGCCACACTGCCTTAAAGCCCAGATCAGCGGAGTGTTGCAGTGATGTTTGTTTTCTGTAGGTTTCTCCTATCTCCACATCTGATCATAGAGCTCAAATACAGTGACCATCAGATTCTTGGTCACCAGTCTAACCAAAGCCCTTCTCCATCGATTGCTCAATTTGGCCAGGAGGCCAGCTCTATAGGAAGAGTCCTGGTTGTTTCAAACTTCTTCCACTAAGAGTAATGGAGACCACATGCTTCTGCAAACCTTCAATGTAGCAGTTTTTTTTTCTGAACTCTTCCCCAGATGTGTGGCTTGATGCAGTCCTGTTTTTGAGCTCTACAGGCAGTTCTTTTAACCTCAGGGCTTGTTTTTTGCTCTGATACGCATTTTCAGCTGTTAGACCTTTTATTGAGAAGTGTGTGCCTTTCCAAATCATATCCATTCAATTGAATTTGCCACAGGTTAACTTCACTCGAAGTGTAGTACAACATTCATATCTACAAGCAATATGAATGCTCCTGAGCTAAATTTCAACTGTCCCAGATAAGGGTATGAATACTTATGCAATGGAATCATTTCAGTTTTTTTTATTTTTAACAAATTTGCAATGTTAAAAACCTGTTTTTTATTTTGTCATTACGGTGTATGGAGTGTAGATTGATGTGGGGGTGAAAAAGTAATTTAAAGCATTTTAACATAAGACAGACACCTTAAATGTAAACTTTTGTTGTGCAAGTACTGTACTTAAGAAAAATAAAGCAACCAGCTGCAAAGCATTTTTGAGTTTATTCAACTTCAGTGGATGAAGTTGTGCCAAAACATACAGTATATGAAAGTTCATTAAAACTACTGGTTTAAGTTGAGTGAACTATCAGTCAAACTTAAAAAAATGAGTTGGCACAACTTGTGCATTCCTGAAGTTCAGTAAACTCAAAAAAGCTTTGCAGCTGATTGCTTTAATATTTTAAGTTGACTCTACTACTTTTTTCCCATTTAAATGCATCACTTTGCTTCTCAGCCATATTCTTGCATGCTCCTCACATCATTTAAGAATACAAATGCACGTTGTACAAACCATACTGTAAATACAACACAAACAAGATTTTGTCATCATTACAGAAAGTATTTATTGGCATTCAGCAAAATGGCACATTTAAAAGAAACACAATTTGGTATGTGATGCAGTTTTACTCCACTCAACTAGGATAAAAAATAAAAATAAAAAAACTCTTGTCTACATTTATTATAATTGACATGCAACAACATTTACAACAAAAATGCTCTTAAATTATTTTTTAAGTACCAGGAAAAATGTAACAATAAAAATATTCAAATTCTACAGCAATGAGCAAAGTCTTAAATCAAAAGTCACAACAAACATTGCATATAATTTAAAAGAAACTAAACTTTGTCACTTTATACTTTCATCTTGCTATCTTGCTCCATTTGGCACATCCATAATGCAACAAATGTGCTAGATCCATAAGTAAACTATTTTAACTATTAACACAACACTTAAAGGAAAAATTCAACCAAAAATGAAAATTCTGTCATCATTTACTCACTCTCATGTCGTTACAAAACCGTAAGACCTTTGTTGATCTTCGGAACACAAATGAAGATATTTAAATGACATCTGAGAGATTTATGTTCATAAAGAGATCATAAAGAGTAATCTAATCCATTTTGAAAATCAAGCAGTTTAAGCCAAGTCTTCTGGAGACGTGATTTTAAGGCTGCACAATTTAGGGTTTAGATAATAGTTTATTTGATTTGATAGTTTAGTCTTCTTATTCTTGTACATTATATTTATTATATTAGTCTTTATTATTACCTTTATAATATATTAGCTATTAATATGTTTTTTTATCTTCCTGGTCATTATATATCTATTAGGGTTTTAACAGACACACACACCAAAAAAAACAGCATGTATCTCACTTAGGTACTTTTATTTTTTTATTGACGTGAAATTGTAGCAAAAATTACAGTGCTATAACAGTTACTAGCTGAATACATGAATAAATGACAGTTGCCACTGAACATGAATAAATATATAAAGATGTAAAGAGATGTAATGAAGACCAAGTCCCAGTGAGTTGCTGCATCTTCAGGATCCTCTATAATGTTGTGGATGTGATGCATCTGAAATACACAACTGCGTTTAGAGATACAGTGTGTTAAATTGTTTATGTAAAAACAATTGTTTATGAAGGCCAAAAGCAAAAATGGACAGTATGTGAGCCCTTCACAATATTAAAAAGGACAAGTGATTTAAAGTTATGAGATAGTTTTAATGTAGCTTTTGTGTTTATGCATAAACCCAAGTAATAATCTTAAGAAAAATTGAACAATGGATCAAAAACTCATTATCTATGATACTTAGTTGTGAAGAGGAGAGAAGCATCTTTAACTGAACAGAGTTGGAAAAGAGAAAAAGACATGATTGGTAGGAAGCCAGTTACAATTTGAAAGTTATAATTCATAGACATTTTAAGAAAGAAATTACCTGTTGAGAGTGTGTTGACAGTCTGTGTAGCTGGATGGTTGAGCTCCAGAAAATCAGTAATGAGGTGCTTTGACATTTACAGATTTGAAAAACAAAAAGGTGGGAATAAACCCTAAACTCAGTTCTAAATAAAACATGCTACATGTACTTAATGTAACAAACCTTTAAATAACCATCTTTTTTAGAGTGTGCTTTAATTCACACATAAACATTTATCAGCGAACACAAACAGAAGTTCTTGATATGCAAGAATGAACCTCACTGGTCCTTGCAGCAGCTCAAATGCATTGAATAACTTGCGAGAAAATAAACCTCATTAGTTCTCATGCTTGAGCTTCTGTTTACCATATTTGAAGTGCTCAACGTATGTTCTCTGATCAATGTTTGTGAAAGCCTAAACTAAATCTGTTGGTCATATAATGCGATCATGTCTCTTCAGAAGACTTTGATTAAACCTTTCAATTCATGTGGATTTATTATACAATCTCTTTATGAAGGTTTTGAAGCAGTTTTAGGTGAATAGTCTTTTAGTGGATGGACAGAAATCTCTTAGGTTTCATTAAAAATATCTTAATTTGTGACCCTGGACCACAAAACCAGTCTTAAGTCGCTGGGGTATATTTGTAGCAATAGCCAAAAATGCATTGTATAGGTCAAAATTATTGATTTTTTTTAATGCCAAAAATAATTAGGATATTAAGTAAAGATCATGTTCCATGAAGATATTTTGTAAATTTCCTACTGTAAATATATAAAAATCTTAATTTTTGATTAGTAATATGCATTGCTAAGAACTTTCATTTGGACAAATTTAAAGGCGATTTTCTCAATATTTAAATTTTTTTGCACCCTCAGATTTTCAAATAGTATCTCTGCCAAATATTGTCCTATACTAACAAACCATGCATCAATGGAAAGCTTATTTATTCAGCTTTCAGATGATGTATAAATTTCAATTTAAAAAAAAATTTACCCTTATGACTGGTTTTGTGGTTCAGGGTCACATTTGTGTTCTGAATGAAACTAAGGTCTTATGGGTTTGGAATGACATGAGTGTAATTAATGACAGAATTTTCATTTTCGGGTGCTAAATTAAGCCAAAAAAGACAGCAGTGGTAAAGTCATGTACATCTTCCAGCACAATCTGCTTCTCTAGTACTTCAGCTAGTTACCTTTGGGTTTGAGTGGATGGTGCAACATCTTCATTCCCTTGGTGTGGACATCCTCTGGCCCTATGTCCTGCAGTAAAAAGCAACATACATTTTAGATTTCTACTAAATACTAACATTAAATGATTAAAACATAAAAAATAAAATTAAAAATAATATAATTCTAACTATTCATTCTACAACCTTTTTCTTTGAGGAAAAATGTCCTTAGAATTTAGTTCGATATTCATTCATATAAATTTTAGTTGATGAAAAGTTGTCAACTAGTACTGGGAGGTTTTTTGAGTCTGTGTCCATATACGAAGATATCATTATATATATAATATATATATATTTATTTTTTTTTTTCTTTGTAAGAACGGTGCCTTTATATAGGTTTCAGTGGTTAGTAAACTATCAGGAGTACATACATATAAAGTAATAAAGTTTAATCAATCGGCCCGGTACGGTACAGTACATACATTAAATAAGCATGTAAAAAAAAAATACTGCATATCTTCACTGTACGGAATAAATTGATTCTTATAGAAGCTGCTAAAGTTATTCAGTCTAGATCAGTGAGTGTTGTCTTAGCTTGTATTCTTTTACATTAACAGAACAGATATCCGCATGTTTATGAGGCTAATACATGGATCAAATTTAGTGATACACATGCGCTTTTTCTCCTGAGTTTTTACTTTCACTTCAGACCAGACATAACTGACTGTTTACATGAATACTCACCATGATGGGCATTTTGACATAACCTTGTGTGTAATTGACAGTTTAAAAGCATTAAGCTGCTAAAAAGAACTGAATTTGTGATTGTACAGTGAGAGGCAGCCTTCTGCGTGCGCTTTGGCTGAGTGTCAATCAGCATGTTTAACATCGAGCACGTCCTGCACTTTATTTTCTCATTGATGCACGTTTCTTCGAGGCTGTAACGGGGTTGACGAGACGAGAGGCGTGCGGATCCATGTGCAAGCTTTTATTCACAAGAGACGTGGTCAAAAAAAACAGGCAGGGTCGAACAACAGCAAACGGGTATGGCACAGGCAAGACAAAGATATCCTTGTCTAGCGTGGGTCTACGATCGCGAAAATAGTCCAGAGGGCTTGCCAAGAGGTGTAATCCAATAAACACAGGCAGAAGGTTAGGAAACAGACAACAAGGCAACACGGAAAGACTAGACGAAGACCAAAACTAAGAAAAAGGAATGGCTCAGTAATGTAGCTATCGCTAGAGGCGAGATAAACGCTAAACAAAACTAGAGTCTAAACCGATACACGGACTGGCTCGGTTAAAGCACTACTTGTATGCTAAACGCAGAACAATACTCGGCAGTGAGAGAGCGGAATTCCATGGCTTATGTAACATGTCTGATTGGATTCAGCTGTGTGTGTGATCAGTGCATTCAGCTGTGTGTGTGTAATCAGTGCAATGGTTGATGGGAAATGCAGTCCAGGGTGATGTGTAACAGTCTGTGTGGTGTGAGAGTCAATGTAATGGGAGAGCGACCTCTGGTGGCAATCGGCCGGAAGGCCACGGACCGGATTCGTGACAATGTCACGAATCATATACTTTCTTGGCCACTGAATAGATACAGCAATTGTTTCATATATGCACTGGTATGACGGTATAAGAAAAATAAAGTAAAATAAAAACTGGTGTACCAGGTAAACGGGCATACCGCCCATCACTACTGCAAACAACATATAATTCTATATTTGTTTAATTGACACAAACATTTTAACTCTATTTCTAACCATATATCTTTTACCAATACCTTTCAAATGCTAGCTGAGTGACTGAAAAACGAAGCTCGCTAGCCGGCAGATTTTGACATAGATTAGTATAAATGTATTCTTTTAGGAACATAAAATTGTATTTCACAACCAAACTGTGCAATTTATTTTGCTTACTTTCTATATTATAGCTAGTTAGAAAAGTCTTACCTTGACAAGGCAACATCCACTCCCTTTGACTTCGTTGTTGATGTCTGAAGCTGTGTGCACAGTGTGCACAGAAGATGTTAATGCACAGTGATGTGAAGTTAACTGCTCAAATGAGAAATCGAAATATTGCGTTTTCTCCATTGGACGAAATAGTTGTCAATATTCCCGTTAACTTGTTTTTATGTGTAAACTCATCATTTTGCTAAAAAAATCTGTCCACTTGACTTAAAATTTTAAACTGAGTTAACAATTTCCAAGTTGGAGTTTTTACAATACATTAAAAAAATCACAAGTTGCCATAACTTAGTGATCATATAATTTTTATTTTAGTTTTGTAAAGAAATTCATACATAGGCACAATTCATATTGGTCAGCAATGCAAATTTCATGCTTTAACGCATACTGTTGGTCTTTAGATCAAAAGATCTTTACGTTGATTTTCTGTTCTCACTAACTTGGAGACGGCCGATTAAAGTGCAAAGGGCTTCTGCAGCTCAGAGCGAGAAAGGTTCAACCAGTGTTTGTTCATCCACAAATTCACTGGCCAGGTGAGAAATATACAGAACTGTGAAGCTCTAACAACCACACAGCGGCTGTAAGAAAAACATTCCTGTAGTGAATGATTGAAAGACCTACAGCTTTCGTGGCTTTGCAACTCCTCACATGGGACACATTGGCTTCAACTGAGCCTGTATCCCACCGTTTCACACCAGGCTCGCTCAGGCTGAGGGTTAATGTACACAACTCTTTTGATCACATTTTATAGTAACCTTGTTTTGCCTTATTTTTTTCTGAGTTTGAACATTAACCTCCTAATAACCAGAGAAGAACCTGAGTGACAAATGGGCAAAGTCAAGCTTTGTTTTGGAGAGAAAAGCTTTCTGTCAGCTGCTGTTTACTTAAATTCTCTTGGGGGTGAAAAGCAATGCTTTGTGAATGCCTCAGCATTAGCAGATTCCATAGGCTTTTACGGCAGTGATCGCTAACTGACCCTTTTTAAGCAGCATATGCGTAACACGATGGTAAACAAACGGCAAAAGATCCAAAACTCACATCTACATATAATAAGAGGTGGGTTAACCTCCCAAGATAAAGGTTGTTGTATAACTAGAGGTCAAACCCTATTAAAAGACAGACAGAAAAAAAATATGTGATGGCCATATGTGGGAATCCTTTGAGCTCTTCTCCATTTGTTTGATTCCTGTTGTATTGTTTCATGTAATACCTACCCATTTCTACATTATGTTCTTCCCACTGACCAATCATAAAAGTAACAGGGAAATGAAAGGAGACTAATTGAGAGGGTGGCGAGATCCCACCCCTCTCATGTTCAGAGTTAAGTGGTCCACATGGCCAGCTGTTCATGTGTAGAACCTGATAATCATGGACCACCCCTTCTTCTCAGCCTGGGTTGGGCCAGAGATACCAGAGTCAAGCCCCATGATCCCAGATGAAAGGCGTAGGAGGAGAACTTCAAGCTTCACAATGCAACTGTGTGATATACACCTTATCATCCAAAATGCATCAGCTGTCCGTTGGAGTAAAAAAAAAAAAAAAAGCATCCATGTGTAAGCCAGCAAAAGGCAGTGAAGTTGCAGGCCTTCTGTTACAAGAGGCTTAATCCTCACTCTAAAAGACCACAAGGCCTTTAGAAAAGGTAGAAAAATATACTTAACCTTGTAAACCATGATATATGAAATAATAGTCAGAAAAATAACTTTTTTTTCAATTGAACAGTTTATTGAAGCATTTGAAAAAAAAAAAAATCTAGAAAAAAACTTTGCAAATGTGTTTTTTTCTGAGCATTATATTTGATACATTAGGCGTTTAGGGCTGATATAGTATGATGCATTGAGAATATGGAGCTCATACTCAAGGAGGAAAAAAAAACCACTTACATTTTTTCAGAGGCCCAAACTGAGCACAAATATGTAATTTGGTGAAATTGCTAATATTAATATGGCACAAACATAAAAGGAATTTAATAAAAGGATTAGTTCACTTTCCAGAATAAGAATGTCCTGATAATTTACTCACCTCCATGTCATCCAAGATGTTCATGTCTTTCTGTCTTCAGTCGCAAAGAAGTTAAGGTTTTTGAGGAAAACATTCCTCAAAGTCAGAAATGACGAGTGTTCCTCGATAAGACCTCTGTTCCCTTTCAGTCGGTCACTCTCGACGTCACGTCGAGAGTGACCGACTGAAAGGGATCTGCTTAGATGAGAAAATATCCACGTCGAGTGTAAACTAAATGAGCCAATGCACATTGGCATGCGATTATTGCATCCAGCTGCCGTTGATCACAGCGTGAGTATACAGTGGGTACGGAAAGTATTCAGACCCCCTTAAATTTTTCACTCTTTGTTATATTGCAGCCATTTGCTAAAATCATTTAAGTTAAAATTTTTTCCTCATTAATGTACACACAGCACCCATATTGACAGAAAAACACAAGAATTGTTGACATTTTTGCAAATTTAATAAAAAAGAAATATAACAAAGAGTGAAAAATTTAAGAGGGTCTGAATACTTCCGTATACCCAATGTAAGTAGGCAGCAGATGCAGCACATATTCTGTTTTTTTTCGCTTCGGAGCCGAGCGATCACTTCGTTCTGCTCCTAACTACTCTACTGGGAGAAGAAGACTGTCTTCGTGTTGGCGGGGGAGGCTACTTCAGGCAGTAGCGCGGGCGGTCTGAGGCACTCCGCAGCCAGTTGAGCTGGCAATGGAACGTGCTGGGCCCTCTACAAGGAGCGTAACAGCCGTATCCTTTGGTGCTCCTCCCAGCGACCAGACGTCGATTGCTGCATCGGGGGGTGAGCCAGAGCTTTCTGGAGAGGACGATTCGGCTGCGCTGCTCTCCTCCGGGACCGTAGCCATGCCTGAATCGGATCCAGAAATAATAGCTATGCTTTCCAGGGCCGCCGTAGGGGTAGGGCTCGAGTGGAGACTTCCACCGTGTCCCGAGCCCTCAAGGTTGCACGATTGGTTCTCGGGGTGGTCTGTGCTGGTTCTCAGCGCCCCGCCTCGGTGCCTTTCTTCCCGGAGGTGCATGAGGAGCTCAACAGGTCGTGGACGGCACCTTTTTACTGCCGGAAACCGATCTGTTATTTTTCTTTTCTTTTTTCTTACTGGTTCCTCCTCCCTCACCTCCCTCGATGGTGGGGCAGCTAGGGGTTTACAAGGGTCCCCCCGGTGGAGCGGTCGGTTGCGATGCAGTGTGTCCTAATACCACCTCCAACCGGCAGGGAGAACCGTGCCTCCCCTCCCGGGTCTGTAGGTACTTGACTGGCCAGCGATGCTTATACGACCTGTGGAGAAGCTGCCTCCGCCTTATACGCTACGGCGTGATTGCAAGTGCACAAGGCCAAGGCACTGAGGGACTTGCACGAGGGTGGTCACGACCCGGAAGTTCACAGAGAACTCCGCACCGCGGCGGACCTCGCGCCACGAGCAACGAAGGTTACGGCGCGGTCTCTGGGTCGTGCGATGTCCACTATGGTGGTCCAGGAGCGCCATTTCTGGCTGTGACTGGTGACATGTGCGAGACGGCAAGACACGACTCTTGAACGCCCCCGTGTCCCAGACCAGCCTTTTCGGCGACACAGTGGAGAACTTTGCCCAGCAGTTCTCCACTGACCAAAGCAGACTGAGGCCATCAGGTACATCCTGCCCCAGCGTGCAGCTGCTGCCGTCGCCGAGGGCGGCCCCCCTGCCGCCGCCCTGCTCCTGCGGCCTCCAGCAAAGCTGCGCCATGGAGCCGGTCGCACGGCAGCCGCCCCGCCCGTCCGTGCCCCCGCCAAACCTGGAGGCAAGTGAAAGAGCAGAGGCCCTGAGACAGGCAACCGAGGTGAGGGACCTGCTCTTCAGGAGATGTTAAGCAACCCCGCCCTCCCGGGAGGGAGGATGGGAGAATCTTTTCATCTTTTTCCGCAATGACCTCTCGGGCACGGTGGTACCCAAATACTCAAACAAAGAGCAATTACCACTATTTCTGGGTCCCCAGAGGCGACAGGGGGTGGTGGCACGATACACGGCTAGCAACTCACTGTTAGAAACACTCTATGCTCTGTCTTGTTAAGGTTCCATGATATGCCTCACCCCTCCTTTCTCTCACTTTCCCCATTTACAGCGCGCTTGTTTCTCTCCTCCTCTCAAATCCTTGGCAAGGAAGTCTATTCCTTGTATGGATATGTTTTTCTGTATATGTGGCATTTTATACAAAACACATGTTCTTGGCAAAAACATCCTGTATGTGTATGTCACCCTATCCTCATTGGCTAAGAGGGTGAAACTCCCCTCGACATGCTTATATAAGATCTGTATTTCTATGAATAAATTAAAGTATTGAGAATACATATGAATGTGTGTTTTCTTACTTCCCGGGTATTTAACACTTTATGAGACTGAGAAGATTTCAAGGCGGCAAAGAGATATCGAGGGACAAATTGTTTTTTATTAACAAATGGGGGCTCGTCCTTCCGGGAATTTCTCAAAAAGACAGGTAAGAAACTGTTTTATTTTTCTTCTTGTCTGTAAGAGAAATTGAATTTATTCTCGTTTGCAATTTGATTGTGTCATATTTGGCATTAATCTGTTTTCCTCACATTTTGGATGTGGGAAGCTTTTGGTTTAGCCTATCTATTTCTAAGTAAATAGAGTAGTGGTGAAATATTTTAATTGCTCACTCTTGCCGTGAAGGTTCTCGGTCTCTCTTAAGTGATTTCATGAATAATACAAAATTGAAAGCTTTCTTTTGGCAAAAATATCAAAAAGTTAATATAAGACCGCGGTCTCTATTTTGTGTTTTGTTTGGCCATTCTATAAATTGTGAAAAGTGCACTAAAATTGACGAGACATCTTTGATCTCCGATGGGGCAGACGATCTCCAAACCTATTCTTGGCGAGTTGCCAAGGGATTGGATGTACAGAAACAATAAAGGGTTTAATACTGAACCGTATTTGAGTAATTGGGCTGGTTGGTCAGAAGGCAAAGTACAAATAGATCCGTTTCCTCGTGATGGCTCGTTCAAAGATAAAGATATGAAAGCAGCCAAATTGATGGTACAGGACGGCTGGGGGGATCCATCTTGGGACGATGAGTATATGAAACAGTCATATACTGTGTGGAAAAAAAAATTAAACCTTATTGGGATAAAGGGCCAGATCAGGTTAAAAAGACTGATAAAAAATATTTTTTTCAAATGTACCATGTTGACTCTCCCAGCTCGGCTCCACCTCGGTATGATACTGTTGGAAAGCCTGAACAAGTAAAATTAACCCCTAATCGTCTGTACCCGCCACTACCTAGTGCAAGTGATTTATACCCATTTGTGCAGATTCCAGATGGGTTTAAAATAACGCCGCTGGCAATGTCGGATGCTGTCGCAATTGCTAAAGATTTGCCAGATCCTTTAAGGTGTCCGCATCAATATGTGTCTGTACTGAAGCGTTTAACCGCATACAGTCAATTGACAGGGGGCGTGATTATCGCTTCATTTTGACCAAAACACTGCCGCCAGAAATTACAGAGAAAGAATTGATTGCAGAGATTGATGTTTTGAGTCCTAAACGGGATGCGCCGCCATCTCGCCCCGGTGNAGTGTGCTGCTGCCTCCAGCATCGTCTGCAACATCCTGGCGTAAGCTGGGTTCAAGGCATCAAGAGAAACGCTTCAGTGGGTTCAGAGGAGGGTGGATTACATCGGACATGAATTGTCACAAGGTACAATAAAACTGTCTGCTGATCGTATCAAAGCCATTGCTACTTACAAACGGCCCTCCACGAAGAAGCTAATGCAGAGCTTCCTGGGCTTGGTGAACTATTGCAGAGTGTGGGTGCTGAACTGTTCCATGTATGACAAAATCTGGAGAGCAGCCACAGTTGCAGGACTTATGATATTGCATGGACAGCAGAAATGGACCACGCATTCAGAGACTTGAAAGCATCCTTGACAAGGCCACCCGCCCTTGGCCTACCGACATATACAACAGACTTTCATTTGTACGTGCACGAAGGTAGGTGAACAGCCGCCGCAATCTTGGCCCAGGAGCACGGGGGCATTTATCGCCAAGTAGCGTATTTGTCTAAAACCTTAGAATCGGTGGCTAGAGGGCTTCCAGGTGTCTGCGCGCAGTGAGCTGCCAAGCCAGGATCATGGTGCGGAGTGCCGAAGAGATAGTGTTGTCAAATCCACTGATAGTGCACACCGTCATCAGGTGGACTATTATGCACACAGTTCTACGACAGACAGATGGACTGCCTCAAAACGACGTTCTGGCTCTTGAAGCAATATATTAGATACTTTAATTTACTATTGAAACCAAATTCCGTAGTTCCAGGTCCACCTTATGTTGCAGAAGTTGTTTAGTGCGAGGGTGGAATGTTTGAGGACCGCGATCAACTGCCTAGCCCGGATTTCTATAATTCGACGGGCTTGCAGGACAGATGGGTCCGCACTGTCTGGAGAGGGGAAACATTGTATGTAGATGGTCATGCTTATAAAAGCCAAATGATCAGGCTACTGGTGTGGGTATTCGATTTCTGAATTACCTGACTGTGTCATTGAGAGGCCCTATTCTCTCACAATAAGCCAGCACAAGTGGCAGAATAATTGCGTTACAAGGCTGTCAAATTGGCAAAAGATTTCAGGTATCAACATATACCCCGACTTCAAAATATGCCCCTGGAATGGTACATGATTTGCCAATACGTGGGAAGAAAGGGATTTTTAAGACTTCAGAAGGAAAACCCCATCTTCCCATACCACAGGGTGTGGCTGCACTGATGCAGCCCGTTCCGTCCACTTGAGTCTAAAATCAGACAATCTGATAGTGTGTGACCAATGGGTATGGAAAATGATCGACTGGGTCATTCTGATAAGTTTGTTTAGTTGTACGCACACTTTTATAAGTACAGGTAATTAAACGTGGCTTGGGCATGATGATACATCCCATGCCTATGCCACGAATATATGTGGTGGAGATTTTCTAACTATACGGCAAAGGCCGAAGGGGAAAAATGGGTCTTGTTATGTCTGTACAAAAATGCCCACAGTGCGGTCGGTCCTCGGGTAGTTGTTAAAGCCCCACCACCGCAAGATTGGTAATGCATTTCTTTTATTAGTGTTGCAGGTTTGGTTCCTGCTTTGAAGACTTTTGGACAATGGAGGTGCAGACCAAATGGTAAAATATGGTTTATACCCCAAGTGTTTGCAAGAGTGACAATCGTGAGTTCAATCCATGACTCATTATTTTGTGTAGAAAAAATAGAAGGGGAACAGAGTGGATGAAATTCCATTGAGCAAGTAGTGATCGAGTTATCAAATATTGCCGATGAAGAAGAGTACATGCGTTGTCATATTGTTGTTGAATGGAGGGAAGTTAAACTAGAGGAACCTGGGTTGCCATGTCTCCCCCGCCATGATTTTTCCATATGATTATCTCTGTATCGACGAATGATAAATTCGATTGGCGACTCTGCTCGAAGAGTGTTTGATGTATCATTTTTATTTAAGAACAAAGGGCAGGACAAAAACATGTTTCGGAAACCTGTCTCGTTTGTTCAGGTTACTGAATGCCCACCCCCTCCTTTCTCTCACTACGTCTCCCCCTTTACATGGCTCCGTGTGTTCCCAATCCTCTCAAACATCCTGTGGCCCACGGAAAGTTTATTCCTAATATGTCCATGTTTTCCTGTACATGTGGCCATTTTGTATAACACATATTCTTGGCCAAAATCTTATATGTATGTCATCTATATCCTCATTTGTTAAAGGGTTGAAACTCCCCTCGACATGCCTATATAAGTTCTGTATTTCTGTGAATAAATTGAAGTTTTTGAGAATATCATTTGAATGTGTGTTTTCTTACTTCACGGCCGTATTTAACACTTTATAGGAGTAATGAAAAGACTTTAACGGGTGGCCCAACAAAAAAAGAGATACGAGGTACCACTTGTTATATATATATAGCCTCTTCCTCTATCGCCAGAAGCAGCAGTGGGCGGATCGGAGGTGAGGGACGAACCAAGGGAACTCCCACGCACCCTCTGTCTCCAACTAAGGCAGTGTTACACAACACCCCAGACCCGCTCGGACGGCTACGAGAACGCTGGCCGGGTCCCTCGTTCGTCCACGCTGTATGCCCCCCACCATTTGCGGGTACATGCCTTAGTGAAGGATGCGTATGTACGAGAACGAGTACTCCAGAACGATAAGAAGAACGGGGTTTACAGAGTCCTGATTCATTGTTAAACCCAAGAAAGGCGGTGGGTTAACTGACAAAATCTTTGGTTATCCTGCGTGGCTGTGAACCAGGGACCCATCACGGTTACGTTCAAGATGTGATGCAGGAAGATATCTTCGGGTGCAGTCCGTCCCAGGATTGGTTTGCAGCGGTTGACCTGAAGGACGCGTACTTTATGTGTTGACCCTTCCGCACCACAGAACATTGCTGTGGTTTGTGTCCGAAGGACGAGCATATCAGTACGGGGTCCTGCCCTCCGGGCTGTCCTTGTTTTCCCGTGTCTTCACGTAAGTTGTGGAGGTACCCCTTGTTCCCCTGAGAGAACATAGCATTCGCATTCTCAACTACCTCGAAGAAGCAGTCTCAGGATCAGTGTGCGAACACAGGGATTTGGTGCTCACACATCTCAGCCTGTTGGGCCTTTGGGTCAAATGGGAAAAGAGCAAACTCTCCCACGTGCAGAAGATCTCTTTTCTCGGTATGGAGTTAGACTCTGTGAGTATGACGGCACGTCTCACCAACAAACGTGCCCAGTTGGTGCTGAACTGCCTGAGTTCCTTCAGAAGCAGGATGGCGGGGTCCGCACTGAAACAGTTTCAGAGGATCCTGGGGCATATGGCAGCTACGGCGGCAGTCACGCTGCTGGGGCTGCTTCATATTAGACCGCTCCAGCACTGGCTTCATGGCAGAGTCCCGAGTTGGGTGTGGCAGCGAGTCACTCACCGGGTCCAAGTTACACCGGTCTGTCGCCAAACCTTCACCCAGTGGTCAGACCTTGTGTTCTTCCGGGCAGGAGTGCCCCTGGAGCAGGGCTCCAGGCATGCTGTGGTTTGCACGGATACCTCAAAACACCGGCTGGGGGGCCAAGTACAACGGGCTTGCAGTGTCAGGGGATTGGACGGGCCCCAACTGCACTGGCTGCCTCGAGTTACTGGCAGTGCACCTTGCCCTGAGCCGTCTCAAAGGGCGCTTGCGAGGCAAGCATGTACTAGTCCCCACAGACAACCGTTGCGTACATCAACCGACAAAGTGGTCTGCACTCCCGTCGCATGTCGCAACTCGCCCGCCACCTCCTCCTCTGGAGTCAAAAGCATCTGAGGTTGCTTCGTGCTGTTCACATTCCTCGGCTGCTCAACCGGGCAGTCGATGAGCTGTCCCGAGCTGCGATCCCGGGAGGATGGCGACTCCATCCCCAGACGTCCAGCTGATTTGGAGACATTTCGGAACCGCTCAGGTAGACCTGTTTGCCTCTACAGAAACCTCTCACTGCCAGTTGTTCTTCTCCCTGCCGAGGGAACACACTGGCACACAGCTGGCCGCGGGGCCTTCGCAAGTATGCGTTTCCCCCAGTGAGCCTTCTTGCACAGATGCTGTGCAAGGTCAGGGAGGACAAGGAGCAGCAGGTCGTTTGGTGGCACACTATTGGCCTACCGGACCTGGTTCCCGGAACTAATGCACCTCGCGACAGCCCCTCCTTGGCCGATTCCTATGAGGAAGGAATTACTGACTCAGAGATGGGGCACCCTTTGGCACCCATGTCCAGACCTCTGGAAATGTCATGTCTGGTCCCTGGACGGGATGCGGAGGGTCTGAGTGACCTACATCAAGAGGTAGTTGACACCATCACTTCAGCGAGAGCACCATCTACGAGACACGCCTACGCTTTGAAGTGGAACCAGTTCGTTGAGTGGTGTTCTTCTCACCGAGAAGACCCACGAATATGCCCGATCAGAGTCGTGCTATCCTTTTTGCAGCAAGGGCTGGAGCAAAGGCTATCTCCCTCCACCCTGAAAGTTTATGTCACTGCAAAATTCGATTGGCGAACCCCGTAGACGGTGAGAGTCGGTCTAGGGGAAGCTTGACCTAGGTGTCAGGTCCTTAAGGGGGCTGAGAAGGCGATCAGTCCTCCTTACGGCCCCCTGTCTATTAGTCTCTTGGGACTCAGCAGCACATTTGAGCCTTGCAGAACTGGTCGACCCCGCTGAAATTTCTTTCTATGAAAGACTTATGATCCTGCTGGCAAGTGGCCTCCATCAAGAGGGGAGGGGGTACCTGCAGCATGTTCGTCACCGATTCGTGCCTAGAGTGCGGGCGCTGACCCAGGGTAACTCTGTGAGGACACCGGCTATGTGCCCAAGGTTCCCGACCTACTTCACTTCAGATCAAGGTGTTGATACCTGCAAGCGCTGACCCTCGGAGGGAGGCAGACCTCAGCCTGCTTTTGCTCTGTCCGGCCGTACTGCGGGTGCTACGGGATCAGGACGCCAAAGCTTCAGGACCTCTGTGACCAGTCTTTGCTGTCTAGGAGCTGGCAGAAGCGTCTCTAAGCAGAGGATGGCCCACGGGATAGTGGACGCCATCACCCTGGATTTTTGACAGGTGTATGAGAGTTGTGCTGCCGTGGTATGGTTGCGAGCTCACTCAACTAGAGGTGGTGCATCCTCCTGGGCGCTGGCTCGTGGCGCCTCACTGACAGATATCTGTAGGGCTTCGGGCTGGGCGACCCCTAACACATTCTCTAGATTATATAGCCTTCGTGTGGAGCTGGTATCCTCATGTGTTCTCACCTCAAACGGGTAGAAGCACTGAGAGGCCCTGGCTTTGGGTCGGCTTGCAAAAACCACCCCAGAGAGTCCATATAGTAGACCCTGATTAGAGTTCCTCCGTCCCCTCGGCAGCCTGACGTGGCGGAGCGTCCGGCGCCAGGACTTCACTCGCTGAATCCTCGAGAACCAGTAGAAAGCTGGGTTCCATATGGCTGGGTGTAAGGCTTACGTGGATACCATATGTGTCAAAGTCACGTTATAGCCTCGAAAGCCCGTGGTCCTCCGGCAGATTTTGTCATTCCAAGAGTTACAATCACCCGAATTTTCCATAATGCACCCCCACGGAATGGTTCATATGTGTAGTGCATGTCCGAAACTCCTTCGGGAAGGTGGCAGAGCTTCCGTAACGTCATGTTCAAGTGAGACGTGGTACAAATTTTCCAGTGTTATACAGTGTTACTGTGATGTGGGTAGGCCATAGAAGAAGTACCCGATGTCCTATTGTGCAGAAGCCTGGCCTACGCCAAAAAGAGTAGGGGGCGCAGGTGGCTTCCAGGACATGGAAGGCGGCAGTAGCTGTGGGCTTTTGTTAGGGAATCCAATTTCGTCGGTTATCCGACGTGACGTCGAGAGTGACAGGCTGAAATGGAACGTCTCGGTTACGTATGGTAACCCTCGTTGCCTATCGCATTCCAATGTGCATTGGCTCGTTTAGTTTAAAATCAAAGTGGATTTGTCTCTCTAAGCGAGATCCCAATTTCGTTGGTCATCCGACGTGACGTCTTTGTTCCCTCCTTCAGGGAACGAGGGTTACCATACGTAACCGAGACATTCCTCGGCTGGGATCGTGTGGAGCCCATTGAAGCTGCATTGAAGCTGCAATTTGGACCTTCAGCCCATTGGCCACTATCGAAGTCCATTAATATGAGACAATCTGGAATGTTTTCATTTTAGATTATACTAACATGGCCTTCACTGATCAATACAGAACGACCGGGAAGATGTATTAGATTGTGATAATTTTTTTTTTCATTTTCAGCAAAGTTTTGATCATGTTGATTATTTAGAGGCCTTAGAAATGTACGTATCAAATATGATACAGTTGGGCTTTATAGGGTTAACACTGAAATATCAGGTTGGACCTTCATGCTCCTTTTTCTCATTTAAAAATTTTCTTTCATAGCGT
Source organism: Sinocyclocheilus anophthalmus (assembly GCA_018155175.1). Lineage (NCBI taxonomy): Eukaryota > Metazoa > Chordata > Actinopteri > Cypriniformes > Cyprinidae > Sinocyclocheilus > Sinocyclocheilus anophthalmus. The sequence continues at coordinate 424,220 of JADLZN010003425.1, forward strand.
ACTTCAAATGTCCTACATAAAAATTGTAACTTTACAAATGTTTGTTAATTTCTTTCATTCAATATTTCATATTGATTTTTTTAGATAAGAAGAACTTAGTAAAAAAATTAATATTTATTATTTATTTCAATAACTATATAATTTTGACAATAAAAACGGTAAAGTAATTCTCAACAGAACATAAGAGTTAAAGCAACATATGACTTGTTTCATGTAGTAGCTATACCTCAAGTGTGCTTAATTAATGTTTGACATGCGCATGATATTGCATGGCTGAATAAATCCACAGAATGAATGGAATTAGATATGGTCACGTCACCTGCTACTGGTCAATTACCGTTCAGCTATGGACGTGTCACATGAGAGGAAGTTAAAACATCTGAGGTGAACCCTCACCAATAATTATTTATGATCTAATTAATTACATTATTCTTGTAGATCACATGGTCGAATATATACAGCAAGTTTAAAAGGCATTTATTAATTTTCCTTAGAAAACATATAAGCGGTAGTAATATACTAGCTGTTATAAGCACTTTAATATTAGAGAGGATAGGATATGATGTGAAAAGGGGGAACGGGGTTGGGCTGATTGTTAGCTTGTGGCTCTTACTATGACTCCACAACATACAATAAAATTTGTTTCCATATCTCATGCAGTGCCCTATGGAATAAGTAAGACTAGGTTAACTGTGATCTCGGTTGACCTCCTGCTGGCTCACCGAGAAAAAGCAGCAGTGCATGAGTGAATGAGAGAAATCCGTCCCAGCATCTGAAAGAAGAGCATCCTGAGGACCAGTGACCCAGAGCAGGAAACACTGCAGGTCAAAGGTCCTGACCTAAACTCACCCACACCATGTAGACACAAAGAAATGGTCCCTTGGCAGCTCAGATTAGCGATGTGTCCGGATGTACAGATGAATTTCTCTTGACTTATAAGAAAACATTAAACATGCAAAGCCCAATATGAAAGTTTTCCTTTATGGAGCTTAATTTTAACAAGGCTTTTTTAACAATAACAGTAAGTCATTCTATAGTTGTGGTGACATTTACATATAATAATAACAACATAAATAATTAATACCATAAAAATATTCGCAATTATAAATTTGAATAAAATACTATAGAACTCTAATGACTATTATGCGAATAATACGCAGTGGTCGATACTAATATAATTTAGGATTGAAAAATAAAGAAATTGTAGTGTACAGTCTCTAATGGATGTGTTGTTATTTGGAGGTTACCCGAAACGTAAAATAAGGACTCAGATAACAAAAACAAAACTGCTATCGCTCATCTCCATATTAGATATTAGAGCTATTCGCAAACATTTTGAAGAGAATTTCATGAAAAAATATAAATTTTTAATACCATAAACAAACACATAACACGTGTATAAACTCTTAAGAAAGACATTAAAGACATTAAATTATTTTCCAATTCCATTTTTCTATTTTTTTTTTTTTTAACCTTCAGCCTCCAGAAAGTTTTATAACATATCACACCAGATTGATTGTCAAAATCATATGGTATTCACATGAGAATATCATAGAAATCAAATAAATAGTTTTTATGAATTTAAAAATATTTAAATTATTTAACTTTTTAACACTTTGGAGTTAGAATAATGTATCACCACATTGTAAGAATGACCAATTAACTTTTTCCTGTCTGAGACTTACTGAAAGATTCGTTACTGAAACTCTTTTGACGTTAAAAAGTGTCTCCCTTCCAGCTTATTTGTTCAGCAAACATGACTTAAAATATTTCACTGTTCAGGATGCACAAAAGGACAGATGGCAAGCACTTATAGTTAGAATTATGAAGTTGTTAAAAGTTTAGGAGTTTAAGTTTGTTAAGAGTTGTTTGACATTCATATTTTAAACTCATTGTCTCTCTTTACTTACACATAAGCATTTAGATTCATAAGCTGGAGGTAATTCTTAATGAGCATGTGTGGCAAACTGTGAGGAACCACCTTTATTGACATAACATTTATTCTTCAGATATGAGATAACACATGTCTTACAATGTTAATGCCAAGTTGGATCATGAAAACAGCTACATTTCCTCCTGAGAAGTGTCCAATGGATCGTTAGTTTGAGCACAAATAAGATTATTTGCCTCTTTCGAGGTTTATGGATATAGCACATTCATGACCTACCCCAAAATCACCTGACCATAACTCAGTATATATACAGTAATTTTCATAATTAAATATAGTTTAGTAATTTATTAAAAATATTAGTAAATAATATATAACAATGGCCATCAAATTATATTTAATAGTATATCCATGTTGCAGTCATCTTTAATATCACCTTCATTGAGTTTAAGGCTGACATTTGGCCAAGTATGGGACCTACTGAAATTTAGTGCTCTGCATTTAACCCAAGACCAAGTGCACACACGGAGCCATTTTGCTGTGGGCACCGGGTGTAGTTGGGGGTTCAGTGCCTTGCTCAAGGGCACCTCAGTCGTGGTAAAAAAAGATTTGGGGAAAGGCGGGGAGAGCGTGCTACCATCATCCCCCACCGTACAATCTGCCGAAGAGGCTCGAACCTGCAACCTTTGGTTACGAGTCTGACTCGCCTAACCTGAGGGCCACGACTACCAGGGCACAGGCTCTTGTGAGTTAGTTGTTGGTATGGTCATTGTATTTATTAATGATTCTATTTTTGTTTACATCATGATTCACCACTACCCATTCATCTAAACCGCAAAGAAATTGTGTAATGCAAATATACATAATGGCTCATTTAAGTAAGCCCTTTTAGCAACTACTGTAGCAATAATTGACATTAATTAATACAGTATTTTTGAATCCGGCACATAATGAATGATAGCAAAGAAAATCACGCAAAGCTTGCATTTTGTGAGGAAATGGAAGCAGGAAGGTTGCACCAAAATGGAAATATGTTTAACAGATGAACCTAAAAGAATTCTGCATACATCAACTTTCTTTATTTCTTTAGATTAAATGCTGATTGCATTTTTACAATTGTTTATTTTTTTACATGATTACATGTTATTGAAGCTGCATTAATAATAATAATAATAATAAAAAAAAAAAGTAACTTGTTAAACATCTTCCATAAACTATACAAAAATTCTGCCATTATATTTGAAAAAGAATGTGATGTCCCACAAAGTTCAGGAGTACACCAGGACGGTTTGTTAAAGCCAACACTGATCTTCACAAGCAACAGATGGCAAAAACCGTGCGGTCCTCTCCCAGAGATGTTAATATAATGCCTTATGCCAACCAGATTCTGGTGGTTTAATCCTGTTATGAACTACAGTATACATTCATTTACTCTAAGCCACCTCAACCACACGTGAGAGACAGACGAGAATAATCAGAGGGCAAAGTTTCCCCGCTTGCCCCAAACACAAGGTCAAATGTCTTATAATTTCCAGATCTGCGCTATGGCAGATTACTTCTAGCTCAGTGGCTGTGATCAACAGGTTGTGGTGGCTCATAGGTGGCATGTCCCTAAAAGGACAGTCTCTCTCTCTCTCTCTCGCACACACACACATACACACACATGATGTCAGAGATCCCCACGGTGAGGGGTCCCATGGAGTGCGCCTTTTCTGGCCAGCTGTACCCTTGCTGCGTTTGTGAGTGTGTGTTTGTGCGTGTGGATAGAGTCTGCAATTGGGGGTCGCATGCCACTCATATGTCAGAGGACAATACGAAGGCCAGGACAGAAATTGGTGAACAATGGTCATCTGTTTGGTAGCCCAGAGACAACACGCCCATAAAAAGGAGCTGTCAAAATTATTCAAACTAGCCCCACCATCAGACAAGCCTTTGTTTTTGTGAATGGACAAGGTTGAGAATAATGAAATGTTGCCCTCATTTTCAAACTGAAATTTAATTACATATTCAACATACACTTGAATGTCTTCAAGTGGCATTCTATACAACTGTCGAACATTCATGTCAATCTCTTACAAAAGAATTAATACAACTGCCATAATGCAGGCAGCCTTGCTAACACAGCTGTCCTTAGCACAAAAGCCCAGCTCATCATGTACCGCCACATTGACCTGTACTGTACAAGGTCCTGAATAAATCAAAATCCCTATGAAGCGCCATGCGGGAGGCTCGCTTCCAGGACAGCACTTGGTGCACGGCATTCATTCTCTTGAGGGGAGTCTTGGGCCTGTGAGCTCGACACGATTGTTTCTGAAAGGTAAAATGTTTTCTACAGTGATCTTACTTGCAAATATTGCATAACTGTCTACATGCTATTATAATGGTTGTTGGGACGGGGCTACAGATCCCTGCATCTGTTCTCTGTGGCAGGTAGCGGAGGTGGGGTGGGAATCATTCCGTACCTGGAAACACGATCTGCAAGGAATGCCTCTCTCCATAACTGAATGCATCCACAGCCTCTGAACCTGAAGAGGCAGTCAACTGAAGCTGCCCGATTCAATTCACCCCTGATTTGCAGCACAGATCCCTCTATTGTCTGAACAGCTCTGTTTCAAAAGAGCACTCGGGGGCAAAAGGAGCACAGGCCAACACTGTCCAGCCAGGTTTGCAAACTTGTCGTTTGTTGGGGATAAACGTTAAGCATTTAAGAATCTCTAGTTTAGGGTTTCTCAAACATGGGGGACTGCAGGGGGTTCATGAGTTGATGAAAAACTAATAATGAATGAACATTAAAATAAACAAATGGGGCTGCACAATTTCATCTAAATAAAACTAAAATAGTTTTACTGCAAGTGCTGAGCTTAACGTGCATTTGGGAATGCAAGTCAACGTTATTAAAATGTACAATGTTCTATCATTTTTGTGGACAGAAGTTTAAAGTATTTCACCAATTCAATAAAAAAAACCTTGAGGATTTCAAGTTATTTTAAAGAATATGGCATAAATATTTATATTGTAAGGTGTAGTGTTAGTTGCCATATCACAGTTCGCAATAAATGACACAAATATTATAATGACAAAATATAATATAATATGTTATATATATATATATATATATTTAGAGCCCAAAAAACGATATGGGGTTTTGAGGCCCGATGCCGATACCGAATTAGGAGAAAAAAAAGGCAGATCAAAGGTCGTTGTATATTATAGTACAGTACAGTCAAAAGTTTGGACACTCCCCTTTTGTGTGTTGAAACACTAAATGATGACAAAGATATGTAATGCAGGCAGGGTATTTAACAATTTAACAATAAACTTATCCAAAATGAGTCTGACATCAGTGCACTGAACAGTAAAGTTTAAGTTTATTCAACTGTATTTCAATTCAATTCTATTCAACTTTATTGCATTGAAGTTTATTTAACTTCGGAACATCCAGGCGGATTTGTGCTAGCCACCGTCTTCACACACAGACGAAACTTACTAGGGAAGTGTGACATAATATACCTCTGTAAATAAATACAATATAAATTAATGTCTCGCGCACTTTTTAATGCCCTTTGAATGTAACGTGTACGTTCCCTTGGAACTGTAATCATGGCGGAATTTCATGTGAAGTACACTTCGCAGGGCACTTACGGTCGAATGGAACAAACCTCTGAAGTGATAAGAAAAACATACAAAATGTGTAGAGCAGGAGGTCGCGAGGAACAGGATTAAGAACCACTGCTTAATAGCATTGCGTCTCACCAACTAGTTGACAGTGTAGCGCTAAATCACCATTCAACAGACTCAAGCCACCACCACACAAACTAGTTAGCAACTTACCGTGAAGACACCGCTTGAATGCTGCTGCCTGAACACTTAAGTGAAAGGGGGCTGGGTCACTACCTGAAACACGGGAAGGAAAATCAGACACCAGAATTCGGGGATCCCTCAGCTACGGGGCTACCTCAACGCGCCATCGGGAACATCAGATAGGTCCCCGGTGCCGATCGGCTGGGACAGGCAATAACTCCGGACCCCGGGGGCTATCGACCCGGGGGTGGTCTCATTCGAAAGGGGGCCTCGAGACGTACACTCAATTCAGCGTTCGAGAGGGCTCCTTGTGCTGAAGGGATCCCCCGAATTTGGTGCGGATTCCAGCACTGTTCCAGGATATGGCAGTTCAAAGTTGGTATTCCATACACTTAAGCTTTAATGCATTAAGATCGCCAGTAGCAAACAATGGAGCAGGCTCTGCTGGACAAACTACATAAATACACCATTACACGCATGTACTGAGTTGTATGTATAGGCGGTGGCATATCTGTGGCATATATGCCGATGCCGATATATCTGCGACAGGCTCATATCGGCCGATAAAATCGGCAGGCACATTATATGATCACATTATAGAAACATTTTTTTAAAATAAAAACATTTAGTTTAAAAAAAAGATTATATATTTTATCTGATTACTTACATCTCGTGTGACAGGAATCTGTGAACGTGATTGTGTCATTAAATTATTGAAATACGTTAAAGTAAATGTTTTACGTCAAAGGGGTTTGGCTGATGTTTAGGATACCCTGATCTATGCTAACATAACATCCAACATATGCATAACATCCTAGTTGACAAACCATAAAAGACAATTTACCCATAAATTTTAATAATATTATAATTGCTATTTGTCTTTGCTATTCATTTTTCTTAGAACCTTCCCTTTGACACTGATCATATAACAATAGTGTTACTTCTTCAAACAGCTATTTTAGCTTCTACTGGTCCACAGAACTTATTAAAATGTTATAGCATATAAAACCCAATTCCCATCCAATGCATCATGATCAACCTGCTAGTTGTTTTTCCCCAATATTATGAGGTCCAATTAGGGTCCAATCTTGGACGCCATTCAACGGACAGAAGGACCTTAGTTCCAACTAATTGAGCACCTTCAAACTTCTCTGATGTTGTTTTTGTTTGAAAGTTCCCTGACATGATGTCAAGTCAGCGCGTGCCCCTCATTAACTTTGTGGACCCTGCCAAGCATCTGCTCGGTTTGCCGCAAGCCCAAGCTCTGTGCTCCATAACACGAAATGACTCTGGCCACTGCCCGCTCTGAAGAGTTGCCACCTCCTGTGACCAAACCAAACTGGACCCTCCAACAACATGGGGGTGTTTGGCCGGTCTGGTGTCTGTTCCACCTTCTCCTCATCTGCCATCTGTTTCGGACTGCGGCCCCATCCGACACTTACAGCTAGTGTATCTGTATCATTCTGCCAATGCCCTCTCAACCAGAGATGCACTTCAGCAATTATTCTATTCATGCACGGTTCAAAGGCTGCCATCTCTGTAAACAAGGCTGGCGGACAAGATGACTAGATAACTTGTGTCATGAACCATTTATCGCTGACTGTAATGGCCATTAGCACACAAAAGGTGGCTGAAGGATTGTTTGTTTTCCACATGGTCGGGCAAACACTGAATGGACACAAACTTGGTAGACAGATAGCAAAGACTTTATGCGCATGAGCAATACTCCAATATATTTATATCATTAGTGGTTTTTGCCAAGTCAAGCATCACTATACTGTCACTTTTATGTAGGTTAGGGTTTTGAACGAAATTTGGCACAAATCTCGTTCATTTGTTCTATGGTTGTTGCAGAGAGGTGAGCAATTAACCTTCCAAGTGATTGGAATTTACATATAGATGATAAAACCAGAAGGAAAACCCTCCTGGTTTTTTTTTCTTTATAGAAGGACCTAATTTTGATAATTGATTAGTTGGGCAATTATGTTTTCAATTAATCGTATAAAAAGCCTCTTTTTTTAATTGACAAAACACGCTATTCCCTCATCCTGCCCAATGCTATCTTTCAAATAAATGTGCCAACTGAATGCTATGAAAACATACTGTATGGTGAATATATCTCTATGCTAAAATTAGGTGTAAAGGTGATAACAGCCCCAGTTTAATGGACAGTTAAATAAAAATTGGACAAGGCGTTACATCCCTATATTGAAAACGGACAATAATAAGATGAAGATAGTAAAGAAAAACACAAACTCAGTGTTAACAGATTATAGGAATGTTCTGCAGGGACACACACATTCACTCTGAACACAGAACGTACTCAATTCTTGATGTAGAAAAACATAATTTATTCTGTAAATTTGGTTTGCACTGATTTGTATGGTGAAAAGCGCTGTACAAATAAACTTGACTTGACCATTTAGCGGCCAACAACTCGGGAACATTCTACCTAACATTGTTCGGGGAGGCAGACACACTCTGTCAGATTAAATCTAGATTAAAAGACCCATCTCTTTAACCTGGCATAAACATAATACACTATCACATTTCTATAATACAAATCCGTTAAATGATTGTTAGGCTGCATTAATTAGGTCAACGAGAACGGGGAACACTTCTCATAACACCCGATGTACTTGTTACATTGTAAGAAGAATGGCATCTACTCTAATATACATTTTTTCATTATTATTCTGAGGTCACTGTAGCCATACGAATTCAGTCTGTATCCAGATCAGATGTTCACTGCAGTCACCCGGATCCAGTACGTATTCAGACCAGATGGTGGATCAGCACCTAGAGAGGCCTCCACAGCCCTGAAAGACAACGGAGACCAGGACAACTAGATGAGCCCCAGATACAGATCCCCTGTAAAGACCTTGTCATCTCAACGACCATCGGCACAAGACCACAGGAACCAGACGAGTCCTCTGCACAATGTGACATGATGCAGCCTGGAATTGAACTGCTGGTTCTTCTGGTCAGAGGAGAACTGGTCCCCCGATTGAGCCTGGTTTCTCCCATGGTTTTTTTCTCCATTCTGTCACCGAGGGAGTTTTGGTTCCTTGCCGCTGTCGCCTCTGGCTTGCTTAGTTGGGACACTTCATTTCCAGCGATATCGTTGACTTGATTGCAAATGATTGCACAGATACTATGCAGATACTATTTCGGTTGTCTCTCGACGACGCTCTACGGTCACACGCAGACGGCAACGCAATCTTGCTAACCTGCATTCTATCTCTACATCCTCTACTGCACCTCTCTCTTTCTCTGTGGGTCTCTGGAATTGTCAAATCAGCTGTCAACAAAGCAGACTTAATATCTGCTTTTTCTTCAAACTCCCCAATCAGCATCTTGGACTTGACTGAGACCTAGATTCGTCCAGAAGACTCAGCAACCCAAGCTGCTCTTTCGAACAATTTCTCTTCCTCTCATACCCCCCGTCAGGTTGGCCAGGGTGGGGGCACTGGTCTGCTCATTTATAACAATTGGAAATACTCAATCCACTCTCCCCTATGCAATTACAACTCATTTGAATCTCATGTGATCAATATAACAGCTCCCGTAAACCTCAGGAGGTGTGGTAATTTACGCCCGCCGGGCAATTCCTATCGCTTACTAGAAGGATGTATGGGTGCTTCTGTCCTTCATCCAGGGAGGATGCAGCCACTTTAGTCTTGGCTTACTTAACATTATCTGGGACAAGCTCTTATGCTACAGACTTCCATTCATAATGCTTCATTTGATCCCAAACGAGCTACCACCACAAAGCACGCACAAATCACGGCAACCAACTTGATAATTACACACGACAATTGCTTTGCAGACAACATTTTGGTAGAACCCATACATATATCTGATCATTTCTTCATTACATTTACACTACATTTTGCTACCTGTGTGCCACAACCCCCTATACCGGTTACTTTTAGACGAAACATACGCTCCCTTTCACCCTCCCATCTTTCCTCTGTAGTATCCTCCTCTCTTCCCTCACCTACCCATTTCTCATCTCTGGATGTGAATGCAGCAACTGACACTTTACGCTCTACTTTAACCTCTTGTCTAGATAATATTTGTCCTCTCTCCTCCAGGCCAGCAAGGGCTGCCCCCTCGAACTCCTGGTTATCCGATGTTCTTCGTGAACATCGGACCAAACCCAGGGCAGCTGAGAGAAAATGGTGCAAATCAAAATATCCGTCAGACCTAAGTATGTATCAGTATTTGCTTTCATCTTTCTCTGCTGAAGCCCATACTGCCAAATCTTCATACTTCCACAAAAAGATCAACAGCGCTCCAGACACACGTAATCTCTTCAAAACATTCCATTCTCTCCTCTGTCCCCCTCCACCAAATCCCACCACTTCTATAACAGCTGATGATTTTGCCACATTCTTCACAGACAAAACCAGAACAATCAGTAGCCAATTCTCAGCCCCACACACACAGTACTTCAAACCAACCCCACCCACTGCAAAATCTCCCATCTTCTCCTTCTGTTCCCTCACTGAGGCAGAAGTATCAAAAATTCTCCTCTCTAGCCATCCTACAACGTGCCCTCTGGACCCAATCCCCTCACATCTTCTCCAAGCAATCTCTCCTACACTCTTACCAGCTCTCACACATATCATCAACACATCTCTCCTCACCTTCCCCACTGCATTCAAGCAGGTTTGGGTAACCCCACTGCTCATAAAATCTACATTAAACACTTCACTTATAGATAGTTACAGACCTGTCTCTCTCCTTCCATTCTTAGCGAAAACCCTCGAAAGAGTTGTTTCAACCAGATATCATTGTTTCTTTCACAGAACAAAAAACTGGATCCTAACCAGTCAGGTTTCAAGAGTGGCCATTCAACTGAGACAGCACTACTGTCAGTCACTGAAGCCCTGCGTATTGCAAAATCTGATTCCATATCATCAGTTCTTATTCTGCTGGATCAATCTGCTGCTTTTGACACTGTCAATCAACAGATCCTCCTGTCTGCCCTCTCTTCAATGGGCATCACAGGGATTCCACTTCGCTGGTTTGGATCCTATCTCACTGGTAGGTCTTTCAGTGTGTCTTGGGGAGGGGAGGTATCCAATGCACATCAACTTGTCACTGGGGTTCCTCAGGGTTCAGTTCTTGGACCGCTCCTCTTCTCTATATACACTACATCTCTGGGTCCCATCATACAGGCACATGGTTTCTTCTACCATTGCTATGCTGATGACACACGGCTTTATCTTTCATTTCAACCAGATGATCCAGCGGTAGCTGCAAGGTTTTCAGGCTGCCTGGCGGACATCTCGGCAAGGATGAAAGAATATCACTTACAGCTCAACCTGGCAAAGATTGAGCTTCTTGTCTTCCCTGCCACTCCATCTCTACAGTATGATTTTTCCATCCAGTTAGGTTCTTCTACAATTACCCCATCGACCTCGGTATCAGAAATCTTGGTTTAATTTTTGATGACCAGCTGACCTTCAAAGACCACATTGCAAAGACTGCTCGGTCTTGCTGGTTTTCATTGCACAATATCAGAAAGATCAGGCTCTTTCTAACGGAGCATGCTGCACAACTGCTTGTCCAGGCCCTTGTCATCTCTAGAATGGACTACTGCAATGCTCTTCTGGCTAGACTTCCATCAAGCACAATCAAACCTATACAAATGATTCAGAATGCAGCGGCACGAATGGTCTTCAACGAGCCCCAAAGAGCCCATGTTACACCTCTCTTTATCTTCTTGCACTGGCTACCGGTTGCGGCTCTAATCAAGTTCAAGACATTGATGCTTGTGTATAGAACAGCCGCATGCTCAGCACCCGCCTACTTCCACTCAATACTACGAATTTACATCCCCTTCAGAAATCTGAGATCCGCTAGTGAGCGACGCCACGTGGTACCATCACAGAGAGGCTCAAAATTTCACTTTCCAGAACATTCTCGTTCACCACTCCGGGCTGCTGGAACGATCTTCCCACCCCCATCCGGAATGCTGAATCCATGACAATTTTCAAGCGACAGCTGCCAAAAATCATCTATGTCGAAGATACTTGAGTCTAATTAAAAAAAAAAAAAAAAAAAAAAAAAAAATCTTCTCTTATTTATGCTTCTCTTTCTAGACTGTACTTATGGAGACAATATGTCTAAGGCATTGGTATTACATACATTCTGTGTGCTGTTTGCCTCTTTTAAAAAGGAAATCGGCTTATGTATCCCACACATTGGTAAAGTCGTCTTTGGATAAAGCCGTCTGCTAAATGGACTAAGGTTCATGTAACATGTACTATTTAAACTGAACTGAACGGATGAGACCTCTTTAAATTTTGCTGTCTTTAACTGAAAAATGAGTGTTTACTATAGTCATTTGGAATATCAGACGACAACTTTCCTTAATAAGCGTTCAGTGCGTTTGACACAATCGTATGTTAAAAGCGCTATGAAAATAAAGGGGACTTGACCTTGACTGGACCTGGAGCTTAAATGTAAGAACCAGACTTACTCATATTCAAACACTACTGTATCCTTACAGTACTATTCATGACATACCTGTGAGAAATGTTGACTTTAAACCGAAAATTTAGTGTAAATTTCTACAGTAAAATTAATAATTGCTGAAGATTATTTCCCCTCTTACTACTTTCCAGTCTAGTATGACGTGCCTGCGTGCGCGGCGCCGGGTTCATGAGTCTAAAGTTAGCGAGATGTCAGGATGAGCTTCATTGCAAATTAGAAACATTCACGTAAAATTTGAGCAGCATAGTATAGTACCATGAAAATGCAGTTATGCGCGATAAAACTATCTCACAGCATAAAAAGCCACATGACATCCGTCAAAAGCCAGACAGGCAGCCATGTACACATTACACTAATTATTAGCTTGACGTTTAAAATAAAGTTATCATGGTTTCGGGCAGCCTTGGTTCACGCATCTCAGCAGAAGCTCACCTTGTTTTCATCCGATAAGTTTTAGATGCATTTCATCTGGAAATGCTTTATTCACTGCGTAATTGAAGTGACTGGCGGCGTGAAGGAAACATGCATGAAGAGAAAAATAAAGATGGGGAGATTGATAGAGTTAAAGGTGACCTATTACACTTTTATAACTTTTGAAACACAGTGTGTGGCAGCAGTGTGTGAACAACAAACCCAGACTATATGTAAAATTCCACATTTTTTTATAATACCATTAAATCAAAAACAGTCTCTCCAACCAAGCAGTTCCAGATTTCTCTCTATGTACACATCACCATAGGGAAAAGGTCCCGCCCATTTGTGACGTTCTCTGCCCTATTAGCATAGACACAGCTCTGAGGGAGAAGCAGCAGTCCGCCATTACTGTTTTATGCTGTAGCTGCTGTAGACATACAATGTCAGTACCAAAGAGGTATTACAAGTGTTGTGTTTTGGGATGCACAAATGAACATAGGAGTCTCCACAACGTGCGGACACGTGGTTAAAATTAATTCGAAGGCCATGTCTTCGGAAAAAAACGTGGAAAAAGTATGGTTTGTTGATGCTAATCATTTACGCTGGATAGCCTCACAAACGAGGTCAATTTCAGAGGCGGAGGTGCAAAGGTGCTTCTGAAGAGAGCAATACCACGTTCATGCGCGAACGCAGACAAAGTATCACGTGTATATTTTCATCCGACTGAAGCCGCTTCGGCTGAAAGTCCGCCATGGCACCGAGCGGAGAAAAGGTACTCCTCGAGAAAACGTACAAACTAAACGGTTAATTAAAGGCTTTGCTAGTAGAGGGCTTAATGAACTCATTTTTGCCAGTAGCTCAAAATTAGGCCGTGAGCATTCTGACAAATTTTGCCAGCACGGGTCACAAATGTGTTTTTTTCCAAATGGACCCGATAAGACCGATACTATAATGTACTGCGTGTGGGTGTAAGTGGCCCCAGTGCATTTTGAGAAAAACACGTCGAAAGAAAAGGAACCTACGTTGAAAACTTGCACAACAGAAATTCATTCTTATAGATATGAGATTATAGAATTAGATTAATTTTGTGGTGTGCAGAACCTTCGCGGAGATGCGGTAAATAACATTGCAGAGCAGGACAACACTAGCGAACCAGATTTATGAGGACTAAAATTTGTATCGAGCCATACGTTTTCTTTCCAATTCACTGGTACAATGAAGCCGAACTCAAAAACTTAACGATACCAGGCTGGGCAAAATATAAAGTAATAATAATTAAAGAAATCGTTAAATAAACAAGTAATGAGAAGCGGCCAAATCAGTAAGACGGGACACCGGGATTTTTCTTTAACTGGACTGCAGTGCTGCAGGCATGTGCACACGTGAATGCCGTGTACGTTCAGGTCAAGTCGGGTTCAGAAATAAAGCAGGTCCGGGTCAGGCGGACTCGGTCAATTTTGCGGTTCGTCTCAGGTAAGGTTTTTCTTTTAAAAAAGAAAAATAAAATAATGACGTGGGTTTGGGGAAAGAAGTGATTCGGTAAGGTTCAGATTTAGCCCTAAGAAGACCAAGATTATTCCAATAAAAAAGATCGATGACCTACTGGGTTTTTACCGCCGATATGGTGTTAACCAAAAAATTTATGCGTACAATAGCCTGAAATGGAACGAATAAACTGTTTAGTCGGGATGGACTACCCCACCGCCGAGTTCGGCACAACAAACATTATTCGTAGAAATACAGAAGAAGAGAAAACGACAGAATAAATTGTAGCACAATGCGCAACGGCGATCAAATAGGCAACCAGATAGACTTGAGAGGCCATCACGATTATAACGCAACAAACCTGCAGCAGGGGGCAGCATTAAAACGTCCGAGAAAAACGCAAAAACATTACATCGCACTGTACCAGCGAGAAGTTTCGACTGCATTCTATGTCTCAGATGAGAAGAGTAAGGGGTGGTTGTTGCTGGTTACTGTGTGATGATTGAAATCGCGAAATGGCCTAAAACAATTAGGTAAAACAAAATGCAGAAGTCATGTTTTCTAATAGCCGAACAAATGCAGTATTCTAACCGAGCCCTGTCCTGCTTATTACCAGGGTTCAAAGTCGAAGCGCAAGGAAAATTCTGCCTGAAAACAGTGTTTAGCTCCCGTCAGTTGAGCAGTTCTTTTTTAGGATTTTTACCAGGCGTGACAAGGCGTTAGTTGACGTTCGTAATGAGACTCATTATAAAACTGCGTGTGTCAACAAAAAAGAAGCTTGCGGATCCTGCGCGTTGCCGCCCAAATTAAGCCAAGTGAGAAAAATAAGCTAAGAATCCATCACCCATTTATAAATGTTTAGTATTGTATTAATGTGTTCTGTAAAATAAAACTACAAGACAATAATATCGCATAATAATTTACAATAGCTCTGTTAATACAGTATAAATCCCACATAGTGTTCAAATAGGGATCGTAACTTGGTTCTAATGTTTTAAAAGAAGTTCCCTTGGCTTCAGCAAGGCGCTTTTATACCGCAACACAGTCAAACCCACACACACCAAACGCCAGATTGAAGAAGGGGCTCTGATGGACAAAAACATTAACAACAAACAACTTATTAATTTTAAGTTAAATTGTGCTTTTTTGGTATAGTGTCTGCTAGAATGTTAAATTTTTTTAAATATTTTTAAATTGTTGTTTTTTTATTGATTTTTTTACTTTGAAAAGCAAGACAAAACTGTAAAAGCACATTTTTGCTATTAAATTTATGCAATGGTAAAAAAAAAGGCAAAATACATTGGGAAAAAACTTGAAAAACCGTCTTCGGCCCAATGTTTCATTTTGTTCGTCCGGACTCATCGGGACAGCATTCATTTCGGTGGGGCTATCATCTGTGTTAGCGGAATAAGGGGTAGGATTTTACTCCTTTTCCGCCTCACTCGATTACCGGGCAAAATGGTGCAAAACCGACCCCAACATCACAGAGAATGCGTTCACTCACATCTGAAGGACATCAAACCATGGCGCATTTCCCAAAAATATCATAAGAAAACCATGATCGCTGTTGGACACAGCAGCCATAACCAATGCTCATAGAGAACAGAAAAAAAACAGTAACACTTATTTTAAGGTCCAAAAACTAGTAAGTATAGCATGCCATTTTACTAGCCCTATTGATGTGTATTAGTACTTATAGCACATATAATGGGGGCCTTTTGATCTGCATGACCTTATTCTACATCCCTGATCCTACCCAATACCTACAATTAACAACTACCTTACTAACAATTAAAAAGCAGCAAATTAGGAGTTTACTGAGGGAAACTCTTAGTTTAAAGCTGCAGTCCGTAACTTTTTTTGTTTAAAAATGATCCGAAATCAATATTTTAGCAAGTACATAAAAAGCAGTGTCAAACTATGCTTACTATCCAACCGCCCGATCACAGTGGTTTAGCTTTAATAAGGGGTTCTAATCTTGAGTGGACGGGTAGGTTTTCATGGGAAATTCGAGCATGCTGCTGCGTCATTACGTCGCGTCTGTAAACATAAAGAAGGAGTCCTGGCTAGGCTAAATCGCATGTGAGGATGCTGCAGGTGGAGGATCGTTAATAGCCTTTTTTTCACAGCAGCTGGAATAATTTAATTTATTTTTGATGGCGGATTGTAATCCAGAACGGATTATGTGTTTATGAAACACATGTAAATGAAATTAAATTATATTCCAGTAATAAATGTGCTTCTGATTACAGATAGAATGGGATTACAAAGATTTGTATTTTAAAAACAACCAGTTCGAAGGAAGCATAATTAGCTTTTTGGGTTAAAATAATTTCTTAAAATGCAATTTGAATGGTATGACCCAAAGAGTTAGACTGTACAGAAATTGAATTCTACATGCTAATACACACTATACTCATAGTCACGCAAAGCTGATGTTGTTAACATTAATAATTTCAGAATAAAGTATAACAATAATAACAATTGCATGGTGTGGGAGGAGCGAAACCGATATTAGATTTAAATCACACTTGGTTTTAGCGCGATTATGTAATGCTTTTTCTCAGTGGCAAAACAAAAGTGGCAGACTTGTTAATTAACTGTGTTCAGATGAAAATATATGGTGAAAATTCTTATTTGGGTCATATATTCCAAGATATAGGCTAGAATCTGTGATTGGAAAATACGGTAAATATCCACACTGGTGCGGTGACTGCCACACACACATACTCCTCAGAACATTAGATTCATCCTCGCTGGAGCCATGCCGACTCACAAACCCACGCAAGGAAGATAATTCCGCACACAGCAGCAATTTCAGGTTTTCAAACAGAGATGTCGACAAAAGAGGCAAAACTTACGGAGTGCAGCTTTAATGGGGCAATATGTTGTTCCCTTCTAAGGTGTGTTACCGCAATAAACCAATGAAATGGTAGCCTGACTATAGTTTGGCAATTAAGTTCCTATGATCAGTCTATATGTAATGTATATAAAGCACTACACTGTCGAATAAAAAGATTGCCATTTATGCATGCAACAAGCTTTTCACTGGCTGTGCCCTAATGACAATGACCAGGTTTTACTAAATGGCCGTGAGTAGTTCAACGTAGTTTAGTATTTGTAGAATTCCGTGGTTACCACTACAGTAAAATATTGTCAACCATGTGTAACCAAAAAGATGATCTAATAAGTGCAATAATTAAGGCTTATAATGTTAAAAGCATTTTTCAAATATATAAGTTAAGTGGGTATCATACACATTTTACACTAGTAATAATAATTTCATAATTTATTAAATATTATTTATTTAACTTTTAATAAATTTCTAATTAAACGTTCAGTTTAGAAGTAGCATCCGAATCAGTATGGACAATACTGGCCTTAACAGATCAGTATCATAGCAAAAACAAAAGTGGTTAGTCAATCCTGTGTTAAATAAACGTAAACAGCTGGGTGAAAACTGGATGTGTATCAGTATATTGGATCCGTGCAGTTGAAAGGGACAGCAGTCTAATTTACCTGCTGATGTCTGTCATTACTAATGTTAATCACTCACTGCACTTGACTGAATCACTTTTGAATCTTTAATAAGAATCAGTTCATGTTTTATTGATACAGTGAAGACTATGCAGTGTTTTATTTATACACTTTATTCAATTTCTGTAATATTTCTTACTACAGTAAATGAAAAACCTAGCCGAACTGTAGGCAACTGTAGAAATTAAATGTTTTATTTCATATTTGATTTGGTCTATTGTGTTGTAATTGGCTTCTTTGTATTATTTTAATACAAAAAATAAAAGGTAACAATAGCTATTCGAGATATACAGTTCAAACCAAAATATCTTCAGACACAGATATAATTTTTGATATTTTTTTACTATAGTGGGTGCAGGACACTATAGTTCAATTATTTCAGTGAGGATAGCAAAATAAAGTGAACAGTGGCATATTATACCCCAAAATTCTTCATACAGTGGACTACCAGTAAAATTTATCAAAATTTGGGACCAAAAAAAATTATTCAGACACTTGAACTGGACATTGTTTTCCTTAATGGTATCGGACATATCAAGATGATTTTGTTCTGACACAGTTTAACTCTGAGTTATTTTTATATTTTATTACCATTTTCTAAACTACAGCGAATAAACTGATAATGTGAGAAAAGTTGAAGGTGTCTAAATAAATTTTGGTTTGACTGTATATAATATAATATTGAACCGTTCAATTTATCAACCATGAAATAAGATTTTGGTCATATCGCCAACCCCTAACATTCATTGTCGATTATTTTCATTATCGATTATTATCGATTTTATCGGCTCTGAATGATTCTGTTTTTGGAGGAATAATGTGAGTCAATTATTCAATGATCCATTCATAAAGACACTCACTTGCTTCGTTTCTAAATGAATCAACCATCTCAGATGAATCGTTTGAATGAATGAATCAATAAATCACTCATTAAGACAGGAACAGCCGCCCACTTCTGCGCAGTGTAGTGTAATCATTAATTTTATTAATGACAGGGTTCTAAACAAGCCAAGGGTATTTACTGAAGAAACAGGAGCAATTTTTTATTATGTTATCAAAAATTAGATAATAATAAAATATCAGATATAATGGTTCGGTGACTACATAGCACTAACTAGGGTTGCAAAGGGGTGGAACTTTTTTGGTACATTTCTGGAAACTTTCCAAAAATGTACATCATTTTGCTGAAAGTTCCCAACAAAAAAAAATCGCTTTCCCAAAAATGATGGATAAGGTTGCAGAAATTTTTCAGGGAAACAGTCGCACCGCCTTTGCACACCCTAATGCAAAACCCAAGAACTGCATAGAATACCCTGACAGCCATCCACAAACATCGAGCATTCAGTAGTGACTGAATGGCAATTAGTTGTAAATATATTTGAAGAATTATAAGAGCAAAGGACTTGTTACTCGGGTTAATGTAAACGGAGCAATAATACTTGGTACAGGAGCTAAGTATTTTTTGGGCGTGCTGCTACACTGAGTTTTATATCAGCCAACTTTACTTTACTCTTAGGCGTAATTTGCGGATGGGACAGGTGGGACATGTCCCCACCACTTTATGCCAGGGTCGATATTGTCCCTACACTTTTTGGAAAGGATGAAAAAGATATGCGGAAGGTAGTATTAACGTGAAAACAAGATCACACATCATTCTCAAAAAATTAGTGTGATAAAAAAAATAAACAATTGACTACGGCATGCATAACTAGTGCAGGCAATAACGACGTGATTGGCACTGGCCACTTTTTAATGTATTAGGCTATAGATTTTATTTAAAAAAGGGAGACTTCCTTGTGCTAGTAGGCCTGCCCCTAAAGAGTTTCGGCAACTAGCGCACGTTAATTAAATTGATTAATTAATACAATTACCATATTGAATATAGGCTATAGGAGACTTATTAGGTAGAGCCTATCCGCGCTCAGCTCGCACATAACGTAATTGCCTCAAAGCACCGGCAAAGTGATTGTAAACGTGTCGGGGGAAAAGAAGACATTAATTATTTATTAATAAACTAGTGCTTCCTGAGTCAGTGTCGGGTGCAAAGATGAAGTTGCCGAATGCCAACGCTGACTCGCCATCTCCACATGTACGTGCCTTTAATAGAAATGCACCTTTCATACGGACTACAAAATTAAAGAATAATACAAAATCAAGTGGGCGAGTTTTCCTTATATGTGATTGCGTATCATTATAAAATGTATATATAACCTGTTTTGGGAGACTTTACTAAATGGCAGAGGTGCGCGCTCAGAAAAAAGTTAGGCGGAGTATTGCGATGGTTTCCCGCTTGAAGCAGTCCAAGACGCGCCATCTAACAGAGAAAGGACATGTGGGATTTGTGTGGGGGAAAAACATGCAGAGCTAGGTCACGGCAGCAAGGGTTGTTTGACTTTCGTTTTTGTTTGGTTCATTTAAAAAGCTTATTTTGCTGTACTCAAACATTCTGCTAGGGAGGGCTCTCTTTTTTTTTTATTCCCAAGTGGTTTGTAAACGTTCTGTATTATAGTAATTAATAGCCTAATACAGGTGTAAGGCCGATGCCATTGCCTCTCATATTATTCGTTTTTGTTATAACTCGTTTTTGTAAGCTAGTTTGTCATTGAATACTTTTTTATTGTTGTTGTGCATTTTAATTATATGAATCCATCTTTTTTTTGTCTTAAAAGGTGAAAGGTGTATCGATGTAAGCAAAACAGACAATTATATTTACTTGTAAAACCTGACAAGATCATGAAATCGAAAGTGAAAGCATCCGAACCCCAGCTTATAACACAGCAAAAGAGAACTCCAGTTCACAAAATTCAAATCACAAATAAAACTACTGATGAAAAAGAACGGGTTGCAGTTACCTACTTTTGTCCATATACGACTGTAAATCTCGATAAAAGTTCATCCGCGATGCATGGATAACCCCCCCCCGCCAACCCCTGTTGCAACCACCAACAACCCTGAGAAAAGTTAATCGCAAAAGAGGCGACCAGTGGAAGAATAGAGTTGGAGCCCTGAATTGCCACGCCCCTTAGTCCAGACTGCACCCCATCAGAACTGCCATTCAAACTCTCTGGCGGCACTGGTAACATCGAGGTATTTTTGAAAAGCCAAAATTTAAGTTTGTCCACTCTCACCCCAGTCCCCAAGTAAATTAGGGTATTAAATAAAAAACTAGCAAAAGAGTTGATGCGGGTGTCCCCACCACTTTTCACAGCAAAGTACAGGCAAGGTTTTACTCATTACATTTCCTAATTCATTAAATGTTACTTACTCCGAACAGTTTCCCCCAAGCATATTTCGTTACTACTACAAAAATGTCAGACATCGAAGAACACGGACTGCAGGAAGCCTGTTGACGAATCAGTGGTCTGGCTTGCACGTAGACTCATGCCGCAGGTGCAAAACAAAGTCCTGGTGTCGCACACAACATCGGATGAGTGCATTTTCAACTCAAGTCGGGTCTGGGAGGTGCGATACGCATTGTCTGTGATCTGATAAGTATGGTTGTAATGATGTAATCTGGACAGTATCAAGTAGGCCTATATCATCAGATCACCACACAGAGTGCATCCACCTTGGATTATAGGTCTATTAAAATCAAAATTCAAGCATTCAACATTATAGATGGCAAACATAAAAACGATTTCTGTAGCTATATAATTTCATAGTAAACTTAATCTCTATCACACAAATGAGTCAGTTTTTCTGCAGATTCAGCATGAAGCTTAATAATAATTTTATACAAGTCAATAAAGCAATAAGTGACTTACATGTAGACATAATATGGTGTTTGCTCCAATATTTGCAATGAAAATAGTTAAAACAAAGATCACAGCACGTATGCGTTCTGAGCAATGGAGCTTTTGAACGAACGGTTGGAATAAATGATTCGTGATTCATCATTCAACAGTTCGAATGCTTGTTGCTGAATGAATCAGTCGTGTTGAATGAAGTTGGAATCTCAATGACTCACTCATTAACAGTCACTTGCTGTCTGCTACTGGTGGTTTTAATTTCACATTTTGACTATTTTTTTAATGTTTTAAATTATTTCAAATATCATTGTTCAATGTTTTGTTAAAAACAAAACATTAGGCCTATTGATGCATCTGTAACTGCAGTTTAAATGCACCCATGTCCCCTCTGAGATACATGAACTGTGTAAATACATCTAAATGCTACTTCAGATGCAGATTCCAGAAATGTTTCTTATGTTGGAATGAAAGACACTAAGTACCGGATGAAGTGCTTTTTATTCTTACCCAAAAATACAAAAAGAAAGATAGAGTTAAAACTGAACACAATCTTGCTACTCTGTGTATGAACTTTATATATATATTATTTATTTGCTTATTTTCCATTTTGCACTTACTTGTACTTTTACTTTCAATACTTAAGTACATTTAAGATTTAAAAATACGTTTCGTACTTAAGTACAATAAATATCACATACTTTAAGACTTTTACTAAGTATATTTCAAAATCGGTGAGTTCAACTTCTTACCAAAGTCATTGGTAAGATATCTGTACTTTTATTTGAGTATGGCTTTCAGGTACTTTATACACCACTTCTTGTTTTCAAAGACAAAACAGCAGCATTTAAAAGTGTAATTGACAAATATCACATATGAGATATGTGGAAATTTCAAAATGATGACGGGTGGTCAACCCAAACAGTCTTCGCGTCTATAAAGGGTTTAAGAGTCCCGCTTGCAAGCTGCAAAACAAGTGCAGCTGATGCAAAGCGTAAGCACCTCCCCTACCCCTTCCCGCTTTCTTTCCTTTAAACTTTTATTTTTCTACAGTTGGTATAAGGGACTCGCGTCTTAGGGAGATGACTAATAAGTGTTTAGAAGGACAAGGGGCCACAAGGAATGAGGACAACAGGCTGGGGTATAATGGCCCACTATTAAAGAGTTCTGACAGGCCACTGTCTTGGACTGGGCATGGGCCGCGATCCCCCACTGGGCTCTGTCAAATCTGTTGGAGAGGAAACTCATCAAGGGGCATATTGGGGCTGAGCGAGTCGGTCTGATTATGAAAGTGGAAAGGGGGATTACCAATGAGAAAGACACTTTGGACTAGTCTGACTCGTTTTCCCTCCTTTAACAAGCTTGACAATCTGTGGACAAGACCGTTTGAGTATCACCTGCCTGATGAAATTGTCTGATAAATCTTGCCAGGTGCAAGATTCCATAAAGCAATAAGTTTTTCATTACTGCAAGTACAGGTATGATGTTGTCATGCATGCAAGAAAATACTTTCTGGGGTAATGGCTGTACATATAATGGGCCTTTCTTGATTCTTAGTGCTCTGTAGGTAACAATGAAAATTAATAAGATAAATAATAAGATAAGCAATGTATTAGAAACATAGTAAACTTATATCCATACCATATAGGTCTGTTGCAAAAAAATGTAGCTATTCTCTGAACTAAATTTGAACTAAAACTTGCAGTTATTTTTAACCAAATGGTGTCCGGGGTTCTTTGGTGGATATACTGTAATGATGTCAGTCCCACTCATGTTCATTCAGGTGCATTTTTTGTGATCAAGTGTGGCTAATGGATAGTTTACCCCAGGGGTGTCTAAACTCTGTCCTGGAGGGTCATTGTACTACAGAGTTTATCTCTAGTTTGCCTCAGCACATCTGCCTGGAAGTTTCTAGTTTGCCTAGTAAGACCTTGATTAGCTTTTTCAGGTGTGTTTAATTGGGGTTGGAGCTAAACTCTGCAGGACAGAGGCCCTCCAGGAGCAGGATTGGACACCTGTGCTTTACCCAAAAATGTCATCATTAACTTTGACAGAATCGTTTGTTGTTCCAAACCTGAATGACTTTCTTTTGTGGAACAGAAAATAAAATATTTTACATACCATTTTGTGACCACTGACTTCCATTTTATAAACAAAACAAAAAACACTGAGACATTTCTCAATTTCAAATTTCAAAACTCTTTTTTTACAGGTTTGGAATGACATGAGGGTAAGAAAATTATGATATAATTTTCATTTTTGGGTGAAAATTTCCTTTAATTGTTTGAGACCACTAATTTGCACACTAATATACATATAAATATTCGGCATTCACCATAACCACTTGATTCTGGTGTCATCCTATGAGATTATGTCAGCTCTTAAACCTTCCGTGTCTAGTCTGCACAAAGGTCTCCAAAAATGACACATCAGTGAGCACAGCGGCAGGGTCAGGGCTATTGTCTGCAATCAATTCCCTTGAAACAAAAGAGGTACCTGTCTGATACTCAGCGAGCATGAGTATCACCCCCCTCACTGGGCAGCCATGTGCCGGACACAAGGCCCCCTTGTTAACCCAACCACCCAGTTCCTCACTTCCAGGAAAACCCAGGAGACTGAGTCCAACATGGTACACCCCAGGGTCATATTGTTGGGTTAGAACATACATATGTGGCTTCATATCAGCTCTACTGTCTGCACTCCAGGAAAACATGTCCCCCTGGGCCATGGACACTGTGGGGAGTGCAGAACACATGCACATGTCCTCCCTCTATAACAAGCAATAAAGGATGCATTATGAGAGCACTTACTGTACAAGTGGCCAATCTGTCCATGGCCATGCTCATTGTACCCAGGCCCAGAACCATCATATGCAGGTGCAGGTGTCATTTTCTCAGGCTTCTGCCAAAAAGGGCAGCATGAACCAAAGCACATATGGTGCAGGATTTGGCATGAGGCTTCCCAAAGGAAGTTATGTCGAGACACTTGTTGCACATCTGTCCTAGGCTCTAATGCTTTAGTTTCAAAGACTCTCTCTTATTGCCTGCACTCAGTTCGCTTGAGTACAGTGACATGAATCGATAAAACTATTAAACCTGAAGGATCTGTGCAAACTTGCTTATACCTTCCAGTAAAATAACTTTCTGGGATAAAGCATTCCACAAAAGACCACATAGCCAGAGAATTGCTTCAATCGGCCAGTGTAAAAACTGAGACCAAATCCTCTAGATGTACTACACAAGATCAAACATGTAAATCAAGTGACATCTGTACAGAATGCAAATAGATCACCATAAGTTTCTTTTAAGCTTGTGTAAAATCAAAACCACACCCATTTGGATCTGGTTTTTGATCGGCTGTAACCATACCTTGCATTGCCTGAATGCTTTTTCATTCCCCGCAAGGGTGTTTGAGCATTCCTCTCTAATCTTATTGAGATTTGCTTGCTGTAATGATTATCATGGTGCAACAGTGACCAGCGATACCAGTTTGACACTCATATGAAGAAATGGTGTGAGAATAAATTAATGCACAATATGCTACCGTTAGAAATCACATGATGTATTAAACACTCAGTCCTGTCATTCAGTGCTTCAAAGCAGTGCACATGACCTGAAAAAAAGTGTGAGGGTGAAAGAAAAACAGTGAAAAATAAAGTGCTAAAGTGGATTGCAGTCTGTCGGCTATTTCAATCAACAAAGTCGGCTGTTTGGTAACAAAGTTGCAGAGTGCGTCAGCTGATAAGGTCAAACACAGGTCAGCATGCTCCATAGCAGACTCAGGTACATGTGCTGTGCTGCATTCTACTGCCCACGCTGTGATCACAGGTTAGAGGGTGCAGTCAGTGCGGAGCCGCCTCAGCAGAATGCCTATTTGTTTTGGAGAGTAAATAGAGACCAATTACCATGTGATAAGTTTGATCAGCCCTCTATGTTGTTTGGGAAAAAAGGAGACTCGGTTGTAATTTTGCCATGTCAAAGCCGACCGATACCTTGTACTGTAGATGTTTGGAAGCATATGACAAAAGAATTAACCTGGAGGGCCAGATCATCTAAGAAAAAAATCGATGTGCTTTCATGAACACGTATGAAAATCTTCAGTATTTCAAAAGTGGTACATACAGATAAAACAGTACGTCTGACAGTAGCAACTTAAATGTTGAACACATATGAAAAGGCCAACTATTTTTATGTGGAAAAATTCTGCCAGGTCTACAATGCCACAAAGCAACAGAAAGTAACCTAGTTTAAAACAAAATAAATTCAAACAAAGTAAGTACATGCAGAATTTCCACAATTAGAGTGAGCAGTTCTTTTGTGAATGAGCACCACCCAATGGTAAATTAATGCATTGACCATGATTCAATTTCCAGAGGACACACAAATTAAGAGGGACATCACTTCTGGGCTTTATAGTGCATGATTCGCAACATCCACACACAAAGCTCTCTTCACTCTAAGACACATTTAAAGAAACTGAGGTCTCATCAGAAACTGAATGAAGGCAACAGCAAACCAGACAAACGTGCTTTCATGAGAGGGAGTTGCTGAACGCGTAAATCCGCCATGCTCTTTTTGATAGAGCTTCAATTCAGAGGCCAATCGTGTAACAACAAAAGCAGGAACAACCTCGGCACCCCCACCACCACCTCATGAAAAACACAAGCTCTTACAACGGGCTTGAGAAGATAGGCGAAAAAGAAGGCCATCTTGTGTTGCTCTCACAATCAAATTACTCTAATGCAAGTGGACAGGCAACCTCCATGCTATAGTTAGTGCGCACAATGCACTGTAATTACTTATTCACAAAATGCAAGCATCTTAAATGTAGGTGTAAGAGAACTATAGGCTTGGAAAACCGAAAACAGGCACACACAGATGTGAAAGTAAGCGATCTACCCTCAGCCCCTAATAGTAAACTGGGCCCAGTGTATTCATGAATAGCTGAAAGTTAGGCATGATACAGAGTTCAGATAAATAAACTGATTTGGCGCTTCTTACATCCCAAAGGTCAGCACAACGAATTCAAAGAGGCCCAAAAGTTTACCACAGGCTGTGTAATGTGGATGGTTAGACATTGTATGCTTTTAAAAGAAGTGATTTCCATTCACCGGCTGAAGAAGGAAAGAGGCAGAGAAAGTTAAAGGATAAGTTATCCATCCTGTTAAAGAGACATGTGTACATGCACATAAAAGAATAAAGAGAAGTACCTCTAAGAAAGCAAATGTTGTAAACCGAAAGTTGCTCATCGTATTAAATGTGATCAAACATTCAAATAATACAAGCACAAACTAAAAGTGGTTACATTTCCAAGAACTTGTATTCTGAGAAGTTGTACTAAATAGCTCATTTGGAAAGAATAAGCTACTTTACATACTACAAATGAGCTACAGTTATCCTAGTTAGTTATTAAGCTAGTAGTAAGTTAACCTAAATAATCATGCCTCTTTGTGACTGCAAAACAGATCATGTGGCATTATAATATCAATGCCGCTAATGCTATAATAACTAATGCTTTTCCAAAAGGAGCGAGCAGAACAAAAGCTTGCTTTTGTCAATAAAGGACAGGTTACAGTCAAAGAATGAATGCTGTAGAGGGTCTATATTTTCTTAACAGATGGGTGTTCTGCTATGCTAAGCTGTGAGGGTGTAGCCCTTGTGGTGTATATGTTCAGAGATGCAAATGGAGGCCGCTGACAGATGTGACTTTAAATAGCGTCACACTGGGAGCTCAACTGCTGGAACCCACGGGGCTCAGGCCTAGCCAGGGCTTGGGTGGGGGAGCGGCCCACATGAAAATAAATGGATGTCTTTGGGTATAGTCAGTTCTACGGCATTAAGGCCTCTAACTCGGAGACAGAGAGGTCGGTGGAGGGGAAGGGAATGGTAAAAATGTGCATTTAGCACCGATGTATGAAGAGTGTCAGGGTGGTGTGGCAAAAGTGGGGCAGGGTGTTCCCTTGAAAACGAAAAGAATAGAGAAAGCACTTCTGGTTAGCTGGGGAATTCTGTGTTCTTGCACTAAGTGACAAGATTTTAGCTAAATAAATTATGCTTAAATAAACTGAAATGCTTTGTTAAATTCAATTGCTGAATCTTTATAACCAAAATAAGCTTAATTATGGATAAAAATATTTAGACCTTAAAAACGCACAGCCCTGAAGTCTTAAACTGCAGCAGGAAGTGGTCAAAGTTAAATAAACATTTCTCTCGCCTTGCAGCGCTCACGCAGAGGTCTCCCAGACACAGCTTAAATGGGCCGGAAGATTCTTTTTTTCACCTTCTGGACGGAATTCCCATTCACAAAAAGATTAAATGTTGCAAAACAAGCACTGTTCCTCTCATGTTTCAACGGCTGATGAGGCAACTACGTAATTCAAGAATTTAGCTTATTAGCTGTGTGATAGGAAGAAAAACTAATTAATCAACGAGAGAGAAAAAAACATAGTTCACAGCTATGATGTAACTAAAGCCTACTTGCTATTTAGGGGGAAAAAGAACAAACCTTTAAACTTGTTAGCCAATTTTACAGGTTCTTCAAACATTTTACCAATTACCAATTACAACTCTTAGCTCAATTTATCATGTTGCACTCCATTCCAGAAAGCTTTGTAAGAAATCCACTCAAAATCAAAAAATCAGTATTAAAAAAATGGCTGAACACACATCTCTGCATGAAACCCCTTCTCCGCAGTTACAAAAACATATTCACACGAAAACAAACCAATTTTCTTAACAGTTCTCTTGAACAAACTTTAGTCAAATTAGTTTGAATTGACTAATAACTGTAGTCAATTCAAGTGATGAAATTACATAATGTTTAAATAGACCACTTAGCATATTTAGGCGACTAGGAGATCTTAGAAAATAAAAGCGCACTCAACTTTATCTGTTATCAAGCTCAGAAATTCTTGATTTGAATTGGGGATGTCACACTGGACTGAATACTCTGAATGGACAAACTGTGGAAACGTTCCAGTGCCTCCTCAGTGACAATCCCTTCACACCCATTCACAATCTGTCATCCATCTCACACGATCACTTGCAAACATTCATATCTGGTAGATAACTCACTCTTTAGCTTCCAGACTCTTTAGAGTCCATTACCCATTTGCCATTAGGTCATTTGAAATAGGTACTTACAAGATGACGCAGAATTTCAGCGGCTCTCTGCGGTTTGAGTTGTTTTGTTAGAGTGTCTGGTCAGAACAGCTGCTCTTGGGGTTGAAATTACCAAGAGCCCACACTGTCTAAGTCAGTTTGATAAAGATCACCTGCAGAAAAGCAAGGTGGGACCTGACCCCTTTCAGGCAGATAAGCAAATTGAATGGATAAACTAAACAAACAGTCAGATATCTCCATAAAGCAAGCCACATATTGTTTACCCCATAGCTGCTTTTAGGGACAGGCCTACATCTGTTCATGGTTTCTGGAGTAGGTCAGAGATGCTGTAAAAGTAACAGACCCCTTTGAGAAGTGTATAGCTTTACGTCCAATAAAAGAGGCCTCAACTCCATTCATAAACTCATTCCTTTCACATTAGCATTGTCTGGAATGGTCATGTTTTCCTGATGTGTGTGAAAGCTAGAGCTGGTGAGCCAGCCGACTTTGCTACAGGCAACTTCTATCCATGGTGGTCCCATTAGGGGCCATTAGTTTTACTGATCATTTTTAAGGTCTTGGCATCCAAGCTGACCTGAAACTTAACTGCTGGCTGGACATCCACCATCATTGACCACTACTATAAACATGGCAGGAGACGGTTACACTCCAAGTATCATCAAAGCGCTGTGGAGTGGCCATTTGGAAATTATTTGGCATTGGCATCTCTGGAATCCAGAGTGACAAAGACATCAAGAAAGCATCTGAGGAAGTGAGGGTGATCAGAAGACAGAAGGTAAAAGGATTACCATGGATCATTAGTCTCCTCACGGTCAAGTACACATCCTCATCTTGGTGTCCTTTAACTGATAGCGATTGACAATTTGTAACTGAGAAAGTGGCAAAGGTATGAAACTTGCCTAGATAAAGGCTAATACCTAATTTGCAATTAATGTTAAAAAAAACTAATAAATAAATAAATAAAACAGCAAATAGGTCTTCTATTGTCAGGTCCTCTGAAACAAGTGGAGTCTGTGTGAATTGTTAAGACTATAATGAAGCTGCAATTACCCAAATTTGCTCTGGCCAAATCTTCTTATCCTTAATCTTGGTGTTTGTCCCCACTATCTAAAAATACTTCTGGTCTGTACCATTTATATGGAGTAATTGGTATGTTTGTTTAATTAAGAGGCCTAGTAATTCTACCTGAAGGGCAGGAAAGGTACAAGAAGCATTCTGAACCCTGTCTCTTATGCCATACTATTCGCCAACAGAGACATTATTTATAACAATTGATATAGGGTCTATAGGACAACTGGTAAAAGTGTCACCTCTACAGTCTTCTATTGATGTTCAATAGTTTTACCAGCAAGGTGCCATAACATGTTTGATTGTTAACACCCAACCACCAGATCTTAAGTGATGTGGAATTCAGTGAACCTAGGTCATACTACAGTGATGACAGCCTCTATCACCCTATCCATGCACTTCTGGCAAGGTAAATAATTGGAAAAGTGTAGAAAGAGCAACTAAGACCCTCCACAGAACTTGTTATTGGGTATGTCTGTGTGTTGGATGTAGGTTTATCATTACATCCATCAAAATCTAACAATGTACCTTAACTCTTCCTCCTCCTAATTCCACTGAGCAACCATCCCAGCAATGGGCATTTGGCTGAAGATCTGATCAACTGTGACAGTAGTTGCTTTGTTGCAAGTCCAAGATGGTCTATTAGTTCTGCCAACTCCATACCACCTAAACAAGCCTGGACCATCTAACCATGTCAAACACACCTACCACATTAATCTTCCAACAGTGAATTTAGGAGATTTCCAAATCTTCATCACTCTGCAGGTTTAGAGATATCTATCTGTCCATTAATTTATGATGACTTACATATAGGTCCTCTACTGACATGTTATGGTTCGGTCTGGACAAGAAAACACAGAGGTGGGGCAGTTCAAAGGACGAGCCCTTGACTTTGGAAGCCAATAAAACAATAAAAAGAGACTAAAAGCTATCACTATGAATCTGAAGGAGGGGAAGAGGTCACACCCACCAGTGTCACAATGCAGGGTGCACCTCTGCTGATCACTTGGAGCTTTGTTAGACAAGTGAGGGGTAGATTCATAATATAAGTCACAAGACAACAAAAAGGGTGAAGAAGCAGACTTACAATGCTCCTATTCTTAACTCAATTGAGGTATAAATGCTCTCAAAAGCCATTTGAAGAAGAACATCTAAAGAACAAAAGGAGAGCATTCTTGCCTTGACATCCCCTTGTAAATGCTGATTCTTTTTGTGTGAATTATAGCGCCATACTCTTTAGTCAATCAAATCCCACTCTTGCTTCACAGGATCTGAACAATTGCCAATATCTACCAACACCAAATGAGAGTTTTAATGCTTTAACCTATAAATTCATGAAAAGGAAAAGGAAGCTCAAGTCTGGTCTTTCTAGAGTGGAAGTTGAATTGAGTGGTGCTTAAGGTCTCTCACCTTTCAATGTCCACTGGAGCATGGACAGCACACCAATCAATCAGTGAGAAAGGTCAGAGCCAATGCAAAGGAGCACATTCCATGGGTTACTCTCCCATGGCTAAGCCCACAATCCATGTACACTGTTAGCTATATCCATACAAATAAAGCTGTATCAGTCAACTGCAAACACCACCTTACAAACCACATATTTGCAGTCAGTGTCCTTATCAAACTGCCCTCAATCCATTACCTCCACAACTTTCTCTTCATATTGATGGCGAAATGGTAAGTGCTCATTCAGTAGAGATTACACTAGTAGTTTTGATAATGACACTGTTGGTCTCTATGATGTCATCACTGACATCAGTACTGCGCACCTTATAGTTGCTTCGGGAGATATGATTGAATAAAGAATCTTTTGAATAAATCTCAATGATTGCATTTTTTTTTCAGTTATACAGTGTTTCCCACAGATTACACTCTTACACTCAATGTGTGGCGGCACTTCCCTGGGGGAAATATAGGCTATATGAATCAGCAGACGCGCTAATTAAAAATGCACATTCATTCTCTGCCAGCAGGAGGCACTTTAGGAGCGTCAGAAATAGCCGTTTCCCCGGTAACGGCAGTAAAAAAAAGCAGGGTTCTGCTTATAAACACTGCTTTATCAGGCATATTAGAAAAGATTAAATGAAAATGACATTGACACTTTTCTAAAGACAGTCAGTGCCCTTCAAAGATACATTTATATAAAAACACCCACGCCACGTTTTGACTTTGAAACGTGCAGAGCTCATGTTTATTCAACAAAGTCAAAGCATTTTGGAAAATCTATTTGTGGCAGTCAGTGTTGATATTGTGGCAGGCCGCCACAAATAAATCAATGTATGGGAAACACTGGTTATATTTTTAACTGAGATTCAAAGTTTCAAAGAAAATTTCATGATTATCTGAAAACAACAGAATTAAACATGTTAAGAAATTGTTTACATTACATGATCAAGACACACAGTGACTTTGGCATGAAAAGGCATTATGTTCGGTTTGAATCATTACACAAATTTATGAAAATGAAAAAGATCTTGCTATTGTCATGTATATGTTTCACAATCTGTGATGGCGAGGAATATGTCTTGGTCTTTAATCCAAGAAACACAGGGCACATCCAACACTGGGAACGGCAGGGAACACATGAACAATATACAGGAACATGACCAAATAAGGGAACAGAAACAGGGGCAAAACATGACACAGACAGTCCATGATCCTGACAATATGGTGCTAAAATAAACTGATCAATATTTACATTTACAGCTAGTTTAAGAATGAATACATTATTAGAATTTAAAATGACTTCACACAGTAATCTTAATCGTAATATTTCTTATATACTTAATATGACCATAAGAACACCAGAAAACATTCTGAATCTATAAGGCGCTGATTAATGTGACTTTAAAATGACAAATTCCCCTTTTCCCCAGTTTTCCTTGATCTTCTGTGATTGTTCCTTCTCTCTGCCTATTTCAATGCCAGCGCTCACCAGCCAAACAAAGATGTAGGAGTATTAATTCCGAAAGGGGGACAGGAGTGGGTACCCAAAGCAATGTGATCTCAGCTGCATGCCATCCACAGGCGCGGGCAGCTGACAGGGCCAGGTTGGGTTGCTGTTACTGTGTTGTCAGGATGTGGTGGTAGGGGGTACGGTTTCGGGGGGGGGGGTCCCGCCACACTATTGAGCCCTGGCTTTACCCACTTCAACCTGCTAACAATGACAGCTCTGTCCTACAGAACTCCAGAGCGAGCCCCAGCCCCCTCCCAAAATAAGAGCCCTGATTTGTGGAGTGTGCCCCGCTCCCTCTGATCCCTTTTCTATCCGTCCTTCGCTCCTTTCATTCTGCAGAACTGATGTAATCCAAAAACATCCAGAGGAGCAGCTGCACAGCGACATTGTCCTCTCTAACTCTCTCCCTCACTTTCTCTGTCTTTCTCTCAGCTGCTTTATTTCCTTTCTTTCTCCAGTGGCATGCGAGGCTGTCATGGGGAGGGAGCGATGGAGAGCAGAGACAATCAGAGCCTTTTTCTCTGCTAAAATGGGCTATCACTTCAAATCTATTTTGCCATCTACCTCTGTATCCTGTTTTAAGAGCCTCTGGCGTCTGGGTCGAGGGCAAAATGAAAATCCTCGGTTTAAAGTTATGCCTTTGCACAATGAACAGGAATTCATAGCAGAAAAACAACATCAATATATCAGCCAGGAAGTCCTGACAGCAGTTATTTTATTTATGGTATTGGTAATGTACAAAAAGCTCAACTCGAGAGCCGAAAGCAAAGACAGAACACGTGTAGTCTGAATCCACTAAAATCTCAGGTGTGACTCATAAGCCCTTGGACACTGACAATTGTAAATGTGTCATAACTAAGTCATCTGATGAAATCTTATTTAAAATATATATATTTTTAAATGGACTGTAAAGTTTAAAGGTTATAACAAAGACAACACAGGTGTTATTCTGTTTTCACATGCAGAAACTGGGTGCTGTTTTGAAAGGCCTCAGGGCTTTCCTGTGTAGCAAACACTGATACATCACAACTTTTAAGAATGCCAGACATGTGTGGGGTAAATAAACAGTGTGTTACTGAAGCCCCACCTCATGTGTCTTCAAAACTGCATATTCAAATTCAAAACTAATCTGTTCAAGAATACAACATGCTTTTTAGATCTTATCATAATTCATATCTTTAAAAAAACTCCTGATTGTTTGACCCTCTTTGACCTTCCTGAAATTTGAGTTTAGATAAATGTCTGTGCAGTCACAGAGTAATCCATTTGTAGCTAGAACTGGGGAAGTCTGTAGCACAGAAGCAGGACAGGGTGCGAGGGGTTTAGAAACAGGACCCCTGTGCGGCTGCAGGGCAGGAAGTCCAAACTCAGAGTGGCACAAATGCAGATTTGTGGTATATAAACAGTGTTAAAGTGCTCAATAAAATGTCTCGGTTACGTATGTAACCCTCGTTCCCTGAAGGAGGGAACGGAGACATTACATCAGTCGTGACTGACGAATTGGGATCCTCGCTAGAGAGACCAATCACCTTTGAGTGTTAACAAAACAAGCCAATAAGTGCTGGCATGTGATCTTTGCATCACACACCCCATCCCGCAGCGCAGGTACAGTGGGGCAAAAAAGTATTTAGTCAGCCACCAATTGTGCAAGTTCTCCCACTAAAAGAGAGAGAGGCTGTAAATTTTATCATAGGTATAACCTCAACTATGAGAGACAAAATGAGAAAAGAAAATCCAGAAAATCAAATTTTAGGATTTTTAAAGAATTAATTGGTAAAAAAACTCGGTAAAATAAGTATTTGGTCACCAACAAACAAGCAAAATTTCTGGCTCTCACAGACCTGTAACAAACTTATTTAAGAGGCTCCTCTGTCCTCCACTGTTACCTGTATTAATGGCATCTGTTTGAATACGTTATCAGTATAAAAGACACCTGTCCACAAACTCAAACAGTCACACTCCAAACTCCACCATGGCCAAAGACCAAAGAGCTGTCAAAGGACACAAGAAACAAAATTGTAGACCTGCACCAGGATGGGAAGACTGAATCTGCAATAGGTAAGCAGCTTGGTGTGAAGAAATCAACTGTGGGAGCAATTATTAGAAAATGGAAGACATACAAGACCACTGATAATCTCCCTCGATCTGGGGCTCCACGCAAGATCTCACCCCGTGGGGTCAAAATAATCACAAGAACTGTGAGCAAAAATCACAGAACCACACAGGGGGACCTAGTGAAAGACCTGCAGAGAGCTGGGACTAAAGTAACAAAGGCTACCATCTGTAACACACTGCGCCGCCAGGGACTCTAATCCTGCAGTGCCAGACGTGTCCCCTTTGCTTAAGCCAGTACATGTCCAGGCCGTCTGAAGTTTGCTAGAGAGCATTTGGATGATCCAGAAGAGATCGGAAGATGTCATCTGAGTCAGATGAAACCAAAATCGAATTTTGGTAAAAACTCACACTTGTGTGTTTGGAGGAGAAGAATGCTGAGTTGCATCCAAAGAACACATTACCTACTGTGAAGCATGGGGGTGGAACATCATGCTTTGGGGCTGTTTTTCTGCAATGGGATCAGGACGACTGATCCGTGTAAATGAAGGAATGAATGGGGCCATGTATCGTGAGATTTTGCGTGAAAACCTCATTCAATCAGCAAGGGCATTGAAGATGAAACGTGGCTGGTCTTTCAGCATGACAATGATCCCAAACACACCGCCCGGGCAACGAAGGAGTGGCTTCGTAAGAAGCATTTCAAGGTCCTGGAGTGGCCTAGCCAGTCTCCAGATCTCAACCCCATAGAAAATCTTTGGAGGGAGTGAAAATCCGTGTTGCCCAGCGACAGCCCCAAAACATTACTGCTCTAGAGGAGATCTGCATGGAGGAATGGGCCAAAATACCAGCAACAGTGTGTGAAAACCTTGTGAAGACTTACAGAAAACGTTTGACCTCTGTCATTGCCAACAAAGGGTATATAACAAAGTATTGAGATGAAATTTTGTTAGTGACCAAATACTTATTTTACCAAGGAATTTAACAATTAATTCTTTAAAAATCCTACAATGTGATTTTCTGATTTTTTTTCTCATTTTGTCTCTCATATTTGAGGTATACCTATGATTAAAATTACAGGCCTCTCTCATCTTTTTAAGTGGGAGAACTTGCACAATTGGTGGCTGACTAAATACTTTTTTTCCCCACTGTATATAAGGAGAGCGCATGCAGTCGCACATTCAGTTTTTCGCTGAGGAGCCGAGACGGTGTGCCTCAGCCGTACAGCGGTGGTACAGCAACTGTGGCGACAGAACGTAACCGTAACTTCCCTTTCAGTCAGTCATGTTCGACGTTCCGTCAGTGACTGACGAATTGGGATCCGTATGGAAAATGCCACTATTGCTGACCCCCTCCAATGCCCTGCGAAAGCTGGCAAGTCCCCCCACACTAGTTGGGGCAGAAGATAGGACAGGGCTGAGGCAGAGGTGTCCGCCACTGCTGTTCCGTACAGTGGGATATTGGATAACACTGGAAAAGCATACCCAAGTAGGGGAACGCTACGGAAGCCACATCCTACATAAAGAAGATATAATGTGGAAGTTACACATATGGACTGGCCCTAGGGCAGTACTACATATGGAAGTCCCTGCGGTAGACTCAGCCAACCTGGGGTGAGATCAATACACAGCAGAGACGGCAGAGGGAGTCTGCCAGGGAAGACACAGACTTACTGTGAGGGAAGCCATACCGTGGAAGAGTACACATGTGAGATCACCCGAAGGGGGAATCACTACCCATGGGCACCTAGCCCAGCACAATGGCTGACTTTGGGCATACACACGAGTGCTGGACCTGGCGTCTGGCGCTCCGCCACACCTGACCACCGATCCTCTCACACCCTTCGAGAAGGGAAAATGACTGAGAAGCACTTATGCGCATGTATCCAGTCCGTAGAGGGAAATGGCGCAGCAAGCATGACTAACACCGAGCAGGTCTGGTGTTACTGACCATCTGAGGCAAGTACACGAGAGGACACGGGCTCTACACAGAGATTATAGAATCTCGCAAACGTGATAGGCATTGCCCAGCCGGAAGCTCTACAGATGTCTGCTATCGAGGCGCCCCGCGCCAACACCCAAGAAGATGCCACATCTCTTGTAGAGTGTGCTCTCACTCCGATGGGGCACGGTAAACATTGGGCCTGGTATGCCAAGACTATGGCCTCCACTATCCAGTGGGCAAGTCTTTGTTTGGAGACAGCCCTTCACTTCTTCTGTTCTCCAAAGCAGACAAAGAGCTGGTCTGAGGTCCTGAAGCTCTGCGTATGGTACACGTAAAGGCGCAGAGCGGGCGAACGGGACAGAGGCAGCGCAATGTCTGGGTCTGATCCTCCTGGGCAGCGCTTGCAAGGTCCCCACCGATCCCGAAAGGCATGGTGGGAACGTTGGGACATATCCAGGCCGGGGCTCGGAAACGTGAGAGTCAGCGGGCCCGAATTCAAGGCACGGATGTCGCACCGAAATGCATGCAGGTCCAACCCTCTTTACGACGGGACTGCAGTGAGGGCATGTCTTAGACGACAGAAATTAAGCTCTACTGACTGAAGAGGTTCGAAGGGATCCTCCTTCAAGGCCGTAAGGACAAGGGGGAATACCCAAAGGCGGGACCAGGTGGGGGCCTCCTCATACCCCTAAGGAACCTGATGACCAAGTCGTGCTTCCCAACAGACTTGCCATCTATTGCATCGTGATGTGTGGCGATAGCGGCAACATACACTTTAGGGGTGGAGGGAGACAGCCTTCGCTCCAGCCCTTACTGCAAAAAGGACAGCACGGGAGATTATAGGGAGCTAATTCCCCCAAAGACTTATTTCAAGCTGAAATAGCGTGTGTAGGGCATCCATGGGGGTCTTCCCCCTCCTATTGGCTTGTTTTGTTAACACTCAAAGGTGATTGGTCTCTCTAGCGAGGATCCCAATTCGTCAGTCACTGACGCAATGTCGAACGTGACTGACTGAAAGGGAACCCATGTTAGAGAGAACAAGAGAGAGAAGAGAACCTGTTGCTATTATTGTTGCATTTATAGGAAAAGGTGAATTCAACAAAGCCCCCTCCTTTGACAAGTGCAGTCTGCTCTGATTGGCCAGCTGACCTAGTGCAGATTGTCATAGCAAAGTCGGAATTGACCCTTTTTTTTAGAAATAGTCTTTGTGCACAGCCAGCCTCGTACTTTCCTAGGTTCACAAAACGTTTTTTCGTCCATAAAATGCGTTGCACAAATTCGAACATCTGGGTTGTGCTGTTCTGTTGTAAATAACCAATGATTCCTAATTGCATCTACTTCCGGAAGGCCAAATAAAGTGATTTTGCTTTCACCTAGAAACACACAGCATCTCCCTGACGTGGCTGCATCAACACGACTGCTGTTCCTGAAACCACGCCTTCTTTCTTTGCGTGCACATTTGGGCGGCATTATGCTAATATTTCCACATAGTGATGTAGATATGTGGGGGCGTGTTAGAACGAGCCGTTTTAGGCTGACTCGTAACTTTTATAAAGAATATCTCTTTGGATTTGAGACTTTAGTCTTTGCAACTTTACAGATCTTCTTTATGCAGCAAGAGCTTATAACACTCCAAAGAGAAAGGAAAACTTGAAATCGCATCATATGACCCCTTTAAGTTTTAGTAAATGACAGTCAGTGGACACAATCACTTTAAAAGTGGGTACAAAGGTTTAAACAAGCAAAAGTGACAAGACCAAACCAAACTTAGTATGCAAATATTATCATGATGTCATCACTGTCCATTACGCATTAAATGATGAATACATTCTTGATACAAGTCAATATGCAATCAAAATGTTCTTACATTTCTTAATACATCTATGAATAAAATTATCTGCGACAAAAAGTTTGAATAGAGTTTAATTCATTGCAGAAATGTAATATTTACGGTTAGGGGGTTTGAAACAAACCCTAGCCAGAGTGTTTGTCAGTACTGCCTAGTATACAGTTCCTTGCTGAGGTGCCAGTTAGAACTATCCCAACTGTCTGCTTTCTGTTCTTCAGCAGTTTTAATAGGTGCTTTTCACATACTTTGAAGCCTAAATGATTTTTATACAACCAGAGTGTCAGGTTTTACCTTGTTGTTTACTACAACCAGATGCGGAGCTTGACATTAAGCCTTGACATGTGCTTGTCAGTCATTCACTTGTCTAAGTAAAAATGTTACTTAGATATCACAGCTGTTTGAACCATTGAGCATTGTCGTCAGCAAGTAGTTTCCCATCATGCTTTTGGTCAGCGCAACTGGGAGAAAGCAACTGCGCTCGACTGCGTGGCCAACTTTCTGTCGTGAGAGATTTTTGGCACACGTCAGAGTGACATCAGAGCAAGGCAGACCGCCCTCGGACACATTTCTAAATGGCATGTTTCTCGTGGTGATCAGCGGTGATCGGTTCTGTGCAGATATTGCTCATCTTAACTGAGCCTAGTGACTGTCTTTATGAATGGCTCACTGAATCATTAGCCCCTTTCACACATACAGACTTTACTGGTAAATTACCATAAAGAGATCATGTGTGAACAGGACCTATTAAAAAATACCGGTAAATTCATTCCGGCAATTTACCGATATAAGAAGTTGTAACATTACTAATAAATTATCGGTAATCTGCTCAGTGTGAATGCAGAATGAAGATTACCGGTATGAGCTCGTACAAGTTCAGGACGCGCTGACATAAGACGTTTACTCTGGGCCAATCCAGAGCCGTAGAAATTCAAAATTCAACAGCTCTTGGACCAATCATAAAATTCTGACGCAGATGACGCATTTACTCCGTGGTGTGTAGTTTCGGTTTGAAGTCGTCTAATATGATGTCTCTGGGCCAAAAGCAGCTGCATGAATGTGAACATTTGACACAAAAATGAAAACGTCAACAAAAACACTGATGGTGTTTACAAACACAACACCGGGAGGCGCTGCCGTTTAGAGGTCATTTCTGGTTAATTTAAAGTCATTCCGGTAATTTTACGGCAATTCACTGGTATTACTGTGTGAAAGGGGCTATTGATTCACCCGATTCATTCAAAAATGTCGAATCATTCAGTAACGAAACACTGTTGTGTGTTGCTCGGAGATGCGCGAGTGTTCTGCTGCTGTGGCTTTGCTTAAAATTTTCGTTCCGTTTCAAAAGCAACCAATAATGTGTTGTTGCGGGGTGAATGAGAGCACAGACTCGGTACTGGTCG
The DNA here is from genome assembly GCA_018155175.1 of Sinocyclocheilus anophthalmus. Taxonomy (NCBI): domain Eukaryota; kingdom Metazoa; phylum Chordata; class Actinopteri; order Cypriniformes; family Cyprinidae; genus Sinocyclocheilus; species Sinocyclocheilus anophthalmus. The sequence goes on from JADLZN010003425.1 coordinate 463,988, forward strand.
AAAGAGCCCCGGAGGGTGATTTATTAGCCCACACACTGATCACACGTGCCCTCATGAATGGTGCTCGGTGCCCGTCTCAACATGGTGCTCGTGGGGTGAAGTGCCGTGATACAGATCCCTCTCCCTGGGTGCCTTCAGAGTCTGTGAAATAAGGAGAACAATCGTTAATGCTGCCTGGAGCTCTGGGGTGCTCTACCGCTGGCGTCTCTTCTCCTGGCTTTTAAGGCCAGCGTGAACGAGCTCCAGGTGCGCCACTCATCGCGCACAGGTGTTGTGCGTCGGTGATCAGTGGGGCAGCGGCGTTTCCAGGGCGACGCTAATCTGGACTCGGGACACTCGCCACATCCCCCCCCCTAGGCGTCGCCCTGGTCCTGTGGGGAAACACATAACTCGTTGTGGGGGTATTACGGGGGGGGGGGAATTTCTGGTTACTTGCCAGACCTGCCCAACCGGACCAGCCCCGGGAGAGACCGTCCGCATTCCCGTGATCGGCCCAGGCCCGATGTTGTACTTGGAAGCAGAAGTCCTGGAGTGCGAGGAACCAACGGGTCACCCTGGCATTTGTTTCATGTACCGTAGACGGACATCCACTGCAGGGGCGCATGGTCAGTGACGAGGGTGAACCGGCAGCCCCACAAGTAATATTTTAACTTTATGGCCAGGGCCTCTTTCTCCAGGGTGGCGTACCTGGTCTCCGCTGGGGAGAGTTTCCGGCTGATGTAGACTACTGGGTGTTGCTCTCCATCCCGGAGCTGGGAGAGGACTACCCCTAAACCGGTGCCGGAGGCGTCCGTATATAGGGTGAAGGGGCAGCCGAAGTCTGGGGCATGCAGGACCGGGGAGGACGTCAGGGCCGTCTTGAGGGCCTGGAAGGCGGCTTCGGTCTCGGGAGTCCGGTCTATCTTCTCCGGCTGCCCCTCTTGGTAAGGTCTGACAGGGAGCAGGCTACAGAGGAGAAGTTAGGTATGAAACACCGGTAGTAGCCCTCCAACCCCAAAAAGGCCCGTACCTGCATCTTATTGGCGGGGCGTGGGAACTTCTTGACCGCCTCGACCTTCTTGTCCTGGGGCATGATAAGCCCTCTTCCGATCTTGTACCCCAGGTATTTTGCTTCGGTTAGGCCGAGGTGGCACTTCTTGGGGTTGGCCGTCAGGTGAGTCTCCCAACCCTCGGAGTGAATGACGACATCATCCAAGTAAGCCGCGGCGTAGGCTTGTTGGGGCCGGAGCAAGATGTCCATCAACCGCTGGAACGTGGCGGGCGCCCCGTGTAGGCCGAAGGGTAGCACCCGGTAATGCCAGTGGCCATTGGGAGTGCTGAAGGCTGTCTTCTCCCGGGACTCGGGAGACAGGGGCACCTGCCAGTAGCCTTTGGTGAAGTCTAAGGTGCTGATGTAGCGAGCCTTGCCCAGCCAGTCCAGGAGCTCATCCACCCGCGGCATGGGATAGCCGTCAAAGGCCGAGACTTGGTTGACTTTCCTGAAGTCGTTACAGAACCGGAGGGTGTTGTCCGGCTTTGGAACCATCACGATGGGGCTGGCCCACGGGCTACGGGAGGGCTCGATGATTCCTAGTTGGAGCATCTTCTCGACTTCCTCCTATCTAGCACAGGACGGCGAGCTTCCGGTAGGGCCGCTGCGAGACCTACGACTCGGGTGGTGTGGGACCTCTTATTGGGCTCTATGATGGTAGCTTCTGAGGGTCTCCATGAAACCATACCGGAATGCTGACCGGGCCTCAAAGCTCCGTCTTCTGGGGTTGCCAACAAGCTGCGGTGCCAGGTCCACTAATGCCGGGGACCAGATGGGCAGCGCGGCGTCTGCTCGGCCGGGGAAACAAAACTTTTGAGCAAGTGACGTGGTAGCTCTTAAATCATGTGGCCCTCCGATGCCTTGCGGCAGTCTGGCCAGCGCGAAGCGAGTCCCGAATCGCACCACTCGCGACAGCTTCTATACTGTCCCGCCGATTCGCGCTCTTTCCAATGTCCCGGTTTCCCTGCACCCTTACTGGTCCTGTAGAAAACCCTGCTTATGTGCCCTTCGTCCAGAAACTTGCAATGCGCTGTAGCGGACATTTAGTTACCACCACTCGTAGAGCCGGCTGGAACACCGGGCCGGACGGGACCACGTCGTACAGACGTGCTGGGCGGCCTGGCGGGTCACCAAGATGTTCCTTTACAGCGGCATGACCCCGAGGTCTATCCTTCCCGCATCCCCCACGTGCTCGACGAGGGGCTACGAAGTGGGGCGGGCCTGAGTTCTCACAGGTTCCGAGCCCGTCTAGAACGGCCCATGGGACGTCTACCAAACACAGTTCGAAGGGGGTGAAGATTGTGGAGGCCCCCTGCGCCCTTCTTGGCCCCGCCTCCTGCCCCCCGGGACCCTCGGGACGCAAAAGAGCACGTACGGGATCATGACCCGGTCCCCAGTCGCGCGCCCATCCTCTGGCCACCACCCGAGTCAGCATCCACTAGCTGTCTGGTGAACACCGCTCCCCAAGGGCAATCCTCTGCGGGTGGTAGACCGACGTCCTCAGTTGCTGTACCTTGAGGAGGTGACAGAGGTCCGCCATAACCCGGGACATGAAGGGGGTACCCTGGTCAGTCAGGATTTCCTTCGGGATCCCGACGCGGCTGGCCAGCAGAAACAGCTCGCGGGCAATGTTCTTGGCGTTGGCCGCTCGCAGTGGAATGGCTTCCGGGTAACGGGTGGCATAGTCCAGGATAACCAGGATGTGCTCATGTCCCCGGAGTCACAGGACTTCACTTTGGCTTAAGCCCCCCCCGGTCCCACCAGATCCATCCTGATCCGCTCGAAGGGCACATCAATGACGGGTAGTGAAATGAGCGGGCTGGGGGGAGGACGGCACGGAGATGTCTGCTGGCAGGTGGGACAGCTACTTTGAAGGAAAGCCGTGATGCAACTTACTTCGGCCTCTAGTCCGGGCCAGTGAAAACGGTCCCGGATGCGCTGGATGGTATTGTCGGCTCCTAGGTGTCCCGACCGTCTCGTCTTGGTGGTAGGCACTACCGGGAGGAATTTGTCCTCCCCCCGCCTGTGGGCGACACAGTACAGCAGACCATTGCGCATTTCAAAATGAGGGAGGGGGTGAGGACCCGGGAGCCTGTCTACCTCATCAATTCGGCGCACTTGATCCCAGCAGTTCCGAAGGCGGTCGTCCTCGCGTTGTTCCCTTCCAAACGAGCCCCCGGTCGTGACCTGTGAAAACACATCAAGGTAGACAGACGGCAGATTAGGAGGCTGACACTCACCCTCCCTCTCGCTGTCCATCGCTAGGTAGACCGGCATGGGGCTGGGCGGTCCCTGACAGGGTCGCCATGGCCCGTTCCGGGCGGTACGGCGTGGCATCCTGGATCCGAGGAGGAGCTTCTGGAACCTAAGGCCAATTCCACCGTACCAAGGAGAAGAACTGGGCAGGGGAGATACGGCACCATGACCAACCCGACAAATGGCCATAAGTAACATGTGTGCCATACCCCTTCTTACTCCGTAGATCAGACAAGATCCATTTCTTTTCCCCGCACCGTCCGGGCCGCTACCCAGTGGGTGTCTCCGTGCACACACGTCAGCGGTAACTGGGATTTCTGCTCGGGCCTGGGTAGTACCAGGGACGGTTGCACGAGGGTGATTGAACTGCCGGAGTCCAAGAAGGCCTGGATGGGTTTCCCATCCAGTTGTACCATCCTGCCGGGGTCTGGGGGACGTCCGTGCTGGTGCAGGAAACACCCCGCCACCCATGTCCGGGACGTCGGAGCTGGGGGTTCCGTGGGCATTGGCTCATCCACAAAGTCGGGGAACGCCGGTCTGCTGCCTGGTCGCGGTGCACCTTCGAGCGGTCGCCGCTCCATCACCCTGCGGGGCGCCAGGCCCGCTCTCTCCCCTGCCTCACAGGCGTTTGTTGCCGCCGCCAGCTCAACCGCCTCTATCAAGCTGTGGAGGTCCTGGGGATTTCGCATACTGACCAGGCGCCTCAGCGGGCGGGGCAGGGCCCGTAGCAGTCGGTCGATGAGTACTTTCTCCGCCACCTGGTCCGGGGTCGGAGACCCCGCGAGAAGCCACAGGTGAGTCAATCGGGCCAGTTGCGCGGCTTGCGCTCTTACTGGCTGCCGTTCGTCATAGGTTCATTGATAGAACTGTTGCGCCGCCCCTATGGGAGATAGGCCCACCCGGGCTAGGATTTCGGCTTTGAGCTAGTCATACGTTTCATTCTGGGGTGCCCTCAGGGCATAATAGGCCCACTGCGCTTCTCCGGTGAGAAAGGGGGCGATGATGCGACCCCACTCTTCCTGGACCCACCCCTCCCAGGCCGCGATGACCTCAAATGTGTGGAAATAAGCCTCGATGTCGTCGTTCTCGGTCAACCGGACGAGGTATTGGTGCGCTTTGACCGGCGCTTCCGGGAGGGGCAGGCGCCCCGCCACGCTGGCCTGCAGCTGTTCCACGACCCGGTCAGTATACTCCTGCCAGGCGGCCAGTCGCTCTGTAAACTGCTGCTGGCGGCCCGAGAGCTCCGTTAGGCGGCGGATGACCTATTCCATGTGTCTGGGGAACGAGAGTGGTTCTCTGAAGAAGCACAGAGATCGGTAAGGCCATTGGCGGGTCCCGGTCTGGGCTCAAGCACCTTTCTACCTGCATTCTCCACACATATTGTCATGGGGTGAATGAGAAGACAGACTCTGTACTGGTCGAAAGAGCCCCGGAGGGTGATTTATTTGCCCACACACACACTGATCACACGTGCCCCTTGATGACTGGTGCTCGGTGCCCATCTCACACTGGTGCTCGTGGGGTGAAGTGCCGTGGTGCAGATCCCTCTCCCTGGGTGCCTTCAGAGTCTGTGAAATAAGGAGAACAATCGTTAATGCTGCCTGGAGCTCTGGGGTGCTCTCCCGCTGGCGTCTCTTCTCCTGGCTTTTAAGGCCAGCGGGAACGAGCTCCAGGTGCGCCACTCATCCCGCACAGGTGTTGTGCATCGGTGATCAATGTGGCAGCGGCGTTTCCATGGCGACGCTGATCTGGAACCGGGATACTCGCCACAGTATTTATAAATCAAGTTCAGTTTAATATTAAAAATATACTTGTGTATTGAACTACTGTTGTATAAAATCGATGTCACATTTGCAATCGTACTGACAGTCAGGAAAACATCACTCTTGGTTGTGTGATGTTGCTTACCTATATCATATATTATAAGGAATATGTATCTTTTTTTCTACAGCAGTATGTTTGTTCATGTTTGTTTCTTCGCTGTTGCGCTTATTAGCTTTGATTTCTCCATGAGTTAGACAGGCTGCGCGAGCCTCAACTGACGGGACCTTGATACTGTCAATACATTATCCATTATCAGTCACCGTTAGAAAATAATAAAATCAGAATCATTCTCGCCAACGTTTTGGTGCTGTCCTAGTTATCGTTATTGACATTTTAATCAGGTTATTCTCTTTTCACTTGCCCCTTCACAAAATCCACTTGTCCAGGACAAGCAGACAAGCGTTAATGTCGAGCCCTGAGATGTATTTTGAATATTTTAACTTAAGCCCTTCAGGTATTTACCAGTAGTCAAATTAAATAATATTGCATTCCAGAGGTACAGTCGGTTTCCAGGTGAAGCTCAAAGCAGGGTGAGGTTGCCTGCAGTGGCTTGTTCTATTATCAGTCACTGATCTTCACACACCCAACCTATTCAGAAGCTCCATATCCTCCTCCACATCTTCCCATAATACAATATACACTTTACTCTAACCGGCGCTGAGAATCAGCATAAACAAAGAGTAATCCAAAGAGGCTTACCCCTTTTTCTTAAATGGCAGCTATTTCGGATGTGATCTTCAGTCATCACACACCCACAAACTTTATTTGCCAAATGACCACATAAAAAGAAAAAGATCATGCTTGCAATACATTCATATTATAGCTCAATAAATGTAGGCTTGTGGGGCAGGGCGAGACAGAACTTAGTCTGACAGGAAAAGCTAAAAGAAGAGGAAGTGGAACACAAAAACTTGAGTTCGACTGGCAGAACTTTACAGCAAAGGGCCACTGTCATCCTACATGCAGAAGCCATCTTGGTTTCTTTCCAAGCCACAAACAAGTGCCAAGATGTGAGGGCACAGAACCCAGGATGTCGGCTGACTCAGCAGCATGGGTGGGCTGACCCAGCCTCTCCATATGCCTTGGCCCCTGTGGATAAATGGGCATCAGGGCATGTCTATCTTGATATATCCCCACTTAACCTCTATTGACTTACTGCAAGTTAGCTATTTTTTAAATGAAACATTTCATTAAGTATTTTGTTTATTATTCGATACTGGTGGTAATTAGATATGTGTAGCATGAAATGTAATTGTTGGAAACAATCTTCAAAGCTAACTTAATCAAATTCTGAAGAATTAAAAAATTACCCATTTTACTTCTGCGCTTAACTACTTGGATGAGTAAGAAGTTTACTTACCATACCTTGGGTTCAGTCAGGAATAAATTCCTTGAAATCTAATCCATGAATTGCTGAAATGTGTCCCATTGAACCTCTTTCCTGACAATAAACACCATGCTACTTTCTCATGGATAGGCAATTCAGCAGCCAGATGCTGCTTTTTTTGCGCTTAATCTCAATGTGTGTTTTAAACAGAGGAATAATTTGACCAAATTACAAGGCAAGTAGCGCACTAATGCTCAGCTCAGTTGACCAGGAAGTTTACTGTCAGTTCAAGAACCTCTCATATCACACATTCTAAAGTCATTAGTTTCATGACAGTCTAGTCAGTACAAGTACAGTACCAAATTAACTAGTACAAGTCTTACATAAAGAAATCCAAGAAAATTTGACAAAAGGTCAAATGAAAACTGCTAAATCATAATTTCATTACAATAAAATGTGATAATTAGCAGTTACAATAGAAACAGTAATAATTACATTAATCTTTAGGTATGAATATTTTGTTGTGTTTTGCTTGTTCAAAATACCAATAAAAATATATAACAAAAAAAAGCAGTTAAAATTTGTATTTGGGATTCCCTGCTGTGAATTAAGAAGGAATGTTGGCATTTATCATTAACTGCCTTGCTTTATGCAAATCACTTCTAACCCTCTGGGTTTTGAAAATGTTCTTCAGCGGAAGCAAGGTTTACACACAGATCAGACACCTTGATACAGCAGTTAATGTATAAAATAACAAAAAAAAAAAAAAAAATACCACCTAAAATTATTAGGATAAAATGTAAAGTGTTAATTTATTAATTGAAAAGTTGAACATACGAAAACTGTCCTAGCTTAATACGTGGAGAAAACTATGTGATTTTAGGTTAAAACTGCCCGTTGAATGACTAATGGCAGATGGGAGAAGAGTTTGGGAAACCTGTTTGAAAACACTCTGTTTGGTTACTGTACTAGCACAGAAATTGCACAGTTCTTCAGAGGGGCACACATTTTTTGTTTATACAGTGCCGACTGATATGACAAGCATCTTGGATTTATGCTGACACTTAGTGGTGTGGATGCGGCATCACACAAAAGCAGTAGTTTTCAGTTACCAATTCCACAGAAGAAATAGTTTGGACTATTTGCAATAATCCATTATTTATTCCATGAGTGAAAGTAACTGGGCTGTTACTGAGATAAAATTAGTAATTTTCAGATGGTTATGTGATGTCAACATGTCCACCCCATGAAGCAACCCATTCTATATAAAATAAAACTTTTATTGGGCTACTATTGTAAATGGAGTCTTCATTCAATATGAGTGTACACAATTTTAAACATTTTTCAAAAGTGCTATTGATGTAGGGATAAAACAATAAACCTCCAAAAAAGCTTGCTGAGATAGATTTTTTTTTTGGTTCCAAAAGAAACTTCTGACCATCAATCAGTTGGAGCATTCATCTCACACTGTTTGTACTTAATGTATTTTGATGGCAAATCATCATTCTAAATGTCTGCTGATCGATTTGTTTAAACCTACTGTAGGGATTGGCACAGAAAAAGGTGGGGGTTAAGGATCTGTTTGTGCGAGAGGAGAGCAAAGAGGCATGAGTGGGGGTTTTGGGGAAGCAAGGGTTATCGACAGGCAGGGCGCAACAAATAGCTGGCGCCAGACAAGCTCCACAAGCCTGGGGAAGATTTAGCACCAAAGAGAGCAGAGTGTCGCAGAGAGTGTGTGTATGTTTGGGAGTGTGTGTGAGAGGGTCAGGCTCTGAATGCAGTTCTGTTCAGGGCAGATTTCACGGCTGGCTGATCACAGGCGTCCATGGCTCGACCCTCGCGACAGCTGCAAGGCCCTGCCGTCAGGCCCGCTCACCCCTCCTCCCCGCTCCAGCACAAAGGGGGCCCTGGCTGGCCCAGCGCTGCCCAACACGGCCCAGTACAACTCTGCAGCGGCTGACAGGCTGTGGTCGCTAACGATGGCAACTGTGTGAGGTATGCATGTGTCATGTCGAGGGGTGCAGGGGGCATCATGCTAATGGAGCAGGCAAGTAGGAAATAGAGAAGCCTTCCTCTTGCCCTGTCCAGTCTGAGGGGTTCCCATTCCTATGAGATTATTTGTCTTTCCTCTCTATTTACTTGACCCATTTGTTTCACCAGCATTATCTTCTGTCCTTCTCAAATCTTTTCCTCAATGACTTTACTCCATATCCTCAGGGCCATCCAAAAAAAAACTACTTATTCCCAATACGATCCTATGGCCTCTACACAGGGGGGGTTAAACTGTGTTAAGTTCTCAGAAGACAGGCTGATGTCACTGACAGCTAGACTTACTGTCTCATCAATGGGGCAAGAGCACCAGTGAATGACAGGATGAACAAGATAGGGCATGAATGGCCAAAATAATTGATAAATGGTGGCTGACTCAGTGCAAACGAGTGGGAACAATCAATTAACTTTTGAACCTAAAGTATATCTTAAGTATACCATGTTTTCAGTACACAAGGGTGTATAAAGCTGAACTGTCAAACACAATAAACAAATAATCTCTTACAGAAAACTTAAAGTCTTAAGTTTCCTTTGAAAATAATGTAAAGCAATATTAAAATATGAGTATCATTAGTAAATGTTTCACACATAATCACTGATCTCATTCGCTTTGATAGGCTATTATTTGGGAGTTTACATTCCATAGACCTTTGCATTTTGACCTTTCATCTGGATACTGTACATCTGTATTTGGTTGACTGTCAGTCAGCTAACTGTCCCAACATGCATTTGGATTCCAATCTTATATCTTGACTGCATATTTTCTGTACAAACACAATTATATATAATTTTTTTATTATTTACTTATTTTAAATTGGAAGGTTTATCACCATTTGTCTGAACTACCTGAGTGATATCAGCATCTGGAAATCAGCAAAGTTCACATTTTCTTCAAAGAAAATTTGTTCTGGTGTCCAGCCACCCCATCTCTTGCCCGAGGTCCTCACCCAGCAAAGTCTTCTCGACCAAAAGGATACTCATCTGACCAGGGTCACGAGGGAGCCACACAGTGTGACTCAAAATATGTAATGAGATTAGACGTATCCGGACATCCTGGAGTTTACTAGAGTGTATAACTAAACCGCTAACAGCCTTAATTGTTCTTGTAATTAACTGCAGCAACCGGTACCAGCCCTGATAGCATGTTTTTAGCAAAGCTGCCATTTAGAATAACTCCGCCATTTAGCAACCTAGTCACAATGAAGCTGCGGTGTGATAAAAGCAAATATATATAAGCGTATATTACTATTAGGGATGCAACGATATTATCGGGATGAATAGATGGCGATAATGGCTTTAAGTGTAAATATCGGCATCGGCCCGTACTGATAAATATCTCGCTGATAGAAGGAATACATTAACTCACATGTGCTCAGGTGTGCTAGCGATTAGATCAGGTCAGCAGGGTGGCTCATTCTTGAAGCAAAGTTTTGCCTGAATGGTGATTAGATTCACTGCTTTGGATCGCTGCATTTGAACTGAGAATGCACGTACAGAATGACACGTTCGGTGTGTGATAGAAGGCTTGTTTGAGATGCACCTCGCCTCGCCTGAAATGTAGGCGAGAGTAGGTGGCTGCAGTGAGGGGAGGAGTGAAATAAGCGCAGTCAAAACGGACAGTTCTGACCTCTCGAAGTGAAACAGATACCAACGAGATCAAAGGCAGATATCGCGTTATTCTCACTCGTGTGCTGTGCTGCTGATAAACATGATATAATTTCAGTTCTGTTGCTTTTATGTGAAAATAAATATGATGAACAAGACACTCAAAGTGCTTGCTATTTAATTCCATACCAAAGGATTTTATTTATCATCCATTTTTACTTTAATACAAACATGTATTTTAGATTTTTATAGAAATATGATAAAAATCACATCGCACACAGAGATCGCACTGTTATAGTATTTAGGAATATTCATGCATAATTTAATGATTAATCACATGAAACAAGATAAAGAAATTAAAACATTTTAGAAAGAATGCGCATCGCAGCATAACAGTTGTTCTTGAACAATGAGCATTAGCTTGTGTCGTCAGCCAGTCGTTCCCATCATGTTTTAATCAGAGCGTCGGTGGGAGAGCAACGCGCCCGACTGCACAATCGCCACAGCCGCCCGAATAGCGAGAGTTTTTTGGCACATGTCAGCATGACAGTCGGATGAAACTCGGATACTTTTCTAACCGGCATGCATCTTGCGGTGATCACCGGTGATCGGTTCTGGTGTGCAGATTTTGCTCATCTCAAACAAGCCTAGAGTAAACAGTAATAGCACGTGCAATGGCAGCAGCCTCCCCTGGGTCCTAATGCCCGCTCAGTAAGGAGTTTTAATTTATGGAGGGGAGGTGGCGATGGTGGCTACTTTGAGTAGTAGAAACGTAAATACGAATATATGTAGACTGTTTCGAATTAAAGGGGGTCATAGGATGTGATTTCAATTTTTCCTTTCTCCTTGGAGTGTTACAAACTCTTGGTGCATAAAAAAGATCTGTAAAGTAGCAAAGACTAAAATCTCAAATCCAAAGAGATATTCTTTATAAAAGTAAGAGTCAACCACGCCTACCTAAAACAGCTAATTCTAACACGCCCCCCACATATCTACATCACTATGTGGGAAGATGTTCACGCAAAGAAAGAAGGCGTACCTTTGATTCTCGCTGTAGTATTGCCGCCGCCATGTCGTGAAGGCGCTGTGTGTTTCGTTGTGAAAGGAAACTACTTTGTTTGGCCTTCCAAAAAATGATGATATCAGCTTGTCATGCCTAGAGCTGATTTGTGCTGGTTGCTGAGGAAATACAACACTTTGCGCTGTGGATCGCCGGATCGGCGTTCACCATGGACGAAGCGGAGTCCAGCACGGGGTCATCAAATGTGGTTGCCGCAAATCCACAAATCCGCCGGCCTCCGCTCACTCAAGGCTCTGACGTTCCGCACTCTAGCCCCGGACTCTGCCATCTAGGCCGCCGGCCTCCGCTCACTCAAGGCCGCCATGTGTGATGCTGTGTGTTTCTTGTGAAAGTGAAACTACTTTGTTTAATCTTCCAAAAGATGGACACGACTGAGAAATCCATGGATAAGTGGTATTACCAACACATGTTCCGATCACTTCAACCCAATTGTCAGATGTGTGAGCACATTTTATGGGGATGTTTACTGATCCTGGTAGAGTAGATAACCCATGGCCGCTGTTGATCACAGATTGTAAGACGTTTTTTATATTTAAAGAGTTTTTAAATTTTATATTTTTTATATTTAAAGCGAGTTTGTTTGGGCAGTGTAGAGTAGGGCTTGTAATTTGTAATTTCTCTGATCACAAATGCAAACATGGTTTCATGTTTATGCGGCCGAGCAACGCCATGCGTAAAAAAAAGTATACAGTAAGTCATTATAATCTGTAATTATGTCCCCCCTGGATGCAACAAATGCCTTGTTTATAATGGTTTTTATTGTTTTTGTCTCGTCGCTCCGGCCGTGACACAGCATCACATTATGTGAGGGGTGTAACATTTCCGTCTCACGTTTGAGGTATTTGGCCAATCATAACGCATTGGATAGCTGGCCAATCAGAACACACCCACTTTTCAGAAAGATGAGCTTTGTAAAAAATCAACGCGATTCAGAAAGGCGGGGCATAGAGGATTAACAATAATGTACAGTATGTGGAACATTATGTGTTTTTTTAACCTTAAACCACAAAAACACATTTCATTACACCAAATCACAAAATAATGTTTTTTTTAGCAATATCATATGACCCCTTTAAATAAAGCAGCAGTTGATGTCATACAATCATGAGTATGTTTTGATTTAAAGGTCGGAAGCTATAGCTTACATGAATAAAAATAAATCACAAACATGACATTTGTAAATTAAATAGTTTTATATATACTGATTTATTAATTAATGTGTAATATGTTATATTGTTTAAACATATTATGAGCTCTAAAAGATTTTCTGATTTTTTACAACTCTTTTGCTTTAGATTATCTACAAATGTTAAATCTTAAAATATAATGTTAAGGTTACTACTACATCTTTCTGAAAAAAAATGCAGCGATTGATATATAGTTTATTTATAGTTATTTTAAAATCATAATGTCATTATAAAATAACTTCATTATTGTTTATTTAATTCTAACAAATAAGTTATTGTTAAAAACTAACCAAAATTAAAAAGAATTTGCTTATAATTTTCACACAGGAGAGACTTGGTGTTTTTTTCCAAACAAAAGGAAATATATCGATATCGACTATCGGCCAAAAAGAGTTGAAAAATATCGACATATCGGACATCGGAAAAAATCCAATATCGTGCATCCCTAATACATATTGCAAGTTAGTTTGGAAACCCACGACTGGGAGTATCAGGAATACTAACATTAGCCAATATGTTTCCAGAGCACATTTCAACAGACACATTTGATGTAGCGTCTTTATGCACCTCTGGATACAGTGCAAGTGGTTAAATTTAAGCCAACACATGCATTCCATACACCAGGGCAGCCTGGATGGTGGATAGAGGTGCAGGTAGCTGAGTTTCACCGCTCAAGACTGGGCTTATTGTCCTGTCTCTGTGGGAAAGCCGCATTACTTCCTTCAAGGGCGATTACCAGGAAACTTAAGATGCTGTATCAATGGCACTTCTCATGTTTGTCACAAGAACACAGAAATCTGCCCCTCATTTCTACACATATTCACTGAAGGACACATACACACAACTGATGAAGACTAACTGTGCTTTATCGCTTGGCTTAGGTGTGAACATCAATTTTCTCAGTGTGGCCTACAGACATGAACTGTTGCTTCTTGGCAGGGAGACAGCTCATTCTGAGGGTCAACGATGAGAAGATGTGAAGGCAGAAGGTCACCGTTATCTTACTACACAAGGGAGATTATGCAGCTGTGCATCTTTATCTCTCAAACAGGCTGTATTTGCAGAATGGTATGGTTAAATGACTTGTTTAGCCAGGACACAAGAGTCAAATGTGAACTGCACCAGTGAGTTATTACATAACAGGGTGCACACTTGCAAAACAAAGCAGAGAGAAGTCAAAGAGATTTTTCATACTCTTTGGACACGTAGCTCTTGCTCAATTAATCAACTGCCGCCACACACACCAAAACTTCTCAGTTTATTTAGAACAAAGGGAGCATGGGCTGATTGGCGCACACTTGTTGCTCCTGGCACGGAGCATACTCTAGTGGTGGCCGAAGTAACAGCACTGTGCTTGTGTGAGCCAGAACAGCGTTGACAAGGACTAATGGCCCCCTTTGCAGCTAATGATGGAGCTATGTAGACAGCTGCTGCGCAGTCTCTTCAAATGCCAGCACTGACCCCGGCCTTTGAGGATGAGGGGAAAAAACTGTCTCTTTCTTATTTTTTCTTTCTCTCTCTCCCGTCCCTGTGCATGAAAGTATCCCTCTTTTCCTATTCAAAGCTCATCACCCCATTCGCTTCCTTTATCTAGACCTGCTTCTTTTGGCTTTTTCTTCTTCTCACCTGTATGCAAATTGGCCAGCATTCTGTTTCATTAATCTGGGAGAGGTAGGGTGAGATAGCAGCAGATTGCTTCCGCTGCCGCAGAATGTTCGCCACACTTTGGCCACAAGTTAATTTATTACTGGAGGGTTTGGAGCGCCTGGCGCACAGGGGATGTTTGTTAAAGATCCTTTTCTCTCCATTCAGTCGGCCAGAGCACAGCGCTTTGAACCACAGCTATTCCCCCATTCAGAGAGCGCAGGCAACCTGAGGAACGAAGCGAAGGGGCAGTTCTTGAGAAAGAGAGAGACATAGACGGAGTGGAAAGAAAGAAAGAAAGAAAGAGGCTGTATTTTACACAAAGAGTTATTAGGGTGAAGCCAAGTGGAGGGGTCTCATATTACCCTGAAGGGGGTTTATTTTGCAGTAATGGCCAATGGGCTACACATTGTCCTTGTTATTACTTGAGGTTGACCGATTTTTTCGATACCGATAGCTAGGATTGGACCACACTGGCCGATACCGATTATTCAATGGATACTGAATATCGGTAGTTTTAAAATGGATACTGAACGAAAACTAAAATAGTGCTTTACTATTTAAAAAAAAAAAAGCAGTAACAGTACTGAACCATACTTTGTAAATGAATAAAAATATTAATTAAATATTGATCATTAAAGTTAGAAAGAAAAGAAAAAGCGCAATCTATATTATAGCTCTCTATATGAAGCATGCAGACTTTATTAGAGCCACAGAAAGACAAATGTTTCACTGAAAAATGCACAATACACAATTTTAGAGTCTTGGGTGAAGTCATTATGTACATTAAAAACAATTTGGGACAAATATAATGTAATTGAATGGAAAATAGTGTGTGGCGATCTGTGGCATGGCAGGATTTCTTTCCGCTGAATCAACATATCAATGTGATTTCACACGTAACAGCTTTAAATCTGCAACTTCGCTGCTAAAATGCATTAATGTGACCAGCTGGATATAAACTAATACAAATAGATGGTAACAATCGTGACATTAAGCTTTTGTGTCAGACTTGCGTGTGTTTTGGTCACATTGTTTTAACCATTCGAGGTGCTGCTAATGTTTGCGTCCTCTCAGCCTTGACAGCAAACATGCTGCTGTTCCCTCTCCACTAATGAAGCATCTAGTCAACAAATGAATTACTTAGTAATCATATGAAAACATGCACTATAGTGTACTGTATACACCGTTTCGTTGTTTGTTTTAAATCCGCATCTGAAGTGTCCCGCTCTGGGCAACGCGCAGTGTCACGTGTCAAAACAAACAGCAGTGGTGGCAGTATTCTGACCTTTAGAGGGTGCTCTCGTACTGTATAATGACAGCGGACCTTCTCAGCAACGGATGCAACCCAGAAAAACTATCGGCATGGACTTTTGCCAATAGTTCCAGCAATCAACTATCTGTGTCGATTAATCGGCAAAAAGGACACATTGCTCAACCTCTAGTTATTACATGGCTAAGAGACACAAAATGAAATGAGACAGTCAACATTCAATTATACAGGCCATGTTCACACAGCATGTTCCTGTATTTAAGTCCTTAATACAGTTACGTTCACACACAGTACGGTTATTTACAGGCGTGACAATCGCATTCTGTAACCGAACTCACACCAGTAAATTTTCAGGACTCACAACCGCATTCTCGGAAAACATGTGCTGTGTTAACAAAACAGGACTGGACAACTAGTTGTCA
This sequence comes from Sinocyclocheilus anophthalmus, assembly GCA_018155175.1. Taxonomy (NCBI): domain Eukaryota; kingdom Metazoa; phylum Chordata; class Actinopteri; order Cypriniformes; family Cyprinidae; genus Sinocyclocheilus; species Sinocyclocheilus anophthalmus. The sequence goes on from JADLZN010003425.1 coordinate 479,686, forward strand.
GTCACATCATACAGTGTTAGAGAGTCGCTCTGCTGCATAAACACGTGTTTACCGTGTGTTGCATGTTTTTATGTGTGGTTTCAGTAACTTACAGTGACGGGGGAAATGAGCTGTGTGTCTCTGAAAGTTTTAGATCCAGGGTTCTCCACTGAAACCGCTCCCGTCAGTTTTGTGTTCTACACGCGACTCAAATGTTCTGCTCTCCACCCAAATATAAAAGCTGCTGTCAGTTAATGAAGATTTGATGGATGAACTTGCAGCTCGATTGGACTCTTGTTGTGTCAGAAACTGAATTCTGACTTCATTCATTCTGATTCATAAAAGACTTTCAGTTTTATGGACGTCCCCATCTTTGATATTACTTTGGTCACTGTCACTATGGTAACTGGTAAGGAATACAGGCTTGACTCCCGTTGCATGTGCATAGACAGTATCCAAGAAGCTTTAATAGTAAAGCGTCAATCAAATTTGCAATCACTGCGAAAGTAGTAGGTCATCATGTTACTTTTTGCATGCTGTTTTATGAATACTATAAATTTTGAACATACTTCCCTTTTGTATGTATTGTTTTTCAGCTAATATATACACATACATATTTGGATGCAGGATTTGAGTTTGAAAGAGTTCATGGTCAATGGTGTATTATCAGAGGTTAGAACTCTTTTCAACACCATTCAGCCATGATTATGTTCACAGCATAGTACAGCATCCAATACCTTGGTTAAATAGAGCATCACAGATTAACAAAGTAATTGTAAAGTGGTCGAATAAGTCATCAGTAGGGTGCTACAACTTTACTGAGAAGTTCTGCTACTGGTAACTTACCATAGTCTTTTCAAATGCCTCGGTTAGAAGAACTATTCCAAACTATTCTTATCACTCCAATACATTTTGAAACACAATACATTTCCAATACATCTGAAACACAAAGACACACACACACACACACACCTAAGCAGCTGCTGTTCACAAAAGACCAGGCAGTGGGAGAAAGGTGTGGGTTGAGCTGGAGCTGAAGAGTGCTGAACTTTCTCTCTCTCATTGTCTCTCGCTATTTCCCTCCCTCCTTATCCTCAACCAGGCCAGAATAGGGAGCGGCCAGGTGATAAAGCGGCACCTGGCAGACAGGTGTCTGGGAGAGTCTGCCAGGGGTCGCAGGAGATTAACTGCCCTTGTTCACCTGAGCAGAGGAAGACGGGGTGCAGGTGCATCTGCTGGGGCTGCTGCACACACCGAAAGTCAAAAGGGCGCTGGGCCGCAGGGACAGCCACCTAATTACAGTTAAGGAGGTGTGCGGAGAGGGCGTTGAATTGCAGCAGTTGAGGAGAATAGAGGAGGAGCAAGAGGAGTGGATGGTCCAGTCTCTACGTGTCAAATCGAGGACCCTCCTTGATCCAACTGCATTGTGTAGATGCAGTGACACCTTCTCCTTTTCTTTGCCATGCCCTGCCAGAGGGTGAGGTTGGACATTTCTTTCACTCCTATTACAACAGAGCCTGGCTAGCCATCTCCTTAATTACAGCTTGAAAAAAATGGCAAGGCCAGGTTTTCAGGAGCGGGATTCGGGGATGGGGTCCAGGTGAGTGGAGCGAGCAGAAATAGAGGGGGGTGAGAACGAGGGGCATCATTAGTGCTTAAAGAAGTGTTTAGCTGAACCTCCTGCCAAAGACAACAGAACTGTCAAATGTCCCTAAACAGTGGATTCTACACCAGCATCCAACAATACTTAAAACTTTAGGGTGACATCAGTAGAAGCAAGCTGGTAAAAGATCAACAAGCTTGATGAAGTTTTAGTATAGCTAACAGATATACAGTATGGCATAAACATGTTTTTTCTGAAGTTGCTTTAGCTACCTTGTCCACATTGGTTGTCATAATTATGAAGCATCCTAACATGGATTAATGTAAAGAGTGAACGTTTGAAAAGGTTGGTTGTTTTGCTAACTACAGCATGTTAAGGGAAACATTAGACAAGCTCTGCAGTGTTTAACACCATAGAGTTGCCGTTCACTAAAAAAAACATGATGAATGATGAAAAAGATTACTAGGGGTGTAACTGTACAATTATTCATACCGAATTTTCAGCACGGTTCTTTCAATTCAGCATGGATGTGTACTGAACAAATGCAGTGTTGAGATGTGTGTTTTGTCCACCTGCTGTACCAAAATTTTTGTGTAACGATACACCCCTACAGACTATAAAAAAAATTAAAGTCACATAGGCAAAAAAATCTGATTTCTGCTGCCCATCTGAACCAAGCCTTAGAAAGACATTTAATTTTGAATATGCTCCTTCAGAATCCATATTAGATTTAATTTGTTGTAGATAAGTTTTGTTTGAGAAGGTGGTCTGGAGTACCTTTCATAACATTCAAACAATTTGCCATTGCTATAAATACAATTTGCCCTAAATCGTGAAAGTGAACCCCTATTGATGGCATATAATTTTAATCTTTGCACCCACCTGTTCACACTTATTATGTATTCCAAAAGCAAACAATACAATGAATTGAACTTGAGTTCACTCCAATCCAACAAGTGTAAATTATATATATATCTAATATATAATATATTATATATCAATCAGGATTTGAAATTAACCGCCAAATGCGGGTAAAAATCAGCTTTGGCGGGTAACGCTGTCAAATCACTAGTTAATTTGGCGGGTTACTTTTTTCGTAAGTTATGTTCACTCATTATTTTCTTGGGGAAGTTCATGCAAGCCAACTCTGTGCAGTTTTAGCACAAATAATGAACTCGTGAGACATCATGACATTATCGAGTATATTGTAAGAACCAAACAAAACACACCTACAGAGTGCATGCATACATTTTTTTCTGGTTAGACAACGCAGGCTTTAGTGTGCGTGCGCATTTAGAGTGGTTCTTTCACTGCATGATTCAGTCTAGTAAGGGCATATGATGCCATTACATGTCCTTCTCTTCTTTGAAGTGTTCCAAACTCTTGTGCATACAGAGATCTGTAAGTGCAAAGAATAAAGTCTCTAATCCAAAGAGATATTCTTTATAAAATTTGAGTCAGCCACGCCTAACTAAAACGGCTCATTCGAACACGCCCCTACATGTCTACGTCACTATGTGGGAAGTTTTGCATAACGCTGCCCAAATGTTCACGCCAAGAAAGAATGCGTAACTTTATTCTCGCGCAGTATGTGCTAGCCTCCCATGCCAGGTCGTGAAGGCGCCTGTGTGTTTCGGTTGTGAAAGCGAAACTACTTTGTTTGGCCTTCCAAAAGAGGACGATATGCTTCGTCATGCCTGGAGCTGATCTGATCTGTGCTGGTCGCTGAGGGAAAACATCAACTTCGCGCTGTGGATCGCCGTTGGCTTTTCACGTGGACAAGCAGAGTCCGACCCGGGGTCTCCAGTGGTTTCCCCTGTCATCCCTGGCCGATCCTTCGTTCGAATTCCGCCGGCCGTTTCCTCACATCTAAGCCGCCGGCCCCCGCTATCGCTCAGGCCGCGTTTGTGACGCTGTGTGTTTCGTTGTGAAAGTGAACCTACTTTGTTTGGCCTTCCAAAAGAGGACACATTTAGAAATCAGTGGTTAAGTTGTATTTTACAACACTGTTCCAGAACAGTTCAACCCAAATATTCAGATGTGTGCAGCACATTTTATGGAGGACTTTTTACTGATCCTGGTAGAGTTGACTACAGTGTCGGCTGTTCTGACTCACAGACTGTAAGTACGTTTTCATTAAAAGGATTTGCCACTGATGATTCAAACACGAGTTTTGGACAGTAGAGTAGCACTTGTTGTTTGTCATTCTCCGATCACAAATGCAGACATTGTGTTATGTTTACAGTGGCACTATGGCCAAACGCTAAAAAAAGGCAGTATAAGTCATTATAATCTGTAATTATGTCCCCACTGGATGCAACAAATGCCTCTTTATAATGGGTTTTCATGTTTTTGAATCGGCATCACAGTAAGGTAAGGGGCGTAACATTTCACACGCCTGAGGTATTCGGCCAATCACAACACACTGGATATCTGGCCAATCACAGCACACCTCGTTTTCAGACCGATGAGCTTTTGTAAAAATCGACACGTTTCAGAAAGTTTTTTGCAAATGAAAAAAAACCTCCTTCTAGCTATATATATATGAAGAGTTCATTTGCAAAAACTGATAAACGCCACTTTTAAAAAAAATTAGCTGATTGCCGTGCATTATTCTCCAAATAGAGTGCGATCTGAACCCTAAACACGTTTTGTCAAAAAAGCCGGTCCACTTTCAAGGCATCGCGAGTTCACGTTTTGAAGCCGACAAGCGCCCTTGTTGTTTTTTGAACAGAAGCCGATAAGTCCACTTTAGCGATTCAGCACGCTGTATTCAGGTCAGTTGACAAGGCTACTTTCACTTTGAAAAGACGTGCTAGCTGAGAGGAGTTTCATCAAAGCTGACTAAAAGTGATCGAGGATGGAGAATTTCAACGAACTTGATGAACCTGTGATATCTTCTTCAGGGCGAAAAAGGAAAATAAAAGCTGAAACGTTTTCACGGAACCTTGCCAAAGCAGCGCGTTACAATGTTGAGGGAAAAGTTCCGTGTATTGCGTGCAATCACATCCATACAGTTTATGATCACAACAACAACAACCACCACTGTCAGGCATTTTACATTGTCATCTGAGGAGATTACAATGATTAAACAAGTGTTTTTTTAAACTCTAAAACATGAAATGTGGAGTTACCTGCTTTTGCCAAAAAACCACTGTTGGAGTTATCTGCTTTTGCTATCCACCTTTTTCTTGTCGTAAAAATGGGCGCAGCCATTTGTAAATTCTATGGGTCTGGCTTCCGGTCTCATCTGCGTCCACTCCGTCCAGCTATTTTTAGCTGAACAAAACAGTTAGTTTTGCTGCTTGATATTGAAAGTTGGTGTGTCTTATCATATTATTTTAATGTATTATCTTAATTATGAACACACTGGTTTGCAGTGCAAACAGTTTTACTGTTTACTGCACATTGTTATTCTCCTCGTTATTTACTTATAGCAGCTAATGAACCGGAAGTCTCACCCAGGCTTACTTCCGCGTTGAAGAAAAAGGTGGATAAAACAAACTTTTAATATGTAAAACAAACATACTTTCAATGAACTTTAATTTTGTAAATTACCTGTATTTGTTTAAGTAAGTAAGTTATTATTACTTAATCAAAACAACCCAACTGCAGTTTGATTGCTATTACTTGGAATGCACAATAAAAAAAATGGAGATATCAGTTTTTGCAAATGAACTCTTCATATATAAAACAGAACGTATCTACACCAGAGTATGTGAGCGGAGCAGAGCGGTATGTTTTTGAATGGAGCGAGGAGCGGATTTTTTAAAAATCGGAGCATCATGGTTTTCACTCACTCCAAGAGCGCTCCATCACGAGTACAATTCATGCCAACAGCCCGTAATATAACTGCATATTTAGCAAGAATTCACATGTTAAACATATAGCTAGTTTGATAGAGAAGGATCACTCAAATCAGGAAGAATGTGAAGGCTATGATGACGGCAATGGGCATGAGCGGGAAGTTATAGTTCTCAAGGAATTTGTTTGTTCCTTCTAGATAGGCTACTGAATATTTTCAGGTGAAAGCATGATTTAAACAGGTACAACCCTTATTCACACGCAATCGCTCTCTCAATAATGCATTCAAACAAATGTAATCTTACAGTGCTTCATCTGTATCCAATTTCGAATGAGCAGAAATCTGTAGCATAAAATGCAGAAATTCAGCGATCCGTAAGTAAAATAACTGATGAAAACGTACTGTTATTTTCATCACAAACAAAATTTGCACTGCAAAAAGTAGCAATTATACCTTTTAATGCTGACAACCATATTAGCTTGGCATGTGGTAGGAAAAAAGTTTGCACACTAGTGTTCCAATAAGCCACTTTGAAACGTTCCTGTGATTTTATTTATTTAATTTTTTAATATACGATAACAGAACTGTGATATTTCAAACAAACTGAAATACTTAGCCGCGGAGTGGTGTTTCTGATATCAGTGAGCTAAGAGTGGAGCGCGAGCAGGAAATGGTGAACCCGGAGCGGAGCTGGAGCAGAGTGATTATTAAATGCTCGGAGCGCGGAGGGGAAATTGTTGCCGCTCCACTCCGCTCACATACTCTGACCTACACATAAAAGAAAAAATGTTGATGACTCTTCACTGTACTCAGAAGAAGGGGAGATGTTCCTGCTGAAGGCCCAATATAGATCTGTTGACCTAGCTAACAGCAGCCACAGGGTAAAGTTGAAGTTAAAGGAATGCCAGCAAGGCTATCTGACAACTGAAAGTTTAAAGCATTCAACCTTATGATATCAACACATGCCCAAACCCTGCTTCAATAGCTTTCTGGCAACAACACAGATTTATGGATAAACTGAATGTTTTTGAGGTCACTCCAGGCATGCTGTACCTCTATCAAGTCATAATCATCCTAGACGTGTTCGCTTCCTCTGAACACCAATTCCAAGCCATGGTGAGAACTGTGTTTCTGACAGATTGCTATAGCTGACAAAAATGGGACACTTGAAATACAGCGCTGCGTAATGAGAACTCTGTGTGTGAGCAAGTAAAGAATGCAGTGGGAGGCAAGGCCTTACAAGCTGCAAATTCCACATGTAAAACCCTCAAAAGAAGTAGTAATGGGAAAAATCTCAATCATCAAACAAGCAGGTTGCAGAGACAAGATAAGCATGGGAGAACTAACAGACTGTGGCATTGCTCACATACCACCGTGCCTGACATCACTTTTTACAGCTGTCAACATTGTTCGAACCTGTATTCCAGTATATGATGGGGGACCCAAACCTGTGGCTCTGTTTAATAGTGATGAGACGATTGATACCGAGGCTCCGATCGATGCTCTGACGCAGTTTTCAAAGCACTATTGTATCACACACTGTGCCGATGCTTGTATAGAAATGACAACACCACACGATTGATGACGTTTGAAGCTTTGAACGTCATGCAGTACCGGAAGGTCGGGACAGCTGGTTTGAAAAAAATTGGCGCTTCGCATGACTCTTGTGTTTGACTTTACATTGACTTGGTTGTGTGTGTGTGTGTGTGTGTGAACACTTATTTGGGATTCAGTAGAATAGTTTAGAATAACCTCAACACCAGACAGAAACTAAATGCATGTCACACCTAATATTACATTCTAGTTGGGGTCTCAGAGACCCCGAACAGCTCACCCAAAATATTTTTGCTACTTCTCACGTCAATTATTAATTATAATCACACACTTGTATATCTTATATAATTGAACAATATGTGAATCCATTAACCGGACTACGCATGACACGAGTTGGCACAGATTAAAAACTTTTTCAAACTATCCTCTGCTCAGTTAGATAGGCTGGAGAAACCGAGTCTGACCACCAGATGTCGGTAATGCCGAGTTCACACTGAACGATTTTAGCCCGATTTTTCACTCGCCTACAGGTTTTGTGAAATCGCCGACAAATACCCGAAATCGTAGGCAAATCGGTGCTCGTTCACGCTAGTGACAATCATGCAGTGTGAATGATGAAGACGAGATCTGAGGGAATCACCGATGCGTCGCAGACGCATGTGAAATATTTGGCATGCTAAATATCTGGAGCTGTCGGCGATTCACAATCCCGCTGTGTGAAATGAGTTCTGACTGAAAAACCCCTCGCGATGACCTAACACCAATCAGAGACCAAGATACAGGGCAACGGGAAGTTCGGGGAGGAATTATATGAAACGTAGTTTGCGGACCAATGGTGCCAAACCACTGTTGCCGTGGGTTGTTTTTCATGTCCGTGGGTTTAAGTGACCCCAATAATGTGATATTTAGGCCCTGGACCTCCTGTCGTCGTTCCATCGTGCAGGTGAACACAGCAACAACTGAAGGCTACCCTAGAAGTTGTGTCAGTGGAAACACAGTGATATGGCGATGGTTCTTGAAAATCGTGCAGTGTGTAAACTCGGGCGAATGCGCACTGTGTTAAAAAGCTTCGAGTAATGAACCGTTTTTTTGGCACAATTTGATGAAAGCCTCAACGTTTCTGAAAGCCTGTTTCCCATCACTCCACTATGTATTTAATGTGTTTTATTAACAAGGTTTGGGAGGATCACAATCAGATAATCAACCAATTTGGCACAGGTGCAACTTGTTTAGCTAACCATCCTAACTAGCACAATACGTATATATATATATATATATATAATATGTATATATACGTATATATGCAGCCTACCTACCTCTGTCCTACGGCAGTTTTCCGGCATCCCTCCTCCACCCCAACTCCTCACTCCTAATCTATTTTCATCCCATATTAGGGATAGGGGGAGTTATCTGGGTTCTGGCTATATTCCAGGCTTGGAGCCCTTCCCCAGGACTGCATGCCAAAATATGCTTACTATTTGCTATCAGATTAGATGTAAGGGTGAACTCGTGAAAGAGGTACACCGATGAACCAAACGGGTGTAAAAATAAAACACAAGAAAACACTGAATAAAATACTGCCACCTGTTGAGCTTTGCTGGAGAAAAGCCTTGACATAATGGTAGTCTATACTCATTTTATGTATGAGCTAGCACATAGTACAGAATAGTTGTATAGAAAAATCACACTGACCCTTAGCTAAAACCTGTCCTAACTGTTGCCTATGTTCAGAATGGACACATCCATACTATTTTCTATATACTATGTAGTATATACTTTATACCACATACAGCCTACAGGGACAGTGAAAAAAAGTATGCATTATTCCACAAGAAAGATTTCAAACATCAAAAACCTTAATTGCTTTGCGACTGAAGACAGAAACACATGAACATCTTGGATGGCATGGGGGTGAGTGAATTATCAGAATTTTATTCAGGAAGTGAACTAATCCTTTAAGCAATGGATTCTTGTTCCCAAACTTTGTTTAAAATGATCCAAACACAGACTGCATCCAACATCACATACTCTCTGAGTAGGTACTTCTTTTAAGTAATTACTTTGCGACCACTTAAAAAGTATGTTCTACATCAGGGGTCTTCAGCTAAAATTGCTTGAGGTCCAGTAATGAACCCTCCTCACCAGCCGTGGTCCGGACAATTATATAGAAAAACATGAATTGATGGGTTTTGCCTGACCAGGGTATCTGCAGGATATTTAGGGCCAAATTTAAGACTTTTAAGACCTTTTTTAAGACCTGCAAAAATAAAATAAAAACGACTGTATAAATCATGATTTACAGTTCAGATACAGGTTTTCACACAAAAAAAAGTTTAATAAAATGATAAGCTTCACATTTCAGCCTTTAAACCCATTTTAAGAAAAAAAGTAGTCATAAGATAAATTATTATATTAATTAAAAACAATTATAATCAATCAATATTATATTAATTAAATAACATATAAACATATCTTTGTGTCTTAATTGATATTTATAATGCATTAGCTTCTTGTTGATCCACCAATTCACATTTACAACTGCGTGTTTTGCTGCATAAAAACATGGGTCGATTTTCACATTGGTCTGAACAGAAACAGCAGAGGTGCTATGAAATTCATCTAGGCCAGCAGGAGGCGCTTTTGGAACTGTAGAAATATAGTGGTTTCCCGGGTAATGGCTGTAAACAAAGCAGCACAGCACCGAACTTTGAAACACAGCACTCATGTTTATTCAATGAAATCACAGCCTTTCGAAAGTTTAATCATCACATTAAGCCGTATCGCAATTTTTGTCTTTCTTCCCCAAATTTAAGACCTCCTGAAATCATGATTAAGACTTTCTTATACCATTTAAGACTTTATTTGGCCTTAAATTTGATACAACTACATTTATGCCTTTTTAAGGACCTGTCAACTTTCCTAATTTTTGAGAATGCCTTGTTTTTCACTCACTGAAACTTTCATGTATTATCCACGCCGGCTTGCTAAAAATTACATTTTATTACAAAACATCATATGGCATACATCTTTTTTTGGGTAGCCAAAATAGGACTGGTCAGTAATGTATTTAAAGCAGGACTTAGCAAAGTGTTTATTTTAAGAATTTAACCCACCAGACCATCAAAACAATTTCACAAAATTATCTGTGCCAACTAGTAAACACTTCACAACAAATAATGATGATAGTGAACAACCCCCACCTCCCCCAAACACCAAAATCTTTGGATTTGTACGAATCGTGTAAGTGACCAATTTTGCTGTTGTTAGAATTAGAATGTTGTTTTTTCTATGTAAATTATGTGATCCCACTGCCACGCACATCGTTACTATAGGAAACCCAGGAGCACGCACAACGTAGGCTGTTAACAGTGCGTTCAATTTCGTTAAATGAAAACGATCCTCGTCTACACTGGCGTTTTCACTGCGTTTCAGAAACGATCTCCGTCCACACTACACAACCGAAAACGCATGTCACATGACCTTTCAGTCAGGTACAACAGTGAGCATGATGTTATGTTACACGATTGTCAAAGGATACGCAGCCGAGAAATTGTGGGGCAGCCACGCACATCGCGTTCAATGTTTACGTTTGGTCGGTTACACTGACACCAACCCCGGAGTTTCAAACTGAAATGGGGTCTGCAGCCGTTACCGTGTTTTTGGAAAGTCTCCGTTTCAATTGTCGAAAAATGCAAGGGTAGTGTAAGGGAAAAGGGTAACCGGTTCGCAAAAATTATGCATTTTAAAATGAAAAAAGCCCTAGGTAATATTTTTCATAACGTAGCAAGTTAAGAGTGTAATATAAAGGCTAGCAAGATCCAATGAGATGCTGTAGGGAAACCCACTTCATTTTTTTTAAGATTTGTATTTACGGATTTTCCTGGAACGAAATCACCCCTTGCCGTGAATCAGAAGATAGTGCGAGCTGATGTGGGTAATATAGACAAATTTGTGCTCAATTATTATTGTACAGTCAAACTTCTCCAAATGCTTGCAAACCAAGACGCTTTAACTTAGCCTTGGTACCTGAAAACTAAGGAAAAGGGACTAGAGATGTTATTACATTTGGGTAAAAATTCTGACAATTATGCCAATAAAATAAATTGTTTTAGAGATTTTCAAAAATCAAAGGTATCAAAAAATAAAAATGTGGCCCTAAACAAGTCAAACTGACCAGCAGTTGCTCAAGTTGTACATACTGTACGCCTTGCAGAACTGCATGAGCATGTATGTCAAGTTTGTGTGTGTGTGTGGGTGTGGGGTGAGAGAGGGTACACATTCAGCTCATGCTACACATCACGCTCCCTAAGGTCGCAAAACTCTGGACTTTTGGTAGTACCTAGGATATCAAAGTCCATTAAAGGAGGTAGAGCTTTTTCGCATTGGCTCCCAAACTCTGGAATAGCCTTCCTGATAACGTTCGGGGTTCAGACAAAATCTCTCTGTTTAAATCTAGATTAAAGACACATCTCTTTGGCCAAGCATTCAAATAATGCATCTAATAATCTTGTACTGCAGTTATATCTGATCAAATTATTATTTTTTAGTTTGGGTTAAACAAATCAATTTTGGTTGGAACAGCAGCTACGCTAATTGTGTCTATTTGTTTCTCTGTTTTTGCCAGGATTTACACAAGCTTCAGTCTGGATCCAGAACACCTGAGAAGAGATGATGCCAACCCCTCAGAGAACCTCAGATGATGCCAACCCTGAAACAACATACAGAACTACCACATTTTGCTATAAGTTTGATCGCAACACATAATCATTGCTGTTAATAGTGTTCAACGTCTGTTTTATTACATCTTAAATTTATTTTTCCATACATTTCTGCAATATGCACATTAACTGACAGACACCACTGATAAACTACCACTAAATACTGTAGAAACTTAATTTGCTGTAAAGTTGCTTTGCAATGATTTGTATTGTGAAAAGTGCTGTACAAATAAACTTGACTTGACTGACTTGACATGAACGTTTTTTTTCTGTTGTGTTTGTTGCACAATTTGATGCCATGATGACAGGGGTAGAGGGCTCCCACTTAAAGCACTTCCCCTCTCAAATGCAGATGCAGAGAGACTGTTCTCCCTGGTGGGTTTGAACAAAAGCAAAACTAGGAACAGTTTGGCTCTGGACAAAACGCTATCATCCATCATGATGGCGAAAATGGCTGGCCATGAGCCACAGTGCTTTAAATGGGAGCCCCTGTCATCAAGGCATCAAAATGTGCAACAAACACTTATAACACAAAACACCATGATAAGCTGACATGTGTACTCTCTCTCTCTCTCTCTCTCTCTCTCACACACACACTCACACACATAAACACACACACACACAGCTTGACATACATGCTCAGGGCAAGTTATGCAATCCTGCTGTATGTGTACGGTATGTACATTGAGCACTGCTGTTCAGTTGGATCGTTTGGGGCCACATTTATTTTTTGATACATTTGGATTTTTGAAATAAATAAAACTATTTACTTTATGTGGATGAAATTGTTTGTCTTTTATCATATTTACCCATTGTTATAATTTCTATGTATGCTGGTCAATTATAAGCAATAGGTATAATTGAACTGCTAGCAAAAACTTGAGAATTGGGCGTGGCCGAGGGGGCTGCTGCTGCAAATATTTGAATGACTCCTCCCCTAACAGATGTAATCTCACTCCAAACTTTTGATGTAACTTGAGAGCCCAACAGTGTTCAACAGTGAGCGCAAAGCTAGATTTAAATGATTATTAATTTAAATCTGGTTATTGTCTTCCCAAAATGCACGATGAAGGAGGCCTTCACCCCCTGGAGCTGTGTGAAGCACGTTTTATTATGGATGGATGCGCTTTATTTAACTTCTTTTGGACTGATGCACTGCAACACCCACTGACTGCCATTAAACAGCTTATCAAAGTAAGTGTTTTAATATAACTCTGACTGGATTCGTCTGAAAGAAGAAAGTCATATACACCTAGGATGCCTGAGGGGAGAATCTAAGGGCTGCTTTTTCATTTTTGGGTGAACCTAACTCTGTAAAACAGCACAGATATATTTGCTGTTTGCGATGGTGGATCGATTTGATCCATGGTCGACATTAAGGGCTGCTTAAGAATAAGCGTGCAAAAATTTGTGAGATTGTGTGAATTTAATTTGTCATTTATGGAACCGCTTTAGCCTCGTTTGATTTGTTAGGTTATTTCAAGTAAGGTTTTGGACTTTAATCCTCGCTTTTCTTAGCATCTTTTTATGAAACAGGCCTTGGGTCTCCGTAGTGTTGAGATTCGTCAGATTCCGCAGCAGCACTGGTGATGAGAGAACGCGCTTGATAAACAGTCCAGAGAGGAGAAATCAAAAATATTGGTCACTTTCTAAATAATAAAAATATAGCGCATCCACTAGTAATTATATAAAAATAAATCGTTTTTTACCGATGCAAATATGTTAGAAACGATGCATCGCGATACAAATGCCAACTTGTAGCTGATGCACACCTTTTAAATCGATGAATCGCATCGTTAAATTTTATGCGATGCACCGGTGTGAATCTGTGAATTTTCCCATCCCTACTTTGTATTCACAGATTCTACATCTTGAAAGAATGATCCAAATAAGAGTTTTCACTGGAGAATATCATCTGAACAAGCAAGTAACAACTGCCACTGGTGTTGATCAATGAGAAACGGAATTGCACTAATTGCGCTATCATGGTGATAAATCTAAGATCGGTTAGTCATATGATGTCAAACCGCCAATATTATTATGTTATACTGTGTTTTCAAATTGTTTATGTTAATAACATCAGCATTGCGTGAGTGTGTGTATTTAGTGCAGCATCCCCACGTGCGATATAGCATACAACCCGGGACAACTTCTTTATGTTTACAGATTTGACATAATGACACAGCCCCATGCTCGAATTTTCTGCGAAAACCTACCCGTACCACTCAAATTAAAAAACATTATTATAAACTGACCATTGTTAATCGGGCTAAAGTAAGGCGATAGTTATTAAAAGTCCTCACCTCGAAAAACGAACTGCAGTCAAAACGTTAAACTGCTGGACCTGCTTTTCATGAGGCGCAGCTTAAATGTGGAGGCGGCCAGGCACGCTGTATTGTGATTGTTGAAAAGAACACACATTGTTCTTAACCCTTTTAGAACAATAGGGTCTAAGTAACCCGACTGAGTTTTTATTTCTATATTTAGCCAGAAAATTTATTTCATTTTCAGATTCAGGTAGTCCTCAATTAACTTGGTTTTGATCATCACACATCTTATTTTCATTTTTCCTTTCTTATGTTTTTATAAAATGGGAATTGTTTAAAAAACATTCCAGTTTATCGTTGTCGATGGTGTTATGAATACACCAGCAAATAAGCTCATACCTTCTATTCATGAGAAACATGGTGCCACAGAACAACAATACATTCTGCGGTCACTTTGAGTTGTGTTCACTCCATTTTGTCAGGCTCTGCAGTACTCGCCCCGCTGGTTCTCATACCACTCATTCTGTATTACTGGCGCCTGGAATCGTCGTAGAGTAGCTGTAGGTATTATCCCCACCCCACCTTCGGCTGACGGAAGAGGAAGTGCACTTCCTTAGTCTGATCCGAGTCCTGCCAAATATCCTGAATATGTGCCACAGAGTCTAATCTCTGGAGTTTGGGTTGTAACATCCAGCTCTCCTAGATGAAGACTATTTGATGACATGAAGATTGTCTGATGAGTTCTCTGGAAGGGAAATCAGACCCAGGTCCAAGAGATTGATTAAAAATGGTTGCAAGTGGAGAAGAAAAACCTAGGTGGCCCATGGTGCTTACAATGTAGCGAATCCGCTCATGGGGAAATATGAATAATTAACAATAACTAGTTATAATTAATTATGAATGTTTTAGATCCGCTGTAGATATTTAGCTGCCTTCTCAGGGTCAACTGTCTGTCAATTCTAAGAACGTCAATTTACACAAAGCCTGTAGCATAAATCTGCATGATTAAATTACTCCAGTTATGAGCAAACAATGAACAAAGTCAAGTGTGACACAAGTAAGACTTTATTAACTACATAAACACTTAAACTAGTATAACATACTACATAAACACTTAAACTAGTCAACTACTACATTACACACACACACAGATACCGTGGGATAGGAAAGGGTTAAAGCTTAAGCAGTAAAGAGGAGAGAAAAAAGGAATGAAGTTATGGAACCATTTGTATATTCAGCAGATCTACACCTTTAGGGATAAGTCAGATTCTTAGTTCAAACTCACCTTTTTTAAAAAGGTGCAAATGATACCTAATTAATAAGACTAAATTTGAATACTTGCACGTCTCATCTGTCTGAAAGAGAGGTTTGATGCAATCGAAGGTTCAAGTTGATCTTTGCTGAAATTGGTTGATCGAAAAGAACCAGTTTGAGTCAGATGAACTTGGTGAATGGAAAGTCAAGGCCGAAGCCTGGCGAAGACTTAGGGTGTCCTTAGGAGCGTTTTAGCTCACATCCTCATCTTCTTAGAATCTAACAGAACCGCAGACTGAAGGCGTGTCATTGATGTGAGGCCTTTAAGGTCTGAGAGATTCACTCCTCTCAAGATGGGCTTGTCCAATAAGAAAGGCCGGAATCCCAAGTGGGAGTTTGAAATACTGGGGAGTTTATGACTCTTTGTCTCTAAGCATGGTAATTTGCAAATGTACTTAAATCGAAATTATTAACGATTCTCATGGCCCTAATATATATTGCCTATGTACAAACATATAATATACACGCTCGTTTAGATCTTCAGAAGGCGAAAAAAGGGTCTTTTGAATTCATAATAATAAAGTGGTAGGATTAGCATACAGTGGGCAAAAAAGTATTAGTAAGCCACAATTGTGCAAGTTCTCCCCCTAAAAGATGAGAGAGGCCTGTAATTTTCATCATAGGTAGACAAAATGAGAAAAAAAATCCAGAAAAAAATCACATTGTAGGATTTTTAAAAAAATTATTTGCAAATTATGGTGGAAAATAAATATTTGGTCAATAACAAAATTTCATCTCAATACTTTGTTATATACCTTTGTTGGCAATGACAGAGGTCAACGTTTTCTGTAAGTCTTCACAAGGTTGTCACACACTGTTGCTGGGATTTGGCCCATTCCTCCATGCAGATCTCCTCTTAGAGCAGTAATGTTTTGGGGCTGTCAATGGGCAACACGGATTTTCAACTCCCTACAAAGATTTTCTATGGGGTTGAGATCAGGAGACTGGCTAGGCCACTCCAGGACCTGGAAATGCTTTTTACGAAGCCACTCCTTCGTTGCCCGGGTGGTGTGTTTGGGATCATTTTCATGCTGAAAGACCCAGCCACATTTTCATCTTCAATGCCCTTGCTGATGGAGGAGGTTTTCACTCAAAATCTCACGATACATGGGCCCATTCATTCTTTCGTTTACACGGATCAGTCGTCATGGTCCCTTTGCAGAAAAACAGCCCCAAAACATGATGTTTCCACACTCATGCTTCACAGTAGGTATGGTGTTCTTGGATGCAACTCAGCATTCTTTCTCCCAAACACGACAAGTTGAGTTTTTACAAAAAGTTCTATTTTGGTTTCATCTAACCATATGACATTCTCCCAATCCTCTACTGGATCATCCAAATGCTCTCTAGCAAAACTTCAGACGGGCCTGGACATGTAATGGCTTAAGCAGGGGGACACGTCTGGCACTGCAGGATTTGAGTCCATGGCGGCGCAGTGTGTTACTGATGGTAGCCTTTGTTACTTTGGTCCCTGCTCTCTGCAGGTCATTCACTAGGTCACCCCGTGTGGTTCTGGGATTTTTGCTCACATTTCTTGTGATCATTTTGATCCCACGGGGTGAGATCTTGCGTGGAGGCCCAGATCGAGGGAGATTATCAGTGGTATTATATGTCTTCCATTTTCTAATAATTGCTCCCCCAGTTGATTTCTTCACACCAAGCTGCTAACCTATTGCAGATTCAGTCGTCCCAGCCTGGTGCAGGTCTACAATTTTGTTTCTGGTGTTTTTTGACAGCTCTTTGGTCTTGGCCATGTGGAGTTTGGAGTGTGACTGTTTGAACAGGTTGTTGTGGACAGGTGTCTTTTATACTGACAACTGGTTCAAACAGATGCCATTAATACAGGTAACCAGTGGATGACAGAGGAGCCTCTTAAAGAAGAAGTACAGGTCTGTGAGAGCCAGAAATCTAGCTTGTTTGTAGGTGACCAAATACTTATTTTACCGAGGAATTTACAATTAATTCTTTTAAAATCCTACAATATGATTTTCTGGATTTATTTTTCTCATTTTGTCTCTAATAGTTGAGGTATAACTATGATGAAAATTAAAGGCCTCTCTCATATTTTTAAGTGGGAAAACTTGCACAATTGGTAGCTGACTAAATACTTTTTTCCCCACTGTCTACGGTAAGAGTGACAGGAAGAGTGGTTCCCTCCAAAGCCTGCATAAAACAGTATTAAAATCTCAAGAAAAACAATCAAAATGACCTGAAGGATATGTGTGTCATTCAAAGAAAGGTTCCTATGGATTAATATGAGAAGAGTCCATTTCTACTGTGCACTGTGTCTTTCCTATGGAAAATGTAGTGAGAGGGGGAGGACTCTCAACATGCCATTAGGTTGTAAAGGTTTATCTGATCTGGCTGAGGTGTCCTGGTTGCCACAGTGACCAGGGGCCTGGGATCGTTCACAGAATTGCTGGCACCCAGTATGTTTCTTGGGTGAGGGGTCTGTGAATGTTGTGAATCTAATGGAAATAATGATTTGTTAATAAATCAAATGAAAAATGGTGTACTTTGGTCTGATTGGTCGACGCTACAACAATGTGCTGGATGTTGCCACCCTCAATGCCTACACCAGGGGTGGCCTCTCCGGTCCTGGAGAGCCACAGTACTTGCAGAGTTTCACTCCAACCCTAACAGACACTCTGAACAAGTATCAAGGTTCAGGGACTAGAAAGCTGAGTTAGGGAGTTTTTATCAAGGTTAAGCAAAACTTAACAGGAACTGGGCATCCATGTTGGCCCATCTGGCCAACACCAACTTCACTGCACAACACTGCACCCTGATTACATGGGTGGTGTGACCATTGCACAATGGCTATTCATCAAGGTGGTCAAAGAGCTTGTCATGCCACATATGAAGAGGCTCTTGGAGGGCACGCCCTACCTTCAAAACCATCTTACAAAGGCAACAAAATCAAATCACAGCCAAAGGAAGACATCAGGCAGGAGGGCCAATCAAAGAGGAAGAGGTGCAGGATCTGCCCTGCTGCCTAAGACAGAAAAGTCAGCAGCTGGTGTTTCCAGTGCACCAGGCCTGTGTGAAAGGAGCACAAACGTGTTGTCATTTGTGCATGTAAGCACTGAGATTGCAGTTTGGGATGGTGCTGTACCTGTGTGATTTCATTTTGTCAGTTTTATTTTCATTTATTCTGTCACATTCACTACAGTTGCACTACAGTTGCACTACAGACAGTTCAATTTCAGTATTATCGGTTGTCTGTGATATGTGTATGTTATGTTTGACAAAGTGGCAAATAAACGTATTGCAAGTGTTAAATGTGTTGGTCTAAATAACTGCTAAAATAATTATTTTAACAAAATTTATTTATTCTTTTGTATTATCACGCTTGCATAGATTAGTCATTTTTGACCTGTGTGTGTGAAGTTGATGTAACACAAAACCTAGGAAAAAAATATATAAATATATTAATTTGCGTTCATAATAGGCGCATTTCCATTACCCTTCAAATTGAGCAAAATGAAATTGCAAATTGAAAATACGGCAAATGGTTCGCATGAGGTGGTTTTTCAGGCAATTTGAAAAAGGAATATTTTGCAAAACTGCATTGTAAATTATTATTATTTTTTTTTGCATTTACAGGTCACATGGTGTATGTAAAAAGTAATCTGATCATTCTTTAATGTACTATAGCCTAACTTCGGAGAAACACCTCATACGTGGTCGCTCTCAAGTACAGGTTTAAGGGTCAGTTCTCTATGCTGCTTCGCTTAAAGGGTTAGTTCACCCAAAAATGAAAATTAGGCTGTGTTGTACCCTCCGAGGCATCCTTGGTGTATATTACTTTCTTCTTTCAGATGAATCCAGTTGGACTTATATTAAAAATTGTCTTTGATCTTTCAAGCTGTTTAATGGCAGTCATCGGGTGTTGCAGTGCATCAGTCCAAAGGAAGTGAAATAAAAAGCGCCCATCCAAAAAAAGTGTCTCACACAGCTCCGGGGGGTGAACAAAGGCCTCCTGTAGTGAATCAATCCATTTTTGTAAAAAAAAACATATTTAAACCGTAATCACTATACAGGATTTACCCTATTATACTTTATCGACACGAATTGATAGGTGAAACAACAAACAGCCACCCACAAATAGTCTATAAACATAGCATCAGGCTGTCTTTGAGTTCACATGAACAACGGTTAAACTTACTCGTCGTTAGGCTACAGAAGAATACATAATTCCTCCGTTCAATTAGGCCTAAAACATCAAGAGTCACGCAGACCTATAACAAACCAGCCACAACACATAATTGCGAATAACAATACTTACCTTAACACAGAATCGACCACAAAGTCCAGCGTTTATATTTTTTCTACGAATCTTTGACTGAGTTAACATGTACTAAACATGAGTGGAATTTGCACCGCAGCGCCCTCACACCTTGATGCTCATGACAAGAATAGCATGTTGTTGGTTGATGAAAAAGAACCAGTTTGAGTCAGAGAATCTTGGTGAATGGAAAAGTCAAGGCCAAAGCCTGGCACGTACTTAGGGTGTCCTGGAGCGTTTGCTCACATCTTTTCAGAATTCAACCAAACCACCGACTCCTGGGGGGGTCACTGATGTGAGGCCTTTAAGGTCTTAGAAGATTCACGCCTCTCAGGATGGGTTTGTCCAATGAGAAAGGCTGACGTCCTAAGTGGGAGGTTGGAAATACTGGGGAGTTTATGACCCTATGTGTGGAAGCATGGTAATTTGCATATGGAACTTGAATCGAAATTACTAAAGATTCTCAGGACACTAATATATTGCCTATGTACCAACATATAATATAAAGAATAGCATGTATAGTTATCTTTATTGAAGTGAATTAGGTTTAAATCGACGTCATGTATAAATGAATGATATTTTTGCAATTTTACACATAATAATCCACGATGATCACATTACACAAAACTCAAAATAACACATTGTCAATATTTTTTGAGACCCCCCCCCAAAATTTCACAAATCACGTTTTCAGGGGAGCCCATGTCTTATTAAGGGGAGCCGAGCTCCCCCGTAGTCCGCACCCTGGATGGGCGCTTTTTATTTCACTTCTTTTGGACTGAAGCACTGTAACATCCGTTGACTGCAATGATAGAGCTTGGAATAGCCAGGACAATTTTTTATATAACTCCGACTGGATTCGTCTGAAAGAAAAAAGTCATATACACCTAGGATGCCTCGGGGGTGAGTAAAACACAGCCTAATTTTTATTTTTGGGTGAACTAACCCTTTAAGATACACGCCTACGAATACAGTAGGCTACTGTACGTAACTGGAACGTTCTTGGTTATCTTATGACCTTAAGGCCATGCTGGCGACGCTGTGAGGTGGTAAAATAATGGGAATGAAATTACGGGCCCATGACATTGCAGTTACGTTGCCAATAAGTCATAAATTTCCCAAAATAGTATGATAATAGTACATAACTGAGCCGTTCTTGGTTATCTTATAACTATAAGAGTTATAGGCTACTGATGACATTGTGAGTTGGTAATTTGATGGTAGGCCTAATGAAATTACAAGCATCTAACGTTATTTACGTTGTCAATTAGTAAGTCATGAAATGATCAAAAAGTACCAATAAGCTACATAACTGGTATGTCGTGTGTTAGCTGGGTAGTATTTATTGAAATTTCATTATCAGTTTTTCACCGCAACAAAATATAAACTGACATAAAACAAAACTAGTGTATTTAATTAGTTAATCGCCATCATAAAGAGATAATTGTCCTACAAATTCAGACAGCTCTTGAAACAGGTCGCTCAGCACACATTCATTTGACTACAGCAGCGCATGCGTAGGGATTATGCGTCTATGCAGGAGCGGTGCAAGTTTTGATATACCATTGAAATAAAAATTAAAGAATTTTCATCGATTTTTTTTTATGCTATCTACATAATACTATATGATATATAGCTACATTAAGATGGATGTTACCCATAGTTAAATTAGTTACACTAGAAAATGTGAGTGAAAAATCTGAATATTTACGCTTTATTACAACCTATTATAAAAGTATGTAACTATATAAATAGTAGTTTTTATGTTATCATATGTCTGTTAGTGATTTAAAAATGTGGATTTATTTTTGAAACGGTAAGTCCTTTGAACATCAATGACATTCTCTGGTTAGTTTTTTTTTTTTGTTTTGGCTTCAAGATGTAAAAAAAACAAATATAAGAGCCAGTAAAACTTACTAAGTGCAACTTTTAATCATGTAACCATTTACAAATTGACCAAAATTAGGAGTTGATGCTTAATCTTTAACAAAAAATTCCTACTGAAGCATTGACTTGGATATGTAATTGTCTTACCTTTTTCAATTCTTGTGAGTTTATATCCCTGAACAAGTATTGTTATTTTTTTAAGGGGTAATTCATAATATTTGTCACCTAAATGGAAATACAGATTTTTATAGACCACTTGTAAGTCTTTACAAAGTAGTTGTACTTGTAAGAATTACTTTTCTTACTTTAGGTGTTCATTTAAAACTGAATTTAGTACTTAGGCAAAAAAAAACTAATTATTTGACAACTGAGTTTAAAATCTCTTTGGCAGCTCCACACATTCCAGAGCAATATGGATCTCCTCACAGCTGACAAAGGCATTCCTCAGAAGAACAGTTTGTTTATTATTTAAAGCCTTCACAATCAGGCCGTGTAAACTACACTTTAAAAAGATCAATAATGTAGATTTGAGAATGTTTAAAGCTATTTGTGACCCTGGACCACAAAACCAGTCTTAAGTGTCAATTTTTCAAAATTGAGATTTTTACACATTGAATAAATAAGCTTTCCATTGATGTATGGTTTGTTAGAATAGGACAATATTTGGCCGAGATACAACTATTTGAAAACAGGGAATCTGAGGTCGCAAATATAGAGAAAATCGCCTTTAAAGTTGTCCAAATGAAGTCCTTAGCAATGCATATTACTAAACAAAAATTTATTTTTGATATACTTAGAGTAGGAAGTTTGCAAAATATCTTCATGGAACATGATCTTTACTTAATATCCTAATGATTTTTGTCATAAAAGAAAAATCGATAATTTTGACCCATACACTGTATTTTTGGCTATTACAACAAATATACCCCAGCGACTTAAGACTGGGTTTGTAGTCCAGGGTCACATTTATGAAAGCGCTGCAAAGCAATTCTGACCACACAAGTCCTGATTTAAGTGTGACATTGTAACTGAAATAGAAGTTGAATGAATAATATTGAGTAAACATGTTAAATCGTTTACAAACTGTATAACCATAGTTGTTCACATGGCTAGTAAAATAAGGTAGGGCACAAACATACCTTAATGATATACAGGGGAGAATGAGGTAAGCTGTGCCACTTTTCAAGTTGTCCTCTATAGGCAAAGAGAATTTGGAAAACAAATACAACTGACTCTTAAAAGGACGCGCCTAACGCAGAGCCTTAGAAATATGACTGATCCAGTAACACATCTTGCCCCAAATAGGGGTAGGTTGTGTCAAGTCAAAAATGTTGTTAAAATGGTGAATATGTGAACAATATTTATTTTTTAATTAAAAATATAAACATAAATGAGAAAAAGGAATAATGCACAATCCAGTTCACTGCACATTATTCAATTTGTTTTCACATAAGCTGCAAGATAAAAGTTGTATATTCAGACTATTTGAATGCAGTAAAGCAGTTTTCAACGTTTTGTAACAGTAGTTCCTGAATTTGAATCATGCTACCCGTTTAGCCACTGACACAGCTTACCCTGAAGCATCTGGCACACACACATTATAAAAGTGCTTAATCTAGCTTAATATGTGGAAAAGAAAGTAATGGGGGGACTAGATGGGAGGAGTGGGGTGTGACGAGGTGTGGTTGTTCTAATGTTGGGGTTTCCTGGTGGCCAACCTGTGTATTAGAATAGTGCATAAACTCTGTAAAAGTTTGGAAATATAATATATATTATATATATCTATAAAAATTTTTCACGTCTTTGCAATAAGTCTCTTATGCTCACCAAGACATTAAAGAATGCATTTATTTGAATAAGAACATAATTTATTTGAAATAGAAATCTTTTGAGATATTATCAATGTCTTTACTGTCCCACTACTAATTGAATCCATTTTTAACAATGGGTCTGCTGAATAAAAAAGTATGTCACATGAGAATTTTATTCTTACAACTTCAGGAATAAATTAACATGTTTTAAATATTTAAAATATTAAACGTTAATTTTCTTTTACCGGGATATATTTCACAATATTACTGTTTTACCATAAGGTAAGTGGGTTGGCTGCGAAGAGTGAATGGGGAATGCAGCCTTTGAACATTGGAGACTTTTGAAAATTAAAAAATACAACAATTATTCCTCTTTTGAATCCGAGGTGTATTGAGGGGGTAATGATTGGGGTTGGAGACACGGGATAATAAATGGGAAACTGACAAAAAATGGAACGGCTGCCTAAAAGTAAGTAAAGGTAAAAAGTAGGGTAAAATACTGGTGCAAATTTAGCAAGTAGTTCAAATGGGGTTGGTCGTTACTGTAAAGGAAGAGGGGGGGAACCAAACCTCACGTGAAGCTAGGGCAGAACACATCTAGATGAAAAGTAACCAACGGAGTAGTCGAAAGGGAGGAGCTCTGTGTAATTTGTATTGGACAAGTGATAGTTTGTGTGTGTGTGTGTGTGGACACGGTCACTCTGATGTGTGTTCAACACAAGGTCCAGCAGTCCACAACACTGGTTTCCCTGTGTAAGAGGGTGTGTTTGTGTGTTTAGCCCCCTAAATCAGTGCAAAGCGTGTGTGTTGATCTACTTTTCTGGCTGAGGAAGTCCATATAATCACCTGGGAGTTTCCAACTGGCCTAGAAAATGGTCTTGGTAAATAGACTGTTTTGGAAATTAAAACACTTATGTAAGACCTTAAGCACAGTATGGGCCTGTGTGATCCTCTTTTCAATGTTATAACACTTTTTTATGAATAAAACTAAAATGACCAAAAAAATAAATGCAACGTGTCTCATTTTCATTTCTCATCTCATTTAACTTGATGTAGTAAAATAAGTCAAATTAAAACTTAAATAAAAATGTATAAAAACTGAAGACATGTTTTAAAAAATTGAATAAAAAACTGAAAAGACAAAAACAAAATTACTAACATTTTAGCTAAAAAACAAAAATGAAAACGTAATATAAAAATATTTTGCCTCTGACATAATGTCATCTAAAGTTGGTTTGATGTAAAGCATACTACAGAAAACTAATCATGATATAAATCTGATTTGCCTGTAGACATTTAACAGACATTTAATCAACAAGTTGCTCTCAGACCAGAAAGAACACAATATAGTGGTTTAATTCAACCATTTATACCAATATTCAGCCAAATGTATCGATTACAACAAAACACCATCTGTTGATAACATTGAAAACATGAAAGATATCCCAATAATGACACTGGATAAGCTCACTGAAATTTACTGACGAACAGGCTGGGTCAAATTACACCCAAAATCCAAAGTAAAAATATGCTTTTGCATCAAGAGGAAATTAAACCCAGTTTGTACCATTGAGATTTGACCAAGATTTTTTTTTTTTTCACATTGTGAGGGGGTGACAACATAGGGGGATGGGTGATATCAAGACGTGTGGATGGTACTTGCTTGGGAGGTTGATTTGCCTATACATGCCCCAAAACACTCTCAATCCTCCTAGGCCATAAGGCGAGAGTGAAACTTTGGGATTTATTGAAACGGTGGTGTATAGGGTCTATTAAGGTAAGCTAAATATTGTGTGGTTAAATCACATTACAGTAAAATAAATCCATTTCCTTTCCTAGTTTATTTTCTGGGTGAAATATGATCTGAACATTTCTTGACAGTTTTTGAGAGATTCACCCATAAAAACTTCTGTAACATATACAGTAACAATCTAACATAAATAAAAGCACTGAACAGACATAATGGCAGTCAAAAATATAGAATCTACAAATTAATAAAACACAGCTAAAAATATTTAACACAGCAATGAGTTATGTCCCTTTGTTTCCATTACTTTTAAAACAATCTATAGATTGTTTCATTTTTTTTATATTGTTACCGGCTACAGAAATAATACAAATATTGATATCATAAAAACGCAGGACCAAAAGGTGTTTGGTGTTTCTCCAAAAAAAAAAAAAAAAAAAAAAACGAACTCAAGGAATGAATTCCTTCCAGACATTAGCGTAAATCAAAAACTTTGGTACTGATACTTCATCATGAACACTACTGAAATGTACAGGTTGTCTTGAGCATACAACAAAAACTTTTGACTCCAGCAGCAAGAGTGACTTGAGCTAAAGCCTCTTTATAAATTGAAGTTCCTCCAAACAGTGTGACGCTCTGTTAAAAACACATACATCCTTTCCCAGGCCGACCTGAAGCAACACAGATCCTATAGTGAGAAACAGGCCCTCCAAAATGGATGGATATGTAAACATAAGGCCTACACAGACGTGATGGAGTCCTGAAGGATTCTGGGTGTTTTGGTGTAATTATGTATTAAAGACGTCCCGTGAGGTGGAGGTGAGGGGGGATGAGTTTAGGGTCACCAGGAGAGGTGCAGATGAGGATGTTGTTGTAATTGAGCTAGTAACTCTTCTTCTGTCGGCTCTTGGACGTGCTCTCTGAAGATGGAGGATGGGCAAAAGAACAGAAAAAAAAAATTTGATATTTAAACAACCAAACTATAATTTCTCTCTCATCATTTACTCACTTTCCACTTGTTCTAAGTCTGTAAGGTTCATTTCTTCTTGATATTTTGCAGAATGTTGATAACCAATCCGTTGACGGTAGCCATAGTATTTATTAAATTTTTTTCCATACTATGAAAGTCAGTGGATACCGTCAACTGTTTGGTTATCAGCATTCTTTAAAATATCTTTGTGTGTGTTCAATAGAAAAGAAACAGGAAGAAACATGTACAGGTTTGGAACAACTTGAGTGTGCAGCAAGTAAATGATGACAGAATTTTTCATTTTCATTTCATTTCAGTAAACTGTATTCATTTCAAAATAAATGTCATGTAGGGCTTGTTTACAATTAAAAGTACTGCGTAATGCATAAAGTTCCCCCTTGGCCACCCAGCCACAGCAAGGAAAGACTAATAACATTCTTTAATCTATCAATATAAATAATTTTAATAGTTTCAGCACAATCTTTTTTTTTTGGGCTCTATTAAAAACACATTATTATCATATCAGTACAATCCCATATTGACCTCCAATTAATATGTATTTATGTACTGGTACATAAACCAATTTAATATTAGCAAAACAGGATAACTGCAAATCTAAGTCATTGCATGTGTACTGCAACCTATTGAATTAGGTAAAATAATCTGAGATTTATGATTTATTTTGGAGATTATATGTTTGTTCTGTATAGACATTATTATATATTATTATTATTATTAATTATTATTTTACATTTTAGGTGCAGTTCCTATAAAGCGTAAATCCGGCTCGGTGGCAGATAAATTCAGCAGATATCCTGGATATTATATTTTTGCCATATCGGTCACCCCTAGTTTGGCACATGATTGTTGGATAGGAATGTTGTTCCAGGACCAACAAATGATGTTGATCCAGCAAAATGACAGAAATAAATAAATGTATTGCAGAAATACTATATATTAGGAAATTTAGATTTGTAGTCGATCGTGAGGAGTGAACAGCAGGCTAAACCACACAACATTCCACTAAATTAAATAATTACCCTTCCTTAATCAGAGAGGAATGTGAGGGAAAGCTGTGAGGAAAGAGCAGAATGCAGCCTGAAATACTGAGCAGAGGAACCTCAGGCAAATTCTGTCAAGTATTGGAGCTAAGGTATACTCGCTTGTTCCCATAAAATCACATACAAGACTAGTGGTCGACTGATATGGGTTTTTTGACAGCCGATACCGATGCCGATATCTTTGAAAGCAGGTTGGCCAATGGCCGATATAATTGTATTTATTTTTATTAATATTTAAGAAATTTGAAATCATTTGAAAATGTATTAAAAAATAAACGTGTAAAATAAACATACTCTAGAAGACAAAGTTTTTTTCACAAATAAATACATATTTAATAAAAAATATAATAGAGTGAGGGGGAATTAGAGCTAGGGCACGGGGTCAAGTTTAGGTGATGTAAGGTGGGTTAGAAGGTGTGGGTCATATGGTTAAGTCAGAATAAAGGGGGGGGGGGGGGGTGGGAGGGTGGGGGGGGGGGGGGGGTGGGTACACAAATAAAGCCAATGTAACACTCATTTTACATACAGCACACAGTGAAATGACGATGCATAGGATGATGGGGTAGGTGGGGGGGGGTCAAATGCATCACCGCAGACAATCATTTGGTGAAATCATCACTCAGTTGTTCAATCACGGCAGTCGTCCATGTTAAGCTGAGCTCAGGCCCGGTCCTGACTGTGTATTCACTTCGGGCCCGACGGGGACGCGGATGGAGTGAGCGCATACCTTGCACAGGAGGAAGCACGGCTCGTGCATGAGGGGGTCAGGGGTCCATTCACAGGGACTTCACAAGATCTCTCAGCTGGATTTGACTAAGTTTGCAAGGTTTGTGAAGTTAAATGCTCATTAGTCATTCAAAGATTTGTTTAAATAATATAAATGCACATTTGCTGAATGTTGACAGTAAATGAGAAAGTATTAGTGTTTGGGGCTGCCGGTTGTAGATAATAGGTTAGGATCAAGTGCGTTATAATACGGTTTGTCTAGTAACAGTGGGGGGGTGTAATTCCTTTTTAGTTAACAGTGGTCTAGTCTTATTAGGGTTAGATAGACTTCTATCGGATAGACAGAACGGAAGGACAACAGCGAACAAGATGAGAATGGAGCCGTGTGCTCAGGCTTGCCGCAGCTGTTCTCGAAAGGGGGGGGGGGGAGGGGGGAGGGGGGGGGGGGGGGGGGGGGGGCGGGTCATCGAAAGGATGAAAAAGTCCGCAGGGCCTCGAACACACATCAGGCCCAGGGAAGAGAGGAAGAACTTCAGTCTGGCCAATGTGCCGATATTGAACTGGGCAGATATCAGCCCATAAAAGGGGGGAGGGGGGGATCGTGGGGGGTCTGCCACTATACCCCACTCATCATTACATTGCGGAAAATAAGAACTATAAATCGGAGGCTGACAGGCTATAAGAAGCGGCAAAATAAGGGGGGGGGGAAGGAAAGTGCGGGTAACTACCAGTTGTTTGTAATATTTTAAGGTTTACATGTATGTCGAGTTCCATGACCATTCGCGTATGAATTGCATGCTCCATATTTTGAGTTTACAAACGGGGGAGTTTTTTTTTCCTTCCATATAACTCAAACAGATCAACACTGTGAATCAAAAGGAATGTGTACTGTGAATTTGTTTACAAACAAGCATGATCACGTCACTTCAATTCACTTCATTTGTAAAATTGGTATTTTCAGCTGCCATCTCTTGATTATCCGACCGACTGGTCATAGCATGACTTCGACAGACTGACAACTGTGATGGATGTTCAGGCGGGAACATACTTAGATCCGATCTGAAACAGTGGTTCGTATGGGTGTCCTGAATCTATGTGATGGGTCTGGCACGGGGTTCTGTATGGGTTGTAAAGATGGTAAATTGTTGCGTGATTTTTTGAAAGCTACTGGCCAGAAAAAAGAACCGTGCGACGTCTTTGGTCTCGCCAGGGGTCTCGTAGAAGATGCATTTGAATCGAGGAAACGTTGTGCTAATAGCATTTTCGTTCATACCTTGAACAGAAGGCTGCAACAGGGGTTCTGTGAGTGAGGGCAGTGTCTCGATTCCTCGGAAGAGGTCCACGATGCCATGGCGTAACAGCGGAGGGAGCGTTTCTGAGGCGTCGAAACCCCTTAATCGGTGAAGTTCTAACAAAGGGAGAGAGAGAAGAAAGAAAAACAGGGTGTTGGACTATCTGGGGGGGCAAAGGTTAAAAACAAAGTTAATGGTACGGGCTGCTGAGGTCAAGAGCAGGGGTCCGAAGTGGTTATTGATTCAGAGTTCAGTGATCTGATCATTGGAGCAACAAGTAAGTGGCGAACTAACAATATGCTACACAGGTGTGGTGTAAGGGGTAGTGGTTCAATTAGTATAAATGGGTTTTCAGTTGTTTATGGTAGGGCAGGGTCAACACTGTGGACCAATTAAAGTCTTGACAGATCATCTGTGGGGTCAGGGGTTTGTGCTTACTGTAATTTTGGTGATTAAAAAAGTGGCAGTGGGCATAGTTGAGATAATTTGTTCAGATCATATTTCTGTCATAAAAAGGAGTCCTTTTTTTTCCTTTTGGAATAATGTGCACTGTGTAATTCATATTAAGACTAGGAATGTGTATTAATAATGTAAATATGGTCAGTTTTGAAATATTCTCACCAAACAATCTACATACCTCCAAAATGAGTGCCACAAATAGGTTGACCCACATGACTGAAGATGTCAACCACCAGGCCACAAAATACACCAAGGACCACCTGACATGGAATCATGTGCTTGGTACAAATTTGTGGACAACTCTAGGTCGGGTGGTAGCGATGAAACATTGGTGTAAAAAAAAGAACCGAGGGCACAGGGGTGTGTGTGTGTGTGGTGTGTTTTGTGTGTGTGTGTGTGTGTGTAGGGTGTCTAACTTACTCCGTAGTGTATCTGGTGTATGCGTCCGTGAAAACGTGCCAGTTATTCACCACCATGATGTTATAGAGCAGAACCAGAGAGGACTGGAAAAATATGACAGGAAGAATACAGTTACATTTATTTGTGAGACCAAAAAACAGTTTTCCTTAATTTTATGTTGGCTTAAACCCAAAACATATAAAAACAAAACAGAAATATAGTCGGGAATAAAATTTTAATTGCCACTTTCAAATGTGAAAATAGTATTGAAATAAAAGGCAAAATCCTGGGGATGAAGACCCGGAAATGGTAAGGATGACGTATACACATGGGCAAATTTGGGCAAATCGCACGGTCTACGTAGTAGGGGTCTCAATGAGGGGGGGGGGGGGAGGCGGTGCTTAGTTATTGTGCATTCAGTGGAGACTTGTTAAAAGGATCAATTTCCGGGGCTATGAGACCTCGTGTAGCAAGCTGGGATAAGCATCAAAATCATCAGGAGAGTGTTTTTGGCCATACTGGAGACCCTGTGCAAAGTGCGCGGGGGAGAGGGGGGGGGGGGGGAGGGGGGGGGGGGGGGAAGGGGGGGAGGGGGGGGGGAAAGGGAGGAAGGGAAAAAAGGGGGTGAAGGGCCCCCCTGTGCTGAAGGGACCCCCCGTTTTGTTCTCTGTGCTGGAGTCGGAGATTAGACTGAAAGGAGAGCATATATAGAGAGAAGAGGCTCTAAAAACTATGAAAATAATAAGAAATGTTTCTTGAGCATTAAATCAGCATATTAGAATGTTTTCTGAAGGAATTTGTGACACTGAAGACTAGAGTAATGGAATCACAGGAATACATTACATTTTAAAATTACATTAAAAAAGAAAACAGTTCTTTTTAAATTGTAAGATTATCTCACAATAGTTTTTACTGTATTTTTATGTTTCCTGTTAAATGTGCAGTTGATGAACAGTACCTCATGTTTGATGGAGGGGTTATAGCTCCCTGGAAAAGCCAGGTACCAAGAACTGCAAACACATAGTACACCACCTGCATCAGAGAAATGTACAAGTGAAGAGAGACCAACCTCATTATCAATGATAAAACTGCTAGTAAACGGAGTCTGTTCACTCACCAATAGAATGCCAGCAAATGCCCGCAAGTTTTTCACCAGGTCCACAAGAGTGCTGGCCACCACGGCCATCAACTAAAGTGTGCACACAAAAAAAAAAAGACTTTAAGCATGTATTAGTGCTCTTTACGGTATGACCAATTATGCCAATTACGTGAAAAAATACTGGTTTCAGTGAATTGTTTTTACATATGTAAGAAATAACGTACAGTCAGCAAGTTATTAGCACCAAAAAAGCAAAGCTTTCTTTTGGAAGAAAAGCAAACCGGTAAGAGAGACAAAGGCCTGAAGAAAAAAAACTCAGAATGGAAATCTATCTATCTATCTATCTATCTATCTATCTATCTATCTATCTATCTATCTATCTACCTATCTACCTATCTGTCTGACCAATTATGCTGTGTGTCTGTTGAAAGTCATGGGCCTTCCAGGAGGATAATTATTGGTTGGAATTAAAATACTGCACTGTTCTGAAGTGGCAAGCAATGAGTCCAGATCAAAATACCCCTAAATGCCATGAAGAGAGCTGAAAACAACAGTTGGAAGAAGTAATTTTAAATCAGAGAGTAATTTAAAATCGGACCATATTTTAAATAAATGGTGCCAAAATTGTCCAGGCCATTTATATTTTTTGGTGGCTAAAAAGTTTATTTTGCATTTTGCAATCTTTTTTATTTTGGTGCACTGCAAACCTTTCAATTTTAATGGTGACCTGCAAGAAACTATTTGAAAAAAAAGAAAGAAACGCAATGGTGCCTGTATTTTTAGCACCGCTGTAGTATCATTGCACCTAGTGTGCATTTAGGAGATTAATGTGGTGATTAATGTGAGGAGCCCATCACCAACCTTGATTTCTGGAATTATCCTGAGGAAACGGAAAACAATCAACATATTGACCAGTCGCACCATCTCCCACAAAGCCATCACATGTCGTGGAACCGGATACAAAATGAACCCTAGTCAGATAGGAGTACACAGTACATTAAAGCATTTTTGAGTAAAGAGACATACAGAGTGCTATGATCTTACAATTGTCCACTCCACCGTCTCATATATTAATCCTAGTACATGAATGAAATATGGCAATACTGAATTAGCCTGTTGAGATAATCAGAAACAACACAATGTTCTTCCATTATTGCCCAATTCACATCACCTAACCACTAGATCATGCAAGACTTCCTTATTATATTTTAAATACAGCCGTAATGATAACAAAAAAAAAAAAAAGACCATCGTGGAACACATGTTAGTCCAGGAAAGAAAGAAAGAAACAGTGAAAATCCATCAAAAATTATTATTCCATGGTGAAAGCCCGGTAAACCTCTACACAACCACAAAGCCACAATTTTAACGGCAGCATCTCTATTAAATAGTTAACATGGATTAAAATACTTTGAGGATCATAAGACAGAAAAATATATTTACATTATAGTAGAATAAGAACCATTAAAAAATTCAGAAACACATACTCTCAACCTCTTCATGAAAAAACACCAAAGGATCATTATATTAAAATAAATACGCAAGCCCAAAGGATTGAACACAATTTAGTTAATTACACAACACCAACACCACTACTATTTTATGATATGCAAAATTAAATTATTACAGCACATCATTATTTTTTAAACAGTGCTGAAAACTGAAATACAGACCATCCATGCAGACAGTTTATTTTTCTCCATGCGCAGGATTTCTCAGTAATTCGAACCAAGATAGTCGCAGAAAAACCATACAACACATAATCAAAAAGAGCACGTCAGATTCAAAGAATTCGAAACGCTACTCAGTCACAGGAATTATGTATTTATTTTGTTTGGCCTTGCTATCCCACACTCATCAGGAACAGCATTCAGGCAATAAAACTAGAAACAGGCGCAATCAACAAATAGACTATTTCATCTATGTTTTAGTGAACTAAAATATTCTAATAATTTCTTGGGATTTGATTTACAAAACCATGAACTACTATTATATATAAATAATAAAAAAAATGTCTACAGATAAACGACCTATTAAAACTATTTAATTAACTTATATGAAGTGCAAGTATTTCTTAATGGTTTTATGGTCTAAGTCGACCCTTTAAATACATTTGTGGATATTACCCTGTTTTGGTATAAACAGTATGAAAATCTGTTGGAATGCGGGAATGTTATAACATTTACATATTAAAAACAAAATTTAAATAAAGACTATTTTGATGTCGAGTTCAGTGTAAACAACATTTGATTATTTAAAATATTAAAACTTATTTTTATTCAATTTCCACTTCCATGTACATTTGGATTTGTCATATCCAAGCCCCTTCGCTGAGTGCGCTGTCATCATGAACCCACTGGTGTGAAGTGGGGTGAGTGCGGCCACTGACTTGGGGGAAAGAGCGCACATGTGAAAAATAGACGGTTGTAGATCTAACTGAATTCTGGAATGTATGTTGTTTCTTCTGTACGGGTGAATAGCAACTGTGATAATAAGCAAGTCACAGGAATACGGTTTGGCTGACTGTCAGCAGGAGGATAACTACAACTGTGGTGATACATTAGCCAGAGCACACGGGTGATGAGGCCCGAAATGACATACAGGAACACATTATAAAGTGACTGAATACCTAGGAGAGGAGGGAGAATCAGTCTACAATAACTTGTAGGGGGAAGAAAGTGTCCACAACACATGTGGGGTGCAGTCCATATACTCTGGTTTTGTGGATCTGCCGGGAAAAGACAAACAGAAAGTCATGCATCGGTTGCCAACCAAAGATACATTCACAGAATTAAATTGGAAGTGACTAAAATTCCAGTCAACTCCTAATTTGAACCTAAGGAAGTAAAATCAAATTTAAATGAAAATCAAAGAAAGTCTGCTGTAAGTGTAGTTTAATATTACACTCCATTTTCAAGATGAATCACCAATTAACATGATGAAACACAAAACATTGGGCATTTCCTGAAAAATAATATGTTATTAATATTCAATGTTTACAAAAGAATTTTCTACACAATTTATATTAATTGAATTATACATATTATATTCAATAATAAATCAATTTAATAATAATTTATTAATTTAATATATTATGTATTATTATACATTATTTTATTTACTATAATAATTTAACTCATTTGTTTGGACCATGGTTGAAGAACACATTATTTTCAAGAATGCTCTATTAATTGTATTTATTTAAAAGGAGCTAAACAAAATGAAGCAAACTTACAAGATGAAAACTTTAAACCGTTATCTATTCTTGCCTGTTTTGTTGTTGTAGTGATTATTCAAGGGTAGTTCCACACCAAAAATGAAAATTATTTCATAAATTACTAACCCTCGTGTTGTTCCAAACCCGTAAAAGCTTTGTTCGTCTTCGGAACACAGTTTAAGATATTTTTTATGAAATCTGAGGGATCTCTGACCCTCTCATAGAGAGCAAGGTAACTACCACGTTTAAGGTACAGAAAAGTACAAGGATGATCGACAAAGTAGTCTGTGTGACTTCAGTGGTTCAACTGTAAAGTTACGAAGCTACGAGAATACTTTTTTTGCGCAAAAAAAAAAAAAACGCTATATGATTCCACATTTTCGGGGTTCTACTGGTGTCACAGTGGACCGCATTCACGACAGATCCATAGCGCGTCGTATGCGGTGCTGACCCAGATCCGGCATAATCATGTCCATCACGCCGGATCTGGGTCAGCGCCGGCACCGCCACATGCATGGTGATAATTACCTTGCTGTCTATGGGAGGGTCAGAGAGCCCTCAGATTTCATCAAAAATATCTTAAATTGTGTTCCGAAGATGAATGAAGGTCTTACGGGTTTAGAACAGCATGAGGGTGAGTAATTAATGACAGAATTTTCATTTTTGGGTGAACTAACCCTTTAAGTTCCTCATTTTGTGACTGTGTTGAGTTTCTGTGAATTGCCATACAGCTAATTCTCTGTCATTCTGATTCAAATTCTAACTCATAAAATACAAGAGAACCAATTCTCAACTTGCCCAACCCTGCTATGCAACATATCCTAATCATTCTAATACTATTTTATCCGACTTCTACAAATTGTTCAAAAAGAGTGACTTCCTGAATTCAGACTGTAATGTAAACTGATCCACAAATGTAGACGGTCAAACCTCTTTCATAAAATCCTTATCCAGCTCATTAAAAAGCCTCTGGAAGGCCTCGCCATTAATGAAACCGTCTGGGAACTGCTGAGCAGCCTGGAGGAAACAAATGACAGGTCGAACAATCAGCCATGACACACACGTTTTACTTTAAGAAACTATTCTGCAATCTGTATTGACCTTAATGATAGCCTGTCTGCAGTAAGACTTCACGTGGACTCTATCCATGACCTGAAGAAACATGTTCACCGCCACTCGCTCCCTGAGCAGCAACAGGAAAAGTCATGTGACAAGGCATAAAACACCACATCAGAGACGTGAATTAGAGTGAATGCTTGCTATAAGGAAGAAAGACTACAATGTTCGAGAGGACTGGATCTTACACATGGCCTTCAGACTGAGTGCTAGTGTGCCCTCGGCCTGGACAGCACAGCACCTCGAAAGCAGCCCGAATACCCAGACGCCTCCTGATTATAGACGTCTGAACCGACATCTAAACACACAGATGATAACATCAATAATTACAGGAACAGTTGACCTAAAATCATCATTTACTGACCCTTATTTTGTCACAAACATGTATAACTTCACAAAACACAAGAGGAATTTTTGAAGAATGGTAACGCGACTCTTTTCCATACAATAAAAAATATGGTATGTCTTAAGAAGACTTGAAAAACAGTGCATCATATGTAGTCATACAGAAAACCTTAATTGTGCTTTTTTTGTTCTTTTTGGAGCTTGATGGCCCCTGGTCAGTTTTGTTGTATGGAAAAGAGATGCTTGGAAAATATAAAAGACATTCTGTGCTCCATGGTGAAAAAAAAACAGTCATATGTGAT
Source organism: Sinocyclocheilus anophthalmus (assembly GCA_018155175.1). NCBI lineage: Eukaryota > Metazoa > Chordata > Actinopteri > Cypriniformes > Cyprinidae > Sinocyclocheilus > Sinocyclocheilus anophthalmus. The sequence goes on from JADLZN010003425.1 coordinate 515,645, forward strand.
GATGCGGACACAAACCATTCAAAATGGCCGATTTGTCGATCATCGGAACATCTGAAAGCTGAATAAATCAGCTTTCCATTTATGTATGGTTTGTTATGATAGAACAATATTTGGCAGAGATACAACTATTTGAAAATCTGGAATCTGAGGGTGCAAAAAAAAAAAAAATCAAAATTTTGAGAAAATCGCCTTTAAAGTTGTCCAAATGACGTTCTTAGCAATGCATATTACTAATAAAAAATTTAGTTTTTATATATTTACGGTAGAAATTTACAAAATATCTTCATGGAACTATCTTACTTACTGTCCTAATGATTTTTGGCATAAAAGAAAAACTAATAATTTTGACCCATACTATTTTGACTATTTTTGGCTATTGCTACAAATATACCCCAGCGACTTAATACTGGTTTTGTGGTCCAGGATCACATATTGTATGGAAATAATAGCAGAATATAGATTGCTGAACTATTCCTTTAGCAAACAAGCACCAAATTCCTAAAACAATGTCTAATGTAAGTCACGTAACTTTCACTCACCAGTCAATATCCCCTGAACTGTTTATAAATATAGCCGCATGAGATTCATTAACAATACGTGCCTGACAGAAAAAAAATAAAGAATGTCCAGTGTTATAATGCCCGTTGAAGTTCGATGCAAATAATCGTAACTGCTTGTATAAATCTACACTACGAGTCCAACAGTTTTGAAAGAAGCTCTATGCTCACCCCGCTGATAAAAAATACAGGAGAAACATTTAAATACCTGAAACTTAATGCAAATGGTGATGCAATTTATATTCGGTACTAGAAAAGTTAGTTTTTTCCGTTGTCAGAGACTTCTTTTCTGAAATATTAACAAAATCGATATTATTCCAAAGTTTTTGACCAGTAGTGTACTGCATGCAATGTTGTTCGTGCGTGCAATCTATATAAAATAATAGTATATATAACAGTGGTATACGGAAAGTATTCAGACCCCCTTAATTTTTTCACTCTTTTTTATATTGCATCCCATTTGCTAAAATCATTGAAGTAAAAATTTTTTTCCTCATTAATGTACACACACAAGCCCCATATTGACTGAAAAACACAGAATTGTTGACATTTTGCAGATTTATTAAAAAAAGAAAAACTAAAATATCACATAGTCCTAAGTATTCAGACCCTTTCTTTGCTCAGTATTTAGTAGAAGCACCCTTTTGAGCTAATACCGCCATGAGTCTTTTTGGAAAGATGCAACAAGTTTTTCACACCTGGATTTGGGGATTTTTTCCTCCTTGCAGATCCTCTCCAGTTCTGTCAGGTTGATGGTAAACGTTGGTGGACAGACATTTTAGGTCTCTCCAGAGAGGCTCAATTGGGTTTAAGTCAGGGCTCTGTCTGTGCCATTCAAGAACAGTCACAGAGTTGGTGTGAAGCCACTCCTTCATTATTTTATCTGTGTGCTTAGGGTCATTGTCTTGTTGAAGGTAAACCTTCGGACCCAGTCTGAGGTTCTGAACACTCTGGAGAAGGTTTTCGTCCAGGATCTCCCTGTACTTGGCCGCATTCATCTTTCCCTCATTGGCAACCATCGTCCTGTCCCTGCAGCTGAAAAACACCCCCTCAGCATCATGCTGACACCACCATGCTTCACTGTTGGAACTATATTGGACAGGTGATGAGCAGTGCCTAATTTTCTCCACACATACCGCTTAGAATCAAGGCCAAAAAGTTCTCATCAGACCAAGAATCTTATTTCTCACCATTTTGGAGTCCTTCAGGTGTTTTTTAGCAATGCGGGTTTTCATGTGTCTTGCACTGATGAGAGGCTTCCGTCGGGCCACTCTGCTATAAAGTCCCGACTGGTGGAGGGCTGCAGTGATTGGTTGACTTTCTACAACTTTCTCCCCATCTCCCGACTGCATCTCTGGAGATCAGCCAAAGTGATCTTTGGGTTCTTCTTTACCTATCTCACCAAGGCTCTTCTCTCCCCCGATAGCTCAGTTTGGCCGGACGTCCAGCTCTAGGAAGGGTTCTGGTCGTTTCAAACGTCTTCCATTTAAGGATTATGAGGCCACTGTGCTCTTAGGAACCTTAATTGCAGCAGAAATTTTTTTGTAACCTTGGCCAGTTCTGTGCCTTGCCACAATTCTGTCTCTGTGAGCTCTTCAGGCAGTTCCTTTGACCTCATGATTCTCATTTTGCTCTGACATGCACTGTGAGCTGTAAGGTCTTATATAGAGGTGTGTGGCTTTCCTAATCAAGTCCAATCTGTATAATCAATCACAGCTGGACTCAAATGAAGGTGTATCTCAAGGATGATCAGAAGAAATGGTCAGCACCTTAGTTAAATATATGAGTGTCACAGCAAGGGTCTGAATACTTAGGACCATGTGACTTTTCATTTTTTCTTTTTAATAAATCTGCAAAAATGTCAACATTCTGTGTTTTTCTGTCAATATGGGTGCTGTGTGTACATGTTTAATGAGGAAAAAAATTAACTTAAATGATTTTAAGCAAATGGCTGCAATATAACAAAGAATGAAAAATTTAAGGGGGTCTGAATACTTTCCGTAACCCACTGTATGTTATGAAATATACACATACATACACCATTACATTATACAAACACATATATATGTGTGTGTGTGTGTGTGTCCCTATCTGATCTGCCATTTAAACTTACCAAAACCACTGAAAGAAGTATAAAAAATCGAGAATTACCACGGTTCAGAGAGTAGCTGTGAATCATGACTTTGAGAAGAGGAAGACATGTTGTAATGAACACAGACTACAAGAGACGTTGTAGGCCATTGTAGGACGTTTCACATTTGAAACAAATACAGATACCTGTGAACGTTGTGACAAGTCACAAGACATCATGTCATGTGGTTAATGCTAATGACTCATACCCTCTACTGCAATGAGCCAGAGATGACTGAGAATTCGACACAACAGTGCCAAAATGTCATCTGTGTCACTGACCATTTAAAACTTTACTGAGTCATTCAGAGATGTGCACCTCATGAGAGACTTTAACAACATTAACAGTCAAATGAAGATGTACCGTCAGGGTTATTGGCTGTTGTTAGCAGCACTAGCAGAGAAGACAGGGACTTTGGCAGGTTTTTGAAGTAGGTTTCCCATTCTCCATTCTTCTTAGGGTCCTACAGAAACACATCTATTCAGTCAACTGTAGCAATTTTAACCTATTTTGCGCTTGACATGGCTGAGATTGCTGCTGCCAGGAGGAAGCATCGCAGAAAACAGAGCACATGGTAGAAAGTAAAGAATTTTTTCCACTCATATTAATTTATTTGGAATGCCAGAGGAAGGCATTATCAGAACATATCGTTTGCCAAGCTTTGTTATTTTTAATTTGCTCTGGCTTGTTTTGCAACCTTACCTACTATGTTGCTGATCTTGGAAAATTGCTTTGGTCGATATGTAAATTAGATGTTGCATCTGTGTTCTTTAATTTACGCATTGTCAGTAAATCACATGCAGAACTTTCCACTCCCATCTTTAGTGAAATATTTTGGAACTGCGCTCTCGCACTAATTTGTCTTGTTTAGTAAATCTGGCCCTTAGTACATTACTAAGGGTTTTTGCAGGTTTTATGATGGTAAATTTAAGACTATTTAAGACCGTTTTAAGAACAAGTAAAGAAAATTTAAGGAACAAACTAAAGAGAATACCATCAGTCATATCTCTCTTAATGTCAAATTCTAGAGAAGCACCCAATGAGTTGTATTAGTACCCTTTTTTACACACACACCACACTACACAAACCAACTTATGCCGTTAAGCTCCTCCGTCCAACCACTAGTATATGGGAAAAAACTTTTACTTTACCTTCTTATCACCCTTCAACAAAAGTGATTTTCTTCGCAAAGTAATTTTGTGTAAAATGTCTAGACTCTTAAGTCGAGATAAATTTACTAGAGGACCAAAATGACATGAACAAGATCTGCCAAAGGGCTCAGAAAAAAATCTAGTTAATTCAAGGGAAAACAAGTTTTCATACCCCCCCAGCTAATGATATTTGTTCTTGTTTTAAGCATAACCTCACTCAATTTGGTTACATTGTTCAATCTTGATTTGAGGATATTTAGATATTTGTATTGGAAAACAAATATACTTAGGAAGATATTTACTTTGGCGATGCATGTAACATTTAGTGCCATGACTTTATCAATTTTAGACTTTCTGCTCTTATTTAAGACTTTCTAAACCTTACATTGTGGCAAATTAAGACTTTTAAAGACCCACACAAACCCTGATTACTATATTTTTACTTTTTTTTAAGAAAATAAGTTTTGCTTGCCCATAGGGGGGGGGGGGGTCAAAAATCGGGGTGCCAGCAGGCCAAGTGTGTGGATTGATGCTGTTGGTTTCATGAAAGAGGTATTCTGAGGTATTCAGCATGTAACTCTGTGGTTGCACGGTGTTCTACTAGGGTGATTTGCATGGTTGCTATGTGTCCTCTAAACTGGCCCATGTCACAAGATCCCACACCCATGCCTCTATATTGTGGTCTCTAGATATGACTCAGGTTCCTCCTTTAACACAAGTCTTTAGGAGTTGTTTGACCATTTTATTGTCTGCCCAGTGAATATCTTCAGTCTAATTGCTTAGAAAATTAACAGCAAACTGCACTGAGGTATCATTCATGTCCAATGCACAAATTCTAGGGATGAGTTTTGTGGCAAAATGTAGTATCTGGGGATAGGGGTTTGTTTAAATAAAAAAGTGGGCCCATATAAGCATTGATAGAAATGATATGATAGAGATGTGATCACTTCTTACATCTGATTTGGAAAAGATCAACATTCCAATCATGGTGAATAAGCAGAGGTGTAATGCCAAAAGCAGGATAACACTGAAACAGAAAGAGAGAGAAACAGAGAGAACACTTCTGGTCAACATTTATTGTCATATTTTTTTTTATTATAATATTAGAATGGAACTGCACACACATTGAGAAGTGAAAATAAGGAATTAAATGCAAACTGTTTTTCAAAAAGTTTCAAACTTTTTCACAGAGATTCTGTTATTACCTTGCTATTTCTGGAAGAGTCTTTTTGATACATTTTAGAGTTTTCTTCATCAGGGAGGAATTTTGCAAGAGGAAAAATGGTCGAATTAGTCTCCTGACTCTTAAATTCTGTGGGACAGAATGACAGGGCAACATTACAATCAATGGACCTGAAGCGGACAGCTGACTGAGACATGCTCAGTATTTACTTATTTAAGATTATGAAGGAATAGACTGTCCAAAAATGAACATTTCATTTCCCTCAGGTCATATTTGATGTGCTTATGCAAATGAGATTCGAGTGACAACGGAGGCCAAGATTTAAAATACAACTTTAATTTTGGTCTGTTCTTCAAATGAGGGCAAGTAAATTATGAGTTTTCATATATGGGTTAACTATACCTTTAAGTGTATGAAGGACTGTAAGTGCTCATTAAAAATAAAATAAAGAAATCAAATTACAATGTATCGATTCAAAAAAAAAACAAACAGGTTGACAATATATATATATATATAGAATATTAGATATATTTTATCATGTTTTAAAGTAGTTAAACGGAAAAAAATAACACAATTTTTTTACTGCACTTTAATAAAGTTTATTCATAATAAAATTGTACTTGCATTTTTATGCATTATAAGAACATTTTATTTTGACAATAGTGTTGGGCAGATCACGTGGGGACTTTCGATATATAAATTTAAAAAACTACATAAAGAGGTATATTTATGTCATATTGAAGAATGGTTTATTAATGTATTGCTTTATTGTCACATTTAACTTAATACTATTTCAATCTTCAGTTTAATTTAATGCATCACTTGCCATTTCTTTGTAATTATTTGTGAAATTTACTAGCAATTTCTCAGTGAAAACGTTATACACCATTTTTATAGTGTAAATATTGTTATGTGATAGTTATGTTATAGTGTAAGGAGGCACATTAAATAAGCAGCTCTGTAATAGATTTGATGAACTCACCTCATTGCACGCCATGCTAACACTCAACATCCAATCAATAAATGATGCTGTAATCACTACTATATACCCAATCAGCCATTTGTTCATACGAAACTCCTCCCATCCTATCAGATAACTCTGCAATACAAACAATATATCCAATATGTTCCTTAATATAATATTAAGCAACTTAAACATTACAAAACAAATGGTCAGATAGGTCAATTTAACTGTTAAAGGGATAGTTCACCAAAAATGGAAAAGAGCAGCTTGGAATTGTATTCCACAAAAGAAAGAAAGTCATACAGGTTTGAATGACAAATAATGACAACAATTTTAGGTGAACTATCCATTGAATGCTATCCCAACAGTAACCTGAATATATTTTTAGATTCCTACCTTCACAGTGAAATCTAGGATGAAGATACAAAGGCAGACCACCTCAATCCCCTCCGTCAGTCCACAGGGTGGCTCCCAGGGCTTGGGTTTGAAACGAATGTCCGAGGTGTAGGTCAGAGAGGAGGGTGTCTCAATGAAGGCTAGGGCCAGTACAACGGCAATAGTGAACCCCAGACCCCTTCAAGAAAGAGAGTGTGGGAAAGCAGATCCAATAACAAATCTGATATTGACAGAGAGAAACATACCACATAAGCAGCTAAAGGCTATAGGTCAATATAATTACAGGAATGTTGTCTGACCAATGCAATACAATATGTGTCATGCTGTCAAGAAAATAACTGTCACAATACATGTGACGTGTGTCTTGTCATCACCACATAAAGTCAGTAAACACAGTAACTTCTGCATGACACACACACACATACACAGGGTTTTAATTGAACTTTTCACTCACTAGGCAAATTAAGTTATTGGCCATTTAGAACTTCTAATAACCAAAACAAATATGTTGCACATAAACTGGATTATCAAAATCTCTGTGACAGCATTTAATTTTCAAATACAGCTTACTCCAAAATCAATGTTTAATGTTAAACACACTGAAGATTAGTGGACAGGATGTCATTTCAAAAATGTATCAAATGTTTCTTCACAAAAGTCAGCGTACTGAGAATCAAAGCCTTTCTTCCATTGATCTCCATAAAAAAATGCCAACCTGTTTTCACTCCCAAGGCGTCTGTAAATGATTTAATGAATGTAAAATTCGTATCAGTATATTGATGACAAATGTTTTTTTTTAATTAAACCTTTATGGCGCATTGCAAAAAAACACGCTTTGGTGTTTATATAATGACACACAAAAGTCTTGGCATTTATCGGACCCCTAGGAAGTGAGAGCAGGTTGAAAAAGTGGCCTTGTGTCTCCAAGTGCTCCGTAAGACAGTAAACTGGTCACACAAAAGGCTAATGGAAAGAAACAGTTTGCTCTGATATAATTCTCTTTATGAAGACATTACTCAAGCCAAAAAAAAACATACTTATTACTGAAAAATGCACAATACATCTACCAGACTAGGGTGAAATCAGTATGTACATATATTTCTCCCAAACTGTTGTTAATGTAATTCAATGGGAAACGTCTCGGGTTACTTATGTAACCATGGTTCCCTGAGTAGGGGTCGCTATGGGGATGCCTCGTCGTGACCCGTGTCTGAAGTATACATTGAAAAAACACCACTCGTGGCAGGGAGAACCGCGACAGCCTTATTCACTCACCGGGAGCTACACATCATTCACTTCTTCGTCTGAAGCTTGCGTCTGCAGCATGGTAAGAAACCTAGAGGACGCAGTGTCTCGTTCCCTACTCAGGGAACCATGGTTACAAAAATAACCTGAGACATTCGATTTCATGTGAACTTCGAACTGCGTCCTATAGGGGTCGCTATGGGGAACGGTATACCCACGCCACCATGCTGAGGGGAGTGCAAGCCAGAACCATGGCGAGCGCTAAGTACCAACTCTACCATATTGCTTTGGGAGTTGCCCCTGGGACGTTAGACGTCTGTCAGTGACATTATCCCCTATGGCCAAAGGCCTTGGCTACATACCCCAAAATACTTACCTTTTAGGGCCAGACTCCTGGGCCCGGGGTCGAGCTCAAGGCTTGGAATCAGGAATAAATTCCTTTAAGGGAATACAACCAAGAGCCTAGAATCATACTAATCTTGGCCTGCCACACAGGGGCTACCGCACGTTTCTCTTTCCATGTGCTGAAGGAACTGTTTCAACAGACCCTTAGTAGCAACACCCTTTTAAGTAGGTATCCAGAGGATACATAGGAGGAGTGTTGCCCCTGATGGGGGGGGCTGAACCGGCTGGGGTTTTAAACCACTCAGAAAGAGCACGAAGTCTTTGCGCGTAGCTCTTACCATACAGGGTTTTTAGAAAAGTGGGCAAAGCATAAAACGTGCACACTTACCAGCTATGTGGAATTTAGAAAAGTGGGCAAAGCATAACAAGCACACTTACCACTTATGTGGATATTAGAAAAGTGGGCAAAGCATAACGTGCACACACGTGAATACCGTTCTAGGGGTTCTCGTGACACCCTGAAAGAGCAGCCCATAGATAAAATAACGTATCCCCAGACGCTATATCTACAGCTATAATGCTGGAGTGGCTGGCAGTAAATCTGTAGCTGGGGGAGAAATATCCAACTCTCAATGGAGAGGGAGCTCAACCTACCGCATGTTCCCATGGTGGAACAGCTAGCAGTTATTTAGCTGAGGGAGCAACACATCCAGTTCTCAATCGAGAAGGGGGCTTGGCCTGCAGCATGTTCCAATGCTGGAACAGCTTGCAATAATTTACTTAGCTGTGGGAGCAACACACCTAATTCTCAGTTGAGAAGGGGGCTCGATCTACAGCATGTTCCAATGCTGGAACAACTAGCAATAATTTACTTAGCTGAGGGAGCAACAAACCCACTCTCAACTAGAGGGGGCCTCGACCTGCACTGATGTAAAATCAGAGTTGTAAGCTGGACTGCAAGCAGCCAAACACTCAGCACTCATGGAGGCATAGAAAGGCCTAATACACCGTGCGCTGATCCAGCGCTCTGGAGAAACATGAGAACTCAACTTCCCAATGAGATTAAACTTTCCGATTCAGAGGATAACCGTTGCTCATTTCCATGGAACCCTTTGCTAAAAGGAAGCATCTCTCACAAGCTCAATACTACCACGAGACATCCGCCAATTTAGCGAGGAATCCAACCTCCTCAGAGAGATTACGCTCGAAAGAACATCATACTCACAGATAATCGCTCAATGGTGATGGTGTGATGCTTCAAAGGATAATCCTGGTGATCAGGTAAACCCCCTCAGGCACCCAGATCAGTATACATCAGTGTAAAGCAGGAAAGCCGTAACGCCCACCCGGACGTCCAGGATTTTTGCAGTGACTCAACCGGGGGCCTTATAATCACAAAGCTCCCACAGAATCCTGTAGTTATGGCCGCATGACCATGAGTATTAAGCGAAACCGGCTTTATTTACGCTGCTGGACATATCCGACGAGTGAAAAATAAAGACTGCAAGCGAGCACCCTTTTTCTGACCCAGCAGCGGGGGTGCGCACGAGGACCTACCCTATAAAATGGACAAAGTATACCCACAACCACCATTATTAGCACATAATAGATTAGACATGGATCGTACTCACCCACTATGGCTCCCGCGTCGGAGCTCTGTCCCGAGAAGCCTCTAGACCGGACCATCAGTAAGGTTGTTACTATGATTTAGCCATAGAACCAACCAAAGCATCATAGGTCCAGAAGGAGACTGTTATGCAGGAAGCTTCCACCTAACCTTGGTCAGGTGGAGATATGGTGGTTACAGGGGAATTAGGGAGGGGAAGAAAAGGGTAGATGTTACACCCCCTGAGGGAAAGAGTGGATACCTAAGTATTACTCTGATCCGGACGAAAGCGCTGACGCTTTGTCTGGATCACATTCCTTAGGTCTTGCCTACATCCCTTTGACCCACGATACTTCCTACCCATACCCGCAGGTGGAGGAGGAGCGCGAGTCGTGACACTAGCCTTCTGTGCTCGTCTCTGGTCCTCAAATCGAGACGGGCCAGGACCCCTGAGTTGTTCGTGCTCAGACCTGGACCTTCGTGGAATTAAAGATTTGAAGGCCGCTGAGCGCGCCTTTGCCTCCCTGAACTTTTCGACGACCGTTTCAACGGATGTACCAAAAAGTTCAGAAGGCGAAACTGGAGCATCGAGAAGAAAGCCCCTCTCTCTTTCTTTCCGATATCTGCCAGGTTTACCCACAGCTGCCTCTCCGTTAATACCATCGCCACCATGGATCTGCCCATGGCAGAGGCAGCCTGATTAGTAGCACGAAGAGCAAGATCCGTTGTGCAGCGCACTCAGCTATCTCATCAGGAGAAAGGCCCTCGCCTTATCCAGGTCTTTCAGCAGGTCAGCATGGTATGCCTGGAGCACCACCATCATGTTCAGCGAAGCAACAGCCTGACCTGCTGCTCCGTATGCCCTGCCATTCAATTTAGATGTAGCTTGAAGAGGCACGGATGGCAAGGAGGGAGTTTTGAGAGACGATGTCTCACCAATAGAGAGATAGCTAGCTAGCGTCTCCTCTACAGGGGGCATTCTCTCATAGCCATTTTAGCGCATCGCCTCGATATTCGCATAACTCGTATGCTGAAACCAGTATACGCGTGAGGAAAACGGCCTCTCCCATTCCTTATCGATCTCAGTGTGGAGATCAGGAAGAAAAGGAAGGCTCACATGAGCTGGAGGGCTATGGCCAGAAAGAAAACATTCATCGTAACTACCCGGTCGCGCCGTCCACTTCCTTGCCATTTTCCCTGCAGATATCAGCTTGGCCGTGGCGCGACCATACCTCTAAGAGCGTTCATTACCAGGGCAGGGGATGATAAGCTCAGCATCAGCTTCTTCGCTCTCTTCATCATTTCCTGCTCTTCCCGGTTTACCAGCAGAGCACTGACCCTCGATCAGATGATGTTTAAAGAAGAACATCATCGTCCCGTGGCTGTCCTCTCGCCCCCACTCTGATGATCGCGAAAGGAAGCCCCTCTCTTACGCTCGGCCAGGTCCACCGAGATCCCCACGAGCTCTTCGCCTCAGTGCCTCAGCAGCGGCAGGTCCTGAACTGCTGGGAGCAGAGGCTGCCCTTCTCTCCTCGAAAAGATAGACAAACGAGAACGGAGCTTTTTTATTGGAAAAAACTCGCAATGCACGCAAATTGCCCCCTCGAGGACATCGCGTGCGTGCTCTTCGCCCTAACAAACAACACACAGATTGTGTGTGTCATCTGGTGTCAAATAGCGATGACACGGATGCACACACCTTCTAAATGCTCTGCTAGTGCTCGCCATAATAAATAGAGATAGCTCTTACTTTTTCCTTGAAATGCACGCTTCAAACAGAACAGTACATGAAGACGAAGAAATGAATGATGTGTGCTCCCGGTGCCTATTTTATACTATAGTCGCACCGGTAGTGACGTCATGGCTGTCGCCGGCCAACGAGTTTGTGATTTTTCAATGTATACTTCAGACACGGGTCACGATGAGGCGTCCCCCATAGTGACCCCTAGAGGACGCAGTTCGAAGTTCCCATGAAAGGGAACTATGTGAGTGGCTCACTGTGTCATGACAGGATGTTTGTCTCGTCCAATGTGCAACTCTCTTTTCACTTTGTTTTGGTAATGTTGGAGGCTGCTTTTATGGGAAGGGCTCTGATAATGATGGCATGTAAAATTATAAATTTATAAATCACATCCCACCAAATTGACCAGAGTGTTGATATGTGTTATACCCAGCATGGGTGATTTTCACCCACATTTGGCGGGTTTTAATTTCTAACCCTGCAAGGCTACCAGAAAGGGACATGATGTAAATACTGTTTACATTTCAACCATAGGAACTATTCTGGTAATGCATAATTACTGTAGCAGTTATTCTGCCTAGAACAGTAATCACACCACACACGGATGACATTGACAACTTAACAGCTCCGAAAACAAACGTTTTTGTAAGGAAAAATTTATACAAGCACTGTAACAAAAATTCAAGGAATACTTCTGCTTGTAAACCCTCTAGAATGTGAATTTTATTTGATTTTACAAATTAAGAGACAAGTCTAACCTTTCTGTGGTAACTGACAACATGTCTGATCCAATCCAACAACAAGATTCTGTGAATAAAGCTTAAAGAACTATATGAAATGGCTTTGTAATTTTAGTTTTCTTTTCGGTGTTAACATATTTCCACTAGGTATAGGAAGATGAGGTAGGATGAGTTAGAATATTAAAGGGAAAATTACCTTTTCTTCCTTACTGTGACATATATCCAAGTAAAGAGGCTTCTTGAATGACCAAAAATATAGGAGTGAGACTTGATGTTGACCATTGGAATTGATTGGTTCGTTTGTCATCAATCATTTTTATTTGTTTTGGTTGTTTTTTCCAGAAAAAAAATTTGTGTGTGTGTATATAGATATATATATATATATATACACATAATATCTATATAACATGGGGCAAAAAAGTATTTTTTAGTCAGCCACCAATTGTGCAATTCCTCCCACTTAAAAAGATGAGAGAGGCCTTTAATTTTCATCATATGTATACCTCAACTATGAGTGACAAAATGAGAAAAAAAATCCAGAACATCACATTGTAGGATTTTTAAAGAATTAATTGGTAAATTCCTCGGTAAAATAAGTACTTGGTCACCTACAAACAAGCAAGATTACTGGCTCTCACAGACCTGTAACTTCTAAAGGCTAAAGGCTCCTCTGTCCTCCACTGGTTACATGTATTAATGGCATCTGTTTGAACTCAATATCAATATAAAAGACACCTGTCCACAACCTCAAAAAGTCACACTCCAAACTCCACCATGGCCAAGACCAAAGAGCTGCCAAAGGACACCAAAAACAAAATTGTAGACCTGCACCAGGATGGGAAGACTGAATCTGCAATAGCTAAGCAGCTTGGTGTGAAGAAATCAAATGTGAGAGCAATTATTAGAAAATGGAAGACATACACGACCACGATAATCTCCGCTCGATCGGGGCTCCACGCAAATCTCAGCCCCGTGGGTTCCAAAGATCACAAGAACTGTGAGCAAAACCCGAGAGAGCACCGGGGGGACCTAGTGAATGACCTGCAGAGAGCTGGTACCAAAGTAAACAAGGCTACATCAGTAACACACTGCGCCGCCACGGACTCAAATCCTGCAGTGCCAGACCTGTCCCCCTGCTTAACCCAGTACATGTCCAGGCCCGTCTGAAATTTGCTAGAGAGCATTTGGATGATCCACAAAAGGATTGGGAGAATGTCATATGGTCCAGGAAACCAAAATAGAACTTTTTGGTTAACTCAACTTGTCGTGTTTGGAGGAGTAAGAATGCTGAGTTGCATCCAAAGAAGACCATACCTACTGTGAAGCATGGGGGTTTAAACATCATGCTTTGGGGCTGTTTTTTTTGCAAAGGGACCAGGACGACTGATCCTTGTAAACGAAAGAATGAATGGGGCCAGGTATCGTGAGATTTTGAGTGAAAACCAACAGCAAGGGCATTGAAGATGAAACATTGCTGGGTTTTTCAGCATGATAATGATCCCAAACACACCGCCCGGGCAACGAAGGAGTGGCATCGTAAGAAGCATTTCAAGGTCCTGGAGTGGCCTAGCCAGTCTTGAGATTTCAACCCCATAGAAAATCTTTGGAGGTAGTTGAAAATCTGTGTTGCCCAGCGATAGCCCCAAAACATTTACTGCTCTAGAGGAGATCTGCATGAGGAATGGGCCAAAATACCAGCAACATTGTGTGAAAACCTTGTGAAGCCTTACAGAAAACGTTTGACCTCTGTCATTGCCAACAAGGGTATATAACAAAGTATTGAGATTAAATTTTGTTATTGACCAAATACTTATTTTCCACCATAATTTACCAATTAATTCTTTAAAAATCCTACCAGTGATTTTCTGGATTTTTTTTTCTCATTTTGTCTCTCATAAGTTTAGGTATACAGTGGGGAAAAAGTATTTAGTCAGCCACCAATTTGTGCAAGTTCTCCCACTTAAAAAGATGAGAGAGGCCTGTAATTTTCATCATAGGTATACCTCAACTATGAGAGACAAAATGAGAAAAAAAAATCCAGAAAATCACATTGTAGGATTTTTAAAGAATTTATTTGCAAATTATGGTGGAAAATAAGTATTTGGTCAATAACAAAATTTCATCTCAATACTTTTTTATATACCCTTTGTTGGCAATGAAGAGGTCAAACGTTTTCTGTAGGTCTTCACAAGGTTTTCACACACTGTTGCTGGTATTTTGGCCCATTCCTCCATGCAGATCTCCTCTAGAGCAGTAATGTTTTGGGGCTTTCGCTGGGCAACACGGATTTTCAACTACCTTTTTGGGGTTGAGATCTGGAGACTGGCTAGGCCACTCCAGGACCTTGAAATGCTTCTTACGAAGCCACTCCTTCGTTGCCCGGGCGGTGTGTTTGGGATCATTGTCATGCTGAAAGACCCAGCCACGTTTCATCTTCAATGCCCTTGCTGATGGAAGGAGGTTTTCACTCAAAATCTCACGATACATGGCCCCATTCATTCTTTCGTTTACATGGATCAGTCGTCCTGGTCCCTTTGCAGAAAAACCGCCCCAAAGCATGATGTTTCCACCCCCTGCTTCACAGTAGGTATGGTGTTCTTTGGATGCAACTCAGCATTCTTTCTCCTCCAAACACGACAAGTTGAGTTTTTACCAAAAAGTTCTATTTTGGTTTCATCTGACCATATGACATTCTCCCAATCCTCTTCTGGATCATCCAAATGCTCTCTAGCAAACTTCAGACGGGCCTGGACATGTACTGGCTTAAGCAGGGGGACACGTCTGGCACTGCAGGATTTGAGTCCCTGGCGGCGCAGTGTGTTACTGATGGTAGCCTTTGTTACTTTTGGTCCCATCTCTCTTCAGGTCATTCACTAGGTCCCCCCGTGTGGGTCTGGGATTTTTGCTCACAGTTCTTGTCATTTTGACCCCACGGGGTGAGATCTTGCGTGGATCCCCAGATCGAGGGAGATTATCAGTGGTCTTGTCTGTCTTCCATTTTCTAATAATTGCTCCCACAGTTGATTTCTTCACACTAAGCTGCTTACCTTTTGCAGATTCAGTCTTCCCAGCCTGGGTAGTCTACAATTTTGTTTCTGGTGTCCTTTGACAGCTCTTTGGTCTTGGCCATGTTGGAGTTTGGAGTGTGACTGTTTGAGGTTGAGGACAGGTGTCTTTTATACTGATAACAAATTCAAACAAATGCCATTAATACAGGTAACCAGTGGAAGACAGAGGAGCCTCTTAAAGAAGAAGATACAGGTCTGTGAGAGGTGGGGGGGTGTTGAGACCATGAAACTCTTGCTTGTTTGTCTGTTACCAATACTTATTTACCTAGGAAATTACCATTAATTCTTAAAAATCCTACAATGTATTTTCTGATTTTTTTTTTCTCATTTTGTCTCTCAGAGTTGAGGTATACCTATGATGAAAATTCAGGCCTCTCTCATCTTTTTAAGTGAGAGAACTTGCACAATTGGTTGCTGACTAAATACTTTTTTTCCCCCACTGTACCTATGAATTAAAAATTACAGGCCTCTCTCATCTTTTAAGTGGTAGAACTTGCACAATTGGTGGCTGACTAATACTTTTTTTCCCCACTGTATATAATATATATATATAACCAATATATCTGCTACAAGTTAATTAGTCAGGTTTAGTAGGTGTACCAGTCAGGCCATCTGTGGTCAGGCCAGGCCATCCTGGACGGAGGATAAGTAACCTGAGACGTTCCCTTTCATGGGAATTTTGAACTGCGTCCTCTAGGGGTCGCATTGGGGAACTAGTGGACGCAGTGTCTCGTTCTCTTCTCAGGGAACCATGGTTACATAAGTCACCTGAGACGTTTTCCCACCAGTTAAAAAACAAACAGTGAAACTACAGTATACTGCAATAAAAAGGAAAAACAAACTATCTACACATTTTGTCAAAATTGAGTAATGACTGAAATCGAGGCTCTTAACTAATCTGTCCCTGTTAGCTGTGCTGGGTTTGATCAACAATACTAAGATTTAGAAAAAAAAATACTGATATCAAACAAACTGAAATTCAATTATAAATATTTATAAAAATCTATGAAGCAATTTTTCACAATTCCAGTGATGCCGTAGTTACTGTGTTTGGCTTTTGTATGGCACATGGCTGGCAAAGAAAAAAAAATCTTAAATAAAAAGCATACATTTCTGCTTGCTTACCACTGGCATATTTTGGAATAATACCATCTATATAACTGCAAGGACCCAGAATCAACCCTGTGATTGATGGATCGATACTGTGGGAAAGAGCACAAACAGGGAAATTAGACATTTATTCAATCAATATAAAAATAAAAAATCTTGAAAATCTTTTTACCTGAATTGCATCTTCAATAAATACAACTGCCTGCTGGATATAGAGGTCTGCATCTGCACCTGTATCAAATGAAAAACAAATAAACAAAAAGATAAACAAAAACTTTTTAGTTGTGAATTTTGTTTATGAGTTTTACTTTCAAATGTTTTTATTTTATTTTGCAAAAAGGTCCCTAAAAGATTTTGCATGGGAGGTCCCGCAATATTACACAAAGTTAAACTATTACATTCTCTGAAATCTAAACAAAAATATAGTGAAATATATTTTTGAGCCACAAAAATCATTGCCATATTGCACTTAATTTAACCACTCGCCGAGCAAAATCTGGTGCAAAACTTACTGGATCATTCTATGACCTGTACCTCTACTCGGATTTGAAAAAAAAAAAAAAAATTCTGATTGTAAAACTATGTGTGCAGGCAGATGTTTCAGGCTCCAATAGCAGCATATTTTTAAGTGTCACAGGATATTCAGGAGCTGCCAAACCTGAACTTCTCAACAGGATATGAGCCAGCAAATCCAAACCATCCTTGAGTGATAATGCTAAGTAGAAGAGCAAAGAGCCACAGAAACTTTCTTTTGACTTCGTACTGGAGATATAAAATAACTACCATGAATATATTTGACCATATTACTATACTATGTAATAGTATAGTAATATACTATGTATAGTAATATACTATTACTTGATCACTATACGAATAATTACTATACTCCACACAGACCTTTTTGTTTAGCGAGCAAACAGGTCTGTGGATGATGCAGTCAACATGGGACTGCATTACATCCTGCAACACCTCGACAGACCTGGGAATTACGCAAGGATCCTATTTGTGGACTTCAGTTCGGCCTTCAATACCATCATGCCTGACCTTCTCTCAGACAAACTCACCCAGCTCTCCGTGCCCACCTCTATCTGTCAGTGGATAAACAGCTTCCTGACAGACAGACAGCAGCTAGTGAGGCTGGGAAAATACACATCCAGCACCCGTACGATCTGCACTGGAGCTCCTCAGGGTTGTGTTTTCTCCCCACTGCTCTTCTCTCTCTACCCGAATGACTGCACCTCTAAAGACCCCTCGGTCAAGCTCCTGAAGTTTGCAGACGACACTACAGTCATCGGCCTCATCCAGGATGGTGACAAGTCTGCTTACAGACAAGAGGTTTGAGCAGCTGGCTGTCTGGTGCAGTCAACTCAACCTGGAGCTGAACATGCTCAAAAAAGTGGAGATGATTGTGGATTTCAGGAGGAACCCCCCTGCTCTCCCTTCACTCACCATTATGGACAGCACTGTGTCTGCAGTGGAGTCATTCAGGTTCCTGTGCACCACCATCTCTCAGGACCTCAAGTGGGACACTCACATAGACTCCATTTCAAAAAAGGCCCAGCAGAGGTTGTACTTCCTTCGCCAGCTGAGGAAGTTCAACCTGCCACTGGAGCTGCTGAAACAGTTCTACTCTGTTATCATTGAGTCTGTCCTGTGTTCATCCATAACTGTCTGGTTTGGTTCAGCAACCAAATCAGACATCAAGAGACTACAACGGACAGTCAGGACTGCTGAGAGGATTATTGGTGCCCCTCTGCTCAGCCTCCAAGATCTTTACATCTCCAGAGTGAGGAAAAGGGCTTAAAAAATCACCTTGGACCCCTCACACGCAGCCCACTCTCTATTCGAACTGTTGCCTTCTGGCCGGCGCTAAAGAGCATTGACCACCAGAACAGCCAGGCACAATAATTTTTTTTTCCCACAGGCTATACTCAGTCTTATCAATTAAGCTTTCATAATTATCGTCCATCACAACTAACATAGTATATTTATATTAAACTGCACACTTTGTAAATAACATATCTGCACACTAATAAACATATCTGTACATTTATCTAAACAATTACATTTTTTCCTATACTTCTATTTCTGTATATAGTACATTATTCAATTTTTTTTTTTATTATATTAGTTTTATATTACATTCCTACTGTGTTATTCCTTTGTATGTCTGCACTATCATGTATGTTGCACTTTTTTTCTGCACTGGAAGCTCCTGTCGTCAAGTCAATTTCCTTGTGTGTAAACCTACTTGGTAATAAAGCGCTTCTGATTCTGATTTCTGATTCTGATACTAACAGCAATATATTGTCACAGCATTTATTACCCTTTATTGATGCTAATTAAAAAAAGTAAATGCTCATGTTCGTTGTTAACAGATACATCTTTTGATCTTAAAAATGTTTTCATAAATGTTGAGATTATAATGACCTAAGATTAATAAATGCTGTAGAAGTTCTGCTAACTGTTAGTTAATGATAACTAATTTAGCTAACGTTACCAAATAAAACCTATTGCGAAATATGCCAAAATCACAGACTAAAACATAAACTTGTCTGCTTAATATTCAGATTACCTTGACATAATGTTTGAATTTTCTATTTTGTGTTTTTATAACAAGTATGGACAAGATTTTCACACATCCACCCAAAACACCTTTAGTTGCCCCAAATTTCTGCTAAAATTGTGAAACATATTATTTGGCAAGTATTAAATTAACATTTTCGGTATGTCTAACTATCTCCACTTGTAATTTGATACATCATGCAAGAAAGCAGTAACAACATAGGCTATGAAGTTAAAGTAGATGAACTGCAGAGCCAATAAGAAGACAATGGTGTGTTTGTCTGACAGCAAAGACTGAAACCAAGTAGAGGTGAATATGATACCAGAAAGATGGAGGATAACCTTTAACACTTTTATTAAATAAAAGTGAGGAAAAAGAAACAGAATAAACTACAAGAGAGCAGAACAAGGTTATGGAAAAGTAAGTCAGGACACTTGTCTCAGGACAGACTGATTACTGAATACATACGTACCCTCGAGCACACGGTACGAATCGTCTGTAGCTGAATAGGACAGTCGTCTTGATCCTGGTGATTCTTCATGTTGATCAAGTTGACCATTATCATGAGCTCCATAATCACCCGAGCCCTGGTTAATGCTGCCAGTCAGCAGCGGCTCTTCTTCTTCCATCTAGACAATGGCTTCACGTCTCCAAATAAATCCCAAACAGGGCGTTAAAGATATCGGTAGTGACGAAGGACAAACCTAAACGAGTCTTCTGCTCATGT
This sequence comes from Sinocyclocheilus anophthalmus, assembly GCA_018155175.1. Taxonomy (NCBI): domain Eukaryota; kingdom Metazoa; phylum Chordata; class Actinopteri; order Cypriniformes; family Cyprinidae; genus Sinocyclocheilus; species Sinocyclocheilus anophthalmus. Next base: position 535,175 of record JADLZN010003425.1, read on the forward strand.
TCGGAAATAAAGTGACAGTCTCGCTAGTAAACTTTCCCAGCGCACTGAGTCGGTGTTACAGTAAGTAACATTTCAGAGCGAGCAACAGCGCTCGAGGTGTTTTCAGGAGACGTCAGCTCCTCCCATCTCCTCTACTCACTCTGAAGCTTTCTGCTCACTCATGTCAGAGACACTAGCACTAGGTAAGTTTCACTTTGGCGAATCGGTTCGAATGATTCTTTACAATGAACCAGTTCGCTCTCCAAAACCTCACTCGTTCAGTCATCATCAAGAATCAGCCAAAATATTGAGTTCAATTCTGATGTTGTTTACCACAATGTTTTCGTATATTTTTAAAGATTATACAGATTTCGTCACATGCCGACGTTTATGGTTTTTAAAGGCAAACGGTTCAAAAGAATCACTCAAAAATAACTCATTCGAAAGAAATGGTGCTAGCATTAAGTCGCTCAAATAAAGGCCCGCCTTGTTTTTAAATGTAGAGTCATTTTAATCTAGGTGAGTGGTGGAGAATTATGAGCCTATAGTGTTCAGCTTGTCCTAAATTTTCCTTAGAGTTCATTTGAGTCATGAGCTGCAAACGGATTGAGCAAGCGTGAGAATTTACTGGCGACACTCTTAAATACGGGTTATAAGAACAGTTAACTAATAGATTAATGAATCTCCCTGAAATAAACTCCTTTCTTCTCATTTATATGTAGGCCTATATAAAACGTATGTGCGCGCGCGTGTATGATATTGTACCAACGTCTGTGTGTGTGTGTGTGTGTGTGTGTGTTCACTGTTCGAAATACATTTCAACACATACGAAGATAGTCATTCTCAACCCCAACTCGTCCACATCCGCCCTCTCGTGCTTTCTGCCTTGAGACAGCTTTCATACCTTTAGTTATTTCAGCAATATATGAAGATGAATTATATCTATTTATATATATATCAATCACATACATGAAAAATCGAACAGTTTATCTCACATATATATGGTACCATACATTACATTATGTGTAACATAAACATTCTAATGTGTCCCAGTATTTATAATAATCATGTAATATATACAATATAACCATATCATATTATATTGTTAAATCAGTTTTATAACAATAATAATATTTATAATAAACATTAATATCTGCTCCTGTCATTATCATTATTAGTATTTGCTCAGCTATGTAATTATATCCCGTTCTGTTGTAATTATATCACCATTTATAGTATCAATATTGATAGTAAGAACAATTATGATCATCCCTACTACCGTTTTTTATACAATAACCATCAACCATCAAAATGACATTCAGAGGACTTAAAGCGAAAGTCCCCTAAACGTCCCGAATGGCCGCTGCACGTCCTGGAACGTCCCCTTGAACGTCCAGAGGACGTCTTCGCGAACGTCCGCTCGACGTCAAGGGGACCCTACACGCTCACGTCCGGGGGACGTACGCAGAGGCCATTTAGAGGACGTCCTGGGGACCTTTTTTTGTTAGCTGGGAAATCTCTTCCAAATAACTGTATGCCATTTATCGAATAAAATATGAAAATCACACTTTTATTTATTTATTTTTTAATTGGTAATCTAATAGCCTATTTGTCCTCAACATCGCATTCTATCCTGTTAGTCTTTTGAAACTATTATCTAAACAAAAAGCCACTTCCAAAATCATTTTCCAGGAAGTGACATGTTTGGCGGGGAAACCATAACCAGCAGCTTTGCAATAACACTGACAACAGTAGCATTAGCAAAGAATTAAGCTTTAAAAAAACGGATGATTTTCTGCATTAGTTGGTTTGACTCACTTTAAAACATCCCGTTCTGTTTTTCATGAAAGCATTTTTTCAATTATTTTTATAATTTCAAAAATTACCCTCAAGTTAAAAGCATTTACTCATTCTCGTGCCATTCCAAACCTGCATGACATTCTTTCTTCTGTGGTCGTAAAAAAAGAGAAATATTTTCAAGAACACCTATGTCTATAAAAAAAAAAAGTTAATGGTAACCAACAGTTCCCTTTCAGTCAGTCACGTTCGACGTTACGTCAGTCGTGACTGAAGTATTGGGATCTCACCCGAGAGCCCAATCACCTACGAGTGTTAACTAAACAAGCCAATGACAGTTGGCGTGCGTGTTTCGCCACGCGCACACCGCCCCGTAGCGTGGGTATAAAAGGAGAGCGCGTGCAAACTTCTAGCCTTCTACTAGGACGATTCTCCGCGAGTCGAAACAGCGCTGAAACAGTGTTCTCAGTGCAGGACCATGACCATCGCGACGTTGCGGTCTAGATACCTCCTCATTAAACGGGGGGGGTATCCCCCTTGCCATGCCCCGCTCTAGCTCCTCTGGTTCCCAGATGGCTACTTCTGTTCATGGTCAGGGAGACCTGAGGGTCATGGTGAGAGTTTCCCCGTTGAGTACGTCTCCGCGGGCCTCTCGTTCCTCGAGCATGTCGCACCACCTGGTGTTCCCGGACGAGTGTGCTGGGTCCTCGGACAGGGCGGGGTCCAGCATCTTGTGCGGAGCACAGGCGGATGACAGAATGTCGATCGCTGCATCGGAGGGCGAGCTAGGCTCTGGAGATGATGATTCGGCTGCGCTACCTCTGTCAGGAAGAGTGGCGTTGCCCGAGTCAGATCCAGAGCTGACCGCTATGCTTTCCCGGGCGTCGGGCTGCACTGGAGGCCTCCTCCTTCTCCCGAATGCTCGAGGGTGGATGATTTGTTCCGGGGCAGGATGTGTCGAGACGCCTCCGTCTGCTTCTATGCGGCAGAGAACTGTTGGGCAGAGCCCTCCACCTCTTCGCCGAATAGGCCGGCCTGGGAGTCCAGGAAGTGATGCTTGTCGGCCTCCCTCATATCCTCCAAGGTCAGCCATAGGTGGCACTCCCGGACCACCAATGTGGACATCGTCTGACCCAGGGCCCGCGCCGTGACTTTCGAGCCAGTGGTGCCCAAAACCTCAACAGAAGAGCGGGTTTCCTTTTTCTCCGGGTTCCAAGAGGGCGAGGAAGGCAGTGCGCGAGACCCAGTCTCCACATGGCCATCCCCCTCTCACTTCGCCAAGGGTCAGCAGGGTTCGGTTCAAGGACGCTATGCCTCCTCCCGAGCCCCCTGCCCAGCCGTGGAGCCAGGTAATTGCCCGCCGCGCACTCAAACCCCACCCTGGGATGCACGGAAGCCTCCCGTGTTGGGTCCCTGTGTTCCACTGCGCTGCCCCACTGCGGGTAAGTCGGTGGGGGGTGGTCTCCCTAGTCCCGCCTGTTCGGTCGCTGGGGGCCTGGTTAGCGTGCCCCAGGCCGTCTCGCTGGCTCATGTGAACCATCAGACTCGGCTATGCGATTCAATTCGCCCGGCGCCCTCCCAAGTTCAGGGGCATTCGGTTCTCCTCTGTGCTGGACAGGGATGCTCCTGTCTTGCGTGCAGAGATCGCGGTAATGCTGGCGAAGGACGCGATACAGCCGGCCCCTCCAGCCGAGATGAGGTCAGGTTTTTACAGCCCATACTTCATCGTGCCCAAGAAAGGCGGTGGCCTTCGGCCAATCCTGGATCTGCGTGTCTTGAATTGGGCCCTTCACAAGCTCCCGTTCAGGCTGTTGACGCAGAAACGCATCTTTCAATGCGTCCGTCCTTTCGATTGGTTCGCAGCAATTGACCTCAGGGTCGACTGGGAAAAGAGCAAACTCTCCCCGGTGCAGAGGATCTCTTTTCTCGGCATGGAGCCGGACTCGGTCAACCTCTCGGCACGTCTCTGTAGAGCGTGCGCAGTCGATGCTGAATTGCCTGGGGTCCTTCCAGTGCAAGACAGCGGTTCCAATGAAACAGTTTCAGAGGCTCCTGGGGCATATGGCATCCACAGCTGCTGTCACGCCGCTCGGTTTGCTTCATATGAGACCGTTTCAGCGTTGGCTTCACGACCGGGTCACGAGATGGGCATGGCATGGCACTTACCGGGTTTCTGTCACCCCGTGCTGCTGTCGGACCTTCAGCCCGTGGGCAGATCTTGCCTTTCTTCGGACAGGGGTGTCCCTGTCCTTGGGCAAGTATCCAGGCATGTTGTTGTGTCAACAGATGCCTCTGCCAGGGGCTGGGGTGCCATGTGCAATGGGAATGCAGCTGCGGGGCTCCGGCCAGTGCCCCGACTGCAGTGGCATATCAATTGCCTAGAGTTGCTAGCAGTATGGCTTGCTCTGAGCCGCTTCAAATCGCTGCTAAATGACAAGCACGTATTGGTCCGTACGGACAGCATTGCGACCGTTGCGTACATCAACCACCTACGCTCCCGTCGCAACTCGCCCACCATCTCCTCCTCTAGAGTCAGAAGCATCTGAGGTCACCCCCCCTCCCCCCACACCCCCCCCCTCCCGCTTTCGCGCCGTTCACATCCAGGCGAGCTCAATCGTGCAGCCGACGATCTCTCACGTCAGCCCGCCCTTCCGGGGGAATGGCGACTCCACCCCGAGACAGTCCGGCTGATTTGGAGACGCTTTGGGGACGTTCAGGTAGACCTGTTTGCCTCCCCGGATACGTCCCATTGCCAGTTGTTTTACTCTCTGTCCGAGGGACCCCTCGGCACGGACGCAATGGCGTGCAGCTGGCCTCGGGGCCTACGCAAACACACGTTTCCCCCAGTGAGCCTTCTCGCAAAGACACTAGGACAGGGAGGACGAGGAGCAGGTCCTCTCAGTAGCACCGTACTGGCCCAGTCGGACTTGGTTCCCAGAACTGATGCTCCTCGCAACAGCCCCTCCTTGGCAAATTCCTCTGAGGAGGGATCTCCTTTTTTAGAGAGGGGGCACCCCCTGGCACCCACGTCCAGACTTGTGGTCCCTGGACAGGACGCGGAGGTTCTAAGTTGGCTACCTCCAGCGGTAGTATACACCATCACTTCAGCTAGAGCCCCATCTACCAGACACGCTTACAGGCTGAAGTGGAAACTGTTCGTCGATTGGTGCTCTTCCCGCCGTGAAGACCCCCGTAGATGCCCGATCGGGGTCGTGTTTTCTTTCCTGCAGGATGGGTTGGAGCGAAGGCTGTCTCCCTCCACACCCTTAAAGTGTATGTTGCCGCTATTGCCGCGCATCACGATGCAGTAGACGTTAAGTCTGTGGGGAAGCACGACTTGGTCATTAGGTTTCTCAGAGGGGCAAGGAGGCTAAATCCTAAATCCCTCACCTGTTACCCTATTGGGATCTCCCCTCGGTCCTGACGGACCTGAAGGAGGAGCCCTTCGAGCCTCAGCAGTCAGTAGAGCTTAAAATTCTGTCATTAAAGACAGCGCTCCTCAACGCATTGGCCTCGGTCAAGAGGGTAGAGGACCTGCAGGCATTCTCGGTCGACGACTCGTGCCTAGAATTCGGAACGGGTAACTCACACGTTGTCCTGAGACCCCGGCCTGGATATGTACCCAAAGTTCCCACCACGCCTTTCAGAGATCAGGTGGTGAACTTGCAAGCCCTGCCCCCGGAGGAGGCAGACCCAGCCATCGCTCTGCTCTGTCCCGTTCGCGCGCTGCGCATTTACGTGGACCGTACGCGGAGCTTCAGGACCTCAGACCAGCTCTTTGTCTGCTTCGGAGGACAGCAGAAGGGAAAGGCTGTCTCCAATCAAAGACTTGCCCACTGGTTAGTGGAGGCTATAGTCTTAGCTTACCAGGCCCAACGGTTACCTTTCCCCTCGGAGTGAGAGCTCACTCTACTAGAGGAGTGGCATCTTCTTTGGCATTGGTGCGGGGCGCCTCGATAGCATACATCTGTAGAGCTGCCGGCTGGGCAATGCCTAACATGTTTGTGAGATTCTATAATCTCTGTGTAGAGCTCGTGTCCTCTCGTGTACTTACCTCAGGTAGGCAGTAACACCGAACACGCTCGGTGTCGATCACGCTTGCTGCGCCATTCCCCTCTACGGACCGGATACGTGCGCTTTTTTGCTTCTCAGTTCAGTTCCCCATAGCGAACCCTGTTGAAGTTCCTCCCACACCCTCGGCAGTCAGGCGTGGCGGTGCGCCAGACTCCAGGCTCAGCACTCGTGTGCATGCCAAGGTCAGCCCTTGTGCTGGGCTAGGTGCCCGTGGGTAGTGATTCCCCCTTCGGGTGATCCAACATGTGTATTCTTCCACGGTACAGCTCCCCTCACGGTAAGCCCTTGTCTTTCCCTGGCAGTCGTTCACTGCCACCTCTGCTGCGTAGTTATCTCACCCCAGGCGGGTTGAGTCTACCGCAGGGACTTCCATATGTAGTACTGCCCTGGGCCAGTCCATATGTGTAATTCCACATGATACCTCCTAACGTCCTTCCGTAACGTCCCAACTGGGTACGTTTTCCCAGTGTTATCCAATGTACCACTGTATGGAACAGCAGTGGCGGACACCTCTGCCTAGCCGCTGTCCTATCTTCCGCCCCAGCTGGTGTGGGGGGACTTGACGGCTTCCGCAGGGCACTGGAGGGGGTCAGCAATAGTGGCGTTTTCCATATGGATCCCAATTCGTCAGTCACGACTGACGTAACATTGAATGTGACTGACTGAAAGGGAACGTCTAGGTTACTTGTGTAACCCTCGTTCCCTGAAGGAGGGAATGGAGACGTTAGCTTCCGTCGCCACAGTTGCTGTACCACTGCTGTACGGCCGGGGCACATACTCTCGGCTCCTCAGCGAAAAACTGATGTGCGTTTGCACGCGCTCTCCTTTTATACCCGCGCTGCGGGGCGGGGTGCGCGTGGCGAAACACGAAACGTCTCCGTTTCCTCATTCAGGGAACGAGGGTTACACAAGTAACCTAGACGTTTGGTTACCAACATTCTTTAAAACAAAAATACGTATTTTGTGTTCCACAGAAGAATGAAAGTCATACAGGTTTGGAACAACATGAGGGCGAGTAAATGATGACAGAATTTTCATTTTGGGGTGAACTATCCATTCCTGTAGAAACCTTAAGTGCCATATTCATTTTTGTAGAAATATTTATTATATTACAGAGTTCAAGAGATACTGCAAGGAATGACCCAGTAATCATTGTTATTGCACTGGCATGACTGTGTTCTTGATAAAAATGCTGCAGTCATTTAGTTTGGTTATAGTGTCATTTACACTACACACTTGAGCTGATCTGGACTAACATGGTTTCTTAACAAATTCTTCAATGAAAGATTATGAAAGTCGAAGTTACAGTACAGGATATCTGGCACTAAGATAATTTCATCTTCTTTAACAGTAACTGCATATGAACATTTTCATATGTATTGTTTTATTTTCAAACAACCATTACCATACAGTATATCAATAATCATAAACCTGATTATTTGCATTATAATGTGAACATACATAACTGAAGACATTGTTTAGGATTTATACATCCTAATAAAAAAACAAGAATATTAATAAATGGAACAAGTTGCCTTGCATGTGCAGCTACACAGAGAGAGTGTAGAGAACTGCTGAGCGTCTATTATCACATCAGTTGCCACCAAGGATCAATGGCTTCTGATAACAGTTGTGCTTAGACCTTCCATATTACTCCATCATAGCCACCTATACAACATAAAACAGAATGGATTTCATACAAATAGAAAAACTACATACAGACATGATCTTCAAACAAACATTTACATCTTGGGCTGGGGCCGTCTGGGGCTGAGCCCCGGCACATATAGACTCCAGGGCTCGACATTAACGCTTCACTAACACCAGACAAGTAACATGATTAAAACATCAGTAACCAAAAATAACTATGTAAACACCAAAACGCAAGTGTTATTCTGATTTTATTACATTTAGAGTAAGTGGCGAATAGTGGACATAGCTACTGTATATAATGCATCTATTGACAGTAGGCTATAAGGTTAAGCCTTACCTATAAGGCTTAACCTTATAGCCTACTGTCAATAAGAAACTTATGAAACTCAGCATCCTAAGGTAAAAATTCAAAATGGAAAGTTTTTATATTTAAAATACAGTTAGTTAGGCAACATCACGCAACGTTTTCACCATTACAACTGTTTAATAGTTCTATAAACAGGTCAATAAGCAAATACAATAATATTAAGTCGCTTACATTTTAGCCAGAAACACAGCAACCAGCCGATTCATTGCTGCTTGATTCCTTGTTTTGAACGAATCGGTTGAGTCAAAGTTTAATTAGCCCATGCATGAACATCTGATGAATCTGTCGTTTGAACGAATCGTTTGAATGAACAACTCAATGGCTCACTCATTAAACGCTCACTACTGGCACCTACTGGTGTTTTAATTTCGTTGAAAAGTTCCACCATCATTTCTTGTTCGAATATTCAAAAATATTTAAAAGAATCTCATAATATTATTTAATGCAGTTGTATTTTTCAGTGATTTAATTTGATAACGTATAGATAATCACATTATTATAACTGAATTTATAGATCAAATGTAAAGAATTTGAAATTAAGTATGTAAGGGGTCATATGACGCAATTAAAATTTTTCCTCTCTTTGGAGTGTAAGCTCTTGGTGCATAAAGAAGATCTGTAAAGTTGCAAAGACTAAAGTCTCAAATCCAAAGAGATATTCTTTATAAATTTTAAGAGTCAACCACGCCTACCTAAACGGCTCGTTCTAACACGCCCCCACATTTCTACGTCACTGTGTGGGAAGATTTGCAATAACACCGCCCAAATGTATACGCAAAAGAAAGAAGGCGTAACTTTTATTATCGCTGTAGTATTGTCGCCGCCGCCATGTCGTGAAGGCGCTGTGTGCTTCGTTGTGAAAGCGAATTACTTTGTTTGGCCTTCCAAAAGAGACATATTCACTTTGTCTTGCCTGGAGCTGATCTGTGCTGGTTGCTGAGGAAATACTTCAACTTCGCGCTGTCGATTGCCAGATCGGCTTTCACCGTGGACGAAGCGGAGTCCAGCCCGGGGTCGTCACATGTGGTTACCGCAGGCATCGCAGTATGGTAGGGACATAACATTTCCATCACACGCTTGAGATATTCAGCCAATCAAAACGCACTGGATAGCTGACCAATCAGAGAACACCTCGCTTTTCAGAACAATGAGCTTTTTAAAAAATCGATGCGTTTCAGAAAGTGGGGCATAGAGGAGAAACAATAATTTACAGTATGTGGAAAATAATTTTTTTTTAACCTTAAACCGCATAAAACATTTCATTACACCAAATACACAAAATAATGTTTTTTTTAGCAACATCATATGACCCTTTAATGAGATTAGTGGGAAAATGCCCTCTATAAAGGTAAAAAAAATGCCCTTGGATAAAATATAAAAAACACGCAGATTTATATGTAACAGCTGATAGAAAACTGATGAGAATATTGCTTCAAAATAAATCAGATTTGCAAAAAACACAAAACACCACACACACACATACATATACATATACACACACACACATATATATATATATTATATATATATATTATATATATATATCTATATATTATATATATATTATATATACGGTATATATCCCGAGTCCCCCCCCACATAACAAACCCATTTACCCCCTATATATTATATATTTTTTTTTTTTTATTATTTGTGTAAAGTTTCAATAGTAAAGCTTGTATAATACAGCCTAATGAAATCACATTGTTCTGTAAAACTGCTGACCTCATTGTCGATGCAGCGGAATTGCCAGTGCCACTGTGTGTTGTAAAGGAAAGGACGGAGGTCAAAGCGGTTGTCATCAGGACTGTAGTTTTCAGCATGATAAGAGGGTGTTACTGTTGTCATCTTATGTCTGTTGATTGAGTACATCCTAAAAAAATGTTTCACTTTAGTAGCCACCTGCAAAACCCCAAAAAATGGCATTTGCAAAAAGCATGGACAAAGTTACCCTACTGGTCATTAAATAATGGTGGTCAAATATTAGTATTTACTGCTTTTAAAAGTATCAGGCACTATGAGTGCTGTAATGTTTAGGGCATGTTTGACCTGCGAGGGAGTGAAGGTCTCTTTCCATGAGTGAATCAGCTTGCAAAACATGCTGTATGGGCCACACTTGGAGATCTTCCTGAGTCTGCCAATCACAGATAGCTCTGAGTAGGCCATTCCCATGTGAACCTGTGGGAGGGGGGCACAGAGACACGTGCATAAGGTCTCAGAGCTGTAAAACTATCTGACTGCATGCACATAGTGATGGAAAAAGTATCACTATGCCCTATAAAAATAAGGAAACTTATAATAATATTAACTTTTTTTTTTTTTTTTAAATAATAAAAAATACAATTTTTGAATGCCTACATAAATTTAAACATAAATGTTGCACAGTACTTACAAAAATATCGACCTCAAATAGGTTCTCCTTTCACTCAGTTACATATACAAAACTGATTTATTTACTAACAAGATTATTATCATTAGCTTGTAGAGAATCATTTAATGGATACATAGTTTTATATTTTCATTTCCACAAAAACCTGAATAGTTTTGAATTCGATGAATAAAATATATAAAATATTCGAAAAAAATTTATATCAGATAATAACACTTATTAAATTAAAAAAAATTAAAAGTCCCCTATTAAACTGATTTTAATTGCTATTTGACCATTTTGACAAAGTTGATTCCATCCCCACCACTTTTTAAAAGCCACTAAAAAAAAATGCTTGCCAGAGCCACATAGGCATACAACATACAATTATCATCTCCAATCCGTCATTGTATATAATTTAATACATACAGTATATGTAACATGAGACATATGTTCATTCAGTCTGCACACTCTGGACCCTGCATATGCACTTTTTTATTGGTGTGATTAAAGTGATGAAGTAAACAGAATGCTTTTTTATTTGCATACATTTAGATTAAAAAAGACACAAATTCAAGTTGTAGACTGAAATATCAGTAATGTATGCAGTGCTTTTGGATTGTGTTTTCCCATGACATGCTAGATTGTAATGTTTAATGACAACAAGAATTGCTTGTGATAATTCTGCTTTGTGTTTTAAATAGCAGAAATCACATGAGTGTAAAGAAAATATTTTCATGAGAACATTGGCTTAGCAAAATACATAGCCTACACTGCAGGAGTCATATGGCTGTCAAACGGTACATTTTCCAGTTTAAATATATTTCAGACCGTACTGTACAACTATTGGCACACAGTTGCGCATCCTGTCTCAATCACAATGACTTGTAAATGCGGTAGTATTCAAGACCTCATTTTTATCACTGAATGAGGTTGGCTATGTTTACCCTCATCAGTCTGGACGACCTTGCCATCAGTCAGTGGCTCAAGCTCTACAGTAGGTGGAGCATCCAAAATGCTGTACAGAAGATGGGTACCAAATCAGCATATTCAAATGAGTTTGGAAGGATCATGTGAACTGAAGACTGGAGTAATGGTCTACTGAAAAATCAGTGTTGCCATCACAGGAATAAATAACATGTTAAAACGTATTCAAATAGAAAACAGTTATTTTAAAATGTAATAATATTTCATAACATTTTCGTTGTTTTCTACTGTCCGGTTAAATCAATAAATGCAGCCGTTGCTAAGCTTAGAGACTTCGAAAACTTATTACTTTTTTTATTATTTTTTTAAAAAATCATGTTAAAATGTTTTTTAGACTGGCCATGTATTTCAGTTCAAAAAGCATTTTCTCCTATAAATTTTTCTATGAGTGGTCTGTTTCCCCCTAAACTGTCCATCTTTTAAATTTCACTCAGTGTGGATTTATTTTTATTTTTTTCAATTTTGTTGGCTAAAACAATCAAGATTATGTAACTACACCAGTGATTTGATCAGCAAATGTGCGACAAAAGGAAGGATTACACACCTTATGAGGGCAGTGAGCTGGAAGCTTTTAACACAGTACAACACAAAAAGCACCTCAGGTCCATCTTACTAACACCTCCAATGGGATTGATATCAGCACTGGAGCAGTCATACTTTGTGAAGTATCCAGTCAAGCTGCAAAGACAAATGATACTTTCTATTAATCAACCTCTATTACTATTGACAGTTGGATACTAAAAGAAAGAACAGCATAAAGACACACCTCTCATCCACGTTTGCTGAACCAAGAACTAAGAGACCACCAGGTTTTCCCTGAGCCCACAGACACAGCTGGGCAAAGAGGTAAGCCAAAAGCATCCTGATACGAGCCTGTATTGGAGTAAACATACACACACATGCATCATGCATTTACATCAGACTTGCGGATTGAAAAGTATCTCATTTGTTAACATTTGTTAATGCATTAAATGAACTAGCAATACATATACTGTATTTTACAGTACCTTTATTAATGTTAGTCAATAAAAATGTTCATGAGAATGAATGAAATTAATGATGCATTTATATAGTGCTTTTTTATTGTGTATTGTTGTACACCCAAAGCACTTTACAATCATATGAAGGGGTCTCTCTTCCACCACCAGTGTGCAGCATCCACCTGGATGATGCGACGGCAGCCACAGTACAGCGGCGCCAGTGCGCTCACCGCACACCAGCTACAGGTGGAGAGGAGAGAGAGATAGAGCCAATCAAGTGGTTGGCAACTAATTTTAGTTAATTGTTATTCATGTTAACTAATGTAGTTACTGAATGTTAACAATTTAAAACCTGTGTTAGCACATATACTACTAGAGGTCCCAAAAAAATGTTGTGAAAAAAAAATTTATAAAAAAAAATTTAAATATTACATATAAATATTTAATGCACTTTTTAATACATTTACAAATTTGTATTATTACCATTTTTTTTAAATTTTTTTTGTTTTTTTGCTTTATCAGACCATTGAACATCACGAGCCTAATCAATATTGTTTGTGGCCTAAGTTTTTGACTAAGCAATAAATAAAAATTGCACATCTATTTGAGGATACATTTTTTTTATTTGCCCATATTTTCTGCGCACCACGGTCTTAGTACATATGCTGTTAGGACAATTACGTATTTGTTGTGAAAATCACTATCAATAAATTTGAGATTGAACTGAAAATGTTTCCTCACATATTTAGAATTGCTTATAACTGGTTTATACTTTGTCTAGGCTCCTGATATGACAGGTCCCATCTTGTGTGCCTTCACATTACATAGCAGTCAACTGCATTTACTTCTTTGCAAACTTTTAATTGGTTACATTACTTTTTCAAGAGCACATATACCACTTTTTCAAAGCTGTGACATAATGTACAGTATATCTTGGTCGTAGATAGGTTTCTAATAAGCATCGTTGCCAATCTACAAGCGCAGCTATTTCCCGAAAGATTGCATAATGTTTACTAGGTTAGTTATGTTAAGAAAAATAGGAATGTAACAGATATAGAACCCAAACTCAGCAAATTTGCAGGTCGTTTGATGCTTAGGGTGACTAACTGTAATATTTTTCTGTGAAAACTGTGGTGGTTGTGTTACAATGCAAGCAAACTGCATATAAAAAAGTCAGCAAATTAGCATCACTTCGACAGAAACTGCTTAGTCAAGCCCACGCTTGTGTGATGTCATGAATCATATAAGAGCCATATAAAACAAATGATCAACATCTAAGTCATATCAAAATGGCATGTAACAATCTTAGTATTGCACATTCATGGAATGTTATTGAGTAATGCAGCTTTCCAAATTATTAGTATTTCTGAGACTCTAACGGTGGTCAACCAAAGTATTTTTGCTGAAAAACTTAACTATGTATTCTTTGCAGAAAAATATGCTACAAGTCACTAATACAAATTCATACATTTATTCATAGCATCAGTGTCTATGATGGGTGCAGTACCTGGACGTTCTGCAGTGCCAGGTTCTCTCTAACACTTCCTCCATTAGCACGGAACTGAGGCCACTTCCATGTGACCATAGAGAAAATTCCCAGCATGCCTTTTACTGCCATATCAATATTGATATTTAGGTGATTGCTGAGCGGAGAACAGATAAAGATCTTGATTTAAAATGTTAGTTTTTTTATATAAATATATTACTTTTTATAATAATAAAATAATACAGTATACTGTGAATCTTAGTACAATATTATAATTGTAATAAATTATATTCATATTATTAATGTGTTGGCAAACTGAATTTTCCAGCATATACTCCGTCTTCAGAGTCACCATGCTCTTAAGAAATCATTCTATAGGCTGATTTGGTGCTCATTAACAAATTACTGGTGTTCAATTCTTAATAATGGTTCTTATTATTATTAATGTTAAAAACAGCTGTGCTGCTTAATATTTTTAATGGAAACGTTGATTAAATCTTTTGCAGGTTTTCTTTGATTAACATTCCACACAACAGCATTTATTTGAATATAAATCTTTTGTAATATTATAAACGTCTTTAATGTCACGTTTAATGCATCCTTGCTGAATAGAAATATTAATTTCATTTTTTAACCAATTTTTTGAATGTAGTATTACAGTTCCCAATAATTTAAGCGCAAAAACTGTTTTCAGCACTAATAATAAGAAGAAACATGTCTTGAGCACCAAATCAGAATTATTTCTGAAGGAACATGTGACACTGAAGACTAGAGTAATGGATGCTGAAAATCAGTTTTGCCATCACAGAAATAAATGACATTTAAAAAATTCTTTAAATAAAAAACAACTCTTTTGAACTGCAATAATATTTCACAATATTACGCTTTTTCCTGTATTTTGTATCAAATAAATGCAGCATTGTTGAGCAAAAATTAAACAAATCTTACTTGACTTTTGCCTAGATACCATGTCATCCACTGACCTGCCGATCTGTGCAGCAAGATCTTTAGCTCTGTTGCAGGTGTCCTCAGATGAGTTTTCACTAGCCATGTAGCATGTGGTAAAGAGGTGTCCACACAGCTCACGTGGGTCCTCAGGCCTGTAGGACGAATTGTTGACCACCCGCTGCACATCCTCCAGCACCTGAGAATCTGAGAAGAATGGGAAACATGTTTAGAGGATAAGCTTTCAATTAGCTGGTTCTTATGTTCTGAAGAGCTGGTGTGTGTGTGTGTGTGTGTGTACCTGGTATTCACTATGTTATGGGGACCAAATGTCCCAACAAGGATAGTAATACTAGTAAATTTGTGGGGACATTTTTGAGGTCCCCATGAGGAAACAAGATTATAAATCATACAGAATTAGTTTTTTGAGAAAGTAAAAATGCACAAAGTTTTCTGTAAGGGGTAGGTTTAGGTTTAGGGTGATAGAAAATACAGTTTGTATAGTATAAAAACCATTACGCCTATGGAATGTCCCCATAAAACATGGAAACACAACATGTGTGTGTGTGTGTGTGTGTGTGGTGTGTGTTTGTGTGTGTGTTGTACTGGTTTATTACTGGTGGGGCTAAACCTGACTACACACAGACTCATGGGGACTCGTGTCACGTTGGGGACCTAAATTGTGGTCCCCACAGGTACAAAAGCTTATAAATCATACAGAATGAAGTTTTTTGAAAATCTAAAAATGCAGAAAGTTTCCTGTGAGGGGTAGGTTTAGGGGTAGGGTTGGTGTAGGGCAATAGAATATACGGTCTGTACAGTAGAAAAACCATTATGCCTACGGAGAGTCCCCACAAGGATAGCTGACCAGACATGTGTTGTGTGTGTGTGTGTGTGTCTGTGAGTGAGTGAGTGAGTGAGTGTGTGTGTGTGTGTGTGTTGACGTACTACCTGCCATCTTTGACAGCTTGGCAGATTTGCACACACATGGAGTACACAATGCAGGCAGTGGATGAACTGTCCACACCACCACTAAGGGGAAGAAGGAAGCCAGCCTGAAAACAACAAAACACACAAATCTCATTAGCTAAAGATGTCCTATATCTTCACATTCATGACCATAAGCAATAACATGCAAATAAAGATATTAGCTAATAAGACTGGTAAGAAAACAAGCACCAAGTTTTATTAAATTGCATAAATTCAGCACAATATAAACACTGATATTTACATGCAAAATAGAATTTAAACAAACACACCTGTCCACTCCTCCTCAAGTAGTCCCATAACCAACAGGCAGGACCAAGACTGAAAGAACACCCAAAATAAACATGTAGTAATTAACTTGATAAATGCTGCACCAATAAAATATAATTTATAATAACGAAAGGTACGTTTGCATACTGGTTTACCGTATACAGTTGTAAAGATTATTATGTGGGTATTACACTTTTTCTTTCTCACAGTTTCTCCTCCTTACGTCTGAATCTTTATTTGCATTATATTTAATTGCATTATATTTTATTTGCACATATTTAAATTAGTGTCACGAGGTACTTCTAAACATCTAAAATAACAAAAATAGTCTCACTGGACCAGAACACTAATTTAGCATATTGCAGGAAAATTGAAATCACTTGGTTTTAATAACTGGCTGCTCTTTAAGTCATAATTGGGTTTATGGGATGGATGTTTACACAAATGGGCGTTTGAAGGTGCATTACTGTACAGCTCCACTAGAGAGCAGCAAAACATGTATGTTGCTGCAATATGAAAATAAAGAGTCATCCACAAGTGAAAATGCTTCTACTTTGTGTTATTTTTTAATTTAAAAACTAATTGTTATTAAAAAAAATATTTTTCAAAAACTTATAGCAAATGATATTAATTGCAAAACAATTTGAATGAAAAGCAAAAGCGAAATTGAAATTAAAATATTTCTTAAAAAATTATTCTTCATTTTATATCAATATAATAAAGCGTTCAAAATCATTAAACGTTCTGTTTATTTCTGGGGGGGTCTGATTTTCAGTGTGGTCTTCATCATTTGTACCCCAATATGTGTGTATATTTACTAAAGTTTTTAAATGAAAGTAAAATTTCTGAAAATGTTACTCACCCTCAGGGCATTGAAGATGAGCTTGATTCTTCATCTGAACAGATTTGGAGAAATTTAGCATTACATCATGATCCTCTGCAGTGAATGGGTGCCGCAGGAAGCCAAACAGCTTTTTTTTAATGGAACAGACTTTTTAATTGGAGGAGTGTTATCATTGAAATCATTTAGTCGCTGAACCGGAAGTTGCTGCCGACTTTATTTCAGTGTAGTGACTTATTTCCAGCTGAAACGGAATATTGAATAGAGGGCATGGTTTTATTTTGGCGCTCCTCCTCTCTGTCTCTCACTAATAGCAATCTAACGGTTGGAGGGGTGTGTTTAAGGATATTCTGCCCAAGCCGTCAAACTGACATCATCAGAGAAGGACTGCCATTCCAGAGCGGAAGCAAATGTTCAGATTTTGATTAAAGATTACCAAGACAAACAATTTTTTTCAACGGATTAACTTGCACAGATTAATTGTTCACATCAAGACTAGCAATGTTCGCTAATAAAGTAAATAAAGTCAATTTTGATTTCATGCCGACTTTTAAAGATAAAAGTGTTGAAAGTTTAAAACGCCTTCTTGATGAATTTGTTCCTTACAACATGCAGCTTTTCACTTCACAAGATATTAACCGATGGACTGTAGTGGTGTGGATTTACTTGTGGATTATTGTGACTTTTTTATCAGCTGTTTGGACTCTCATTTCTGATGGCACCCATTCACTGCAGAACATCCATTGATTGCAAGTGATGCAATGCTACATTTCTCAAATCTGTTCCAATGAAGAAACAAACTCATCTACATCTTGGATTTCCTGAGGGTAAGTACATTTTCAGCAAATATTTGTATTTTTTGGGGGAGGGGGGGGGGGGGTGAACTATGCCTTTAAATGGGTATACATCTAGGTTATGTGTCTGACATTTGTTTCCCCCATTAAAGTTACCTGATCTCTTCTTCTGGTGTGTGGAAAATCCACTCAACAGGCTGGTGCGTGGGCAGACACCTGTCATCACAGTCAGACAGAGAGAAGTCCGTTTTGATCCTCTGATAAGGTTTGTGCTCATATTCCTGTGCAGTAAGAAACATATTTAAAGCATGTTTTGTCACTTTAAACACTGGTGTCTTTTAATGTTGCTCACCATGTGTGGGTGACACCTCTCTCCTCGATAGCTGCGAACATCTTCCAGATCAAGAGTGGCTGTGACAACCTCCTGCAAATCAGAAGAAATCTGATTGCTCAAACTGAAATATTCAGCATGTTAATCACAGTCACTGGGATGAGTTTCATTATTCAAATAAGTGTGAACTGACACATACTACATCCTCAAGTGAGAACTGCGTTCCTCTGGCAACAATATCTCCATTGATGGCAATCATAGCACACCCGTCGTAGTACAGACTGTAGCACAGCCCTTCTGATTGGCAAATAGATAGATCCCTCCACTCTGAAACAAACATATTCTAAATATAAGGCTCATTGTCAACACTATCTTTACAAAGGCCACTTATAAATGGATTCATTAATATGTACTGTAAAATGTTTGGAATAATTAAGATTTTGAAAGAAGTTGTTGAAAGATGTTTTTGAAAAAGTATCTTATTCTCACCATGCTGTAGCCTATGTTATGTGATCATAAAGACCGTGCAACAGTGATATTTGTGAAATGTTCATAACAATCTAAAATAGCGGTTTTCTATTTTAACATGATTTAAGTCATTCAGAAATATTACAATAATCTATTTACCTTAGTGGTGGCAGATTTGACCAAGTTCACCCTGTGGTCAGCCTTACGTAGCTCATGGTAACTTGCAGAGGAATTGGTAAAGATCTCAATTCCATCTAAACCCATGTCAACATGTGGACTAAAGAGAGAAGTAAAAGTTAGTTACATTTTTCAAACAAAAGCAATTATGAAACTACATCCATGTTTTATTTCACCAGATTATAGCATAACATAAATGTCTAAATGTCTAAATGTTCTCTGCAGGAGATTAGGAAAGGATTAAAGGAACAGCCTAGTAAGAATTCGTTAAAAAAAACAATAATTTGACATTCATACAGTATTGATGAGATTATTGTTTGCAGAGCATTACCTCCTGGGGTTCCACAGCTCAGCACAAATCTCACTCCCTATGCAGGTGTCCTTGGAGGACAACACCCCATCTCCAAACGGCACTGTGGTCTATCAATGAGGACAGCTGAGCTTATTATTTATGTCAAATAATGTGCCGTTGCAAATATACATATATAGAATAAGAATAATTAAGAGTATTTTTGATACTTAATTATTAATAATGGTTCTTATTATCAATGTTGAAAACAGATTTTGCTGCTAAATATTTCTGGATTCTTTCTCTGTCAGCATTCTTTCACGAACAGATATCCAAAAGAAATAGAACACTTTTCTAACATTATAAATGTCTTTACTTTTGATCAATTTAATGCATCCTTTCTGAACAGAAGTATTCATTTGTTTAATTCCTTTTGTTTTGTTTTTTATCTTACTTATACCAAACTTTTGAATGGCTGTATATCACGGTTTCCACAAAAATATTCGTTTTTTTTTTTTGTGTGTGTGTGTGAATATGACTGGTTTCATGAGCACCAAGCAAACCATTATTAATAATTACATACCACTAATAATTGTGCTTTATAATTAGATATTACAAGATAATATTATTTTACCTGCCCTGTCAGATCTTGTATCATTCTGGGTAAAAAGTACTCCTCAACATATCAGCAACGCAATTTATTTCATATGTGATCTATCATTTATCACTGACTATTAAAGACTTTGCTAGGCAAATGACCCCAAGATTTAACCAATACATCATGGAAAATTCCCTGTTGTTGCCATAATTAGCCAAAATCATTTTAGGACGAATTAACAGTATCTTTCTGTCAAATATAAAAATAGACATATTATTAGATATTATTATACATATTTTTGCATTATTGTAATTATCTGATTATTAAGCAGTAATGCAAATGCTTTATAATGCTGTACTCTAGTAATATCTTACTTGTTCAAGAAAATGACTCTGCAGTTGTATCGAACATTGTGATGCATAACAGGCCTGTGGACAGAGCAGATGAAAGTGAAGTTAAATGCATTAGAAACCATATAATTTTTTTTTCTATTTCCTAATGTTTTAAACAATACCACCTACATTCCCACATCACAGATGATGTCTTGGGTCAAAGGAGATTCCAAGAGCGACTACAGAACCTGGAACCAATGGAGCAGGGTGTCTGACTCGTAGAAATGGTCTGCACAGCCGTACCCACTGATGTATATGAAAGATTTGTGAAGGACCACAAATACAGTATCATCAGTTTTCAACATTCTTACAACAATTTTAGTAACTAACTCGTATGTATCTTAAATTAAATGTATCATACCCATATGTATCATAATTAACTTAAATTATGTTAATATATATATATTATATATATATATATATATATATATAGATATGTGTGGTGTGTGTGTGTTTTGTGTGTTTTTGTGTGTGTGTGTTATATTATATTGTGTAATATTCTGTTATAGATAATCTGGTATTATTATGAATTGTGTGTGTGTATATATGTTTGTGTGTATATATATATATTATATATATAATAATATATATATATATAATAATACTGTCTATATTACTATATATATACGTATAATATAACTGTAGATATATATTATACTGCATATATATACTACTATAATATATATATATATATTATATATATATATATATTCATATGATTCTATCATTAACATACACTGCGTGTCTGCAATGTATTCTCAATGTACAAATCAATCACATATTCGTTAAATATCTAGTCTGTAAGTGACAATATTACCAGATTTCTAGCTCTGGTCCCAGTCTGTACTTGGCTCCTCTCTGTTTGGCAATCTCAATGCCTGTTTTGGAGAATAAAGTAGAACTAAAATGATACGAGGTCACTTTAAGATCATAAGACCTTTAGTACTATTAGTTACTACCACTGGTGACAAATTGCAGGTGAACTTACTTTTAAGTATTCTTGTCAAGTTGCCTTCAAAATCCAGTGCCCACTGATTCAGGGAGCAAGTCGCCAATGTAACCTTGCGACCCATTTTTCACAGCTACACATGATTTAAAATGTATCAAAACAACTCTGCACCTGACAGTAGTCGTGCGACTGTAAGTTACTCCAAACTTTATTTACTGTAGTTCCGTTTCCGGTCTGTACAATTCTGCACTTCAAAGTAAAAGTATTGGTTTAGCGGAAGGAAAACTATTTAAAACTCCGAATGTACTGTAGTTGAAACATATTTGCATTAAACTAATAACAAAGACAGTACAGATATTGAGGTTAAACATTCTTTGACAAACAACATGCAATCTCTTCTATCCAGACCCATAATTAAACTAAACTACCAACACCATCAAATATTTTTCAACGTATTTAAATTTAGTAAGAATAAACACACAAGGAGTCAAACTGGTTTTTCAATACTAAAATACATTTTAAATAAATGCATAATGCATCAATAATAAATGTAATAATACGTTTCTTTATAAGATGCTATTTCTTTTATGTTTTTGATGGCAATTATACACTGATTATTAGCTTTTAATAATAAGTGAGATGTTTTATCTACAAATTTGCCAGTGGACTAAGTAAAGGTTTTACGTGTGTTTATGAAAAGGTTGATATTTTCCTTCCAATTAATACATTCCGTGTTCTATACTGGCGAATTGCAATTGATCATGCATTTTTCATTTCTAACGCTCCAATGTAAATGCGTAAATGTGGTGCAGATGGACGCTCTTGACGAAGACAGCAGGATGCATGGGCTGAGCTCATCAGGCGCTCATGGCTTCAGGTCTCGGTTGACCAATCACTGACACGAGTATGTATTTCATCTGTCTCTGATTGGATGTACGTCGCTTGTGGGTGGAGTTAGAACTCGGCTAGAGACTCCCCTTTGCTCGTTACATGACTGTGTGCGTGAACATCTGGGCAGCGTGAAGTGGCGAAGCATCAGCCCCTGCAACTTGTAAGCGTTTTGTGATATTTCACTTTTTAAACAGTTGTTTTTATGCATTACCTTTTGCCACGTGTTATAATGTTATATAAGTCAATATTTCCAGCATTATGCATTGCATGTACAGCTTATTAAAATCTATGCGTTTATTGTGCAGCACTTCCCTTTCTAATCCAACTACAAGATGCAACTTTATTAACAGAATAGAATGATGATTTTGTGTGGCATGACTGCATTGTAAACTATACACATGTTTTCTCCAGCGCTGTATGTACACACACCTTTTCAAAAGACTTTTTAGTGTCTGCATCCTGCTTAATGGTCGTTTTTTGGGGGGGTAATTACAACTGTCACACTGGAGAATGGCATTGATATGACTATAATCTTACAGTCCTGGAAGTATGTTA
The DNA here is from genome assembly GCA_018155175.1 of Sinocyclocheilus anophthalmus. Taxonomy (NCBI): domain Eukaryota; kingdom Metazoa; phylum Chordata; class Actinopteri; order Cypriniformes; family Cyprinidae; genus Sinocyclocheilus; species Sinocyclocheilus anophthalmus. The sequence goes on from JADLZN010003425.1 coordinate 557,353, forward strand.
CGACTGGAGTCATATTTCGCTTTAAACTGGGGCAAGTTCAAGCTCAAACCAGATGTGCACAGTTTTGCTACGGTTTCCGGTTTGAACGACATGCTTCCTGGAAACGGTGTGCAACGGGGTTTGAGATGCGTTTTTTATTGTTTGGTGGGTGTGTCAAACATGTCAGCAACAGACAGCAGCAGTATGTAACCCACGCGGTTATTAAAGGGGTCATATGATGCTTTATTAAAGATCATTATTTTGTGTAACAGAATATGTTGACATGCTTTTTTAATGTTCAAAAAACACATTATTTTTTAAAAATACTGTACATTATTGTAGGTCCTATATGCCCTGCCTCTCTCAAACACTTCGTTTTCTATAAAGTCCCTCCTTCCGACAAGCGCAGTCTGCTCTTGATTGGCCAGCTGACCCAGTGCATTAATTGGCCGAACACCGCAAGCACTCGTTGGAAATGTAACGCTCCTTACCATAATCGCGAGCTTCTTCTTTCAAAATAAATGTAAAGACAGTCAATAATGTCATTAGTTTTACCATCAGAAAGGGGAACAGAGTCACGTGACAGAAACAGTGATGAAGCTGGTATGTGTTTGAAGTACACAAGCCACGGTTAAGACAGCTGACTCCACTGTGATGTGACCATGTCTCTCTCTCTCTCTCTCTCTCCTTCTAGATCCTCTCGCGCGCACACAAACACACGATGCGCAAAACTCCGCATTGAACAGTCAATAGCAAATACTTAAAACTAATAACAAAACAAAATCACGGCCGCTGATTCAGAAGCGCCAGATTGCCATAGCAAAGTCAGAAAGCTTTTGCTGTATCAGAAACCACAACAGAGTCTGACATGGCTGCATCAACACTACTGCTGTTCCTGAAACCGAGCCTTCTTTCTTTGCGTGCACATTTCTGCGGCAGTATGCAAATATTCCCACATAGTGAGGGCGATGTGGGGGCGTGTTAGAACGAGCGTTTTAGGAGGTGTGGCTGACTCTTAACTTTTATAAAAAATATCTCTTTGGTTTTGAGACTTTAGTCTTTGCAACTTCTTTATGCAGCAAGAGCTTGTAACACTCCAAAGAGATAGAAAAACTTGAAATAGCATCATATGACCCTTTAAAGAGACGACAATGTAATAAACATCAAATAAAGTCACATAGCAAGGTATATTGATTGCACTTATTTACATTAAAGCAAAATAATGAAATAATAAGGGCACAGCTAGATCTGAACTCTTTAAGTTGTATACAATATCTAATATAGGATATATATCAGTAGAGTATTTAATATCCTCTTTCCTTAGGAAGGTGTTGATAATAATGATTAATTAACATAAAAATACTATACATTATTTTGCTAGGTATTAGGGAGTGACACTTTCATACACTTTCTTACACCTCGATTATATATGGTAAATATAAAAATATCATACGCACAACAAACAGTGATCAGCAGATAATGCTAAGCTAAACAGGTGCATCTCAAAAATTAGAATGTCGTGGAAAAGTTAATTTACTTCAGTAATTCAACTCAAATTGTGAAACTCGTGTATTAAATAATTTCAGTGCACACAGACTGAAGTAGTTTTAAGTCTTTGGTTCTTTTAACTGTAAAGATTTTGGCTCACATTTAACAAAAACAAACCCAATTCACTATCTCAACAAATTAGAAAATGGTGACATGCCAATCAGCTAATCAACTCAAAACACTGACAAAAGGTTTCCTGAGCCTCAAAATGGTCTCTCAGTTTGGTTCAAAAGGCTACACAATCATGGGGAAGACTTCTGATCCGACAGTTGTCCAGAAGACAATCATTGACAGTCACAAGGAGGGTAAGCCACAAAAGTTAATTGCTAAAGAAGCTGTTTTTTCACAGAGTGCTGTATCCAAGCATGTAACAGAAAGTAAAGGGACTGTTGCCCAGTGGTTCAAACGTCTCTTTCATATCGAGAGCAAGTTTTGATTTAAGTTGGAAACCAAGGTCTAGGTCGGAGGAAGGGGGGTGGAGAAGATCATTTACCAAAAGGCCCAAGGTGCTGAAGCCGGGTTAGTTTCCACGTCTGTGATGATTTGTTGTGCAATGTCATCTGCTGGTATTGGTCCATTGTGTTTTTTTGTCACTTCCACCCATTTACCAAGAAGTTTTGGAGCACTTCATGCTTCCTTCTGCTGCCAGCTTTTTGAAGATGCGATTTCATTTTCCAGGGCAGGATTTGTTGGTGTGCTTGACTGGCCAGCAAACTCACCAGAACTGAACCCAATAGAGAATCTATGGGGCATTGTCAAAAGGAAAATGAGAAACAAGATACCAAAAAATACAGATGAGCTGAAGGCAACTGTCAAAGAAACATGGGCTTCCATACCACCTCAACAGTGCCACAAAATGATCACCTCCATGCCACACCGAACTGAGGCAGTAATTAAAGAAAAAGGAGACCCTACCAAGTATTGAGTACATGCACAGTAAATAAACATACTTTCCAGAAGGCCAACATTCACTAAAAATGTTTTTTTTTTTCTTGGTCCTTATAACGTAGATGTCTAATAGTGCGATAGTGAAATTGGGGGTTTTGTTAAATGGAGCCAAAATCATAACAGTAAAAGAAACCCAAAAGACTTTAAACTACCTTTCAGTCTGTGACTTGAATTTATTTAATACACGAGTTCCACAATTTGAGTGAATTACTGAAATAAATGAACTTTTCCACGACATTTAAATTTATTGAGATGCAATCTGTACTCACAATAAAAATAAATAAAGGTCATATAGTCCTAAACACAGTCTCGGAGGTAAGGAGTGGATTATCCTTCACCTGAAATGTTTGTTTTTTCATCCTGAAAAACGATCACAATAATTAGGAACCACAGTTCCACAAATCTCTTCAATCGACTGGGATGTTCTCTTTTATTCTGAACGGCAAGGGCAGTGACTGTAACATCAACCATATTTTGCTGTATTAAACACGTATTTATACCGATTTCATCAGGCTCAAAAAATTCTTCAAAAAGAACCAAAGAAGGGCCTGATCCAGATGCCATAGTTGCAACTCTTGCGTCACCAGAACTGGGTGTTCAACGCACTACCGTTTCCGTTTTGCATCGTTTTTGTCGGGGCTGAACGCAGCCCTGGTTTATGTCGCATTAAGCTCAAGGAGCACATTTACTTTGGCAGAACAGAAGAATGACGCACAGGTGTCACGTACGCCTGACGTTATATCAGCGTGACTCATGATTGGGTGTTTTTGGCCACTTTTTTCAAATAATGTATTGTGTTTATTAATAATGATGATGATACATATCTCATAGATATCTATGGCACAACTAACTAGCATTTAATGTATCCTAAATACACTCAAATAATATTTTTGTTTGATTTGATAAAATTACAGCTTGATTGTAAATAAAGTACAATAAGAATATTTACCTTGGTGCCTTCTGTTTCATCTCAAACATGATCTTTAGTGATAATGTTGCCTTCTTGGTAAACAAGGACACTTTTTAAAATAAATAAATATTAGGGCAATTTTTCTTAGTTGTAGTGGAAATGATGCCGTAACTGAAATTGATTTTGTTTAGATTATCATAGTTTTCAGCATGTTTAGTATTGTCCAATGCACCTTATTATTGATGCTCTTATACTGTATGCTCTTTTTGTTGCATGAATTATTATGCTATTGCATATTTTAAACCATATAATGCTGAGTGGAACATTTCTCTTGGTGTTATTCATATGAATATTTGTTATTATGCCTATAATAAGAGAAAAGAAGAGTTTTCAGTGGACTGGAAATCCATAAACTGAAAATAGATTCATGGAGAGCATCTGTCTTTGCTTGCATAACATAAGCACACAATTAACAACCTCATATCAGTTGGAAAGATAACATTATATGTCATCATCACACTAAAGGAAACAACCCTGGCCTGGTTCTGAGATTATATGTGATAAGTTATGTTATAATCATTATTTAAAATCATGAACTTATCATATTTAGCACATATATAACACCTAGATCTTCTGTTTGTTATCTGTTATCTGCAGTGCACTTTGTTCTCCTCTTATATGCTCATGCTAGACCATCTCAGAGGTTATTTTTAGGCTCTTTTTCTCTTTCTCTGTGCTTTTTAAATCTCACTCCCTCAGACATCATGACGACAGCCGACGCTGTGAGAAAACGCCATAAGGGCAGCTCCAATGGAGCCCGGGCAGGGGTGAAAGACCATGCAGAGGAGCCGGTACAGTGGGGAAGAGCATGGTAAGCCACTGCATTACTGCATTAATTCAGTCACACACAGAACATTGTTTGATCGGGTTCAATATTAAAATATATAGTGCATGTGTAGTATTTTTTTTATTTGAAGTGAATAACTGATGAGCATTTTCCTGGATTAAAAAGGTTTAAACTACTATTCCTGTGTTCAAACCACTTGTGCTTGTGTGAGCCACCCAAAAGCTCAGCTAACTATGAATAATGTTCTGGTTGCTCTGTTCCAGTGTTTCATTTGCAATCAACTGCAATGAAACTATACTAAATATAACATACAATTATCATAAAAGTAGTCAAGAGAATATAATTGAATAGGAACGGTAAGGACATGTCCTTATCAATATCCATCGACTGCTAAATTATCCCTAACAATAATTTTGATTATATATTCAAAATCTATTTATTTATATATAACCACTGTTATTATTTTGACCACATCTGAAATGGGTCATGCTGTCGACATTTTAAAAATAAAGTGATGTACAGCATCATTAAGTAGCCCCCACTCCAACCACTTTGCTTGCAGTAAAAAAAAAAAATCTGAAATAGTGAAAGTAGTCCATGTGACATTATTCCAAGTCTTAGCTATACGATAGCTTTGTGTGAAGAATAAACAGAAACTAAGACAGCATTCACACAAAATCTTGATTGACAGCTGTTCTCATCATTCACTTTCACTGTATGGACAAAAAGCTCCTTGGACATTCTGCTATAAATACATCCTTTTGTGTTGCAAAGAGGGAGCAAAGTTGTACAGATTTCAAAAGACACATTTTTTTAATGAGCTATTGCTAAACAGACCAGACACACATGAACTAGATTCAAATACAAAATTATATGAATCAAAGTTTCATGAAAAATTATATATAAATTAATGAATTAACTGTTTAATAATTTGTAAAACTAGGAATAATGCAATAATCTTTGTTAATGGTATTATTCTGTTTTATTCTAGTTATCTATTTTTATTTTTAGTACAGTTGTAGTAATGTTGTCATTTTATTAGTTTTTTTTTATTATGTCTATATAGGCTTTTAGTTTTACTTTTATTTATTTTGAGTTATTTCAACATACAAAATGGAAATGAAATTATATATATATATATATAATATATATATAATATACTATATATATTAAAGGTAAAAAAAAAAATTTTTTTTTTAAAAGTATAAAAAGTAATTGGTAACCCAAAATGGAAAAAACAAAAATAGGAGTGTGTGTGGTTGTACATACACATATATGTAGTTGTTTTTTTTTTGGTGTTTTGGCTTAGTGTTATGTTAGAATCATTATTATATTCATACCTTTTGTTCTTTTAATATTTTTGAATTGTTTTTAGCTTTATGTTTTTGTTTTCATTTAAATGTTTTAGTTTTGAAATGTTGTTGTATGCATTTGTCATTTTTATTTAATTTATTTTATTTTCTTAAATGTGTGTATGTATATAGTATTTATAGAGTTTTAGCTTTTAGTTTTAATTACTTGTTCTTATTTGTAAGTCGCTTTGGATAAAAGCAATACCGCTCACATGACCTAAAAGTAAAGTAAAGTAAAGTAAAAGTATTAAGTAATGGGTGTTTCTAGAATGTAAAAAAATATGAATTAATTTTGTAATAATAAAAAACAAAAATCAGATGCATAAATTATGTTCCAAAGTTGTAATCGTATTACTTGTTCAGTGGAATAATGACAATTTAGACTGACAACAGTCATTTGCAGTTCACAAATTCTAAAAATCCAGAAACGTCAAATATCCTATTTTGACTCATATTACCAATCTATTGATCTCTGTAGGGAGGTGGATTGGTTCTCTCTGACAGGTGTGATCCTGCTGCTGTGCTTTGCCCCCTTCATCGTCTTTTTCTTCATCATGGCATGTGATCAGTACCAGTGCTCCATCAGCCATCCGTTACTGGAACTCTACAACGGTGAAGCCACCCTGCTCACCATCTGGAACCGTGCCCCTTCCTTCACATGGGCTGCTGCCAAGATCTACGCAATCTGGGTCACATTTCAGGTGTGCAGAACTACATAAGAATAAATACGAAATAACATTGGTAGGGAGAAATATTTGAATGGTTTTGGACTAGAACTGTGAGATTTGGTTGTGTCTACATTAGGTGGTGCTGTACATGTGCGTTCCAGATATCATGCATAAGATTCTTCCAGGTTATGTGGGAGGAGTGCAGGAGGGTGCCCGAACACCAGCAGGTAAAAAAACAAAGTTGTAAAAAAAAAATATATATATATATATATATAAACTGAACAAAATTATAAACGCAACACTTTTGTTTTTGCCCCCATTTTTCATGAGCTGAACTCAAATATGTAAGACTTTTTCTATGTACACAAAAGACCTATTTCTCTCAAATATTGTTCACAAATATATCTAAATCTGTGTTAGTGAGCACTTCACCTTTGCCGAGATAATCCATCCACCTCACAGGTGTGGCATATCCAGATGCTGATTAGACAGCATGATTATTGTCCAGGTGTTCCTTAGGCTGTGGATGCCACAATCAACAACTTGATCAACTCTATGTGAAGGAGATGTGCTGCACTGCGTGAGGCAAATGGGGGTTACACCAGATACTGCCTGGCTACCTGGTACTGCCGGACCCCCCAATACAGTAACTTCACAGGTAGAGTGGCCTTTTATGGTGGCCAGCCTAAGGCACACCTGTGCAAAAATCATGCTGTCTAATCAGCATCTTGATATGCCACACCTGTGAGGTGGATGGATTATCTCTGCAAAGATAGTGCTCACTAACACAGATTTAGACAGATTTGTGAACAATATTTGAGAGAAATATGCCTTTTGTGTACATAGAAAAAGTCTTACATCTTTGAGTTCAGCTCATGAAAAATGGGGGCAAAAACAAAAGTGTTGCATTTATAATTTTGTTGAGTATATATATATATATATATATATATATATATCTATATATCTATATATATATATCGATATAATATATAAGAAATTTTTTTTTTTTTTGGTGCTCATTGACTCGCTTCGCTATTGGTTTGTGTGGTAAAATGTATCAAAACCATATTTAATTCATCTAATTTAAATGTGTTGCTTTCTTTCAGGTCTTATTAATAAATATGAAGTCAACGGTCTGCAGTGCTGGATAATCACTCATGTTTTATGGGTGGCTAATGCTCAATACTTCCACTGGTTTTCACCAACCATCATCATTGACAACTGGATCCCTCTCTTATGGTGCACCAACATCCTCGGCTATGCTGTGTCCACTTTGGCTTTCATTAAGGCTTATCTGTTCCCTACCAACCCAGAGGACTGGTAAGAAAACATATTTTGATTATTTACTGTGCATATGGGTATAAAAAAGTCTACACATCTCTGTTAAACTGAAGCTTTGAAATGTAATATTGAATGTAATATTGAAACCAACAGAACAACACACACATCCTCTTTGTAAGCTCTTTGCAGCCCATGGCTTCAGCAATAAAATGTGACCAAGAGGATGTTAAAAAAATTCTACAGAAACAGTTGATTTTTATTCAGGGTTAATCGGCATCACCTAAATGATGGCCACAGGATTACAATTACTTTTCAGTAAGAGTTTGGATGTGATTGGTTAATTCAAAAACAGAGTCCCATACCCCATGAACACTTATGCAACTAGGTAATTTTAGGTTTTTATTTTTTATTGTTCCCCTTAAATGATTCTGTCTTTGTTATTACATAAATTTTTCTGGTTTCAATATTGCATTAAATGTGGAAAAAGATATGACAAGGTACATTTTTTTACATCTCGAAATGCTTTAATTGTAATAGGAGTATGTTCACTTTATATACCCACTGTAGTAACAACAGTGGTTTGGCCCATTCAATTTATGACTGAAATTTGGTTTTTAGTTGGAAGGGATGTGTGTTGTAAAACTATAAATGAAAGTGTAAAGTATTGCTTTAATTTGAACATTTTAATTACCTAATTTAATAAATAATGTACATAATTATAACAAAACAATAGTAAGTATTATTAATATTATGAATTGCTTAATTATTTTGCTTTAAATTTTTACCAGTTTTGTTGTTTCTTAATCACAGACTATGTGTGTGTGCTTTTTGTTTTTTCTTAGTTTCCCATTGGTCACAGAAAAGGCATGAATTGTGTTTCATTGGACTGTCCAAAGAGAGAGAGAGAAAAAAACATGTACACACTAAACAGGTTCTGTCTTACTCTTGTTTGATTTGCAGCAAATTCACAGGCAACATCTTCTACAACTACATGATGGGAATTGAGTTCAACCCTCGTATAGGAAAATGGTTTGACTTTAAGCTTTTCTTCAATGGCCGGCCGGGTATTGTGGCGTGGACCCTGATTAACTTATCCTACGCTGCTAAACAGCAGGAGCTGTATGGTTATGTGACAAACTCTATGATCCTGGTCAATGTTTTGCAAGTGAGTCATGTAGCCACTAGGTGGCACTATAAAACAGCTTAGTAGTGCTTTACTATTGCTCATACTGGCTAGAGTCAACAACATATGTTTTCTGTATTGATTCATATAGTGTTTTTCATTTCATCCACATTATTCCCATCACTACCTCTTATCACAACGTTGACCCTTTTCTTCTCTTAGGCCATCTATGTGTTGGACTTCTTCTGGAACGAAGCCTGGTACCTCAAGACTATTGACATCTGCCATGATCACTTTGGCTGGTACCTGGGCTGGGGCGACTGCGTGTGGCTTCCTTTCCTCTACACACTACAGGTGTGTATCTGAGCAGTATTTCCTGGGCTTGATTTGTGTTGGATGTGGCATCTACAATACTGGATTCATTATTTTACCTGATACACAGCTTTATTGATTTCAGTAGGAGTAATGCTGTTTATGTCATGTTCATGTTCTTGTTCTTTAGGGACTTTACTTGGTCTACAACCCCATCCAGCTCTCAACACCCCATGCTGCGGGTGTCCTCATCTTGGGCCTGGTGGGCTACTACATCTTCCGCTCAACCAACCACCAGAAAGACCTTTTCCGTCGCACAGAGGGTAACTGCAAAATCTGGGGTAAGAAGCCCACCTTCATCGAGTGTTCATACCGATCGGCCGATGGTGAGATTCACAAGAGCAAACTGATGACCACTGGGTTTTGGGGGGTGGCTCGTCACATGAACTACACGGGCGATCTGATGGGCTCACTGGCGTACTGCTTAGCCTGCGGTGGCGAGCACTTGCTGCCTTATTTTTACATTGTCTACATGACCATCCTACTGGTGCACCGCTGCATTCGTGATGAGCACCGCTGTAGCAACAAGTACAGCAAGGACTGGGTCCGCTACACTGCGGCTGTGCCCTACCGTTTGCTGCCTAACATCTTCTAGAGCATTCCACCATATTCCAGATTGCTTTTCAACCATATATAGAAAAGCAGTTTACCTTGTTATTTTATGTGGCTGCTCATACTTATTTTAAACAGTTGGCTTTTTAATCTTTTGTGAGTGTGTGAATGGCAGACTTTACAAAGATTATCTTGCCTTTTAGTGAGTGTGAGGGTGGATGTACTATACATGAATATATAAGTACGAGATTATCAAGGTGACACAGTGCACAGCATTACAGAATGACATTAAAAAAAAGCTAAGATACTGTGATGAACTCAAGTCTTAATGTTCCTGCCTTTTATCTGTTTGTTTGTTTGTTTGTTTGCTTGTTTTTTCAATAGGCATGGAAACTCATTGTATAGAGAACATCACTCATTATTGTTCAGGATGTAAATAGACAAAAGTCTATAAATCCAGAATGGCTCAGACTACAGCTTATCAAATTTCTATTCATATTTTTCTACCAGCCAAACTACTGAAATAAAAGTTTCCCACTTTGTCTTTACTTGTTCTCCTGGTGATATTAATGAATCTAAAGCTGAAAATCGTTAAAATATTTGTAGTGCAAGAAAAACTTTTGTGTGGTAAAGCAGTTTTTATAAATTTAAATAAATAAAAATTAAAAAGCTCTTTTGGACATTAATTTCACGTCAATTAAATTACTTTTATAATATAATTCAAGCTAATTATTTAAATAAATGAAGGAAATGTGCAAATAACAAAAATCACCAAAGTAATACTGTGTGTTAAAGTACACATCTTCAGTTTAAGTTTAAGGATAATGATATACCACCAGCAGCAGGTGGAGTCAGAGTTTTTCATTTAGAACAGCAACAACCCTAGCACAAGAACACACAGAGACACAAATATTTAGTTGATCTTGCATATTGTTCTTACATAAATATACATGAAACAAGTACACATATACCACTGAAATCTTTCGCAAGCAAATGATCAATTTTGTTTGCTGAACCATCATCTTGAGCTTGATCATTCCTGGATTGAGGGCTATTATCCCAAAAACAACATGCCACCTGCACTCACTTACATGACAAAAACACCAAGATGCATACAGTAAATATGCATTCCACTCTCTCCTATATAAACCACGTTTTTTCTACTATACATGATGATTTGGATAATGAACCTTAAGCTTTCTCTCTCTATTAAGAATAGTTTGAGCGGTACAGCACAGTTACTCTGATAATGTCCATTTAAACATTGAACTGCATATTAATGTCCTAATGTATTTGTGACAAGAAATCACACAGGCTGGGCATATCAAAATACTGAGCTGTGGTACATGTCATAAACTCAATATTTTAATGTTCACTTGTGGAATATAAAAAGGCTCAACCACATAATGAGATTCTTCACACTGACTATAATGGACATAACCAAATTATGGTAATCAGATTTGCATTGATTTCCCCCTTTTTTTCTTACAAAGCTAATGCAGAACAATAAAGAAGTCATCACTATATGCAAAATGGCTGTCCAGAGGTTGATGAATGGGCGACAGAGAGAAGGGAAGACAGAAACCGTTCAATGAAGAAGATCTTCATTTTTGTATTGCTTGTGGTGATTTCTGAATGCCATTGATGAGCATAGGACATTAGTGTACATGGACAAAAACCCACCTAACTGAGCACTTAGTGGTGCTGTCTAATGAACAACTCAGAACCTTCTTGAAGACAGATGCCCTGTTACCTTTGAAGGAGGTTCTCGAATCATAGAGTCCAGAATATCATAAGAACTTGACTTTTTGATTTGAGCCAACACCCAAAATACTTTAACAACCACATAGCAACACAATAAAAAACACTTAGCCTTATTGACTGCATAGCTACGCACTGGCAACCACCCACAACACACTATCAACTACATAACATTCATCCATCCAACCATCCATCCACTTTGCAAACACTTGCTGGGATGCTGGAGCTTATCCCAGACTCTTGGGCCATAGGCAACTGCATAGCAACTCACTACAAAACCACTTATAACACCTTGGTTACTGCATAGCAACACCCTATAGAAAAAAAACCACAACATCCAACTATATAGCAACACACAGAACACCACTTAGAACACCTTAGTAACTTCATAGCAATGCCTTGGCAACCAGCCACAACACCCTAACAACCCCTTGTAACGCCTAGAATTTATCTGGATTCTGGAATTGTACAACCGTAGACATTTTCTGATGAAATGCAATGAATATATGACTGACCAATGAGAATGCAGTTACCATAAATACAGGTTCAAAGTTGCCTTTTTTTACAACTTTATTTCCTTGTTTTTATCTAACCTACAAATTACATTGAGCAAAGGTTATCTTTTAGAAAGCGAATAAAGAAAAGGGAGAAACTGTAGTTGGGTTTTCGGTGTTCGGGAGTTTCCTTGTTAGTGGGTTGGCTTAATTTCAGAGAGAAATAGAAGAGAGAAGTGATCGATAAAAATTGTTTCGTGTACATGCTTTAGAAATTTTCCCAAATTTTCCCATTTTATGTGACATTGAGGTGTCAACACACATGAACGCAAAAATCCCCTCCATCTCCATGCAGTATTCATGTGTGACAAAGCCTTACTCATAGGCTGACAAGTAGCATTTAGATGCTCCCACTGTTCCATCATGCTTTGCCCTCCCTCTCTCTGTGCTTTGTCAGGTGCGAGTTCTGTGTCTGTCTCTTGAGGGATGATCAGAAAAAGGCAGACTAAACAAACCTGACACCATGACCCCAAAGGTCACCAGACTACTCCTCTCCGACTCCACCCTGTGTTAAACAATAACACACATGAGAATGAGACCCTACAGGCCTCATGGACAGCAGTGGACAGTCTATGTGTAACATCTCAACTGTTTCTCATTGATGGCTATGAAATTAAAGATACTAAAGTCTGTCGTCATAGATCAGATATTTCAATATGAACTCAAACATACCTCATCAAATTGTACCAATTTTCAAATAAAGACTCATTGGAAATACTTCCTGTGGCAAAAATATCTGCAAAATAATATTACATTGCTTTGCACATTTCATGACATTTTCAAAGTGAAATGTCCAGTGAGTGGCACTAAAAGCATTTTCAATTTCATCCGAAACAGATGAACGTGAATCTGGCAACATTTTATTACATTAGTTGTTGTACTGTATGTTGCATAGCATGTCCTGGTCCTAAGCTGGTCCTAAGCAACTAGCTCCTGCTCAGGACCAGCTCATGACCAATTAAGGACCATCTTAAACCAGCTGCCATGCTTCAAAACATACCTAAAGAGCATTACACTGGTTTTTTCAACAGGGAAGTACACTCTTAAAAATAAAGGTGCTTCAAAAGGTTCTTCACAGCGATGCCATAGAAGAACCATTTTTGGTTCCACAAAGAACTATTCAGTCAAAAGTTCTTTAAAGAACCATCTCTTTCTTACCTTTTTATAATCTGAAGAACCTTTTTTCGCCCCAAAGAACCTTTTGTGAAACAGAAAGGTTCTTCAGATGTTAAAGGTTCTTTATGGAACCATTTAGACAAAAAGGTTATTCTATGGGATCGTGAAGCACCTTTATTTTTAAGAGTGTAGCAGTGAGTGGCACCAAAAGATTTATCACATTTGAAAACAACACCTACCCTGAACGTAACCAGTATGACTATACTGTTTCAAGGGACTCGTACCTGAGCGGTTTCTACACTGAAAAAATGGGAAAACACACATTGTCCGATTTACTTAATCATGCTATTTGTAATCTACACATCAAAACTGTGTTCCTCTTCTAAACTTGATTTCTTTGTATTCGGTTAATGTAATTCTCTAAAATGTACAATCTACTAGATGAGCCTAAATAATATAGGGCAAATGTGAACCAATCAAGAAATCACTTTGACACTACTTAATTTGGTCAAGCCAAAATAACTTGATGCTGAAGTTACGTGAACAAATTATGTTTGTGTTACTTAATTGATTCATATGGAACCTACAGTATGTACAGAATCATGTAAATCCAATACACCTTCTTTCAGTGCATCGCAAGTGCAGTTCTGTACCAGGTGAGCTACTGAGCAAGTTTACTACATCAGGAAAGCCATATATGGAGCTGGTTATGTGATGTACATGAAAATGTATTAGTCTACAAATTATGCTCTATGGTAAAAGCATTTTGAGGTCATGAAATTGTATTTTATTACAGTGTATGATCCACATTCATTTTATATTTGTATTGCCATGCTACCAGATGTCTATCTGGTAGGACATATTACAAAGTTGACTTCAGTTTGCTATATTATTACATAATATATATCTTGATTGCTCATTTAATCTGGTGTTTCCCAAGAATGGGAGAGTTCCTGAGACCTCAGTTATGTGTAATGAGTGAGGCTCTTAACCCCCCGAGTTGCTCCAGGCAGACTGTCCCTACAATTAGTGCACTGAAAACCATTCTGCATGAAAAAGCATCTGCTAGATGGCCAGTAACTAGTCAAGTGTTTTATGTAGGAGGAATTTAGCATGAAATGTTAGTGGGTCAGTAAACTAGTAACCCAGAGATGATGTCAGATGATAATACACTCTTAAAAATAAAGGTGCTTCACGATGCCATAGAAGAACCTTTTTGTCTAAATGGTTCCATAAAGAACCTTTAACATCTGAAGAACCTTTCTGTTTCACAAAAGGTTCTTTGTGGTGAAAAAAGGTTCTTGAGATTATAAAAAGGTAAGAAAGAGATGGTTCTTTAAAGAACCTTTGACTGAATGGTTCTTTGTGGAACTAAAAATGGTTCTTCTATGGCATCGCTTGAAGAACCTTTTGAAGCACCTTTATTTTTAAGAGTGTAGATGGTATCTGTGAGGAATGTGGAATGTATTGAGCAGGCCTCGGATAAAGACTCGGCTGCCTCTATCTTCTAGGATTGTAGGATACAGTGGATCACACTGTCAGCTGACGCACTGTTGCGCTCATCTGTGGAAATAAATTGTGCAAACAGGTGAGTGTAAGCTTTTGTCACCATGGTGGAGTAAAACATGTCATCGTTATTTCTAAAAAAAAAAATTCTTGTAATTTCCTGTCACACAAAATGTACACACTGCATGCACACACACACATTTAGAATACTATAATAGAGGACATGATGTGTGTGTGTATATAAATAATTATGTATAAAATATTTTGTCACTGTATATAATTATATGAACATTTATAATGTCATTTAATATTAAATTCATTGTTCTACCTCAGAATAAGATGAATGGATGGATGGATGGATAGATATAAAATGTTCCCTCTGTAACCCTTTGTATATGACACCTTCAAGCACAGCTGATTCTCCTGGATATATGTGTGGGGGATTCGGTCAGTGGGAGTTTTTTCCATACCGCACACTCTTTATCACTCCTTCTATATCTCACCCCTCCATCCATCGCTCTTTCTCTCTGATGGGAACAGGTGGAGAGATTCCTGAGGGACATCGGCTGGCAGTTGCGGTGGTGACTGATAGACATATTTGCATAGGAATGAAAGGGGGCTGTTGGGACGGGCTGTGTGGGTGTAATGGTCAGCTGTCCGCATGGGCTGGTGAGAGAAAATGTAGCTCAGACTGAGGCCAACCGCTTGTCGAGGTTGGCAAGGGAAGCAGGCAGAAAGGTCAGTTGGGCTTGTCTTTACACCTCACATCCCAGAATAGCAGACTTTGGCTGTGATCTGAACTGTGTGCGTAGGAACACAGAGCAGTCCATAATAGTGTTAACAATGCATAGCATTAAAGAGAAGGTTCTCTGATGTCTCTGACTCTTTCAAAGTTCAGTTGAATCAGATTATTTAGTGATGCTTGATCATCATTGAAAGCCTAGTGGTAAATGAAACCTAGAAATCACTTAGAAATGCACTTGCTACCACTTGTTTTGATTCATTGAAACAAATCGATTCACAAGAATCCGGATTCACTAAAAAGAGTCCAAATGACACTAGAGGAGTGATACTAGTGTGGTCACTTTGTGTTTTTTAATTACTAAATGAACCCGTTCATAAGAATCATTTGTTCTGGTCATTTTGTACTATAACTGCGTTCAGAGTGTTTTAATAAGATGTTCTGTCAGCAAAAGAAGTTGGTTGAAGAAGTCACGTGCCAAAACCATTAACAGAAACCTAACACCATTTAATAGTTTTTTTTGTTTTTTGTTAGTTTGTTTTCTGAATAAGAACTTTTCCCAACCAGAGGTAAAGTCCACCAGAACAATATAAAAGAAAAAGTGCATATGTAGTCACAAATGTGCACAATATTACAAAGACACATTCTGTTTCACCCAGAATAAAACATAAACGGAATCCAAGTTAACAATCAAATAAACTTAAATGCACCGCAGAAAGAGTTGCACCATCAGCATCAATAATCGCAAACCTAATCATGTCTGCCCATTAGCCAGAGCGTACTATAAGAGAAAATGTTGTTAAAACAATGACGTTCATGCTGTAAACTCCCATTCACTCAATGCTCTTTGACTTGAGCCAAACCATTAAAACTTATATGCTAGGGGCCCATTACAAATCCATAACCCAGACTATCCCACCCCAGCGTTATTCTCCTGACTCAGCCTTCTCTTTGCACACAAACCTTCCCCGCCATTGTCATCATCACCATCATCAGTGCTTTTACAGGCCTGGCTTCCTCTTCAGTTCCCATGGTGACTCTTAACTGTGTGAGCTCAGTACCCATTCTGAGGCCTTTTTTGTATCCACTCTTCCTACAGGAATTAATTTATTTTTGTTCTTCCTTTTCTCCATCAGTGTTGAATTGACCCACTTCTTATAGGCCAGAGTGAGTGAGTGAGTGTCCTGGGAGAGCTGGGTTTACATTTGTGAGTGAGGGGAAGGAAATAAATTGAGGGAAAGTAGTTAGAGGATTTAAATAGACAGTAATATAGGAAGCAGTATAAATAAACTGAGAAGAAAAGAATTAACTGCTAAACTGCAAAAAAAAAAAATCCTATTATTAATCAGTATCTTTGTCTTGTTTTCCATCAAAAAGATAAAACCGACCTCAAAACGAGATAAAAATGTACTTAAGTTACTTGCAGTTTGATGCAGCTTAATTATTCCGTATGAATATATTTAAGAGATAACATACAGTCAGTTTATTATTGCAAAAAAGTGTACTGTACATTATGATTATTATACAGCTACTTAAATAAAGGGTCATTAAATGATTTTATTTTGTGAAATAGAAAGAGACTGTCTATTGGTTGTTGTTCAGAATCAAGAATTCGAAAGAGCTGTGTAAAATGTGCTGATCATGTCAGTTTATTTTTGTCTTCATTTGGCAGGTGAAGCTACCGTGTCCATAGTGTCATTGTGTCGCCTGCCAATGACGTCATACACCCTCGATTTCCGGTTTTGTTTTGTAGAAAACATGGAAACACCAAAGACATTTTAATATGCCATGCATTTTATTAGACAGGTGACGACCGCACAGAGTAGCATTATAACAGAGCGTTCAAATGTATCTAGTATGATAAAACAGCGCTGCTTACTTCCACTGCCTTCCGGAAGGAGCGGAAGCGGTCGACTGTAGCATAATAAAAGCTCCGCTGCTTTCGAGCCGTGTGTCTCGCTCGTTCAGCGGCCTCGTTTCGCTTCGACGGCTTTCAGCCTCACCCTGCTTCATACTACGACGTTAATAAATCTTTAATACATTAGCTCATCCATGAACATGATTTCTGCCCGAGTCCCATCGGATTGCTTCGGCTGTGGGGATGAAGACCACAACTCCCATGATTCCACACTCAGTCACAGCGTCATCAAACTACGCCTTTGTTTCTTTATTTGTTTTGAATACGTGCCTTCTAGTGGCAAAAAAGTACATATTGTGCCTTTAAAGTATACTACTGAATGCACTGAAAAGCGTTTATGTAAACTAAAAATACCTTAAAGTCATTTCTACTTAAACTTGTGTCATGTATTTACAGGTGCATCTCAATAAATTATAATGTCATGGAAAAGTTCATTTATTTCAGTAATTCAACTCAAATTGTGAAACTCGTGTATAAATAAATTCAATGCACACAGACTGAAGTAGTTAAGTCTTTGGTTCTTTTAATTGTGATGGATTTTGGCTCACATTTAACAAAAACCAACCAATTCACTATCTCAACAAATTAGAAGATGGTGACATGCCAATCAGCTAATCAAAACACCTACAAAGGTTTCCTGAACCTTCAAAATGGTCTCTCAGTTTGGTTCAACAGGCTACACAATCATGGGGAAGACTGCTGATCTGACAGTTGTCCAGAAAACAATAATTGACACCCTTCACAAGGAGGGTAAGCCACAAACATTCATTGCCAAAGAAGCTGGCTGTTCACAGAGGGCTGTATCACGCATGTTAATAGAAAGTTGAGTGGAAGGAAAAAGTATTGAAGAAAAAGATGCACAACCAACCAAGAAAACCGCAGCCTTATGAGGATTGTCAAGCAAAACGATTCAAGAATTTGAGTGAACTTCACAAGGAAGGGACTGAGGCTGGAGTCAAGGCATCAAGAGCCACCACACACACACAGACGTGTCAAGGAATTTGGCTACAGTTGTCGTATTCTCTTGTTAAGCTACTCCTGAACCACAGACAATGTCAGAGGCGTCTTACCTGGGCTAAGGAAGAAGAACTGGACTGTTGCCCAGTGGTCCAAAGGCCTCTTTTCAGATGGAGAGCAAGTTTGTATTTAATTTGGAAACCAAGGTACTAGAGTCTTGAGGAAGGGTGGAGAAGCTCAAAGCCCAAGTCGCTTGAAGTCCAGTGTTAAGTTTCCAAAGTCTGTGATGATTTGGGGTGCAATGTCATTGTCGGTCCCGTTTCCCCGCATCCATTGTGTTTTTTGAAATCCAACGTCACTGCACCAGTTTACCAATATATTTTGGAGCACTTCATGCTTCCTTCTGCTGACCAGCTTTTTAAAGATACTGATTTAATTTTCCAGCAGGATTTGGCACCTGCCCACACTGCCAAAAGCACCAAAAGTTGGTTAAATGACCATGGTGTTGGTGTGCTTGACTGGCCAGCAAACTCACCAGACCCGAACCCCATAGAGAATCTATGGGGTAATGTCAAGAGGAAAATGAGAAACAAGAGACCAAAAAATTGCAGATGAGCTGAAAGGCCATGTCAAAGAAACCTGGGCTTCCATACAAACCTCAGCAGTGCCACAAACTGATCACATCCATGCCATGCCGAATTGAGGCAGTTATTAAAGCAAAAGGAGCCCCTACCAAGTACTTAGTACATGTAGAGTAAATTAACATACTTTCCAGAAGGTCAACAATTCACTAAAAATGTTTTTTTTTTTTTTTGGTTTTATGAAGTATTCTAATTTGTTGAGATAGTGAATTGGTGGGTTTTTGTTAAATGTGAGCCAAAATCAATTAAAAGAACCAAAGACTTAAACTACTTCAGTCTGTGTGCATTGAATCAATTTAATACACGAGTTTCACAATTTGAGTTGAATTACTGAAATAAATGAATTTTTCCTCGACATTCTACTTTATTGAGATGCACCTGTAAATATTACACATTTGTCATGATGAAGTTGCAATTTAGTAAATTTAAAAAATGTTTACATTTAAATGTAACATTGAATAGCACACTACAGTTAACATTATAGTCAAGTGTGATTTAGTATGTTAGTCCACACATCAAAGTATACTTTAACGTACGACAAACATTATTAAAACAATTAATTGAAATGTACTTTAAAGTAAAATTTTAAAAACCATAAGAGGGCCCATTCTTATGTACAATACAACAAGGTGTAAGTTGTTGAAGGTGTAAAATATAGAGCATGGTAATCAAGTCACATAAAATGTTTTGCATGTGGTTTGCACTCTGGTTTACTATGGTTGAAATGCATAATGTGGCTCTAAATATGAGTGGTGTCCATTTTTTCATAAGGCCCCTTTTCTGCAGGCTGTCTCTCTCTCAGCGTCTCCACATTACTAGGCCTCAGGAAAAGTAACCTTCAGGTCTTCCTGTGCCCCGGTCCACAGCACGTATAAACGTGTTGTGTTGTTTCAGAATTGGTTCCCAGTACTTTTAAAAAAGAAGCATACTTTAGCATACTTCTTACGGAAATAACATACTTTAAACAAGTTTGAAATGAATGTAATGCTTACAAAGCACTTAATTACATGTTAATTTAAATCAAATTAATATGTATCAGTTTAAATTTATATTGAATGCAATTAGCTAAATTTTAGACCACTTTAAGCGGAACCTAAGAACATCTACATATGCAATTTCATATCTACTTCTATTGTCTTTCAAATATGTGTAAGTGTACTGCTGAATGTACTAACAAGCATTTATGGCAAACTAAAATAAACTTGAACGTATTTAAATATATTTGCAAGTTCATATAGGTATAATGAAGTTGCAATTTTGTACTTTTAAAATATATTAACTTTAAAGGTAATATTAAATAACAAACTACAGTTAAAAAAAAACAAATATATATATAATCAATCACTTACATGTGCATTAGTATATGTCAACATATCAAAATAAGTGTACTTTTTTAAAGCATGACAAAAGATTATTAAATCAAAATGGTTTAAAATCTACTTTAAAGTGAAACTTTTAATTTGTTAATTAAAAACTTAATTAAAAAACTTTTAAGTATTGCTTAAGTGTGTTAAGAAACTTGTGTCCTTTTATTTTATTAATATTATCTACAAGAAAAAAAAATTCTACATACTTTTAAGATTTGCACATTCAATACAATTAAGTGCACTTCACAAGGTATGTATTTTGTATGTATCTTACTGACAATGCCAACGGTCTGTTAAAACTATTAAGATGCCTTGATGATGGATTAAAACGGGTTTCTTCTAAACCAACACATATGCTACATAATCTTTTTCATATTTGGAAGTCTTTCATTTTAAACACTACTGTGAGCACTCAAGGGAGCCACACAGGATATATAGTGACCTTTTTCTTAAGAGCATTTAGAGTACAGCTTCACAGCAATTAACAAGTATTCAAACCACGTGCCACATAAGAATCTCAGTGACACACAGGAAAGTTGTGGCCCCCATAAAGAATATACGCTTTGTTGGACCCCTGATGCTTTACATAAGTACTCCTTTAAGTGGAAGCATTAATGTGGATTCAGAGACTATGCCTCAATACCTCTCACGCTCTTGGCTTGTGTGTGATGTGGAACACTGATGTGAGCCTGATTTATGAATGGAATTACTGACACCAGAAACTGAGGACCCACAACATTCACTTGTAGATGTGTTTGCTGGTGTTCATCACGTTATGACGCAGTCAAAATGTCTGGCTTAGCGGTCTCACTCCTTGCTCTGGTTTGGATCAACAGTAATAAATGCTTAGAATCCTCTAAATTTAAATTATATAATAATTTCACAGATAACAAGTGACCACAAAAGTTAGATTAAGTCAGAATGTGCAGAATGGAAACTAACAAGAGGTTAAAGGGGTCATATGATGCGATTTAAATTTTTCCTTTCTCTTTGAAGTGTTACAAGCTCTTGGTGCATAAAGAAGATCTGTAAAGTTGCAAAGACTAAAGTCTCAAATCCAAAGAGATATTCTTTATAAAAGTTAAGAGTCAACCACGCCTACCTAAAACGACTCGTTCCAACACACCCCCACATACCTACATCACGATGTGGGAAGATTTGCATAACGCCGCCGAAATCTTCACGCAAAGAAAGAAGGCGTAACTTTTAATCTCGCTGTAGTAGGGTGGTGCCGCCCGCGTTAGCGCATGTCTTGGAAAGGGCTCTGTGTGTTTCGTTGTGAAAGCGAAACTACTTTGTTTGGTCTTCCAAAAGAGGACACAACTAGAAATCAGTGGTTAAGTGTATTTACAACTTAGGCACGTTTCCATTACAGATTTGCGCAAAACTTTGGCGATATTTTCTGAATGTCGATAAAAAAGTATTGCGAAATGACGGCGTTTCCATTAACCAATGTTATGCGGCTAAAACTTAACTTTTTGCCTCTCGCGATAAGTCATGGTAACGGATTTTGGTGGGATTTTGACGGTTTTTGGCTATATTTATTCAAAGGAGGCTATTGCGTGTATCTTTACAGAAGCTGCAAAGAGAGCCGCTTCAGAAACATGTGTGGCGCAGCTGGAATAAACCATAGCCTCTAACATAAACACAAGCACTGAGTGGCCGAAAACCACCTAATGCGAGCGTAAAAACTTTTTTGCGATATATGGCCGTTTTTGCGAAATTGATGCATTTCCATTAGGCGCATTTTCAATTCACAATTTCAATTTGCGCAATTTGAAGGGTAATGGAAACGCGCCTACTGTTCCAATACAGTTCAACCCAAAATATGCAAAGTGTGTTTTTTTTTTTTTTTTTACAGCCACATTTTATGGAGGCCGTTTCCTGATCCTGGGAGAGTAGACAATGCTGGCTGTTCTGACTCACAGCCTGTAAGCACGTTTTTTTCAAAAGGATTTGGCACGAGTTTTGAGCAGTGTAGAGTCGCGCTTGTTGTTTGTCATTTCTCCGATAACAAATGCAAACATGATTTTATGTTTACGCGGCGCAATGCAACACAATGCGTAAAAAGACAGTATAAGTCATTATTATACGTAATTATGTCCCCACTGGATGCAACAAATGCCTCGTTTATAATGGGTTTTATTGTTTTTGTCTCGTCGCAAAGGTCAGGACACGGAATCACAATATGGTAACGGGCGTAACATTTCCATGTTGCACACACTATGGCTGTCGTAGTTCAGTACTCTGGCACAGATCATCCACGAGCTGACTGCATGTGAATAGCTGATGCACCCCATCAGCCATACTCAACACCTTCGCACTACATTCAGCAACGTATGAGCTCATTCGTCGTGTACAAAAAATCGACGCTTTTCTGAAAGGCGGGGCATAGAGGAGAAACAATAATGTACAGTATGTGGAAAATAATGTGTTTTTTTAACCTTAAACCGCATAAACACATTTAATTACATATGTTCTTTTTAGCAACATCATATGACCCCTTTAAGAAAAGTAACTATTTATATTAGAGGTGTGAAATATGGCTTGTGTGCTGCCTGTTATGTCGAACATGTTACAAGAACTGTAAAATTTACAGTACAAATTAATTTGATCCTTTTGGTACAAAACCAAAATGACTGTCAGTTGACAACAACTGAAAAAAAAGGTCAAATCAATGCAGTGAATTTCTGATCCATTGTTGCATTTCTACACCTGTAATAATCGTCTATAGAAACTATAGAAAAGATCCTATAGAAAAAATATATAGGCTATATAGGGCTTTTCACATTTCAGTTAGTTAAACGTGAGTCGTACAGAATCCTGGGTGATCTTGATTCAATTTTTACACTGCTCTTAAATAACCGGGGTTAACATTCTTATTTGCATATTTGTAGTGTCCGTGACACTGATTGGATGAACACAGTATGCAACCTGTTTATGTAACAGCTCTAGCATTGCATATCACCATATTATAGGCTACATGTATATAGCATATTTTATAGTTTTTTTCTGAATGGAGTTTTCGGGGGACTATAAGGTTAAGAATCAGTCTCTTCTTCTCTCCAGTTCAAGTTTTTTCCATCACCATTTGACATATTTTAAAATGCTGAAACAACTGTTTATATAACAGGCATTGTTTCTGTGACTGTCCAGATCATGTGAATACAGTATGAGGCACACGAATGGCTGTCGATTGCCAAGTATCTAACCCCAGCTATAAAGCGGTGCTACCCCACCACTAAATTACAAGTGTGAAACGTACCTTTAGCCAGGGTTAAAAGTGAGGTTTAGAGTGATGTTAACCTGGGGTTAAGTGCAGTGTGAAAAGCCCTTATGTGTGCATATGGGCATGGAGCTAAAAGCTCTGGGATGATGTCCTAACCTCAGGAAAGTTTTAGAATAACTTTTCCTTTCCCATCTTCTCCTCATTGCACATGAGAGGCAGGCAGTGTGGGAGTTATAAGCTTTATGTGTCAAGGCGCCGGTCTGATCTGGGTTTGTTTATGTTGTCCTGGTCTGTCTGGAGCACATGGCCGTCAGTTGGTAAATATGTTTACCATGTGCTCTATTGTCTATTGTTACCCCACCCCTCTCGTTACCTTATCTCGTTAGTGGTAACACCTGTTTCTGATCATTAGTCACCCTTATATTCCCCTCTTGTTTTCTGTCCTGTGCCAGATCGAAATCTCTGCTCTGCTGAGTTAACCTGGCTCTTGTCGCTGTTGTCTGTTATCCTGTTGGTCTAGCCTAGTCTTGCCTAGTTGCCTTAGCTTTTATTTTACTTTTGAGATTAGTGGTTTTCTTTTGCTCCAGCCAGTTTTGTGTTCGTTCTTTCCCTTCCCCTCTACAGCCCCATCTGCCCTGGCTGCTGGAGTTCCTCTCCCCCTCCCACCATCGCCACTCTCTGGCCCTTGAAATTACTTGGAGAGCTAGGTCTGTCTCGTTGCTCGTGGACTGGTACTTGTGACCATTTGCTCTGGAAACCCCCTTTTCCTAGATACCTGCTTTTGAGCTGACTTTCTCTTCCCCGGACCTGGTTGGGATCTCCCCAGATTACCCTCTCAGACAGTGGCGTTGTTCCTGTTTGTGTTGAATCTCGAATAAATCCTTGTTATCCCTGCAACTGATTCCTCTTCCTTACCACCCTGACAGTTCGATCTGGCCAGCATGGAATCAGCGGGGTCGGACCAGATCCGGGTAGCCGTCGTCCAGCAGGGGGTGCTGCTTGGCCAACATGCCACACGGCTCACGGAGACTACTAGAGAGGTAGATGTCATGTCCTCTCAAGTTACTGAACTCACTAACCAAGTCAGGGAGTTGATGCGGGACCAGGATAGCCTTCGGGCTGCAGCCTTTGCCGCTGCTTCAGCTCCTGTTCTAGCCCGGACAGCTACAGAACCTAGAGTGACTACTCCGCCGCCTTATGATGGGGATCCTAGTGCTTGTCAGCCATTCCTGTCCCAGTGTGCTATCACGTTTACCCTGCAGCCCACCACCTTTGCCACCGAAGCGGCGAAGTTCGCATTTGTTATTACCTTACTCGCTGGGAAGGCCCGAGAGTGGGGAACTACAGTCTGGGAGAAAGAAGCGCCGTACTGTGCCACATTTGAGTTATTTCGTCGGGAGATGATCAAGGTGTTTGATCGCTCAGTCGCTGGCAAGGAGGCAGCCAGTCAGCTGGTCAGACTGAGGCAGGGCGAGTCATCAGTCACGGACTTTTCTATTCAGTTCAGGACATTGGCTGTGCTATGTGGTTGGAATGAAGCAGCCTTTTGGGATGTTTTTAGAGAGGGGCTCAACCCGGAGATTCAGGACGAGATTGCTATCCACGACCTTCCGGCTTCATTTGATGACCTGGTGGATCTGGCACTTCGTGTCGAGACACGTATCAATCTATGCCGTCAACGGGTCATGGCTCACTCTCCTGGGCAAATCCCTCCTCGTTCTGTCTCTGAAGTCGCTATTGCTTGCCCTGAGCCACTTCCTGAGGGAGAGCCAATGCAGGTGGGGCGCACCCGGCTGGCAGCAGAGGAGAAGCAGCGACGCCTCAACCAACGACTTTGTCTTTACTGTGGAAGATCTGGGCATTTTGCTGCAGCATGTCCGTTAAAAGCCAGAGCTCACCAGTAGATGGGGAAGTACTGGTGAGCGTCACCCCCGTATCAGATTCCCCTGTATTCCTTATTCAGCTGCCTGCCATTGTCAAGTGGGGACCTTTTTCAAGGCCATGCTCAGCCCTGGTGGATTCGGGGGCTGAGGGTAATTTCATTGATGCTACCCTGGTGGCTCGCTGGGGCATTCCTACCACCCCTCTCAAGGAGAGACTCACAGCCAGGGGCCTCAATAGCTCCATTCTCACCCAAGTTACTCACGTCACTTCCCCTGTAAGTTTAACTGTTTCTGGTAACCATAGTGAGGAGATAGCGTTTTACCTCCTCGAGTCTCCCAGCACACCTATTGTGCTGGGGAACCCGTGGCTGGTGAAACACAGCCCCCACATTTGTTGGGCTGAGAACTCGGTGTTGGCATGGAGCGCTTTTTGTCACAAATTTTGTCTGGGTGTTGCCTCGTCTGCTGGTGTTTCTTGTTCTTTGTTTCAGGAGGAGCTGACTGCGGATCTGACCGGTGTTCCTGCGGAGTACCTCGATCTTCGGAGGGTCTTTAGCAAGTCTCGGGCGGCATCTCTCCCCCTCACAGACCCTATGACTGTGCCATCGACCTTCTCCCAGGCACTTCTCCACCTTGCGGTCGCCTGTACTCTCTCTCAGCGCCGGAGAGGGAGGCCATGGATAAGTATATCCAGGAGTCATTGGCAGCTGGCCTCATCCGTTCTTCCTCTTCTCCTGCAGGTGCGGGGTTCTTCTTTGTGGGGAAGAGGGATGGTTCCTTGCGCCCCTGCATCGATTATCGTGGGCTGAATGACATCACTGTAAAGAATCGGTACCCCCTGCCATTGATGTCCTCGGCCCCCGAGCTGCTGCAGGGAGCACGCATCTTCACTAGGTTGGACCTCCGCAATGCCTACCACTTGGTCCGGATAAGGGAAGGGGATGAGTGGAAGACAGCTTTCAACACACCCACTGGACACTTTGAGTATCGGGTCCTACCGTTTGGTCTGACCAATGCCCCAGCTGTCTTCCAGGCCCTGATTAACGATGTGCTTAGAGACATGATCAATCGATTTGTCTTCGTGTACCTTGATGACATTCTGATTTTTTCTTCATCATTACAGGTACACACTCAGCATGTCCGTCAGGTGCTGCAGAGGTTACTTGAGAGCTAGCTGTATGTCAAGGCGGAGAAGTGCACATTCCATGCAGACTCTGTTCCGTTCCTGGGACAGATAATCTCGGCAGAGGGGGTTAAGGTAGATCCTGCCAAGGTAAGGGCCGTCTCAGAGTGGCCAGTCCCCGACTCTCGTAGAGCATTGCAACGGTTTCTGGGATTCGCTAATTTTTATAGGCGTTTCATCCGGAACTACAGTCAAACTGCTGCTCCTTTAACTGCTCTAACCTCCACTTGTGTTCCTTTCAGGTGGACGGAGCAGGCACAGGGAGCTTTTACGAGACTTAAATCATGTTTCACGTCTGTACCTGTCTTGTCTGTTCCAGACCCTGATCTGCAGTTTATTGTGGAGGTTGACGCTTCTGAGGTCAGGGTTGGGGCAGTCCTCTCTCAGCGATTTTTTTCCCCCCCCTTGATGGGACGGTGCACCCGTGTGCATTCTTCTCACACCACCTGAGCCCGGCAGAACGGAACTATGATGTCGGGAATCATGAGCTGCTTGCGGTTAGGCTGGCACTGGGTGAGTGGCGACACTGGCTGGAGGGGGCAGTGGAGCCCTTCTTGGTATGGACAGATCATAAGAACCTTGAATACATCCGTTCAGCCAAGAGTTTGAACTCTCGGCAGGCTAGGTGGGCCCTCTTCTTTGATCGGTTAAGTTTCACATTCTCGTACAGGCCTGGGTCCAAGAATATCAAACCGGACGCCCTGTCTCGTCTCTTTGCCAGTCCAGGGAACAGGGCGCTGCCTGACACCATTGTATCCCGGGGTGTAGTAGGCGGTGGCGGAGGTCCGGGGTATGGAGAGGAAGTTCGGGAAGCAGGGAGGCCTTGCGGGGGGGTGGAGGTCCCGAGAGGTTGCCCAACTGGTCTGTTGTTTGTTCCGGGTCCGTTGCGTTCTTCGGTCCTCAAGTGGAGTCATTCTTCTAGGCTGGTCTGCCATCCAGGTGTGTGGAGGATGTTGGCTTCTGCCTGCAAGTGCTTTTGGTGGCCTTCACTGCCCCATGATGTCAGACAGTTCGTGGCTGCTTGCTCGGTTTGCGCCTAGAACAAGACTTCTAACAAGCCTCCCATTGGTCTGCTGCGGCCTTTGGCCATCCCCACCCGCCCCTGGTCCCATATTGCCCTGTACTTTGTTACTGGCCTACCCTCCTCCAGGGGCAATACCGTGATTTTGACGGTTGTGGACCGTTTTTCGAAGGCGGCACATTTTATTCCCCTACCCAAATTGCTGTCCGCTAAGGAGACTGCTCTGGTGGTAGTCGATCACGTCTTCAGGATTCATGATCTTCCCAAGGACGTGGTCTCTGACAGGGGGCCCCAGATTGTGTCCAAATTTTGGAGAGAGTTTCTGTAGTCTGATCGGTGCTTCTGCGGAGTCTGACGTCAGGATTTTCTCCGCAGACCCAAGGGGCAGTCCGAGCGAGCAACCAGGATTGGGCGGATGGCTCCGGTGTCGGGCATCCCACACGATCCCGCCTCCTGGAGCCAGCAGCTCACCTGGGCAGAGTATGCCCATAATACACTTCCTGTGGCGGCCACTGGTATGTCCCCTTTTCAAGGTTCTATTGGTTATCAGCCTCCTCTGTTTGCTTCACAGGAACCTGATGCCGCGGTCCCCTCTGCCCAGGCCTTTGTCCAGAGGTGCAGACGCACATGGGAAAGAGCCAGGAGGGCGCTCATTCGGGCGGGGAGATGTGCCAAGGTGGCAGCCGATCGTCGTCGGATTCCTGCACCCAAGTATGTTTGTGGGCAGAGGGTATGGCTTTCCACTAAGGACTTGCCCCTTAAGGTGCCAACACGCAAGCTAGCACCTAGGTTCTTAGGGCCATACCGCATTACTAAAGTTTTAAGTCCGGCGGCAGTGCGGCTCAGGCTCCCATCTGTCTTTTCTCGTGTCCACCCTGTCTTTCACGTGTCTCGTGTCAAGCCTGTCATTTCTTCCCGTTTGAACCCAGGTGTGTCTGCTCCTCCCCCCCGTCTCATTGACGGTTCCCCTGTGTTCTCTGTTAGGAGGCTGTTGGACGCCAGAAGGCGTGGTAGGGGATACCAGTACCTTGTGGACTGGGAAGGGTATGGTCCTGAGGAGAGGTGCTGGGTGCCGTCTCAGGATATCTTTGACCATTCCTTGATCGAGGATTTCCACCACCGACAGGCCTCCTCTGTTCCTGGAGCGTCCGGGGTCGCACCTGGAGGTGGGGGTACTGTCAAGGCGCCGGTCTGATCTGGGTTTGTTTATGTTGTCCTGGTCTGTCTGGAGCACATGGCTGTCAGTTGGTAATTATGTTGCCATGTGCTCTATTGTCTATTTGTTACCCCGCCCATCTCGTTATCTTATCTCGTTAGGGGTACACCTGTGTCTAATCAGTAGTCACCCTTATATACTTAGCTCTTGTTTCTGTTCCTGTGCCAGATCGAAATCTAGCTCTGCGAGTTAAACATGGTTTGTCGCTTTGTATGTATCCTGTTGGTCTAGCCTAGTCTTGCCTAGTTGCCTTAGCTTTTATTTTACTTTTGAGATTAGGGGTTTTCTTTTGCTCCAGCCAGTTAGTTTTGTGTTCGTTCTTTCCATTCCCCTCTGCCGCCTACAGCCCCCATCTGCCCTGGCTGCTGGAGTTCCTCTTCCTCCCACCATCGCCACTCTCTGGCCCTTGGAATTACTTGGAGAGCTGGACTGTCTCGTTGCTCGTGGACTGGTACTTGTGGCCATTTGCTCTGGAAACCCCCTTTTCCTAGAGACCTGCTGTTGAGCTGACTTACTCTTCCCCGGACCTGGTTGGGATCTCCCCAGATTACCCTCTCAGACAGTGGCGTGGTTCCTGTTTGTTGAATCTCGAATAAATCCTTGTTATCCCTGCAACTGATTCCTCTTCCTTTACCATCCCTGACATTATGTTCCATCAATCTGAGTTCCAATGGAGTATTTTTATTGCTGTAAAATTTGATCCGCACGAGGCTCTGACAGTTGCTATTGTGGCATCTCTCAGACTGTTTACTAGTTACCTCTATTAACAACAATAAGCCAGGGAGGATAGGGAGGTGTGGATGTGTCTTTGTGTTAGGCCTATATTTAGCTATAATTTGCACAAAATTCAAGGACATCCTCATTTGGAAAAACTTATTTTTTAAGTTTAAGTAGATCTGTAAAATAATCCATGTGACTTCAGGGGTTCAACCTTAATTTTATGAAGCTACGGGAATAGTTTGAGCGCAACAGAAAAAAAAAAAAACTTTATTCAACAATTCGTCTCCTCCGCGTCACCCTGTAGCGCCATTTTGGAGAGTATCAGCTGGACATAAACAGCGTATGTTGAATTGTTGAATAAAGTCAGTTTTCTTTTATTTTGCGCACAAAAAGTATTCTTGTAGCTTCGTAAAATTACAGTTGAACCCCTGATGTCACATGGATTATTTTACAGTCTCTTGCTACGTCTCTGGAATGGGAACATTTCAGTTGTACTGCTGTCTATGCAGGGTCA
The DNA here is from genome assembly GCA_018155175.1 of Sinocyclocheilus anophthalmus. NCBI lineage: Eukaryota > Metazoa > Chordata > Actinopteri > Cypriniformes > Cyprinidae > Sinocyclocheilus > Sinocyclocheilus anophthalmus. Next base: position 587,261 of record JADLZN010003425.1, read on the forward strand.
GACAGCTCGCAGATTCCATCAAAAATATCTTAATTTGTGTTCCGAAGATGAACGAAGGTCTTACAGGTTTAGAAGGACATCCGGGTGAGTAATTAATGACAGAATTTTCATTTTTGGGTGAACTAACCCTTTAAAGCTATGCTAAAGTGTACTTCTTTTTAGCAAGGGTATATAAAAACAATAAAAATCTTTGTATGATATGTCCTAGACAGAATCTAGGACATTTCATGGGCATATCATATGATATGCTAAGTAACTGTATGTGTGCTGCTTAGTTTGCTCAAATCCTAGCAGCAAGTTTGCTGTAACCAGGACAGATTGTTACCAGGGTCACTCACATCCTAACAAACATATCTGTGCCATAATGACCAGTGAAGAGGCTCTTAAGACTCTCAGACACAAAAAGTAATGGAAATGGACTGCAGGGTGGAGATACAGTTGGATGTTGCTCTGGTAACCAGCAGCAGGGGAGGCTGTCTGTCTGTCACCTCTGTGTGGCCGGCATCCACTTTCTCCATGTTGATTCGTGTTCCCCTCATTTAGCTGCATATATTCTTTGTAAAGCATTGCTCACTCAGCTCTTTCCACATAATCTTAAACAGTGGGTTTAATTCCATGAGACCAACAAGAAATTATTTCAAGCTGTGTGTAAAATCTGAGTATGATTTGGTCATTCCAAAATGTCAGGGACAGTGGAAGGTCATTTCGATTGTGGTTTCAATGAAACTGTACATGTTAGTGGTGCTGTGAGAGTAGTTTTGGCACTTACTTGAAATACACTGAAAATGCCCTAAAAACCTATTTATCAACTTGAACTTTTGAAATATAATCCTCATGAAGCATCTTAAAATAAGTATGATTGAGCTCAATGTGCATTGATCAATGTTTATATGTGATTAAAAGCATAAATTAAGCCGTCATCATCTTATAAAGCGAACATGTCAATTCAATTAGACTACTAGATTCATATGGATTACTTTTATAATGCCTTTATGCTTGAAAAAGTTTGGTTGCATGGACTTTCAGTGAAAAAAAAAATGATATGAGGAAAAATAATATACTTTCACTTGTTTTCTGAAGCTGTGTTATTTTAGTATCATTGGTATTTCAGTTTTTGTTAATATTTTGAATTATACTTTATATTTATATTTTCTGTTTTCATTTTAATTTAATTACATTTAGTAATCTGTCTTTTGTCTTTTTTGTGGTGTTGCTCCTTATTAAATTTGAGTTTAGGTTTTAGTGTATTTAGTTTTAGTTATTTTGTTTTGTTGGTTTTTGAAAAAAGTAAAAAAAAAAAAAAAAGTAAATGAGGAAGTATTTTCATTTTTGGTTGAACTAGCCCTTTAAATCTTAGGTTTAGATTGGGTATAGTGTTCATATAAAACTAAATTATGACTGTTCTTTATGCATGAAACCATGACTTATTACAAGTGGACTTCAGGGAAACAATAAAATGATATAAAATGTATGATATGACCTCCTTAAAGGACAGAATGAACCTTCTACCCTTCATCCACATAGAAAAAGCACAAGATCTCACCTACTGGCTAAGCTGACTAGTAGATCAGCGCACTTCACTACCCCTTCCTGCTCGTCATGACAAGCTTTACAGCAATAACATTTAGGACATTTGCACTGACTACACTGCATTTATTCTTATCTCATAATGGTTCCGTCAGTAATCGATTAGGATAATTTACCACACATACTTGTCATAATAGCCTAGATACAGTAAAGATAGCACAATTTTATGCAAGAACTGCAGAAATTGTTAGGTACAAAGTGTAGACCAAGGAAGGAAACCAAAATAAGATAAGCGTTCTTGTAAGCTGAGAGACCCTGATGCTAAAGAGGAAAACTGAACCCTGAAACAACAGCATAAAGCTGTTCAAGGAGATGACATTAATTCACATCTTTGCAGTTGCTCAAATTTCACCACATCTTTTTACCATGTGATTGTGAAAGTACAGAAGTAGAGAAGATTTGTGTATGAATCAAATCATACAAATTCTACACCAAATGTGAAATAGCTATGCTTTCTCATGAGACATTCATGAGTTTGTTTTCTTTAAATTTCGTTGGATAAATTGACTCCAAAAGCTCCCGTTACACAGTTTTTCCCTTATATTATTATTTTGTTTTTGGAATACTAATACTAGCATTCTAATGCAATTATGTTAATTGACAGTGCACTGTTAATTAATGGACTGGAGTGGTGTGGATTACTAGATTATTGTAATGTTTTTATCAGTTGTTTGGACTCTGATTCTGACGGCACCCATTCACTTCAGAGGATCCATTAGTGAGCAAGTGATGTAACACTAAATTTCGGCAAATCTGTTTTGATGTATAAACAAACCCATCTAGATCTTGGATGGCCTGAGGATAAGTACGTTTTCAGAAAATTTTAATTTATGGGTTAACTATTCTTCTGTTATCTAAGGTTTTTCATAGAACCAGATGGCAATAAAGAACCTTTATTTTTAAGAGTGAATCTTTTTTACTGGTATATGCTTTTGGTAGTTTGGTAGTTGCAGCTCAGGATTAAAAAATGTTGTCTGGAAATTAATGTCCACTAAATGTCCATGAAGCAGAGGGCAGCATATGTATAGATCTGCATGCACCAGCCAAGCAACTGCCATTGAGATGAATGGGAATGCTAACGGATAGCTTTCTTCAGGCATTGTAATTACAATATTGTGATGGTATTCATGTATGCCCATCTCATAAATACGATCATTCTGAAATGTGGGTAGCATACTGATAATTCACATACTATGCACAGTATACTGCATAGTATACTAAACAGAGTAGTATGGTACTATGCTTATGAAACACTGCCATTCTGTGTGCTTATTCTCAACTTACTCTCTCTGTTCTGGCATGTTTGATAAGTTAGCAGAGAGTAAAGGTTGATAAATGTGAATGGATTCCCACAATGCACTGGAACTAGTAGAGTGAGGTGGAGAAAAGGGGGAGGGGAAGGTGCTCAGACCACATGGCTCCATTAGCCTGATGGGGTTTTTATTAAATTAGCTAAGGCAGTCTATGGATGCCCCCTCTTCCACCAGGACACAAAGAGAGAGAGAGAGAAATAAAGAAGAGAGAGAGAGAGAGAGGAGAGGAGAGGAGAGAGAACAGCTCACTCAATCACATTAGAGTCCTTATTTCATTTGCGAAAGCAGATGGGGAGGGTTACTCCGCTATGGGCAAGAAAAAACAAGGCCTCATAAATAGGGACATATAGAGGAGATGAAGAAAACACTGAAGGGGTAGAAGGGACGGGTGGCAAGGGCGACAATTTATCGCCATGTGGCAAAGCTACAGCATGCTACAGTTTGCTGCCTGCCAAAAGGAATTTCTAAATTAGATTAATTCATTCTGAACTCCATATTGTTGTCAGCAGGTGTGAGTTGTGAGTTTGGCTATATGCAGAATAGCATACTACCATACTATTCTTACTCCAGTTGCAGCACATGGTATGTATACTGTGTGTATTATGCACATTTTCTATATGCATAAATTATCTGAAAGACTTATTATTTGCTACAATGCACTGGGTATTTTATCCCATAATGTAATGCACATACTCGACCTTCCATTATCAATAATACATAACATTATAGTTGCATTTTTTTTTACTCTGATTTCCAAATGTTAAGACATTTTTTTATATAAAAGTGGATTAAACAGATAATAATGTTTTTTATTTCCAAAACATTCTTTAATGGCTGAATCTTTCAATGCTGAATAATGCCTATTGCCTACTGTTTCATTTAACATTTTTATATAAAAGTACAGTTTAAATCCATAAATTAGGGTCAATATACTGTGTTAATTTGAAATAATTTTCCGTACTGATTTTTTCACAGTTGTTTAGTGCTGCAGGGCCATGATATATTTTTGAAAAAAAAAAAAGAAGTAGCGTTTCGCATTTCCCTTCCACGTCCTGAAGTCAATGTTTTTTTGTTGTTTTTTTTTATTTATGGGCTTTTGGTTTTAATAGCCTCTTGAAAAAAGGTGCAAGGGAAAACACAGTCGTAATATATTTTATAATTTTATTTTATGACAGAAAAAATACATCAATAAACACCCCCTGTGATTTAAGTGTTTTTTTTAAGCTTTTAGTGTCTTGAAAAACGGTTGTTGTTTTTTAACAGTGCAAATGGGACTAGTTTAGTCGGGGACATTAAATACATATGATGAACTCTAATCTACTCACTAGTCGCTTTCACAGCCTTATTGTCTTTATTCTCATGTCCATGTAAGCTATTCTAACTCAAACTTTTAGCGAAAGGAACGTTTTTTAAATTAAGACTTGAAAACGTTAGCTTCAAGCTTAAGGGGATAGTTCACCCAAAAAATAAAAATTATCATAATTTACTCACCCTCAAGTTGTTCCAAACCCGTAAGACCTTCGGTCATCTTCGGAACACAAATTTAAGATATTTTTGATGGAATCTGAGAGAGTTTGATAGTGTGTGCGCGAGAGAGTTTGATAGTGTGTGCGCGAGAGAGTTTGATAGTGCGTGCGAAAGCTTTGATAGAGTGTGAGAGACGGTATAGTAGTGAATGAGAGAGAGTTTGATAGTGCGTGTGAAAGCTTTGATAGTGTGTGAAAGACCTTATAGTAGTGTATGAGAGAGAGTTTGATAGTGTGTGAGAGTGCGAGGTAAAGTTGAATAATGTCGTGACGGCCTCTATACTGCTGAGAGACACACAGACGCAGGTATTCACACGCACTTAATCTCGCTCTCTCCCAGCAGCAGCATCTACTAATAGCAAATCTTTAAGTTAAACTGCTTCAAGAAACTCCCTACTGAGAAATGTCATTGTAGCTGGTCAGATGCGAAACTGTTTTTATGGATATCCGCGGGGCAGCGTTGACAAAAAGTTTCTGTCCACGTCTCCGCGTGTGTGCGCGAGTGCGTGTCTGTACTGTGTGTGCGTCTGTGAGAGAGAACGGGAGAAGGAAAGCGTGATTTCCGTAGCCTACATATAAAGGTGGAAGTCATGGAAATAGTTTGTCATTTTTACCCTATTATTTGTTATATTTATTTGCTCAATGTCTTCTGGGGTTTTGGTTCTTTTAGTAGACTGTTGTAGATGTCCCATAGTATAACAAAAATAGTATATATCTCTTTATTGTGTTTGGGCCCCCCCTGAACGAGCAAGCATAGGCACGTGCCTAGAATGCCTATATGTGTAAATCCGGCCCTGCAGGAAGGACTGACCTTTTTGAAGGCAGGAAGATGGAGAGTGGACACAGCGGCTGAATGAAGGCATTAAGATCTATTACAATGGTCCTGACCTCATAGATAAAGCATGGAATCTGTGTTATTGCTCCATCACCGCACACTGTTCACACGCAAGCTGTTACTGCCGGCAGGCCGAAGGTCAAAAACACTCACATTAAAAACTACATGTTCTTCTCACCTCATTCTTTATAGTTTACAACATCCTTTCGAGAAAGAAAGAAGATGGCAGCTTTTTAAAAGAGGGATTCTCGTGGTTGATGTACACCACCGTTTACAAGCAAAAAACATTCCAAAACAGTTCATAAACAGTGGATTTTGAGGTGGATTTTGACAACAGAGGATGGACATGGATTATGGTCTCATATTTTGGCCAGAAGTAACAGTTCAATGTTAAAATGCCTTTATTTTCTGCTCACATTTTCCAATATAAAGAACTAACAACTGAGATTTAACCCTGTAAACAAATTAAATAACAGTCATAATAAAATAATAATATAATTTTTTTAATGGAAGAGTTTATTTAACTTTTACACAAAATATTATTAAAAATGTGTTGTGTTTATTTATTTATTTTGAGCATCATATTTGACACATCAGGCTTTTATCGCTTACAGTGTAGGAGTTTTCTTCAGAGGCTCAAATCAAGCAAAACAAATATGATACAGTAGGCTTTATAGGGTTAAATATGAATTCAAAAAGTTCTGAATCATTATCTGGGGCATGGCTATACACATCATTTAAAAACATTGTGTCCTGGGTCGTAAACAGAAAAGAATGCCAAAAATAAAGTAAAAAAAATAATTAATAAATATTAAAATAAAGTAAAACAAGCATTTTACATAACAGAAAAGCACACCTTCTATCCAGACCCTAACTTTCTCTCAGGCACATTACCTCCTCACACCCAGTCTGCTACGCCAGAAGTGATGTCATCCACAAGTCTTCCGCAAGGAAATGTGAATCTGTCGATTGTAATCCCCTTTCCTCTCCCCCCTTCCTTGAGGGAATGAGATGAGTGACCATTCGAACAGGCACAGGAAGTCCATTGTTCTGGGTGCTTCACACACTTAAACCAAATTACCCTGGTAACCATTGATGTCAGCAAGCCAAGGAAAACCCACCCAACCCTGACCCCCTCGAAGCCTGTGTGCACAAATGCAGAACACACCATCATTTATCTATTCATTAGTTTCAGGGTATTCGTCTGAAAAGAACTTGAAATATCCGTCACACTTCAGCGTAACAGATCAGCGTTGTCACTGAAAAGCACATGTTGCAATTTGATAATGTTCTGTTGCCCAAGAAAAAGGTGGCGGACGTGCATGACCTATGACCCTTTCATTATAACTAATCAGGAACTACTGATGTGTTGTTAGATTATCTTAGAATAACACAGACTCTAGAAAAGGTTTTCTCGACCTTTCTAAGCTAAACAAATAAACATTACATTTTCATGCACTGGACAGTAGTGTCTATTTTCCTTTTATTACAATAACCTTCACACCATGAAGATTATGATTGAATAATAATTTATGCATAAAATATTAAAAATAATTCGTATATAATATAAAAATATATTAACCCTTAAAAATCGGTCATTTTTTGTCACTAATGTAACCAAGTCGAATTTGCAAAAATATTAGTGTTCGACTTGCACTTCGCAGATTGTGTTTCCATGTTTATTCTGACACCACTAAAGTTCACAAATCTGTTTTTATAATAGCAAACACACTGTTCATGTAATATTAATGTTATATTGTGTCATGTTTGCCAAAATGACACTGATTAAAAAATATATACCCCACCTTTATTGGTATTTAAATAATACTGGCTTAACTTTTTTTTTTGTACAACATGCACTTTATTAAACAGCACATAACCTATTCAATGAAAAGATTTCTGGCTGATATGTAAAATTCAGTTTAGTCTGCGATAAGATACATACACACAAGCATCATTACAGGAAAATTAAAGTTTCTGACTAGACCGCACTAAACCTGAAACATTTTTGTTTTCACATTTCCTGAACACTCCCTAATTTTCTATTGGTCAGTAAAACAGATAGTCCCTGCCCAAATGCAGGGCTGGCCAGGATTTACATTTTTTTTATAAAAAATGGCTCTGCAAATTAAGCCAGGGTAAAGTATTTAACACCGAAATAACAGCACACTTCATCTTTAACATGAACGGCAAAAACAATTGATTTGTCACCAAATTTCTATTGTTAATATTAACAGTGATTTTCAAATTTTCACTAAGGACGCATCCTTGTTTTGCAAAGCAGCCTGTTTGTTATTCTATATAACTTTGTGAGTGAATTTTGTGAAATATTATCTAAAAGCCACTTACCGCACTAAAACACTGTGTATTCTAAGCCACACTTCCTCGTATTTGCCAGGTACATGATTGAGCACTTTATTGTGTCACTTTTAGTTCAAATGTGTTCGCTAAGAGCATACATGTACAGTATATGAATGATGAATGTATATGAATAAATGAAAACTTTCTTAGTCCTCACTGCTTGGCGATGCCAATCCACCATGCTAGCTATATCTCAAGAAACACAGAGAGACATGTGACTGAATCAGATGACTATGAAAGAGATACAACTCTCTCCATGTCTACAGTAGCCTCAGTTCAGTAATGATCACATTCATCAGTCACCAGCTGTGTGTAAGACTGTCCTCTGCTTTATATCTGTTCCCTTCAGTCGATCAGGCTGATTCCTCGCCGTTGGAGTTTTGTCAGTAAGACAAGAGAGTCTTTTGTAGTCTATCTTGGGGACCCCCGCAGCCAGCTGAGACTCAGGCTGCAATGAAGTCCATTAATTTTCCTGTCCTTCTATCTGGAACTCCTACATACTGTTCATTCCTAAACACATGCACACATCAGATACATAGCACACAAATCAAACACTGGATGAGACACCAGAGAGTTACCAGAAATAACCAATAAAGTAAAACTGATTCACCCTTTTGTTCAAAACTTCAAAAACCACAGCATGAACATTCTTCAAAATACCTGCATTTCTGTTCCACAGATGAAAGAGATTCATGCATACAACTTTTGCCCATATTGCATAGCCAAAAAGCAGACAGGGTGGTCAACATAACTGCCAGCATTTACACAGCCGCTGACAGAGTGAGCTGTGTAACATGGAGCTGGACTTTTGATTTCATTGTAAACTTGCCTGGAAAACACTCTGTAACTATAAAACTAAGGCCATCTGGTGTCACTGTAGTATGGAAATTTAATCAAAGCCTGAAACTTTCCTCAGTCTGTCACTGTCAAGTTGAGTCTTACTGACCAGCAGGGAAAAAATACTCTGTGAAACATGAGGTCACAAAACAGTGACAGGGTCAATAGTGTAACTTTAGTTTTAATACTTCATTACAGTTCCCTGAAGACAGGCAGGGCGTTCCGGCACCTTTGATTTAAAAAAAAAAGGAAAAGATTCTCACTTTGTATTTCAATCCAATTCATCCATCTGCACTCCAGTGTTTCTCTCTCAGTTGTGCGCACCATCTTTCTCTGCAGACTGCTTTCTGTTGCAGTGAAATGTAAGTGAAAAAAAAAATCTGGCCAAAATATATTTCTAATACTGTACATGCAAATTATGTTACAAATTGTGTTACACTTTAATGATATATATTTTTCAAATTGAAAATATATTTAGTTAAATCCTTCACAATGCACAATAACCTAATATGAAAGTACTTCAATGGCAGAAATACATTTACATAGCTAACATCAATTTTTGGTAAAGAAAATTGTTCTATACAGATATTGTCAACATATATTTGTGTACTATATATAGTACGTATATCAATATGTAATATAAGGTCCAAAATATTGGAATAATACATAAGCTAAATTATTAAATTTAGCATATGTTTATTTAAATATAATGGCAAATAATGTTTAATATATCATCACTAAGTAATTTTAAGTATGTTTTTATTCTGTTTTCTTGTACTGTAGTTATTCTTACTATTTTATTTAATATTTATTTATATTATACTATATTGTATTTTTTATTATTATTAATCAGTTTGGGACATGATTGGAGGGCTGTGAGTTGAATATGAGAGGCTTTGTGTATTGTGAGGACGTTTTCTGATGGTGATGAGTATAATTGCAGGAAGCACACCCCACAGTGAGGATGTTGGCTGATATATAGGGATGGGCGAGGATTGCTACGCATGCTAGACCTCTCCAAACAGGAATGCAGATTTACTGCAAGATGAAACACCTATGTGGCCTGATTTCCTTACTTCTTTAATAATTTTCTTGCAAATATTTTAATAAAAGGCAAATATTTATTTTCTGTGTATGTTAGCCTTCATATTTCAGTAAATATTTATTTTCTTTGCCGTCAACAGTAATACAAATAACAAGAAGTTACATCAGTTTCTTTTCTGTATCTTCATGCATCCAGTAAAATATCTTTAAAATGGTCAAATATATGAAAAGCAGAACTGCACAGGGTTTTAAAGAATGATGAACATAGTTTCACTTCCTTTGTTGATGTATTTTCTACTGAAACAGGACGTTGAGATGGGAAATTGCAGGGCTTGTACTTTAGTGGTCATATGTGCCGTTAGGGACATTTTCCAAAATCTAATTTTGTTTTCATGGGTCAGGTGCATGTCTTGTTCTCAGAGAATGTATCTTGAATTGTTCCAATTACTTGTACTTTGTCTTGTTCTAAGCTTGACTTCTGTGACTATATAGTACTATAGTATTTCACTATAATATAGAGTAATTAAAAAAAAAAAAAGTTAAGAAATAACAGAGCGGTGGCAGAAATCCCAACACCACCCACACTGCTGACAGTGACTTTTAGATGGATATGCTGCACATTTCTTCTCAATAACAAAATAAACACAACAAAAATAACAGCAGTGAGAAAACAGCAGTTTTGGTGAACTTTCATCCAGTCCTTAAAACAAACCAGATCAAAAGAATTGATTGTTCCTGATTATCTTGTTTGCAATATGTTCAGTTTCTTGCACAGACCAATTGTTTTGCTTCACTCGACCTCAGTATATATCATCAGATTCCGGGGTTTATTTTTGTTGCCTGTATATGCTTTTTTGACTCTCAATGTGACTGTGGCTGTTTACTTGTTTACTGTTTGTTATATTTTCATTTTTGGATGAACTATCCCTTTAAGAAAGCATCTGATCGCAGTGATGTGGACATGTTTGCAATTCAGCACTCTAATCAAGTCATGTTTTGTGTGTGTGCACATGTGTGAGAGAGAAAAGGGGGAGAAAATTAGCCAGTTTTAAATTAGATATTGTTAATGCAACAGTGTGTCTAGGTGATATTGATGACATCAGTGCCCTGCATCTACTCAACTGATCACTATAGTAATCCTGATGTCAGCCTCTTTAGCAGATATTTAAGGAAAGAAAGCATACTGTCTCTTCTCCTCTTAATAAGGACTGACTGTGAATTAGGGTACCACTGGTCCTCATGTTTCAGTTTTATTAGTGCCTTTGCGATGCTGCACCATAATTTGCCATGTCGCCTTTGCTCCGAGGTCATTCTTCATTGCCAGCTCGTTTGGCACAATTAACCTAAATATTGTCAAAACATCCTTTTGTGCCATGTGGTCAGTGACATCATCTCTCCATGCCCAGTACCCCCCACCCACCATCAAACCACAACTGTTCTACTTCAGGCTCCACGGATGACCTAACCTGCACTGGGTTTTCCCCATTCTCTACCCTTACATCCTGCCAACAAGTGTTGAAACTGAATCTGCATGTATGAGTGTCAAGGTTAGAGAATATGTGCTTCCTGTGTGGAAAGATCAGGTCATGGCAGGTGATGAACATGGTTTTTGGAACATGGTAGATGTGTGCTGTGGTCCACCAGCCCTAACCAACTTGACCAAGATGGACTTCCAGGCTGAAACCAGTAGGCCTGTCATGATAACTTTTTGTTGTGCGATATATTGCCCCAGAAATAATTGCGATAAGCGATATTATTGTAATTTTAAAGACCATTTTATTCCACTGAATATATATATTCATAATGTAACAGCATAATACTGCAAGAAGGCCTACACACTTCCAAATGACAACAAACTTTTAATTTTTAAGAATATTTAGATCATGGAAATTAAGTATCAAAATATTAGATACCTTACAAAACTTGAATAAATAGTAAATAAACATTTTCTAACAAAAAGTGCAAAGTAACAAGTACAAAAAAAAGGAAAAATGCACAAAGAACTTGTATGGAGATTTTTCTCTGACCTTCTTTTCTCTGTAAATTAAAGATGCACACTATTGCTGAAAAACACAATAACTACTTAGCAGTCAGATGTCTGTATGCACAAAGGCACAGATCCCTAAACAAGGCCATATTTGCAGATGAAATTTTTTTGTAGAAGCTTTTTTTTTTATTTGAACTAGCACCTCATGACTACACCACGTCATGTACGAGAAGCTGCAAAAGACACAGGCGCAAGTGGAATGTACAAAATATGGTGACATTAATTGTTAAGTAAATATAACGGGCGATATATTGCGTCACCAAAAATGATCGAGGTCATGTACATACTGTATATTGCGCGATAAATCAATATATTGATTATTGCAACAGGCCTAGAAACCGAAGCCATTTTACAAAAAAAAATCAAATAGTTTCTTAAGATAAATTCTAAAAAGTTTTTAAGGATGTTAATAGGTGCAATTCTTGAAACATTCTTAGAGGGGTCCTATTATAGCCTTTTATGAAGTCTTGATTTGGTTTTTGGGGTGTACTAGAATGGGTTTGTCATGCTTGATTGTTCTAACATTCTTCATTTTATCTCACAAAGCTCAGCCAGGTCTTGCCCCCTTTTTTGCATAGTCTGTGGGCAGAAATGTATTTAAATAAGTAATATTGTGACTTCACAATATCTGAAAGAAGCGCGTTCTAGTCCGAATGAGTGGTTTGTTGAATATCTCCTTTTAGATTGGACTTTGAGCTTTGTAACATTGCAGATATTTATTATGCTCAAACAGCAACATTGCACATTAACTAAAGTTGAAAAAGTGAAAAAGCATAATAGAACCCTTTCAAGAAGTTCTCAAATATTTTCTAAAGAACATCCTTTTTTTTCTTCTTAAGAACCAAATGGCAGGCTTTGGTATTTTATGATTGTATGCTAAGTCTTGCTGAACTGAAGACCCTGCTGTTTCACTTCAAAGCACAAAATCCACACCAGAGGGAATTCATCTCTCCAATGGAAAACCCTTGCCTAAAATGCCTTGTTTGTAGTCCTTCCATTATTTCCATGAATGACCATGTTACTCATTTACATAATGCACACCTACTGGCTTCTTTGGCCCACCCCTCAAAGAACAGATGGGTAAGTGATTGTGTTATGTTGTGGAGACTTTTTTTGTTTTTGCCCTTGTAGTAGAAAAAAAATATCCACAACATAAAGTCACATTGTATGGACTCAATTCAAATTCTTCTTAGGTTTTTTATTTAGAACAATCTTAGAAGAGATTCTTGGGAATACAAAAAAGCAACTTTATTCTTAGGTTAGACAATACGATTTATTCTTAAGTAAAAATGCATCAAAAATAGTACAATTTTATTCTTAAAGTTTCAAGAATCCCAGGTCCAAGATGATCAAGTTTTTATACCATCTAATGAACATAAATGACCAACAAGAAACCATAGGTAAAACCAAAGGCCAGCTGTAGCTGTTTTTCAGCTAAGCTTGAGAAAACAAATGATACCTGCTTAAAGATGTCAGGCTGTTTTTTGTAATATGGTGTCTGTTGATTTTCTGGCCCAAGGCGGTTTACCGACCCAGCCCAGTTTGATCAAGACAGTCTTATTACTGATTGTTTTAGCGGGGTCTGAAAACTACCTTCCTCATGAGACATGACAGCACATTTTATGCAATAAACATACAGAGAATTCTTCTCTTGTTCAGCGATGCATTCCACTATTCTTCAAATCAAAGATGATACAGAGCCACCCATCCTCCCTTCCCCTCAATCACCATCCCTCCCCTGCACTCAAAGCAAAAATGCAATATCTCAGTCAGCACAACCAAACAGCGCTTACATAGACATTTACAGTCGGGCGGTGAATTACCATACTGCCCTAGGTTAACAAGACCTTTAATAGAAGGGTTACGGTAATCTCCTCCTCCCTTTTTTTCATATGTGAGTCTGGGAATGACTGTCTTTCTATTGTCTAGTAGTGTCATCACTGTCATCTGATTCAATGTCTCCTGAAAGCAGTTTTCTGTCTGCTGCGTCAGCACAACACAATTACATTAAACAGGAGGATTTTTTTCTGAACTCCTCATGCTAACAGCTCTCCTGCTTTGATGACAAACAGTGTTTGAATTTTGTCCGAGAGCTCTTGGGGGTCCCAAGTCTTACTTTTCTCTTTAATGTGATGATGTAATAGTATCAACCCAAGTAACAAATTTAGGTTATAAAACAACATTGTGGTTACATTGTTCTGAAAGTTTCTAAAACGTTGAAATGTCTAGTTTTCTTCTTGTGATTATAACATTATTTAAATGTTACAAAAATGTTTCTTACAGCATTATTCTAACATTATTTTACCCAAAGTATAATGGTATTTGAACCTTTATTTAAAATGTTCTAACAATGTTAAAATGTTCAGTTTTCTTCTCATGACTATAACGCTATTTAAACATTCTCCAAGCTTTATTTTCACCCAAAATATGTTATTTTTAATATTCTAAGAATGTTAAAATGTCCTGTCGGGATCAGAATGCTATTTAAAAATTAACAAAAAATATTTCTTAGAACATTTAAGTATAACGAACACATATTAACATTTTGAGAACGCTGTTCTAAGAACGTTTTTTTTTTTTTCAACCTTATTAGAATGTTCATACAAGTACAAATAACCTCATATAAAGGACGTTTAGAAATGTTGATATCGGCGATCACTATTAATATATTAATACAGTTATAAGAAGGTTACTTTAAGAGCGTTTTGTACTAACATTTATTGAACTTTTAAAAAAACTTAGTAAAAGTTGTGAGAATCTTCCCTGTCTGAATCCCACCCCGTAAGTGAGTTAGGTGCTACCATTTTTTTCTTTTAGTATAAGTAATATTTATAAAGTTTATATATATCTAATTTAAATACACCTCTTATGTGATGAGAATGTTTTTAATTTCTGAATTAAATTTGACTTCAGTATTTTTTTATTAAAAAAATCTCAAGTTTAAGTTTTTGGCTCTTATGGGTGATCTATTAATTCTTACGGGGGGGTCCAGGAGCCACTGGCCCCCCTTCAGTTCAAACACTGATGACAAATTCAAAGGTAACGAGGAGAGCAGTTCTCATACTGATGAGCAACATAATTCAGACAGAGGAGATAAAGTGACCTGAAGGCCAAGCATGTCAGCAGACTTCTCGATGCTCAAATCCTCTCGATTTCTGACAGCGCGTCATCTCCACACACATCTCTCTTAGACGGCTGCATCAGATACCGCGTGAATATCACAGAAAAGTCCAATTGCATTTCTCCAGCACGCAACAATTTTAATATCAGTTCCATGGCAAACACAGCCATTTCATCATGTAACGTGGGGATGTTTGATGCCAGCACCTGTTGAGGTTTCTGTGGGAAAAGAAAAAAATCGAACAGCCCTTCAAAAGAAGAAAGAGTATGTGTCTCTGCCTTTTGTCCAGAAACGTGTGGTTGCTCACTCTTTGAAAACACATGTGAACACTGACAATGCTTCTTTACCAGTCTCACAAAAATGTCTTAAGAGAATCTCCTCTTTCAGCTCAGTTCTTGGCTGGCTCCTTTGAAAAAAGCTTTGACAGCTCAATTGGTGAGAAAAACTAGTTGAGACTTGTAATAGAGGGCGTATATTTAAGTAAAAACTATTTAGCCAAAAGGTCAGTACAAGGGCATGCCTATATATGAATATCACTGTGACTTAATATTTCCCCAGCACACAAAGGAACTTTTCAACAGGGAACTTGTGTTATCACAAAACAGCCTTAACAAGTAACTAGAGGTATGAACTTGATACTTAAAGCTGCGTCGCTTCACTGCCATTCACAAATACTTCTTGCCTTCAGCAAACTGATGAGCTAACTTTCATCAGTTGCAAGTAGAGCATCTCTCTTTCATCTTAACATGATTTTGCACTGCATTTAGTAACTACACACTGTGTCTTCTTTTTCCTGTTTTATGACAGGTGGCAACCAGCATGCAATACTGCCACCTACTGTGTTGGAGTGTCAACCAGTTATTAGCATTGGATTATTTACGATATTATCATGTGTGTAGTGTGTAACACAATATCAATATTACATTTTTTAAATGTCAAGGTTACACCATGTTTACACTGAGCGTGACTTTTGACCACAACAGGTAAAGGCAATGTACGCTGAATGCATTAAAGTGAAAGTTCCAAATCCATTTGTGCTGTTGTCGGGAGTAGCACAAGTGTAGGAGTGTGTCTCAAAATGAACATGGCATTAGTTTACTGTCAGTGTATCATCGCACCACATCCAGTGTAGACAGTATCACTGATTATAATGGATTCTCTTTGATTTTGTGGTTATCGTGCCTCTCGCTGTGTAAGAAACTGCGCACACTTCATTGGTTTTTGTGTGTATTGCAGCCACGCCAGGTTTGTGAAGAACTGTAAGAGAGATTGAGAGTTTTAGCTGAAAGCAAGATTTGTTGACTTAAATTTCATGATTTTGTAATGAATTGGCCCATCTCTTTAAAACACTTCTGAATGATTCAGCATGAATAGAAGCAGATTTGCTTCACCATTGGAAGTTCAATCAGTGAGATATGTGAAGCTCATAATAGCTGTCAGCCATCAGATACTTTTAAAGAGCTTCAGGCTTTAAAGCTTTACATGCTGAACAGCAGCACAAAGTCTGATTTGGTGAAAGGGTCTTTGTGTAGTCTAATACCTGAACTGTCCATGACAAGAGACAAGGAGGAGAAGGGAAAAGGAGAGACCTTTAATCATGTACTTTAAATGGAGATGGATGATGGGTTCTCCTTAATGAAAAGGCTTAGACCAACGTGATTCCCCTTCAGGAAACTCGAGCTGCGTCGAGTCGCTTTGGGAACGCCCTTGCGTGACCGCGTTCTGAAGCACGTGTCAAATCCGTCCAATGGAGTAGCGAGACGTCATGAGTGGGGTGACGTAAGCACCAGAAAGCATGAAAGCGCATTCGGCCGGGCGCCACCCAGCTTCTGCCCCTCAGTGGTGCTCTGTGTATGTTTCTGTCTATTTACTGTTGTCTGTCCGAACAAGCACTCATATATATAAAACAATGAGAAAGTCTATGGCGAGCGAACGGCATTACAAACGCTGTGTTTCTCCCTGCCCACTATATCTGGCGGCGGGGGATACACACATGTGTGTGTCGTTTGTTTAGGAGCAGAGCATGCACGGTCAGCTTTCGAGCAGCTGATTGTCATCACTGCGAGCTCTCGCCTGCGGCACAGAGATCTCTCCGCTCCGCCTGCGTGCGTTTGATGACAGCGGCCAGGCTCGCGATCCCGCTGGCAGCGGTCCCGCAGACCGTTGTCGTGGGGATCGCGGGTGGATTTAGCTGAGGGATCCGAGACGGGCTCGTCCTTCTCTCGGTCCTCACCCGCTAGATCCACCGCGCTCTCTCTGCGCCCCCCCCCCCCCCCTCCCCGCCCGCCGAGAGAGAAAGAGCCAAACGCTTCATCTATCTTCCTCCGAGTAGGTGGATGTGATGAGTGTCGAGACAGAGGAGACTGTGGACTCGCGACACCACAGTCCCTCGCGTATGGGGTGTGATTCGGGCAGTAGCCAAAATAAAATATCTTTTGGCCAGCCTAGAAACAGGACGCTCGTCCTAAAAATAATTCGACGAGCGTGTTCTGAATCCAGATCACAGCCTTCACGACGGGGGCCTTTTCGTTTTCCGTTTTTTTCTTTCCCGATCTCCATGCTGAGTGCCAAGATCGTGGGAGAAACCGTACTCATCCCGTATTACAGCCCCACAGTCTCGAATTATTCAAAGAACATCGTGGGGCTGAATGATAGGGTATATGGGGCGATGCCAGTGGTGGAGCAGATGCTTTCGAGCTATCTCTCCCCATCCTCAGCATCGTACCTGAAGGCCCCGAATCTTCCCACCAGGCCCGTTAGGCTTACCTCGAGTCTGGTTGGGAAAGCTTATACGGCGGTATGTCAGGCTGGCGCATGTTTGCACACCATGGGGGTGTTACAAGCATACCAGGCTGACCTGCTCAAGGGGTTGGGGGCTGCTGAGCGATCAGCAGCCCAAGTCATAAAGCTCCTTATATCGCCAGTCTCAAAAACAGAGTGTTGCAACCCGCACCCCTCCACAGAAAGATCGGGGGTCGGGGCGATGCTCTCAGTTGGGGTCTTATAGACCGAAAACGGATTTTCGGACCATTATTTGTTTAAGAGGACCTCGGCGAAATGGTCCTACCCACAACAAGGTCCCTGACGACACAACAACTACAACAAAACCAACACAAGAAAAAAAAAAAAAAAATAAAACTGGCTAGAAAGGATAACACCTCAGTATACGGTGCCCAATCCTCCTCATTGCCCTCACGGAGGGTTATTGATACCCCTGCCACCTCGGTGCTTCAGGGCTCAGTGTGCTCAGTGAGCTCCGACGAGCGAAAACCCCAGCTGCCGCCCGGCAACGGTACGACACGAGAGAGCTCGCCCCCTCAAGTGAGGATTCTACAGCAGTCAGGTCGGTCGTTCTTCAGTGCCCTCATGGAGGTTCCAGTTACTCCCTGCACCCCACTCGGAGCTTCAAGAACTCACACTATAAACTTGGAAAACCACAACGCGCTACACAAACAACAGCACGAATTCCAAACAACACGGCCCCCGCAACGGGACTCACGGGGAGCTCGCACCCTCATTGAGGGTGCTACAGCGTCTGCCGGTTGTTCCTCAGTGACTCAGGAGTCACTATAATCATGCGACCTCGGTGCCTCAGGGCTCTGTGAGCTCCGACGAGTGAAATTCCCATCTGCCGCCCGGCAACGGTACGGCACGGGAGATCTCGCCCCCTCAAGTGAGGGTGCTACTGCAGTCAGGTCGGTCGTTCCCTGCCGTTCATCCGCTTCAGGGCATTGAACTGGCTCCTTTAATAACACCAGAGGCCAGCCTCGAGAGGCTTGTTCCCTTAGTAGATTTTCTGGTAGCTTGGAAACTTCTACCAAATATCTCAAATTGGGTCCTGCAGATTGTAGAGAAAGGTGACAGAATCCAGTTCGTTTCTCGCCGCCTCGTTTCAACGGGGTTCACCCACACTAGTGGGGGCCCCCTAGCGGTCTGGAATGGAACAAGCCAGTAGATACTCTCTTGAGGAAGGTTCCATAGAACGTGTTCCTTCGTCCGAAGAGCGTCCGTTTCTACGCCATTACTTTCTCGTTCCGAAGAAGGATGGGTGGTGCCACCTCTGTGCTTCAGGGCTCAGTGAGCTCTGACGAATGAAGATCCAAGCTGCCGCCTGGCAACGGTACGGCAAGGGAGAGCTCGCCTCCTCAAGTGAGGGTGCTACAGCACTCGTGTCGGTTATTCCCTCAGTGCCCTCATGGAAGTTTATTGATACCCCTTACACCATCGGTGCTTCAGGGCTCAGTGAGCTCCGACGACCGAAATTCCCAGCTGCCGCCCGGCAACTGTACGGCACGGGAGATCTCGCCCCCTCAAGTGAGGGTGCTACAACAGTCATGTCGGGGATCGTATCCCATGCCGATCATGTTGATTCTAGTCGCGCAGCCCGCTTTCTGGCAACCGAACTGGCTCCTCTAATAAATACAGACGCCAGCCCTCGAGAGGCTGTTTCCTCTAGTATGATTTTCTGGTAGCGGTGGAAACTTCGACAACATATCTGCAATGGACGGTCCTGCAAGATTGTAGAGAAGGTTACAGGAATCCCGTTCTTTCGTCTAGCCTCGTTTCAACATGGTCATCCCTGCACACTAGTGGGGCCCCGGCAGGAGGCCCTCTGGTAATGGAACAAGTAGTAGATACTCTCTTGAGGAAGGGGGGCATAGAACGTGTTCCTCCTCTCTCTCAAGAGAGCGTCCGGGTTCTACAGCCGTTACTCTTGGGCTGGGTTACTTTAAGGATGGGGGGTTTGCGTCGGATCTTAGATCTCCGTCTTCTGAACCGCGTTATCAAGCGGCTTCGGTTCAAGATGCTCACTATTAGCAGATAGTATCTCAGATCCAGTCCGTGGACTGGTTTGTTACGATAGATCTCACATATGTTTATTTCCATGTTTCCATCCTCCCTCACCACTGGAAGTTCCTGAGGTTTGCTTCGGGGGCGAAGCATACCAATATAGAATTCTTCCCTTCGGCCTGTCACTCTCAACCCACACTTTCACAAAGTGTGTGGATACTGCTCTGGCTCCACTGCGACTCCAGGTCATCCGCATACTCAATTATATCGACGATTGGTTGATATTAGCTCAATCTGAGTAGATGGTGTTTCGGCATCGAGATGTCGTTCTCGCCCAAATGGGGATGTTGGGGTTAAGACTAAATGCCAAGAAGAGTTTTCTTTCTCCACTACAGAGAACCACTTATTTAGGCGTGGTGTGGACTCAACCTCGATGCAGGCACGTCTGTCTCCTGCTCGAATCGAGTCAATCCTCACGACAGTCACGAGGGTAAGAGAAGGCCAGTCACTCACTGTCAAACAGTTTCTGAGGCTGTTGGGCCTGATGGCAGCGGCGTCCAACGTGATACCTTTTGGCCTGCTGTACATGAGACCCTTGCAGTGGTGGCTCAGAACCAAAGGATTTTCCCTGAGGGGGAATCCGCTTTGTATGATCAAGGTCACGCGGCGATGCTTACTTGCCTTAGACATGTGGAAGAAACCTTTGTTCCTGTCAAGGCCCGTCGCTGGGGGCTCCTTGTCGTCGTGTAACGCTAACGACGGATGCCTCTCTCACGGGCTGGGGAGCGGTCATGAGTGCTCTGCCCAGGGTCTGTGGGAAGGCCATCATCTCTTTGGCACATCAACTGCCGGGGAATGCTGGCCGTGTTTCGAGCTCTGACACACTTCCTTCCAGACCTAAGGGGGCATCATGTGTTTGTCCGCACAGACAACACATCGGTGGTCTCCTACATCAATCGGCGTAGTTATGGAAGCTGTGGGCATGGCCCCTGAGCGGGCACAGCTCCTAGCATCTGGTCTCAACTGAGGTTGTTGAGACTATAACTCCAGTCCATAGCTCTCGCCACTAGGAAACAGTACGCCTTAAAGTCAAAGCTTTTCACTTCACTTCGAGGGGTGCGGACGAGTGCAGCTGCACGGCCCACAGTCCCACCTGGACCCTCCATTGGTACAGTTCTGGATTTCTAGTGACCATATAGGAGTCGTTCGTCCGCAGGGTTATCTCCCCTCCCACTCTGAAGTATACGTGGCGGCCTTATCTGCTTGCCCACGCCTTCAGTGGTCAATCATTGGTAAGACACCCCACTTGCCACTGCGTGTTCCTACGCGTGGCAGCCCTGCGGCTGAGGCCAGGATCAGCAAAGCGCTCCCAAGTGCCCTCGATGGCGATCACCCTTGCTTGTAAGGGTTCTGGAGGGCTCCCTAGCACTGGGGGGCCCCCCTTTGTGAACCCAAGAAGAAGTATTCGCCGAATAAAGATCGCTATCAGTTGCGCTCAAGCTCAAGTACCACTTTCCGCCATCGACTATTTCCCTCATAAAAAGGTCGGGGATCTTCAAGGCACTCTCTTGTTTCATGCCTGTGTTCACTTCCAGGCATGTTAGGGCAGCCTTGTACCGAGGCTGCCGGTATGTCCTCTAAGTGCCCCTCCTCACCAGCCCCATATTACTCTAAGGTAATGCATTCTGTCTTCCTCTGTTCCAGGAAGTAGGCCAAGAAAGTCTTAATCTGCTCTGTCCAGTTCGAGCCCTGGACGCTTACGCACACAGAGCTGCCCCGGGGCGTAAGGCAGATCAGCTTTTTGTTTGTTTTTGTTCCGCCAAAGAAGGGATTTCCGGCGACCAAGCAGACTACGGGTAGGTGGGTGGTCGAGGCCATCTCACTAGCCTATGAGTCCTCTGGCCTCCCATCACCTATGGGGGTCAGAGCGCACTCGACCAGGAGTATGACGGCCTCCAAGGCTTTCAGCTTGGGTGTGGCCTTGCAGGACCTTTGTGCTGTGGCGGGCTGGTCCTCTTCACACACTTTTGTCCGCTTTTACAACCTAGTCCTGGCTTCTACCCCAGGTTCCCAAGGTCTCTCTTCGTGATGTGCTCATAGGACACACACACAGGCAGGGACTTGGTAGTATGGCGCATTGGGTATTCTCGTTCCCAAAGCGCTCGGCGCAGCTCGAGTTCCTGAAGGGGACATCTCTAGGTTACGTATGTAAACATGGTTCCCCGAGGGAACGAGATGCTGCGTCTTTTTGCCATACTCCCTGCATCCCTGCATGCGCTACTTCATCGAAGCTGTTTTGCGCCCGGGCAGCGCGAAACCCCCGGATGCGTGCTTTTCATGACTTTCTGTGCTACTTCACCCTGCTCGTAGACTCTCGCTGCTCCATTGGACGATTTGACACGTGCTTTCAGAACGCGTCACGCAAGGTCCTTTCCCAAAGCGTACTCACGCAGCTCTCGTTCCTCGTGAACCATGGTTACATACGTAACCTAGAAACGATTTCCAGGTTTATGCTGGTTTGTTTCTGGTAAAGCTGGTTGACCAGCATGGCTGGCACATACAACACCCTCAAGCTCAAGTTTGCCTGGTAAGGGATATCCCCACAGCAGAAAACTGACATGGAAATGTGCAAGTAATAAGGAGCAGAAATAGTTCAGAGAATGTAAACATGAAAGTCAATGTATAATCAACATAATTCCCTATTTGGCAACAGAAGCCTAATTTAGTGACAGTGAACAGGGACGCCAAGCTACACAAGTATTTCAATCTGGAAGGGGATTTGACAATTCTCTCTGCTGGGCCATTTATTGCCTGTGCTGCGTGACACTTCCAAAGAAAATCCAGTTTCAGCTTCAGTGTGCATGACAAGGGTGCATTAGTGGGCTGAAGAGAATAAACAGGCTTATAAATTAGGCCGAACACCCGTCGCACACAGAGGATAGGCGTCTTAGCCCCCTGGGATGTGTTTTTAAGAAATGTTTTTCTGTGTATTCATCTAAAAAAAAGTGAGCAAGCAGGAGAACACTGATGAATAAATAGCTCATTATTATGCTGTCTAACAAGCATGTCCTCTACTGCAGTTCAATATATAAAGGTCCAATCTAGGAACACCACAATAAAGAGTATAGTGATCATATGTACAGAGACTCTGACTTTGTCAAGTAGGATGTGTTTCTGGATCAAAATCTTCTGTTGGTCCTGGATCAACATACTTGTTAAACAAACAAAGTCTTAAAGCCAAGTCTAATAACCTATCCATTAGCTACAGTATGCCTTAAAAATTAGAAGGCAATGACAGGTTGCTAGGAATGAAACCTTAGGCCTGTTACACAAACTGACATAAAAAAAGATAGCGGCGACGAAAACCGACTGTGTTGTCACCTTGCGTTGTCTGCGTCTAGGCTAAAAAGCTGTGCTTGAACAGACAAAGACTACCACTAATGGCCAAATTGCATGTCAGTGTGAGTTTAAATAACTGTCTATATCAGCGATACAGAGAACTGTAGATATACAAACTGTAAACAAAGTAGCGTTTGCCTATCATTTTGAATATGATTCCTGTTGATCAATTGGTCTTCACTGTCTTCATTAGAGGCCAATATTTGTGTATTGGAATATTCTGGTAAGATGTAAAGTTAGAAGAGCATTGTATGTGTGCCCTCATCATGACTTTGTCATTTGCTTGCTTTCGTCATTTGCATTTTTCTTCTCATCCACTGGTTCGCTAAGCTGAACAGCTAATCAGAGTGGTTTCTCGAAAAACCGCTGACAGGGTCCAACTAGTGCCAAGGTGTTTGGTCGAATTTGGCCTCTGGCCGACCTTCAACTTGGTGTGTCACGACCTTTTTCCTTAAAACTTAACCCTAACCATGAGTCTAACCTTAAAATCTGACTTAACCAGTGGCAGCAGTTTGCAAATCAACAGTGAACTGAGCCGGTGGTAGGAGTTTGAGTGTTAGCAGTACATGACTCTTTGAACTGAGAAACACTATTAGACAATAAACCAAATGAATAACGGGTAAAATGCAAATTGCAATGTCTCCTTGTACTTCTTAATATATGCAAGTGATTTAATGAACATTCAATGAATGGACAAAAATGATGAGAAAATTAAATCATCTTTATTTGTGTTCTGAAGATAAACAGAAGTCTTATGCCTTTTTACAGTAAACAACATGAGGATAGACAGACAGACAGACAGATAGATGGATGCTATGTGCAGGATTTTCACTTTCAGAGCAGATATAAAAGTATAAATTAAGTGATTAAGGTAAAGTTCTTATGTCAGGTTTCCTCAAAAATTAATAAATCAGGAAGTAATTATTTCAACAGCTGACCACATCCTATAAATCATAATCTTTGCATCTGCGATTCCCACTCACTGATATTTCATCAGCTTAACCAGAATATCTAAGGTTCATCCTCTAATGGTCCACTGCTCATCTCTCTGTTTATCATCAGCTGGCTGAGGGTTAAAGAGAGCTGGAGGATGTGGCCTTATCTAGCTGCCCAAAAGCCTTTAATCTCACTCCCATTCCTCATTCCCCAGAAATCCCTTTTACTGTTAACCTTCAATTAGGCATGAACTCTACCTTGGGACTTTAAAAGCCTACTTGCCCTTTTTTTGTTGCACAAATAGAGATCAGGATAGTATATCAAAGGAAAATGTGTGAAATCTCTTCTGCATCATTGGCTTCTTTCAGTTTAAATCACATGAGAAGTCAACTGTAAAGATTACATTGGACTAAAAGTACTTGAATAGGCAAAGACAGAGACAGTGGCTTTGGCTCCAGGCCATGTACAGCTTATTTTTTTAATATAAGGAACCTAAAATATTAAGAGGGGAATAAAGGGGTCACAATGTAGTTTTTGATGACAATTTCTTGCTGACTATTTTTTTCTTTTATGTAAACTCTCTTATTAATGAACATGAAATGAGACATAGTGCTCTCCTGTACTTACACATGGGCAACAAGTTTTCTGTTTAGTCAAATATTGTTGTCATCTGTCTTACATCAAGATCAGAAGAACAATACATTTTTGTTGCTTATTGTTAAAACATAGACATTTTGTACATGGAGTTTTTTTTTTTTACATTTTACTTTTGCATAATTTACAATTTGATTTCTAATTTTATGACCATAGCATAGCATAGCCTTAGAGACATATTTCCCCCTAAAATATCCTGGTCATTTCAAATAAAATAATTTCACCTATGACTAATGCTGTCAAAATCATGTGAAGTGAATCAAGTGAATTGCAATGCAATACACAAATGCTTATATAAATCCTCATGAACACACAGTGATGCTATTCAAGTGTGTGGAGAGGAATGGAGAAGGAAATGTCTGCAGTCTGTTGGGATGAGAACTAGATCAGAGCATCTCACCACCTCTAAAGATACTCTGGTCCCTATATACAGCTCACGTACTTCGTTAGTCTTAGAGATTATTCACCTGTTTTATTATCAACAAGATGAAGACTGATCAAAAGTCTAATCACTAAATAGTAATGTTCGCCTCAGCAAACACCTTTAATAATGCAGTCCCTTGGCCTAGACTGTACAGAAAGACTTATTTAAAAAAAAGTCTCTGATCCGACTAAACGTCGAATAGAAATAGTGTCCATATGCATCATTTAGTCTTTCCCGTTTGGCTATTGAAAACACTGTATCTTGAATCTTGACATCTACATTACCAAAAATTGTGAATAATTCAGATTTCAATTTCTTTCTTTTTTTATGTTTTTGAAAGAAGTCTCTTATGCTCACCAAGGCTTAATTTATTGATCAAAATATAGTAAAACAATTTTTATCAAATATATGCAGCATTTATGAGCATAAAAGACAAAAACTTTAAGAAAAATATCAGTTATTCTAAAATTTTAACCAGCAGTGTATCTGTCAATTTATATATGTTTTTGTATAAATACCAATAATGCTGGTATAATAATGCTTATACATTTATAAATATACACATTTTTGATATTTTTATTTATTTATTTATATGTATACATTTGGTATTTATACTAAAACACAAAAATCTATGGATTTAAGATACAAGTAGCCAGATGTGAAAGACTAATGATGAATGACAAAAGGAAAGGAGAATAAAGCCCCCATGAGGATGCTTGTCTTTGTAGTGATCAACTCAAAACTTGAACCGAGTCTCCATGATTCCGGTTCTCGACTCTATTTCCCTAATTAACATGCCACAGAGGAAGAGGAAGAGTCTCTCCACCGAGTCTCCCTCTCTCTAGTGTTTAAGGTGTTTATGTGAGTGATCTTATCTGGGTGACAAGCCAACAAGAACCAGCATGATGGATGGAGTGCTGCAGTGAGCGAGTGGATGAGTGCAGAACAATGAAGCACTAGCAAAGTAGGGGAGAGAGGGACGAATTACCTTTCATGATGGAATCATCTAAGACATCTAACATGGACATAAGTTGGGTGTATGTATATGGGATTGATTTGAGATTTAGAGAGTGGACGATTATTGGAATACTTCTATTCTCTGAACTCTGTGCTAATTGTGTGTCCCTAATTCCCCACCTCTAATATCCAGTTGAAATCGAGGAGGATATTTGATGGACTCCATATCCCGTAAGTTTCCCAGGACTCTTTTTGCTGCCTGATCTTTGATCACACCCTGAAATTAGTGAATGGAGTCCAGATGCTGATCCCCCTGGTAGGGGTCTCCACTGCACAGCTGCAAAACCAGCAGACATCATGGGCCGGGAATGTCTGACTAATCGGCGAACAGGACCACGAGCAGATGTGCTGAGTCTGCTAAGTAATGTAACATATATTTGCGCACTTATACAAGCGTACTCCTCCCATCACACTTTTAATAATTTATCAGAATGTTTTTTATCAGCCTGACGGAGCATAAAAAAGTGAATGTCTTAAGAACAGAAACAGAGTGACTCTTTTGTCTTACTTTAGTCCTCCCTGCTGAAAAGATTACATTTTGGATGCTGGTCTCCAAAGTGGGATGCTGGTGTCTACACTAGATTTGGGAACAGATAAAATGACTGTGGGGGAGACCAAAAGTGTTGGGTGATCGGTATCTGGGAAACACATTTTGTTGCAAAACTGCATTCAAATTGTTGTAATTTTTATTTTCAATCACACCACATTGTCATAAGCGGTCAGAAAGTGTAATAGACTTGTTGCAAGGTCTGTATCTGTAACTATAATGTTTTAAATCAGTTAAGACAGACATCCAAAATTATTTTTGCTGTAGATCCTCTGAGAAAGAAAATGTTGAACTGAATTTTGAGCAGAAACACAACCAAGAGTTAGTTATCAACAGAATGTAGGTAAATATTCCACTTTGTCCAGTGCTTTTGTACTCTGTGTTTGTATCACTTCATAGGCCCTGTCCCAAATGGCACCCTAAAAAGCCAGTGTTACACACTGTCCGCTAGGGTCTGCTATGGTATGCGTGATGTACTGTAAAAATCGTCATTGGCGAGTGTGCGCGGAGGCTCTGCGTGGACATCCGCGTGCCTCCCATTTTTTGTGACCGTGCGGACAAGTACAAGTCAGTAGGCTACAAAAGCACCAACTGCACATGCGCAGGCTGTATGAAGAAGCCCGTTGCTATTCGAACCTGTACAATCCGTCGATAAAACAATATTAAGACAGTCAGATGTGCAATAATTCTGGGCAATTGTTTGTTCACATGTTTGTTGCGGAGCGGACCATCAGCATATGCTTTCGGTAGTATAAATACAAGTAGTCCGCATCCGTGCTGTCCGTGTACGCATCCAGATTGCTCTGCGAAAGTTACCAGGCTTAAGCTTCACGTTTCCTTTTTCCTCTGATTCCAAATTGACCATATTCCACGGACAGCTTCTTTAGAACTTCCGCATAAATTAACAGCGCGTAAACTCCGCGGTGAACTACATTTGATGTTGTGGTAGGCTATATCTGTATAGGTATAGACTCTTGAGACCCTCACAAAACCTCTCCTGCCTGGTTTCTTTGTTCAGAAACTGAGAACAAAATAATGAAACCCGTAAATAATGATAAGCGGGATTTATTTTCATACAACATATAATTGTATACGCCTGCAACCTGGTAAATCCTCAGGAGAGTACTTATTTTCCTCCAACTCTACAAGCTGAGCAGAGTAAAATCACGTTAAAGATCACTTTTCATTCAGGAAGATGACATGATTTTCTTGTCAAAATCTCCTATGGAAAACCAAGACTTTTAAGCATAAAAATGACATGAAATTTATCATCGAGAAACCAGAGATTGGTACAGAGGATCACTCATTTATATTTATACTATTATATATATATATATTATTATATATAGGGGCCATACATAGCCGAACTGTTAGTGTTGTAGTTTTATTGCTCTGAATTTAGTCTGAATCACTTAATGCACAGCTCTACTTTTGACATCGGCTTGTCAGATGTTTCGTTCCATCCATTGCAATACATAGCAATAAGTCGCTGAACAATTTAGTGGATTCACTCACATACTCTTTTACACTTGCGTTTGTCATTCCTTAACAGTATCACAACAAAAATGTCTTCAAATTGTGGACTGGGGTTATGTTTAAGAACATTTTGACCCTGAAAATGACGAGCTGCCTTATCTAAAACTAGGAAGCAACCGTGCATATGGTCAATTGGTAATTGGCAATGGAACTGCAATTCTTTCATCTAAATTTTGCTAAGAGGAATGTGAACTGAAAATCTTTTTATGATTCCCATTTCTATTCTACACCAGGCTTCTTAACTAGCTTCAAAACTACCAAGGACACAAGCTTCATGATCACCAACGGCATGTCTTTTAACTGGTCCACCAGCTATACCAGCAACAAGTCAGTATAAACCAGCATAAAATTCATACTGGTTTTTAGTATTTTTTTAGCAGTCTGTTTTGTAGTGTGTTGCAACTGATTCTTTGCAAACAAAAATTTCCTGGTCAGGCTGACTTGACCAGCTACAGCAAATCACAATATGACTTTAACTAACAATAAAATTATTCACACGACCCAGTTCTGGCCTGTTATTTCCCAGCCACTCTATTTTGTGGTAATGTGTTTAGCAACAGCATCTGTCTGATGTTGTTCAATCTATCCTGCAGGGAAGGCAGAAAGACACCTGTGCTGTTTACAGGCGGCTAGAGGCCCTGCAGAACAGACACAACGTAAACAAAGCATTTACTTTGAATGCGTAGAGTACTCACAGATGTCAATTCCCTCTAAACTAATTAGCTGTGCTTGGCAAGGCAAGTATCACTATTACAATTGCTAATATTTAGGTTTATTGGTAAAGTTTTGGTGTGCAACTAATCCTGCATCATTTGTGCTACTAACTTGAATTTTCATCTCTTAGATCATCTCAAATCTTGCTTTTTTTGAGTAGAGGTGTGCTATTACTTTTTTAAGCAACCAGACTTACAATTTCAGCCTAGTGATAAAACAATAGACATTCCTTAGAAAACCACATTTTAGTTGCTCTTTGCTAATTATGATGATGGGTTTCTATGTTTCTTAGCCTGTTGTCATATTTGAAGTAGCATGCAGAGTGATATACTGTATAGAGTAAAGATTGTGGT
Source organism: Sinocyclocheilus anophthalmus (assembly GCA_018155175.1). Lineage (NCBI taxonomy): Eukaryota > Metazoa > Chordata > Actinopteri > Cypriniformes > Cyprinidae > Sinocyclocheilus > Sinocyclocheilus anophthalmus. Next base: position 616,303 of record JADLZN010003425.1, read on the forward strand.
ATTTTATAGTCTTGGACTCAGCATGACTGACCTGACACAGGAGGTATTTAGTCTTATTTGGCAATGTGACAGCTTTTGATTCTTAAACACATGTCTTTTGATTCACACAATATGGCGTTTTGCTGATCTGAATCTGTAAAGGATATGTGAAGTCCATTAAAGTTTTATCTTTCTTTTGAAAATACAGTCTGATCAAAAGGTTCTGTCTCTCAGGACTATCTAGCTCTACTCTATAGTCATAAAGAGCGAACACATAAATCAAAAAGCTGAGTATTTTGCATCATGGAAGATGGAAATTCTATAAGAACCAATGCACGGCAATGATAACAATGGAACAGGCCTACTAGCATACTGCTAACTGCATACTAGTAAAGTCACATTTATTTATATAGTGCTTTATACAATACACATTTCTAAATGTACTCTGAACATTCAAAATGTCCAGATTTTTAAATGTTGTTAACTTGGTTCTGCAAAAAAAACTTTAAGGGAACATTCCATTATCATTTTGCAAACAATATGAGAATGTTACTTTTAAATGTTCTCTGAACATTCTGAAACAAGTTGTAACATTTAAAGGGGTCATAGGATGCTGCATGCACTTTTACAAGTTGTTTGAACTGAAATGTGTGTTGGCAGTGTGTGTACACAACCACCCTATAATGATAAAAATCCACCCAGGTTTTTTTTTTTATCTGGTTAAATGTTTTCCCCTTTCTCAAATTGAGCCGATCTCAGATGCCTGTCTTTGTGATCTCACACAGACAGGCCCCTCCCACTATAGTTTGATTGACAGTAGCGTTTCAGCACAGACTGGACTGGTGTCTTACCTTAGACCCGCCCTGAGTGACTGTCATCAATCCGCCATTGTTTTACTGCCAGAGCAGATGTAGACAAGAATGACTACTAACTAAGCGATTGATGTGTTCTGTTGTTGGATGTAATAATGAACATAGCAGTCGTCGTTTACTCCCGACATTTGAGCCGCTGAACTCGCAGTGGATTATCTTTGTCTCTGAAGTGAATGTGCCCCCGATCTACATAAATGTGTCTTTGTTTGCACAAATCATTCATGATCCAGCCTCATCTACAGAAGAAGTGAGTATAATGTTTTATAATGAATCTTTGCAAATCGCCTTTTCTAATAATGTGCTAATTAGCAAGTTTCACGACTAAAGTAAACAGTCTCTCTGAGAGCAGCTCGGAAGAGAGGGGCGGGGTCAGCAGAGCTCATTAACATTTAAAGAAAATGCTACAAAAACGGCTTGATCTGAAAAGAGCTGTTTTTGACAGGGCAAAAAAAGGTGTTTTTACACTACCATTGAGAAATTTTAACCAAACTATGTTACAGACTTTTCATCAAGACCCTAAAGAATCATATCGACTTGTGGAAAATGGGCATCCTATGACCCCTTTAAAATATATATAAACATATATGTATGAATGAATAACTAAAATGTTTCAGGAGGAAACCTTCTGTGAATGATGTATAAATAATGATTTTGTGCTAACATTTTAAGAACATCATTGAAGACCAGATCATTTTGAACAAAAGTTCCATTAACATTACTGGAAGTACGTTTGTTCTTAACTTTGAGAGAACATTTCCAGAACAGTATTAAACAGTAAAATAACAGTATTAGAGTTGCAAAGTCCTTTATTTAAGAAAGGAATACAATTTCAGCTGTAAAGCAGCTCTAAAAAGACAATACTGTCATTATTCACCTCAGTTTCATTCAATATGTATTCAATTTTGTTCAATAGCAGTGCCCATGCTGCAATATTCATTGGTTATAAAGCAAACTAAATTCAACTAGAGCATTTCTACAGAACACAATTTTTTTATTCTCATCCAATAGTATTAGTGTAGTCAAATCGATAATATTACTTAATATTAAATGTCTATTGACACTTTATTACACAGTATGTACTGAACATTGCCTACTATTTTAACCATAAAATGTGAAGCAATATGGTTTCAAAGAAAAGTATGCTACATTGCTGTCAGAAACTTTATCTGCTGGTGCCGCCGTTGAACAGTATTACTTTAGAAAAGTAAAAAATGGTTTATGAAATATTTGATCTTATATTTTGTAATATTTGTTCTACAATAACAGCAATATGAGCTGGATGAAAAAGAAAAACGGAAAAAAGAGGACAAAGTGTCTAAGCACTGAGATTGTCTTTGGGCATGTAAGCATGTGATGTGAATAATACAGTATAAGGGACTCATAAGTGTGTGTGTGTGTGTGTGTGTGTGTGTGTGTGTTTTGTGTGTGTGTTGTTGTGTGTGTGTGTGTGTGTGTGTGTGTGTGTGTGTGTGTGAGTGTGTATCTCCAGGGTGCTGCTGCCTCAAAATTCACAGACACAGGGAGGTTATGGGAACTAAACAGTAGAATAAGAGCTGTGATGAGCAAAGACCCTAACTACTTCATCAAGACTTTTTCTCATGAAACAGATTGACCTACAAAGACAACCTGACCCCATCAAGCCCACTTCCTCTGACCTCTGCTAGCACACACCACCACATACTTTATATGTCAATATGAGGTGATGCAATCCATCCCATAATGCTCTTCTTCGGTTCAAATCTCCAGACAAGACAGCAATCTACTGGTTGAATTTTCTCATAGATGGGAAAATGTTTTCAAAATAACAGATGGAAGAGAAGGCAATACTACAACAGTTAATTGCTTTAATATAAATGTAAACTATTTAAACTATAATAAATTAATAGCAATTAATATGCAATTATGTGTCTGAAAACATTACATTCCGTAATGTAATGCACTTATGTATGTATATTATTTCTGTAATAAGTACACTTTTCATAAAGTGTACTTCTTTTTCACAAAGATAATATAATACTTTCCCTTGCCATTTTTTGCTGATGCTTTCCACATATATCCTATGTCTACTACTATTTAGCAGATGCTTTGTCAGAAAAGCATGGCTTTACTGGCAATTCTGAAGGCTTCTCTGCATTACAGCTCTACCGGAAGGTCATTACGAGCAAGAATCTCATTATGATCACTACAATGATAATTTCCACTAATGTGTGACATATGGATGACTTCAGCAGCCATTACACCACCAGCCCATTAACCAACTGCTAAATGACCACAAATGTGCTTTGTCAAGACTAAACTCATGTAGAGCCTACTTGTCTCGGTCTTACTTGAAAGAGATTCTTAATCTTCAGAAAAGGCCCAAAAATGCTGAATCATTACTTCTGCAGAGCTTCTGCACCTTCAAATTCTGTCTTTGTAGATATGTGTAGATCTCAACATGGAAAAATTTGAAAGGTTCTGTGCCCTTTCAAATGAAGACATTGCTGTTCTCCGTTTTTTTTAAACTGTGCACATTTGATTAAGGATAAGCTGTTTTGTGAAATAAAAGAATTCAGAACTACAGTAGTGTATTTTCAAATGCATACTGCACAGTGTATGTGATATTGTCTACTTTTTATTTTTATTTTTTTAGAAATTTTATGTTGACATGCAGTATGCAATGATTACAGAAAAGTCAAGTAGGACATGTTGCATTATGGGATACGGTATCTATCCAGCACAGTGTTATGGATTACGGAGTTATGGAAACTACGGAAATAATACACTTTTAAAGAATATTCTTAAGTGTGAACTGAGTTTATTTCAGAAACTTAGTTTAAATTAATATTAAATGCAATTACACTGTAAAAATAATTGAGATTTTGCCATTTCAACTTTTTTTGTAGACATAACAATTTTTTTATAAATTGCCCAGACAACAAGAAAATTTTAGTTTATTGGCCCTCAGCTAAGCTGAAAGTTGAATGAACTAGTACTGTTGTTTCAACTCAAAAACGCATGCTGAAAAACACATTTCATTACACCAAATACACAAAATAATGTTATTTTTAGCAACATCATATGACCCCTTTAAGTATACTTGGACTTAAGTACAAAATATACTTCTCAGTTCTCTTGAAACTTTCTTGTATTTAAATTTATTTGGAAGAATTACACATTTGATGACGTTGCAATTTAGTACATTTCAAATATATAACTTTTAATTACTTTTAATAACTTTTATTAAACACATTATGGTTAAAATAATCAAATACTACGTTCTTTAGTGTGTATTTCTTTAAAGCACAAAAACATTCTTAAATATAATTGTTTAAAATATGCTTTAAAGTAAAACCTTTAATTTGACCTTATTACAAAGTACACTTAAAAAAAAGTATACTTACGAGTGTTAAGAAACAGCCATGGAAGTGTACACATAAGTGGCCTTTAACTTCATTAATATTATATTATCTGAATGTACAGTTTTTAAAAAATACATACTTTTTCAAATCTTAGTGCGCTACACATATAATATAATTAAGTGCACCTCTTTTTCACAAGGGCCATAATAAAAATTAGTAGAATATCATTCTGAAAACACCCTTAGATTTCATATTGATTTTGAATTTCCTCTTCCTTTATGACTTTTGTTTGAGTGCTAATGCATTCAGTGTGACATGCTGTCACGAATCCGGTCCATGAACTTCCGCGTGCTAGTCATCAGAGGTCACCCTTTCCATTATCATTGACTCTCGCACTACACACTGTTGCACATCACCCCGGACTACATATCCCATCATTCATTGCACTGATTGCACACAGTCCTGATTGCACTCAGCACTGATTGCACACAGCTGTTTCATATCACTCATTCACTATTTAACACCCAATCTCACTCCGGCCTAGCCTAGCCTAGCCTAACCTTGCCTTGCCTTGCCTTGTCTGTTTTCTCAGTTTTTGATCTGTGCCTGTTTTTCCTGGATTTATCCCGTTAGCCTTGCCCCTGTGACTCTGTCTGCCCATCGGTGTCCTTCGCTAGACCTGTTACTGTTCTTGTGTTTTGCCCGCCATATGCCTCTCTGCCATTATCTGACCCATGCATGTTTTATGACCACGTCTCTGTCTTCTGTTTAATAAAGCTTGCATATGGATCTGCACGTCTCACGTCTTGTCAGCCCCGTTACACATGCACTAAGTGGACTTTACTGACAGCATTACTGATCAGGAAATAGTTTCAAGACAATTGAAGGAATAGACTTTGCAAAACATCCTAATTGCCACCTTGTGCTTAGCCATTGTGTCACTGTTACTTTAACGCTCTTTCGGCTGGCCTTGGGCAGAGAAGCTGACAAAGCATTCAGTGCCTTCTCAGGTTAGAAAAACAGGCATGTCCTTGGAGGGTTGATTTTAAAAGAAACTCCTCAGAGCTGCAGGTGTTCGCCGTGTGTTGTGAAATTAGTTTAGTACACCCATGGCTCGCATTACACATGAATATGCCGTGTGCAATTAAGGTGTGTTAAGCTGTTTTTGACCGTGATGTTTACAAGTTAGCAAAGGAAAACTCAAAATTGTTTGTAAAGGAAACCATATGAATCCTAAAAGAATGTGCTTGCTGGATCTTGTTAAGAGTCGTAAAGGTTTTATGGAGAGAAGCTATAGTGTGCGATAGCTGCCCACCCTAATCCTTCCACAAATAAACACCCCATACCACATGCTTTCTGCTAAAAACACTGGCCTCGTTCCCCGGCAGGGACAAAGACAGTTGAACAGAGTAGGGGATGGTGTCAAAAAAGAAGCAAGGTATGTTAGCGACAGTGCCAGACCCACCTGTTTTCTTCAAGATTATCTGTTAAGAAATAGCAGGTGCCTGAGGGAGGAGTTAGTGTTAAATGTGTTTCTTTAACAAACAGCAGGTGGGGATCTGAAAGTAATTAACTCAGGATTTAGTAGAATCCTATGGCAGAATAGGTAAGAATAATAGGCTAGTATGTTGTTATTCAGCCTACGTGTGGAGTGCAGTTTCAGTTATTTTCTAAAACATAAAATTGGTTATTTTACATTTTAAAAAATAACAGTCAAAAAGCAGTTAAAAAAAAGGCCAGGACTGACACATAGCTACATATGAATGCTTACCCAGACGGCACACGTACGTCTGCAAGATGTCTGTTAAAGTTTGCTTCATCTGAAAAGCATCTGCTGTGTACAAACATCTGATAGACATCTTTAAGATGTCAGTTTTACATACATTCTAAATAATAAACATCTTAAAGACATCTTCTAAATGTCTATTTGATATCTGATAGGAAACGTCCTATAGACGTATTGCAGATGAGCAAGCACTCACAGCAGATGTAAATGCAGATGTCAAAAAGACGCGTCTGAGATGTACGTGTGGTATCAGGGTCCCGAAACTGATTTCAGACAGTCTTCTTAGGCAGCGTAATAGTTTAATTATCTATAACAAAATAGAGAGAGCTTTGATAACTAAGCACACATTTAATTACTACAAAAACTAATTTCTAGCTAGAAATGGAAAAAGTTGGTCAAATATGTACATTTACACACAATTGACCATCAACCACAAATTGTGGTCAGGAAGTGACACTGTGGCTGCGTCCGAAATCGCATACTTTCTTGAGAAAGTACTTTTTCAAATTTCTTCGTGACCGCAAAAGGAGAACGTTCTATTTAGTATGACTGCGTGTATTATGAATGTAATCTAGACGTACTAAATTTGCCATGTCGCATCACTGCCATTCATAAATCCTCTCCCATGGCCTCATGGGATTGTAAATTGACCATTGTATGCACACTTCAGAAGTAGTAAGTCATCCTGGTGCTTTTTGCCCATACTCTATTTATGAGTGCTGTGAATTTAGACACACTTCTTTTGTCACATACTGTTTTTCGCCTACTATATAGTAGGGAAGTACGCGGTTTCAGATGCAGCCAATAATTGGATTTAAACGTGCCTTGTTGCCTTCCTACCTCTGTATGCAGTCTGAGGCAGCATTTATCAGCTTTTCAGACACAGCCATTCTGTTAATTCGTTACTCTGGAAATAGAAAATGAGTGTTGAGTGCACTGAATTGTGGTATACAGTACTATTGTAGTATAATGTACTCAGACTATTTCTGTAAAACCTATAGACTATTTTCTGAAAAACCGTAGAAACAGTAATATTGTTAAATATTACTATAATAAAAATTAAAAAGGTAATTGTGACTTATTTCACAATTCTGACTTATTTCACAATTCTGAAGTTTATATCTCACAGTTGCAAGTTATAAACTCAGAATTGAGTCAGAACTGAGAGACAAAGATGTAAACTCAGAGCTGCAGGAAAAAGTCAGAATTTTGAGATAAAAGTAGCAATTATCATCCTTTTCCATTTTATTAAAACCAATTGCAGGTTCAAAATAATTTATGTGAAACAAATTTTAGTAGCAATTTAAAAGTATTTACTGTCACACAATTTAATGCATCCTTACGGAAATTTACATTAACTTTCGTCTTTCAAAAAAATAAATTGTAAAAAAAAAAAATCACAGACCCCAAACTTTTAATGGTAGTTTTATCTCAAGTCAAAAATCTGACCTAAACTTTCATCATTTAAACGTGCAACACAATACTTTTAAGTAGTGGAATAGTAGAAATAATGTTTCTCTGAGAAATAGAGTTGCCGCAGTCAGGTCGCAGTGTTGTTGAAAAACGTTTTGTAATCAAACTCTAGTATTGTGAAGTACCATTGGTTTACCATTCAGTTGCCAGAAAGTAAAACTGGCAGTGATCCATAAAGCTTCCTGCACAGATGATAATAATTAAAACTGTATAAAAAATTAACCGCACACTCAGGATATATTGTTTCCACTTGGATTCCTGCAGTCCGCTTTGTGGCACCTGTTCTTCATGCTTCAATCACTTGTTTCTTTTCTTTTCTCTTTGTGTTTCAGCAGACCTCTATAAATATCCCACCCACTCTCCCATGGCCCATGATCTTTCCTGAGGGAGAGGAAATGTAGGCTGATTCAGGGACCCGATCTTTCTCCTGGGAGAGAGGAGAGCCCAGCATTGGAGGTCGGGAAGGATATGGCTTGTTTACAGTGGAGATCCCTGGAGGTTTGCACTGTACAGTTCAGTGTGGACAAAACATGGGCAACCATGAAAGGTAAGCACAACAATGAACATCAGATGAAAGCGAAACAACGCTTTTTCATGCATACTCAAAAGTGATTGGCTAATGATATAAGGATTTAAAGTCAGCATGACACTGTTTGCAACCCATTTTACTTGTGAAATTCACTGTTGAATTGTGCACAAGACCAGGAAACTGGTGTTACACAAGTAAATTAGGTCAGTTTTAAATTCATGTTAACTTTGAAGAGACATGATGGCATGTCTGTTAAAAAGGCCTATATTTTTTCAAAGTAACTTGAACTTTCTTGATTGAACAGAAAATGGAGACTTAATTCTTTAACATCTTTTTTTCTTTTATTACGGTTTACATGTCCAGCATGGATTGTTAAACACACTCAGAAGACGTGAACAAACACAAATGTATAAAATCCTCAGGTTCTACATAAGAAAAAAAACACAAATCGGAATGTTATTAACAAGGTAAAAATCTAAAAAACACAAAAGAAAAATATTGAAAAGGTACTATTTACAATTTTAAAATGACCACATTTAAGATAATATTAAGAAAAAATATTAACTGAAAATACAATTAAACAATTTAATTTTACCATCATTAATGAAGATGAGGAGATGTTTAAGAAAACACTGCAGCACAACTTTGTGCACATTAACAGCATTGCTTTAAATGTTATTGATTTGCTACAATATTTTGTCTGAAAATGCTTTGTCTAGATTTAAACAGCATGTTTTTTGTAAGGCTCATTAAGATTCTCTTCAGGACAGTGTGCATGCCTAGATGCATTGTTGCACAACAGGCCAATTTGATACTGAATCTGCCATTGACAGAACAATGCAGACAAAAGCAAATACTCTGTCTCATTCTACTCAGCTGATTCCACAAAGGTGAAGACAACATATTGTCTCAACGTTTTTTGGCTACTTATTTAGTAAATCAACAATAATTGCAGTCGAATAACTGCAACTGGTTAATAAATGGTGTGGATGGATGTTCTTAGAGGCACCTCTGATCAGAGCTCAAGTTTATATTAGGAGAATATACAAACACACAGAAGTCACCCTCTGCATATGTAACGTCACTGTACGGTCCACTTGGGTGGTCAGACATAAAGTAGAAGTGGTCCTGAGCTGCGTTTATGAGAACGGTGTGACCAAAACTGTCAACGTCCATGATTCACGCCGAAAGCCTTCTGAACAGAGGCTATTAGTATGCAATGCTAGTGTGAAGGCTGGTGGGAGGAAGCTTTCTGGCCCTGGCTGAGGGCCCAGTCTATCTTCATGTTGGCCAGAAGCAATGTGCAGGACAATAATGCCACAAGAGAGAGGGGCCATTGTTAAAAGAGCCAGTCCTAAACTTGGCCAAGAGTTGATTCGAGATGGCGGAGAAAATGTTAGACATATAAATCTACAGAATCACATACTAAATGGCGCTTTTCCACTGCATGGAACGGAACGGTACGGCTCGGTACCATTGATCATTCATCAGTCTGGTTTATGGACTGGGCCAGTTCCCAGGGACCTTAGACTGCCAAGGGCCACCAAAGCCTAAGACCATGCCAAAGACTGGCTAAAGGACTGCCTAGGATACTTAACATAGCTCAAGCAGACCACTAGGACATCAGGGGCCCTGGATGCACACAATGGGACATGACCACTAGGGGCCTGGGCCCTCCCATCGCATACAGTGGGGATATAACCACTTGGGTAATGGCCTGCCCAGCGTATACTGTGGGACATTACCAATAGGGCCCCAGTCTACAGTGGGATATTACCACTATTTCATTGGACCATCCAGCACATACAGTGGGACATGAGCACTAGGGCCCCAGCCCCCTCGGTGCAGACTCTACGGCCATGGCCTACCCAGCCCATACATTGCAAAATGACTGCTAGGGCACCAGGCCCCATATTGCATACAGTGGGGCGCAGACACTAGGGCCACGGCCTGCCCAGCACATACACCTGGACATGACCACTACAGTTCTAGGCCTCTCCAGGCACATGCAACGAGACATTATCACTAGGGCCCTGGGCCACTCAGTACATTAGTGGGACATGACCACTAGGGAACCCAGGTGCTTACAGTGGGACCACTGGAGCCCCTAGCCCCTTAATGAATACAGAACAAGCTGACTACTAGGGCCCCAGTCCCCTCACTGCATACTGAATACACTGACCACTATGTCCACTCAGTGGCTAGGGCTACTGTTGTTTGTCACCTAAAATTATCCTAGCAAATCATGTTCCCTAATTTTGTTGCCTAATGCAGGATAAGCGGTCCACCATTAGAGGTGGAACTAGGAGGGATGGGGCTCCAAAGATGCTTGCCCAGGGGCCTCAAGGAACCATGATCTGGCCCTGAATGCCATGCTGAATGATGCCATACTATTGATGTACTGTAGATGATTTTAACTATAAGGTACTTCAAAGAATACCATTGAATTTGGTTTTGTCCAAAAAAATGGTATTACCATGGTACTACAGTATGTCCAAGATACTATGCAAATACCATGTAAAAGTTGCTGATTATGGAAAAAGGCCATAAAGGTGTGTGAAAATCAGACAAAGAATGGGCTATAGTGGGAACAAGATAAGGCCTGGGTGAGCCCCTGAGAGCGAGTGTTACAGATATTCTTCAAGCTTGTTTATGTATTCCTCATTGATCTGGGCAACTGGAGGAGAAGGTAGAGGGCATTGGGGGAGGGACGGAAGAGCTTTTAAGTCTGATTAACTCTCCTCCAAATCTCCTCGGATGACAGGTACACTGTGAGGAGGGGCAGATCGTCTGGCAACAATATTTGGTGGGATTCATCAGTGATAGCATTCCGATCATGACTGTCCTGTGTCTCCTCTACTCTTCCAATAATATTTATCAAAGTGCTTTCTGTTCTACCTTGTCTGACAGGACAGTATTTATAATACCACTCACTTTCGTTCTCTCCTCGATGTCTGGAGAAACTGAGAAAGCCACTGTGAAAGGAGAAACTCTCTCGCTGATTGTGAAGAGTAAATGACTGAGATTGTGTCAGAGGCACTTTAAAAAAGTGGTGGTGGTTTGTTTCTTAATGCTTTCCGTGTCCGAGTATACTAGCTGAGTTTATGTAGGTTAGACACTAGACTAAGCAAACACCACAGAAAGCAAACACAGACCTACCTGACAGCAGTTATATCTTACAATATTAGGAATCTTGCCTAATTTGTCTACTTTGCCTAGCTGATAACATTAGCATGAATAAGTCGTTAATGAAACACGGATCCTGTTTCCACTGCTTGTCAAGAAATGCACTCCAAAAATAACTGGCAGTGGACCCTGGCAATGTGAGCCATGGGACTGTGTGCCAGCAAGCTCTTATATAGGGATGGTATTGCTACACACACTCTCTACCAAGCATCTTAAGCTTGGGCCAAAAATATACTCTACGCAAGTATGAGTATGAGTAACGCAGATGTGAATGCTAGGCCAATGCACTGCAAGTGGATTGTCTCATCAGACATACTTAATGTGCATTCATATTCAAACCTCAGTACTCAAGGTAAGGTGGATTTACCTAAAAATGGCAAGTATCAGTGAAAGTTTTATTCATGTATCTCGCTAGAAACATGTCGACAGTTTAACTAACCTAAACTTGCTCAGCAAGATTCTCTATTGCTGCCTAACAGTAACAGACTTGAAAAAAAAAATCTATCCCCAGAAGAATTTCATTCCTGGAAATTAATTCACTTTTACGTTTATGCTAATATATGCTATAGCACTCCTTGTGGCAATGCTGAGAATACAACATAAAATTGAGGTAACTAAATAAACAAGTCAACATACTTGCGTATGAGTATGTTTCAGCCTTCTAGAGGGAGCTTTTTTTGGGTTTATCCCACTCCTGCTTGTTTATTACACCCCCACCCCTAAAATATCCCATCACTGTAATACAATCCAGTTCAGACTCACCATAAGCCCTTTCCCAAAGACTTAAGATATAAGGTTTCTGCATCTAAACCCTTTTCGTTTGAACTCACATTTGTCCTTGATTCTTTCACTCTTTTCTCAGCCCACTTCGGTCAATGCAAGTAGCATTTCTTAGGTAGGGAGAGCTTTGGGTTGGGGTAGAAAGAGGTTAGCAATGGCTTTCACTCCCTGCTGTTTTTAAAATTAGACTATTACGTAACATTCCCTACAACAGTGGGCCCCTACTAAGGCTTTTATTTATAATTGGGCCTGAGAAGCTTTCTCAAGTGTATTTTACGGAGTTTTAAATTGGTATACACTAGTGGTATTCATTTTATAGCTCTTTTGTTCAATCAAATGAAAATATGAAAATGCTATTATATAAATATGCACTCAGCAAATGGCTTCAGCACCAGAAATTTTTTTCAAACCCCTTAAATAAAAGCAACCTAAGTGTTACGTTCCTCAGACAATAAAATGTATAACTGCCACAGTATCACAGGACTTTTGGGAGATAAAAACACAGCTTGCAAGAAAGAAATCAGTAGGGTTCTACAAATATGGACGGAACCACATAAAACAGGTTTGGCTGGCATGACCAAGGCACAATTGTTAAAACGGGGCAATAAAATCTGACTTTTTGTTATGATCGCACTAGGTAAGCAAATTTGAGAAAAAAGTCCCTATTTTATGACATCAAAACAAATAGCAGGTAAAATTCAGTCAAATGACTTTCCATGTGGTCTCAGACGTTTGGACCCCACTGTATATCAACATATTATCAACAAGTTATGATGCGAGTGGCCACAGTCCTTACAGTCTTTATGATGATATATTATGACTTGCCCGGTCAGTTGGAAAACCACAGCCGAGAGTCCTGAGAAAAGGTGAACAGATGCAGAAATATTCCTAAGAGATATTCCTTTCTCCGCTTTCCTTTTCTTCTCTTTTTGCTCTGCAAGACTTCCCCTTCATCATTTATGCTGTGATTGCAGATGTCTAATTGTGACATCCTAAAAACAGAAATGATGAAAAACCCACAAACAACTGATTCGATAGAAAATAAAATTATGAAAAGAAAAACCGAACAACAAAATCAATGTGCAAACTTTCTGATATAAATAGACTAGTCAACATGTTAGGAGAGCACCATGGGAAAGGAAAAAAAGGGTGAACATGAATGTGTGTGTCAGTATCTGTATGTGTGTTTGTAAGCATGTTTATGGTGGTGTTTTTGGACGTGTGAAAGGGAAGAACAGGGATCGAGGGTCATTCTGAGAGGTTAAACCCAGTCCTGCAGTGAACGTCTGCAGTGAACTAAATACGTGGGTGCTCCTTTCCTCTGTAATGTGTTAATGATAGCGTAGATCAATCCCAAGATGCACAGCACCAGGACCAGGGGTACCGTCACCATGATGATGTTCATGGTACGCTCGGTCTCGTCTATCTTCAGAACCACATCCACCTCATTTGTTTTCTCTTCTGTCTCCTCTTTAGAGTCAACATCATTAGTTTTGTCTCTCTCTTTGTCCTTTTCCTTGTCATTGTCTTGGCCAGCATCCGGATTGAAGGGTGGCCTGTCAGGCCCCTTGTGTCCCGGATCCACATCGGTGTCTCTGTCAGGATTGAGGTCCACGTTACAGCCCATTAAGTCTCTTAGAATGGACTTTGGGTAGCCTGGCTCGCTCTTCATTCTGTGGTTGTCAAACTTCCAGTACTTTGTACCTTTGTAGAAGTATGTATAAGCTGTGTGAGAGACAAACAAGATTGGAGATTAAAAAAAAAAAAGTGTTAAAGTGCATCACTGACATAACATAAAAAACTAAAGCTTATCTACCAGATAATAAGATCATCTGGCCAAAATATATTTTAAATATATGTTGCAAACAGTGAAATATATTTTTGAAATTGAAAATATATTTAGTTTCAACCTTCACATACCAAAATATATTTCAAAATGTGTTTCATTTCCAGTCATTCAGTAGCCCACATGTAGGCCTAATGCAAATGAGGATAGAAAAACCTACTACAGATTAAACTAGATTTATAATGATTTTATGTTCCATTTTTTATATATTGAAATGTTGCACTTTTTTGGAACATTGTAAAGTATGTTCCTTGCTGATTTTTATTTAAATGTGTTATGTGTTCACACACTATATAGACAATTAAGTTGTTCTTCAAATGTGACAAGAATGTATTTTCTTGGATTTAAATATATGGAGGGCAACATATATTGTAAAGGTTTAATATATATTTAATATATAGTATTATTTATAATTAATATATTAGTAGATATATTTTAATAATATATATATATTAATGTTTTTATCTTGATTTCCATAAATATATTTTGAAACATTTTTTTAAATATATATTGCCATATGGGTTGAGACTGTCAGGTTAAATGAATATGAAGCTCAACTGTAAATGTTTATAATTATAATGGACATCTATGGGATGAACGTTAAAATACACACTTGGCCTATTTACAATAGTCACCTCATGCTTCTTGATCAGTCAGACTGCCATCTCAGGTTATGTGCATTACATTTACAGCGGACCATGTAAATATGTACAGTATAAACAAAAATATATCCGAACTACTATTTTTGTGGTATATGCAACAGATTTCACTTTCTTGCAATGGCAGACAGCTGAGGTAGTCCTGAGCTGATCTGAATAATTTGATAGCTTGCAGTCTCGAATTTTGTCATGAAACTCCATTCCTTTTGCACATTACCTACAAGAATACCAGAACGGGACCAAAAAACAAATTCAGCCACTCGAATTACATTGGTAACAAATAACTAGAACTTAATCTAATAAAAGGACAATTTAGACAAGAATTTACAGCTCAGATAACATTAAATGACACATTTTTGCTTTAACAAAACTACAAGCTTCACATTTCTGCTTTTAAACTCATAAACTTACCATTACATGTGCATTACTGTACTTTTTTTCACACTTGGGGCTTTCAAACTTACGTCAAAATTATAATCTACGGTAATCGATAGACATTTACATTTATTCATTTAGCAGTCGCTTATCCAAAGTGACTTACAGTTGAGGAATATAACAAGCAATTCATAATAGCACGCCACAGATCCTGTCAACACAGTTTCATTTGTTTTAAACCAGGAATATTCCTTTAAATGGGAAAACGCTTTCAGTAATATAAGTGTTTCCCAATAATACCATATTATTTCCACAAATCACATTTCATACATTACATTCTCTCACTTCCTTTGTTTCACCGTCTGATTGATCTGATTGTTCGGCATCCATCCTGTACATTAAGGTGACAGGCACAGGATGTGGATGACCCCCTCAACCTCACACACCATTTCACTCACTCACCTCCATCATCGCTGAGGAAGGCCCCCTTGGGAGAAGACGGCACAGAAGTGCCCCACACACTAATTGGCTTAGGGTAGTCCTGATCTGCAGCTCTGGAGTGCTCATTAAAGCGCCAGTACCTGTAGTTTATCAATCATACCTCAATGAGAATCATTCTGCCTTTTCTTGATGCAGTTATTTAAGCAACAGTACAGTGACCCCATTTACACATGCTATTAACATTCATCACAGATGATCCAATCACAGGGGCACAGCACTGAAACCACTAACCATATTCAATGTTGTCACTTATCATAAATGCTGATGCAAAACAAACACTTAAAAAAAGCCTACTAATGTAGCATTTTATCATTGTGCCAAATCAAGGGATTCAAACTGTGTCAGATATGTATGGCTTTAAAAAATAAACAAATTAAATGGTAAAACCAAGAAGTGACATTGTCTATATTTATCAACTTTTTGAATTCAATTACATGTGTTGCAACCAAGTAAAAAGTAATAACATTTTCTGAAAACCTTGAATACATCTGAGCACACACATATTAACTATTTTCTAAAAAAGTTTTATACAAATATTATTCAATTAAAAAATAATAAAAGTATAAATTATTATTATTATTATTATTATGCACAAATATTTTTTTAATTAAACATTTTTTGGGAAATAACACCATGTCTTTTTACGATATAAATAAACACTCCTGTCATAAATGTGTAATTATCAGATTTTTTTTAAAGAGACTTATTGA
Source organism: Sinocyclocheilus anophthalmus (assembly GCA_018155175.1). NCBI lineage: Eukaryota > Metazoa > Chordata > Actinopteri > Cypriniformes > Cyprinidae > Sinocyclocheilus > Sinocyclocheilus anophthalmus. Next base: position 632,340 of record JADLZN010003425.1, read on the forward strand.
CATTAACACTCATATGGGTCTGCAAGGCTTCTCTTCATGACATAATTTCCTGTTTTTCTAAATGAATTTAATTTCGCAGAAAGGAAGCAAGAACATTATATTTATACCATGAAAAACTTCATCGGTCTCGTCGATCACTTGTGTCAGTTCCCTGCGACGATGTTAGACCAGTGTAAACACTCAAGGAAGATTGGACAATAAACATTAAAGGCAGTATTATTGGTGGAACAGAAACAAAACAGACGATCCCCTCACCAGGCTCCTTTGAAGTACGTAAAGTGAAGCAGAATTCCCACCAGATGGCCTCTCTATCTTTCATTGGGATGTCTCTGCCATAGTCCCTATCCTTTTTTCTTGAGGGTACGGGCTCCAGGTTTGCTCTCTGAACAACCAATACTGACTGACTATTTCCTACAGGTGTATGGACGCGACCGAGAAAGGTGGAAGAGTGATAATCGAACGCTTTTTTTTGTGAATTTTGAATAGTTAAATTTTTTTTTTGAAAGTTTTATTTAATATATATATAATATATATATATATATATATAGATATTAATATATATAATATATATATTATATATTTATATATTTATTTCATGCAAATTCTATGTTTAGCTGTGTCCCAATTTCAGAGGCTCATTCCAAACTGAATGCGTCACAGCGGCACAGCAAAAGGCTGTCCCAATTCAAATACGGTCTTTGTTTCCCGGGTCATGAAGGAAACAAAGATGGATCTTGCAGCCCAGACTGTTCTCAAGATTCATGCGCCCTGATGACGACGGAGTTTTTTTTTGAACAGAGAGAGGAGAAGAGAGAGAGAGAGAAAATGCGTATCATAACTTTTAAATGCAAGTTTCAACTCTCTCAGATATTTAACATAACATAAATGTTTTAAGACAAAAAAAATACTTTAAAGCAGTTCAAATGTTGACTTATGTCTTACCAAGATGTGATTTTATAGATTATTTTATTATGTACATAAATGGACACACACAGGCCACTTTATTAGGTACACCTTCCTAGTACCAGGTTGGACCTCTTTTGCATTCAGAACTGCTTTAATTCTTTGTGGCATTTATTCAACAAGGTGCTACAAACATTCCTCAGAGATTTTGGTCCATATTGACATGGTAGCATCACGCAGTTGCTGCAGATTTATCGGCTGCACATCCATGATGCGAATCTCCCGTTCCACCACATCCCAAAGGTGCTCTACTGGATGGAGATCTGGTGACTGTGGAGGCCATTTGATTATAGTCAACTCATTGTCATGTTCAAGAAACCAGTTTGAGATGATTTGAGCTTTGTGCATTATCCATTATCCATTATCCATCAACAATGCTTGGTTCGACTTCTCCGACTTAAAGGTGTGGCCTTCGAAGTCTACATCCTTTGAAAGATATGAGCCCTGAATTGAGACACAGCTTTTGTCTCATTTGCCATCATACAGGTTTATATATCGGCCATCCGGTGAAAACAACATATTGGTTAACCACTAGAAAACAGGTTTAAAAAACCCTCAAAAGTTCAAAAATGGACATCAAGAGAGAGAGAAGAGAGGTTGAAAACAATGGCAAGGAAATAGAAAAGACAAGAAAGCGAAGACAGCAACACTCAACCGGTAACAGGATTTCATGGTGCATGTAGAGGGACTTTCCGACCTTTGGCACAATAATATAAACTCCAAAACTCAACCACAGATTTGTGTTTACTCTCTATTATAACAGAAATAACTGCATTACAACACTGCAAGAGATGCACCAACAATGCGGGCTTGGTTTGAATCCCACATTTTAGCGGTTCAAGTCACGGCAAAGCATCGCAATGGAGCCGTTACAGAAACACTGGGATAACACTTGTATTTTATTATTTTACAGTATGGCAGACACTGAGGCACCGTCATCATGGACCCGTTTGATTCAGTGGGCCCATATCCAAGTCCAACCGTAGCTGTCAGCATCTGGTAGAACCGCTAGCTGGTGCAATGGCCTTGCCTCAATAAGAACAGATATTGCTCCCCAAGATTTTTTGGTCTCCCGGATTTCTCCAATGGCAGAAATCCACATTTTAAAGGGCCTTGCCAATGACATCACTTGCTCTACACTGTTTCCTTATGGGAGCCAGCTTTCCTCAAGTCTAACAAATTGGCATTCATCTTCACAGAAATCCTCACCAGGAAGTTATTAGATGTCTGTTTCAGGGGTGTTGATATGTATAACTAATGTAGGAAACCTCACTGTGGTTTGAGCAGTTTTTTTTCAAGGTAAAGTTATCTACCTGGATGTTAGTATGGATGTGTATGAAACTGCAAATATGACCTGTAAAGGTTCTGGAAGCCCCAGTAAGAATGGATTAGGCAAAAAGAAAATATGTTTATGAATGTATAGGTGTAATGGAGTTACATTATTGTGCTTTTAAAAAAATCATCAAAAAAATAATACTTTTTTTTTTACATTAACATTTTTGAATGAAAAAAATGTTTTTACAAATCTGGCAAGTACAAAAATTTTACATTTTTAAAATAAATAAATGTTGGTCATAGGACAGTTTTCATAAAGAAAATTTGAATGAAAAAAAAAATGAATGACAAATTTAAATGCTAAAAAAAAAAATTCAGTAGCTGAAAATAATAATAAAAAAAAATTAAAACAGCAAAAATCCTTACTGTTAATGATTGAAGCAAAGCAAATAAGAGTTCAAGCATTTACTGAGTTTTGCTTCCTTTGCAAAATGTATGGCCAATCTCCAGAATTATACAGCTCCAAAATTAAATGTTGTCCATTTACCTTAAACTCATATATAAACCAAAAAGTCATGTCTACCTGTAAAATCCATTAGACCAACACATAAGTGGTTGAGGGAAATCAAGGGCACTTCCTGTTCTAAATGACAAACGTCAAAAATCAATGGTTTGTTCTAATGTAAAAAGCACTTCAATGTGATGTAATTCTGCCAGCCTGGGTAATAATTTAGCTCACAAATATAACATTTTATGGTCTATATTAACTTTTAAGAGCACAGAGCTATATATCAATGTTCAAGTGCAGTTGGAAAGAGAAAATACCTTTGAAAAACACAAATCGCCCATCATGCCTTTCATACGCAGCGTCAATGTCTCCCGGCAGACCCCTCCAGAAGTGTCCAATAGGCATTGGGTAGTTATCCAGCACTCTGTTCCTTCTCACTCTCCAGAACCAGCGGCCCTGAGGAGGCAATACGAGATGAATCAGAGACCACATGATAATGGTTGTGTATTTCTGTCCTAATGGTGGTCAGGCTTATTAGTGGTCCCAGAACCCTCAGTTGACATGTGCACTGCTTAGAATAGGAGGGTTTCTGGTTCTCCTCCAGACCAAGAAGTCTTCTCAGACTTCCAGTCCTACAGCCTGCCCTGTACATTCTCCAAACCATTTTCCCTTAAAGGGATAGTTCACCTATGAACTATAAAAAAACATTTTAGTTTATATACAATAAAATGAAATTTCTGTCATCATTTACAGACACTCATGTTATTCCAAACCTGTTTGACCTTCTTTATTCGAGCACAAAAAAATATAAGATATCTCTGAAAGAATGTTTGTCTACAAAAAGCAGGTGAGGTACCACTGACTTCCATGGAATGTAAAAAAAAAATAAAAGTCAAATGTAAATAAAAATCAAAATAAAATAAAAGTCAATGGCTACCAACAAAATATCTTCTTTTATGTTCAACAGAAGAAAGAAACTCATACATGTGAGTGAGTAAATGATGACAACTTTCAAACTCATACATGTGAGTGAGTAAATGATGACAACTTTCATTTGTGGGTGAACTGTCCCTTTAATTGTGTAGCAGAATGAGAATCAGGCAACAACAAATAAGGGTCCAAAAAGTTAGAAACTTTCAGATTACTTAGATTATCAGTGTAAATTTGTCTCTTTCTTTTTTTGCCCACCAAAAAAAACACCTGATTACAAATCGTTAACAACAATCTGACATATAATTTAGGAGGTGCAGGAAGAGTAATGCACTGAAGATTAATATTTAGGACACCTGACCCTTAATATGAGCTGCCATAGTAGTAATGCTTGCAAACGCAAACAAATCATGTATATACTCTATACAGGTAAAGACAAACACATACACATGTACATACACTCATTGTATCATTTACACTTCAGGCTTTCCACCAGGACCTTCAGTACATTCCAAACCAAGCCCAGATTAAAACCAGAGCCGAGTCTGCGGCCAACACAATCTAAATTTATCCTGCTTTCCCCCTACACACTCCTCAACCCCAACACCACATCACAAACACACACACACACACACACACACCTTGTTCTCGCATGGAGGAACACAATCCTGTATGAGGAAACTTGTAGGGCTGTTACATGGGGAATGGCCTTATTTCAGAAACCTGCCTTTTTAAGCATGGGAAGTGCAGATTACTGTTGGGTGGTCCTTCACTCAAGGGCGTCTGACTGTTGTCCAATGGGTAACTTAACTACTGCGGTCAGTTAAACAGTAACACCGGTAACATAAACGCATGAATATTTGCCAACAAACTGTGCTCGTCCAGTAAATTCTGCCTCTGGCTCACCACATCTACAAATACGATGGCTAAAAATAATTTATGAATTATAATGTTTTAATCATGTAAATTATATATAAATGGTACAATATAAAAGTTAAAAAAAACCTCTATAAATACAATAGATTTACAAAACATTATAATTATGTCCTATTATATATATAGTATATATATATCTATATATATAGATATATATATATATAGATATATATTATAACACTATATATATATATATATATATCCTAAATAAAATAAAATTAATAATAACAATAATTTTAATATATTATAATAAATAAATTTCGAAGAAATTTTTTTTTTATTTGTAAAAAACACAAATGTAAAATTCACAATTTATTCATTAGTCAAAACAACCCTCTCCCAAGTGTCCATGCTATTTTGGTGCCTAAATATCTATCTGCAGTAAGGTTAATTATGACGCTGACATATTTGCTCAATGACATCATGAGGATTTTTTAAATAACCTAGTGTAGTATGTTTTGTCAAGCATTTCCAAATACAAACGTCTTTTCATTCTTTTAGATACTGTACATTCCTTCTAATTTCTCTAACAGTAAGACACAAGACTAAAGCCTTTTTCATCTAATGGAAATAAAGTGAAAGATCAACTCCAGACTTCAAATAGACGTCTCCTTTCCTCTTTATGGAGCTCTGCCCCATAACAAAGATCAGCACTGGGGTTTTTATGGCCGATTGCCTAACAAAGCCCGATTGAGAGCAGGCCGACCTCAGCAGTACTCCACCTGCATGTCAGGGCTTTCACCTGGAACCTTGCACTGTTATTGTTTCAGCGCTTGACCTGATCTGATTCAGAAAGCGGACTGAATCTCACGAAGCCTGTCAAAAACATGCCTGGGACATATTTAATCCAATGGGGGAGTTTTTTTGTTTTTGGTTTTTTTTTCAATAAAGAAAATGCAATTTTAGACTTTTTAGTGGTTTTATTACTATAAAGATTTTTTCAAATGTAATTCTTATTACCATAACTGGATTTGCAGGGTCTTTACCTTACCTTAAAAACAAACATTTCTCCCCTAAGCATGGTGACTGTGTCAAAATTGCCCTCGCAGATGTTGGGGCCATAGTGATCTGGGCGATCGGTAGTGCGAGGCCTGTCCGGCCGGCGAGGGGGCACTCCGGGAGGGTTTTTCGGAGGATGGGGTGCCCTGGGGTCTGGATGGGCTGGTCGCCGGGGGGTCACAGTGGGGAGAGCCTGAGTGGGAGAACTGCTAGGGGGTCCTACAAGAAACCAACAAATACAAATTACTTACAGAATTTGTAAAAATAATAGGATAGCATTGTGGCAACCTCTTAGTTCAGTCTATGATAAATATAATATGGAGAACTCAATTGTATGCAAATTTTACACGTCCAGGTCACATTTCATCCCATAAAATATATTTTAATTAAAATAAATGAAGCCTATTTGCTGACCATAATAATAATTTGTGACATTATTTCCTCTTACAATTGTCATAAATAGTCATATTTATTCATACCATTTTTAAACAACACGGTAGTATTTGTTGTACTGTCTTATTACAAAAAATATTAGTCATTAGTTTATGCAATGCATAATGATAATATAGAGACACACCACTTGAGAATTAAAGGGGGAAAAAAACTAAAAGTAACCATTACGATAATGAGAATTTGGGGAAAAATTGTCATGAAAACAAATGTCACAAAACGTTAAATCCTATTGGTCCAAAAACTAGGCTTCATTTTCTACATGCAAAATAGAAAATATTTTCTTATATTTTTAATGTATGAGCAATAAGTGATGCTGGCCTTCGCAAACTCCAAAAATGAATGAAATTATTAATGAATTTGCTGTGACATAACCAAAATAACGTTCTTCTAGCCACAGCTGAATCTCCCTCATGCAAAACTAAAACAAACATTTCTAAAGTCCACAAAGACCAGAGTATTTCAAAGAAACATGGCCTGGTCAAATGCAAAGTAAACCAACTTAATGCAAAAAAGCAAATATTAGAAACCTTACACCATACGCTTGAACCACACTTAAACTACTTACTGTAAACAAACCAAAAAAACAAAAACTTTTACAACACCATGTTGGTCACAAAACTTAATCTAAAGCTGTAAATCTATAAACATTTTCTGCACTTCTTCCTCATAGGAGAACAACAGATAACAGGATCCGGAAATGAAATGCATCAGACCTGAACAAATGTTGCACATTGTCTCAATGCACTGACCGCTATGCCATAACTTCAACTAAACACTTGTTCTGTTTTAAACTGCACACTTGATGAGTATGGAAGATAATAAATAAATAAATAAATTTGCAATTCAGACCTTTTCCCCTTACAATTCTGAGTTTATATCTCACAATTTAGACATATCCCCCCCTCACAATTCTGACTTGCACAAAATCATATAAACTCATAAACACGCAATTGAGAGAAGAAAAAAAGCTTGTTTCCACCATAGGAATAACAAAAGGAAATTTTAACTTTTTCTCTCACAAATTCCAACTTTTTTTAATTTCTCATAATTTAGACTTTTTTTCTCAGAATTCCAAGGTTATAAAAAAATTTAACTTTCTCACAGTTCTGACTTTTTTCTTTCAGTTCTGATAACAATTTTGAGGGAAATTGTCAGTCGCAATCACCTTTTTTATTTTTTATTCCTTGGTGGAAAAAAGCTTTTTTTCTTTTCGAGTTAATGAGTGAGAATTGCAAGAAAATAATCATATTGAATTTGTGGTATATAAAATTGCAATTTTGGGAAAAAAGCTTGACAACTGACTTTTTCCCCCCTCTCTTTTTTTGTTTTTAGATCTCACAATTCTGACTTTTATTCTCAGAAATGATAGTTTATATCTTGCAGATTTTCAAGAGAAAATAGTGGGATAAAAAGTCACAATTTCTTATATATATATATATCCTTTTTTCCTTTTTTTTTATTCCGTGATGGAAATCTGCTTCCATAGATCAGAGGTAATATGCTGCCATGCCATGTTTAAGACATCACAGGTGTCAGGTTACCGTAAATCTGCTGGACCCCACGGAGATCATCCTCAGGCAGCTCAAAGTTTTCAGTGTCCATCCACTGGTAGAAAGGAGCCATAATAGCCAAAGGATTATTGGAGTGTTCCAGTCCAAGGGCATGGCCCAGCTCATGTACGGCTACCAGGAACAGATCATTACCTACGGGGAGACACATATTAAATATCACAGGCTGTGGTATAAGAGAGATCTGATGGTCAGCAATGAGGACAAGAGCTGATTTACTGAGGTCACTAGTAAAGAATGTCTGATACAACAGCTTATTAATCTTCATTCGCTCTGGGAGATCACAGCTGCATTTTATGGGCACTCTGACTTAAAGACACGTGATATACTGCGTATCAACTAGAGCATTACATTTGCTGCAGTTAAGTGCGCACATTGAACAAAATCACTACTAGTCTTGCAGAAGATATAGAAGTGCAGCTATATTTAGTTGACTGGGTAAATAAGACATGAGTGAAGAAGAAAGTGTGGAGCATTTTAGGGGAAGTTGGGAAAAGGGTTCCCTCTTTTAGTTCTTGCTCAGTGCTGAGAAGATGTGCACTTTAAAGGGGCATGAAATAAAAATGGTCTCTCCTTATCGTAATACATCTTCCTGACCTAAACAGTTCATCGGTGCACGCTATTCCAAAGACAAATGTTTGTCTTTGAATTTTTCAAAATGAGACTGAACTTGCTTTCCTTTTTGGCTGACGTCCCTAAAACTGCTTAAGTTTCAACCTGTGAGTGCGAGCAGGTGTTTCAGGAAGGGTAATAGTCCCAAACTTGATTGCAAAATCTAGTATGGATCATGTACAGTAGTATGGAACACTTACAACAATCCAGTCAAGTCCTGCCCTACCATTTTTTTCTCACTGAAGTTTCACTAAATACATCATACATCTAATAAATGACTAAATAAAAAAAATATATATATAATTCTACGGGTGTAAATGGCTCATGACTCTTAAATCCGGATTTCAGGGGAATTTCAGCCTTTTTAATACTGATGATATCCATTATTATCTAGTGTGGACAATCCAGACCATCCATGCAGGATGTCTGAAGTCATCAGACACTAATGTTGCTTGTTCAGAGTATTTTTTTTTTCAGAGAGGCAACATCATTAGGGCTAATAACCGTGCAGATAAGAGAAGTACTGAACTTGCTGTCCTAATGCTTTCCGACAGTTCAATCAATGACGGCTTTCACAGACAAACGCAGTCGTCATTCAAAGCTGCTCTTGTGTGAGAGCCATGACTGTTAAAAAGAAGCAACTTCAGGGCAATAGGAGACATCTCTCCTCACAGCTGTGTCATTGTGACTGAGACTTCAACTTTTGCTAACAATGATGATCCTGTAGCCAGACATTAGAAACCTATGGAAATAGGCTGTGGAAAATCCTAGAGATTCCTTTTGAAGTTGCATTATGTGCTTCCTTAGTGAAGGCTGCAGTCAGCGTGTCGGTAATTAATCAAATGTGTCACCATGTAATGATTCATTAAAGCATTTGAAAAACTAGACATCCCCTGATTAACATTTGAACCTTTCATAGACCAAGAGGCCTTTCCAAGTTACTTTAAAAATCAGGAGCCGTATTACTGCATCTTCCCATCTTAAGGTCGTCACAAAACTTAACACACCATGCTGACTTTGGGGGATTGTCCAGGCCGTTGTTCAGTGTCTGACCGCACAGATGTCTGTAGCGCAAGACTGTAATTCAGCCCATCATAAATATATGATGCATGCTTTTCCTCTCAATAACGAAATAAACACAACAAAAACTAACAGTGGTGAGAAAGCAGCAGTTAAGAACACATCTTATTACAGCGATGTGAAAGTTGCAGGAGATCTACAGTTCAGCACTCCAGTAAAGTCCAGTCACGTCACGTTTATTTATATAGTATTTAATGCAATAGATAGCGTCAAATCAAGCAGCTTTACAGTATTAAACATGAAAAACCAGTGTTGCTTTCAGTTAGAATTACAACTTGATTTTCTGTTATAAAACAGCTCTCCAGTGTTGAGCTAGCTAATGATAAAATGTTTTTATTAGTGGAAAAAATAACTTATTTCATTAAAGTGATAGTTTGGTTTGCAGAGATCTGTTTTGATTATCATAACCCTATAAGGCACAGGTGTCAAACTCAGCTCCTGGAGGGCCACAGCCCTGCAGAGTTTAGCTTCAACCATAATCAAACACACCTGCATCAGCTAATCAAGTCTTCAGGCTTTTTGAAAAAGACATGGTTTGTGGGTTGGAGCAGGGTTGGAACTAAACTTTTCAGGGCTGCGGTTGACACCCTGCGTAAGGTATTTTAAGAGAGATTATGTTGTGAATAAAATAGTTTATCCAAAAATAAAGCGTCTTATCGCTTACCTTATTTGTTTATTATCCATATGATTTACAAAAGGAGGCGTTAGGCAGAATTATGTCATTCAGTTACTTTTTCATTTAGTAATTAAATGGTGAATGAGAGAGTTTCTCTGTCTGTCATCTATTTTGTGTGCAAATGTTGCAAATCACATTGTAAATCAGTGTAATTACATACTATGCTTTTAAAAGAGTAGTGATTAGCGTTAATTTAGTGTTAGCTTATATATAGCTCAAATATTACAACAAAAAAAAAATAGCACAGATGAATAATCAAGCTATGATTATCAGTGACATAATTGACGATTTGTAGATTAATGTTTGTAATAATCGTTAGACTAACCGATTATCAACATAATCACTTGTTGCAGCCCTCTTCAACACCATCGGTACTAGTCGGACTCCGTTGAATGTTAAAACAGCATTCTGTTTATTATAAGCATGTGCTGCAGTTGTCATTTGCCGCTTTATACACTCAAACTCATTAAAGTCAGGTGGATTCTGATTGGCTCTTGTCAATGTAGACTGAGTTAAGGTGAAAGTCCCTTTAAGGACAAGTAATTTCACTTGCGGCCCTCCTTTGAAATGCTCTGGGCATGCAAGGTGCAACTCCTTCTCTTGAATGGAAAACATCACAGTCTCCAAACTGTTCGCCAGCTTTATATATATATGATATATATATATTATATTATATATATATATATATAAAATAATAAAATCATAAATGGTGTTTCTTTGCTCAATAGCATTAAAGGGGTGGTCATGGCGATTCCTTTTTGTTGCTGTTTGAGCAGAAACGATACTGCAAAGTTACGAACTGATGCAAGTTCAATGCAAACGGAGATATCGTCTTTTACATTTTTGGCAGTTTAATGCCTACAAAAATGGTTGGTAGGGACTACAACGTGTTACTTCCCGGGTTCATGACATCACAAAATCAGATAAACCCCGCCCTCGGGAAAAGCAGCAAAGGGGGCGAGGCCATGCTGAGCTGCTTTAGAGAAGAGGAAGAGAAAAAAGGTGTACATAATCTATCTATATATGAATCGCGATTCTGTTTTCTAATGATTCTAATGGATTCACAAGTTTTAAAATCAATGTTCTAAAGCAGCGTTTCTTAATACGGTTCCTCACGTCCCCCTGCTCTGCACACGCTCTGCATCTCTCTCGCTCTTTCTCATTCAGCTCAGCTATAACAATGAACTGTTCCAATTATACATTTATTTTCACATAGCTATGAGAAGCGTTAAACATGGACGCGTGTGTGGTTGCCATACTGTATTAAAGCTTAATCAGGATAAAACTGTATATTAAAAGTTAACATAAGCAGTAGCATTTACAAATAACAGCTTATCTAAAAGTATGAGACAAACAAAAAACATAGGCCTACCATAAAAAGCCATGCTTGCACAGGTTCTGCACGATCCTCTTCAATAATATCCTCTGCTTCTCAATCGGGCTCAAACTGATAAGCGATATTAATGACACCTTTGTTTACAATTCAACCGGGGCACATGCCGCTGAGGAGAGGGGCAGGACGCTTAGACATACGCTAGAGGCAGTTTAGTCAATCACAACACACTGGGCTAGCTAACCAATCAGAGCCCATCGCCTATTTCTGAGGGAGGGGCTTCATAAAAGCAGGAAATTGATAAGCGCGTTTCTCAGAGAAGGGACAGAACATGGAATAAAGGTCAATTATGTGAAAAATAATGCGTTTTTAAAAAAAACGAAGCATCATCACATGTTAGACTGCACCCCATAAACCCAATCAAGCCTAGAAAAAAAAACACTGAACCACCCCTTTAAAAAAAAGCTTATTTTTCAGGCTAGACCAGGCAGTGCACTTTCGCAGTCCTAAGCACACGTCTCCGAATGCTGACTGTTTCTATAGAAACCAGGACTTTACTGATTAGCGATTGGCTGTTTTACTCAGAAGGCTTCGTTCAATAGAGCGGCCATATTGAGTGTTGCATTTTTCCCACGTTCAAATCTATTCGAGTGACATATCTTGGGTATTCTACAGTCTTCGGTTAAGATCTAAGAAGGTAATGTTCTAAATCAGATCCTAAACTGAAATTAGAATGGTTACTAAACATACATACTAAGTTAGGATATTTCTGTAATATGGCCCCAGGTTTTAAACTTCTGACCTTTTGTACATAGGTTCAAATGGTCTATATCACAAAGTTTCCTTTCCATTTTTTTCAGAATCCTAAATCATCAGGTCTATGTGTTTTCAGACTTTGGACCCCACTGTACCTTATTGTTTATCACATACTTCACAGATCTCTAATGCAAAGTGCAGAAGAGTCTCTAGGAATGTCTGACCCTCTAAATACATCAACATGCTGCTCACTGGCTCACATACTCACTCATCTGTCTCAAATTATGTCACCCACCTCCACAGGACCATGAAAACCTCACAATAGCAAATACAAAACAGCTATTAAGTATTTAGAGTGAACACAAAAATGTAGGCTTGCAAATGTGACCTTCTTTTGTTTGCCGTAGATTTTGCAGAATAACTTGGATTGACACAGGTTTAATCATTAGACTCTACAGTAAGTGAATACATTTGTTTCATGATGGGTCTACAAAACAGTGAGATACAGAGGCTGCCAGTCATTCTAAAAAAAAATTAAGCAGTACAACTCTTCTTAACACTGATAATAATAAGAAATGTTTGAATGAATCTAAATCCGCATAATAGAATGATTTCTGAAAGATCATATGACACTGAAATAATACCTGCTGAAAATTCAGTTTTGCCATCACTTGAATAAATGACATTTAAAAAGTTAAAAAAAATGATATTTTAAATTGTATTCATATATTTCAATAATGCTGCATCAATAAAATGCAGCCTTGATAAGCATAAGAGACTTTATTTCAAAGATATTAAAAATGCTTACCAACCATAATTTTTGAGTGGCAGTGTATGAACTTAATTTTACATATATGCATATTAGATATTATATAATATTAAATGCTCAGGTCCTTTTAACTCACCTTGTAGGTTTTCTGAACCAATGGTCCAAGGCTCGTCTGAGTCAAAGTGAGTATCTCCACCCATCCCTGGACCAGGGAAGTAAGCATGTGCCAGGAAACCCCCCTCTCCGTCAAACGGGGAACTGTCACCATGAAAACCAGATGCAAAGAAGATCATAATATCAGGTTCCTTCCGACGGCCGTATTTGACCTCCAGGAAAGGGATCTCATCAAATGTTAGCGGCGTCACTTTCTCCCACACTTTGAAGGCCCGTCGGATGGCCTCATATGAGTTGTACTCCCCAATCTTAGGCGTGTAGTTCTGAATACTGCAGCCATGGCAGACACAAGAAGAACAGTGTTACAATTAAAATCAAAATCACTGGAAATGGTGATAATATGGACTAAAGAGTCAGATCCAAACCCACCTGAAAGTTATGTGGCTCTTGTCCCACTTGTGGCCAGTGAGGGCATAACGTTTCCGTCGTACATTGGTCTTGATCTGACCTCCAAACTTGTCTGGGACGCCACAGCGGGGTCTCTTCATGGACCTAAAAAGAAAGGATAAGATGAAGGTTTAGTGTAGAAAAGGAACCTTAATAGGCATGCACAAAATAATGGCATGTTGGCCAGTTAAGAAAGCTGATGGCCAAATGGAGGCCCCTTTGTATCCATCACTGTGAAGCATGGTGGACTTTGATATTAATTACTATGGCAAACATCTGAGCTATGTTGTCTATTATCATAGACCAGGGGTGCCCAACCCTGCTCCTGGCGATCGACTGTCCTGCAAAGTTCAGCTCCAACCCTAATCAAACACACCTGAAGCAACTAATTAGGGTCTTCAGGATCACTTAAACATTAAATGCAGGTGTCTTTGATTAGAGTTGGAGCTAAACTTTGCAAGACAGTCGATCGCCAGGAGCAGGGTTGGGCACACTGTCATGACAAATATGCATGTATGAATTCACTAGCCTCAGGTCATCCAAAATGTAAATGAGTTTGTTTCTTCATCTGAACATATTTGGAGAAATTTAGCATTACATCACTTGCTCACCAATGGATCCTCTGCAGTGAATGGGTGCCGTCAGAATGAGTCCAAACAGCTTATAAAAACATCACAATAATCCACAAGTAAACCACACGACTCCAGTCCTTGTGAAGTGAAAAGCTGTGTGTTTGTAGGAAACAAATCCATCATTAAGGCATTTCAACTTTAAAGCTTCGCTTGTGGAGTCCATAATCCATAATAAGAATTCCTCCAGTGAAAAGTCCATCCCCTGTTGTCCTCTCACATCAAAATCCACTGACATATTGTGTAGAGCTGTTTTGGACTGTTTTGGCTTGTAATCTGTGCATGTTCCTCTCCTTAATCACAATTTTTTTTTCACCACAGAAAGCAATATTATGGATCGTTGCTGGAAGTTAAATACAACTTGATAGACGTGTTTATTACAAACACACAGTATTTCACTTCACGAGACTTGAATTGGAGTAATGTGGACTACTTATGGATTATTGTGATGTTTTTTATCACTTTCTTTACCACATTCTGACGGCACCCATTCACTGCAGAGGATTCATTAGTGATGTAATGCTAAATTTCTCCAATCTGTTCTAATGAAGAAACAAACTAATCTACATCTTGGATGGAGGGTGAGTACATTTTTAGCAACATTTTCAGCTACTATCACACTGTTTTGATAGTGTAACAAAAACAATCCAACATTATGTGTTAGTATTGGGTGTTATCATAGATTGGTGCAAAAGAATCGCTTGTAAACCCTTGTCTATGGAAATTTAAAATCAAACTCATGTCATGACCAGCTAAAAAAAAGGCTAATGTTAACAGTGATAATACATGACCACAGGATCTTCCGCCTAGAAAAGTAGTTCCATAGACATTAAATAACCTGCAATATTCCTTTAAGGTTCTTCTTCTCTATAAGGTGACTTTCATTTTTCTGTTCAATTACAGGTTTAGCAGGATATAAGAGCTTTATTAAAATATTTTTTTTTTATTAAGATGAGCTGAATATGAATTGGTAGTAGCTCTAACAGTGTAGTTGATACATTAGATCATGTGATGGAGTGAGTCTCTTACTCGATGGTGACGGGGTCCAACACTCCAGTGATCTCCAGCCCGTAAAAGCGCTGCATGTCACTGATGGCGTTCAACAGGATTTGAGCTGAGCGCATGGTAGACATCTGCTTGCCGGCCTGTGGGAGGTAGCCGTACTGCCGTAGCCATGACTAAGTGAAAATCACAGACAAAAGGAATTAAATAAGTGATCTCATTAGAAATCACATTTTCTTTGATCTGTTGTGATCAGGGATGTTCATGGTTATTGTTATTATTAATTTTGTCAAAATGTATATTAATATGTATTTCACAATCTTAAAAGTGAAGTTTTAATGTAGAATGATTATTTTCTATGCATGTTATTATTAACAGTAATAGTTCATATAAACTGCTAATTAAATTCACTGATTAAATATGTATTTAAATTATAAGTAAAAAGTAATCTAACTGCATGACATTTGTAGTCCCCCACTACAATATTAATGTGGGGAATATTCAATTAATTGATTATGAAAATTCCTGAAAACTGACATTCTTATTTGAAATATTTCAAAGTATGGAAACATAATGCAACTTTTAGAGGAAGTTTTTAATAACATTCTATAACATGCATTTATCAAACAGATTAATACATCAGCACATAGTTGGTATGAGTATGCAGTAGAAGCACAAAATAAAAAGGGAGAAAAGGGCTGTGGTGTTTACCAAAAACCTCAGCACCCATAATGCACTTTTGATTTTTGCACGGCCCCTCTGTTGATTTGACTGTCTGTGCACGGGAATACAAAAATACAGAAGTTTGATCTGTTTTAACAAAAGCCATAGAGCTGTGAAAGTCTGCCAAAAGACACAAAATGACATGTCATGCGGCTGACTTTTGCGGACAAATAAACTGGGATATCTGTGTGCAGGTACACATTGTTCATTTACATGTATTACAGAAACTATACAAACAATACAAAGCTGGTTAAAAATCAGCAAACTTATCCTTTAAGGTTGAAAGAGATCATGAAAAACTAAATGAAGGCCCCAAAAGCGGCGTAAAATGTAATTGCTGTGCCATAAAAGAGATCACGTCATCAATCTGTCACTGCCATGAGAATGAAGGAGAAAGAAGATATTGTCACAGACTGAAAGACCGTCACACCTAATACTGGCCCAGACTGTGTGAGAACACTTGAGGCTGATGTGACCACAGATTGAGGAGTGATGGCACCAGCTGGGCCAGCTAATTTATCAGGCTTTTTTCCCTCACTGCTGGGGGACTTTCCTCAGGGCAGAAACATGCATGGAGGCACAGCTCCAGCCCCATCTGGCTCTCGCGTTGGATGCAGTGGGTGATTCCAAAAGGCCAGAGAGTCCATTAAAGGGGATGAAAGCTTGACATGATGCTCTGGTTTGAATTAATTGTGGTTGCACCTACTGCCTATCATCATTAGTCAGGCATTTAGCACAAATTATGTAATTAAACTGCCCCATTTTTAGCCCACCCTGTGGCAAAAGTAAACAGACTGTCCTTCACAGTGTTATTATAGTACCACTGAGATACTATTTTAGTTTTTTAATATTTAGAATTAGTTTTTATTTTTATATTTCTGTCATTTTAGCTCTAGCTAATTTTCTGTTTTTTTGTCATTTTTATCGGTTTTTATATAGTTTGTATTCCTTAAAAAGAAATGTTGCCTTGGAAACTAGCTGAAATAAAATAAGTTAATTTTTATTTTATTTTGAATTTTATTTAATCCAAGGTAAACAAAATACTTTTTTTTCAATGGTTTTAGTTTTAGTTCAATATAATAACCCTGGTCTTAAACCAGCCAGAACCTCCCATATAGAAAACCAGATCAATTTAATATCTCAGACAGTAATGGGATCAAATAGCACAGAGCAGTTGGAGAAATCTCTTGCTTCACAGTTTAATCTGAAGAGTTTCAAAAAGTATGAACAATATCACAAATTGTTCTCCAATTTGTAAAAATGCCAGTCTACAAATGTCACATTCTCATCAAATACTGATGTGAGTTACAATATATTTTATAGCTATATACTCTTACTTTGTCAACAATTGTGTCATTTGTTTCTATTTTATTTTTTTCTAAAGAGAAACATCTGAAACAAAATAGATACTTGAATCGTAACTGAGAACAAATGCAATACTAAAATCAATACAGAATCAATTGCTTAGAATTATGCTCAGGACTTTACAGTGCTGTTTTTCACCTGGTCTTAGCAGAAGGCTAATGTGTTTGTCCCACTGGACTCGTGTGGTTAGGGGGTCACTGCTTTTATAAGGTCCCCTTCTTTTCCTACCCTGTAACCAGGGCCCATCACACAGTTGCCTGGTCCAGATCTCCGTTTTCCACGACCACAGAAAACACAGGCCTTTGTGCCCTTCTGAGATGTGAAGGCAGCTAATTAGCTGGCCCTGTTCTGGGCAAGGCTAATATGCCACTGCACCAATCATCTACTGTGTAGAAGCGGAAAGTCACGATAACCCAACATGCATAACTATTTCCATGTACTTAAGGTTTTAGGACAAATTACTTACCATAAATAAGTATTAAACTTTTACACCAAAGTCATTCTGCCACATTCATGCTACAGATATGAATGATGCCTCAAATAATGCAGCTTGTTTTATTACTTTTCCAAGTCATCAGATTAACAATTCTTGTATGTTGAATGATACAGTGGATGAAAATTCCAGACAGAGATCAAAACTGCAATATGATTTAGTGCGACTATTAAATCACAAGGGATATGCATTTTTAGAATGAAGTGTGTCACTGTGTTCGTTTATACGCGAGCAGCTCATGATCCAATGTTTTCAGTGTCTCAGAGTAGCTCAGTTCACATATGGTGCTCAATACGAACTCATTGCTGCAAGTGCTCGGAGTTTGGATTGCTTATAATGTGCATTTGGCATCTTCCTAAACTTGTAAAGAGAATCACTTATAAACATGCTGTGATTAATAAAAGACATATAAGGGCTCCCTGCGGTTTTTTTTTTTGCCAAACTAAAAGTTTCAAGTTTGAACAAGAAAAATAATAGGAGAGTGTTGTAATTTTACAGTCATACTGTAAAAATGTAAATATTTTTTTCTTAAATTACTTTTTATTTACAGTAAATATTACAATAGTAATATTTACACTTTTTTACTGTCTTATTTAGTAGTAATAACATATAATAAGTCAATAAATGTATTATTGTCATTATTACTATTAGTTGTAGTAGTAGTAGTACAAAATCATATTGGTATATTACAGTCATATTGGTATATATTCACAAATGTTTTAGTCCAAATTGTGCAGCACTACCTAAAACATGCACACACACACTTTAAATTGAAATAGCATTTTTTTATCAGAAAAAAAAGCACCATTTTGTTTTTACACAAATCGTGTCGTCCTAGTCTAGACTTACACCTAAAAAGGACTCGATCCAACAACCACAATTAAAAGGACTTGGGCATGGGCTCTTTGAACTTGGGACAGTAAACAACCACCTAGCAACTAGCAACCTACCCTAGAAACTGTATATCAACATGTTAAAAAAACATTCATAAAACTTTAGGAACTTCATAGCAATGCCCTAGAGAATAACAACAACTCTAGTACCTTTTGGTGATACAATCACAGCATTTACTTTGGAAAATATTTAATTATAATTTATTAATTTTTCTTCATGCAGTTTTTAGAAACTAGGGATTTTTTTTTATTATTGTAACAATTTTTAAAAATAAAAATGAATTGCACCAAAAAAAAAAAAAGTGATTACAAATGCTAAAAAACTTGGCGATCACTTATGGCATCTAAAATCTACACTTTTTCCGCAGTCATTTACATTTATTACATAGAAAGTGTTATTTCCACATCATTTGTCAACTACTCTTGTATTTCCATACCAAATCCAACAATCCCCAGCTTTCTTACTCTCCCTGAACACAATCCTCTTTGTGTCTCCCCCATAGGGCTGTGAGAGAGGGAAGTGCTAAAGGGCTGCGCAGGGCAGGACACACCTTACCCCCACAGATAAGACTGCCTCGCTTTCAGTCATTCAGAGCCCTGGGGTTTTTAGCAGGGCGAGAGGTGGGAGGGTGTGTGTACTCCCACTAGAGAAAGACATTACCCTAGTGTTCTGCTTACTGGCTCATAAAGGACAACAACGTTCTTGCTTTCATGCTTTATAAGTTCCTTCTTTAGGTCAAGGGCACCTGGAGTAATTCTGCTAGATATACGTCACAGGCTATCGAAATGGATGAGATAAATGAAGACCTGCTTTTAAAGCATAAAGTGTTTCAGCATCCATCCCACCATCACAACATCCTATGTCATGCATACAGATTGAGGCATTGCAGAGAACAGAAGCAAGGAGAGCCATCCTTCTCTCCCATCAGCCCCTGTGCCAGCGCTGGCTCAACGGGACCTTGAGAGCTCCTGCCAACAGCATGTCCTCCAGGAACCTGTGATTCACAACGTGTCGTGAAAAGACTTGGGTTTAGTGTGGGTGGGTGTGTGAGAGAGAGTGTGTGTCCAGAACAATGTCAGCCAAGAATCTAACGACTAGAGAGCGCTATTATTCCTGGGCCTTGGGTGCATGCCATTTTTTTGGTCATTTAACTGAGAGGGAAGAGGGAGCGAGCGAGTCAGATCAAATGAAAAAGATTAAGAGGAAGACAGGAAAACAGAACATGGTGGAGGAGGGGAGGAGTGAAATAAGTTAAGGCAGACTGGGTTTTTGGCATTTTAGACATGATTCTGGCTCGCAGGTAACTGGTCTGGGGAATAATGCAATGACAAATTTCATTTAAACTCCATGTTGTCTTCTCTCTCAGCTCTGCACATCCAGTCTACTGAGCCACAGGGAGCTGTGTCACTGCAGATAATACAATAAATAGATTTAAAAATATATATTCAGGCTGTATCCTTAATGGCAGGCAATTGGGTAGTGAGACTCAAAGCAAGGTCAAAGGCCAGAGCACATCAATCATTTGTCAGTTTAATTTTCCAGCTGTGTAAATCAATAACCTTAATCAATGATAACAGAAATGCCAAACTAAATTAAATAGACAAATGTGGAGTTATTGGAAGGAGGTGGAAGTATCACCAAGAGATTAGAAAAATAAAACTATTCAGCAACTGACTAATAGCTGTGTGTAGCTCTAGTAGTTAGAAAGCATTTTAAGTAGGGATGCACAGTATTATCCGTATCATATCAGCTATCGGCCAATATTAGTGTTTTTTTAACATTAGTTAATATTGAATATATAGGCCTATGTATTAGGACAGTATAGAACATTTAATTGTGAATGCTAATCTAAAAGCAGTAAACAATTAAAACCATAAAAAATACAGTAGATACTAAGTAGATAATAAAATAATAATTAACAGGACTACAATGAAATTTAAAAAAATTCTTCAATTTTTCTCATTTTAATTTAGTTTAACTTGGTATATCAACTTAGTTGTAAAAAATAATAAGTAAACAACTCCACAGGCATTTAAATAATACTATAAAAAAATGACAAAATACATACAACATTTTTTTAAATGGAACATATAAAAGTAAAATATTTTAAAATATAAAAAAATATAGTATCTATAAAGAAAGAAGAGATATCAAAAACAACTGATTTGATTAATAAGACTATTTAAAGCATTTAAAATTATTATTATTTTTTAGCACCAAATATATATTACCATTATTGTTTACACAAGAATAGAATTTGGAAATATCGGCTGTACCATTCAAAATGTAATTAATTTAATTTAATATATATTTTTGATTTATTTTATTTTAATATTAGTACATTGTATTATCAGCAGCATTGCGTGGTGTCCTGCGCCCCCAGGGGGGAGCTCTAGATGGCAGGAGGCAGATTTGATGCAAAATAACTCTAATAATATTAGTTATAGGTCATAATTTTTTACAAGTTATTTCTTAATACTAAAAAGAATTATTGAAATAAAAAGGTCAAATAAATTGTTTATATTTTCCAATATATATACAGTGTGTACGGAGAGTATTCAGACCCCCTTATATTTTTCTCTCTTTTTTATATTTCAGCCATTTGCTAAAATCCTTTAAGTTATTTTTTTTTCTCATTAATGTACACAAAGCACCCCATATTAACAGAAAAACACAAAATTGTTGACATTTTTTGCAGATTTATTAAAAAAGAAAAACTGAAATATCACGTGGTTCTAAGTATTCAGACCCTTTGCTCAGTTTTTAGTAGAAGCACCCTTTTGATCTAATTACAGCCATGAGTCTTTTTGGGAAAGAAACAACAAGTTTTTCACACCTGGATTTAAGGATCCTCTGCCATTCCTCCTTGCAGAGCCTCTCCAGTTCTGTAAGGTTGGATGGTAAACGTTGGTGGACAGCCATTTCTCTCCAGAGATGCTCAATTGGGTTTTAAGTCAGGGCTCTGGCTGCGCCATTCAAGAACAGTCACAGAGTTGAAGCCACTCCTTCGTTATTTTAGCAGTGTGCTTAGGGTCATTGTCTTGTTGAAGGTAAACCTTCGGCCCAGTCTGAGGTCTGAGCACTCTGGAGAAGGTTTTCGTCCAGATATCCCTGTACTTGGCCGCATTCATCTTTCCTCGATTGCAACCATCGTCCTGTCCCTGCAGCTGAAAAAAACACCCACAGCAGTCATGATGCTGCCACCACATGCTTCACTGTTGGGACTGTATTGGGCAGGTGATGAGCAGTGCCTGGTTTCTCCACACATACCGCTTAGAATTAAAAAAAAAGTTCTATCTTGGTCTCATCAAACCAGATAATCTTATTTCTCACCATCTTGAAGTCCTTCGGTTGTTTTTTAGCAAACTCCATGAGGGCTTTCATGTGTCTTACACTGAGGACAGGCTTCTGTCTGGCCACTCTGCCATAAAGCCCAGACTAGTGGAGGGCTGCAGTGATGGTTAACTTTCTACAACTTTCTCCCATCTCCAGACTGCATCTCTGGAGCTCAGCCACAGTGATTTTTGGGTTCTACTTTACCTCTCTCACCAAGGCTCTTCTTCCCCCGATAGCTCAGTTTGGCCGGACAGCCAGCTCTAGGAAGGGTTATGGTCATCCCAAACGTCTTCCATTTAAGGATTAGGGAGGCCACTGTGCTCTTAGGAACATTAAGTGCACAGAAATTTTTTTTTGTAACCTTGGCCAGATCTGTGCAGTAGCCACAATTCTGTGCTCTGAGTCTTCAGGCAGGTTCCTTTGACCTCATGTTCTGCATTTGCCTCTGACATGACTTGTGAGACTGTAAGGTCTTATTAGACAGGTTGTGGGATTTAATAATCAAGTCCAATCAGTAGTATCAAACACAGCTGGACTCAAAGTGAGGAGGGGTAGAACCGCATCTCAAGGATGTTCAGAAGAAATGGACAGCACCTGAGTTTAAATATATGAGTGTCACAGCAAAGGTCTGAATACTTAGGACCATGTGATATTTCGTTTTTTTTTAATAAATCGCAAAAATTTCAACACTTCTGTGTTTTCTGTCATATGGGGGGTGCTGTGTGTTACCTTGACGAGGAAAAAAATTAAGCTTAATGATTTAGTCAAATGCTGCAATATAACAAAGATGTGAAAATATTAAGTGGGTCTGAATACTTCCGTACACACTTATGTAGCACGTTTGTTTTGGGGGGCACCTATGCACCAAAACATTGGATTTCCAACAATTTTCAAATCCCCCACATCCTTCACATAAGGAGCATTATTTGTGTGGTATTCAGAGTTGCTGTCTATGAAGAGCATTCCAAATCAATCACTTATGATGGTCCATTTCTGTGTGGATAAAGCAGCTGCCTATGTACAGTGGACAGCAAGGCAGACCTAGCGAATGTGGCTCAATCCCCTCATGACCTGGCAGTAATTGAGCTGGTGAATGTGGCCCTGGTTCTTAATAAGAGATGAAGTAGAGCTACCAGTCAGAAGTACAAGTCATCCACTGAGACATGGACACAATTAGCAGTTAATGTGCTTCCACGGTCCAATCACATCTCATTATCCCTCTCAGTCATAGTGAGGCAGCCCAGACCCCACACAAACAGCTCGCCACGAGTTTGTGGGAAAACACAAGGATGCGACGTTCCACAGATACAAAGGGCGGATAAAGAACATGAGGGAAAAGTGGGACTCCAGGGTTTAAATGCAGGATAGAGATATGGTTGCAGGAAGTGATACAGTCGGCTCCCTATGAAATACAGTCCGCATAAACCCCCTCCTCTCCCTGCTCCTTGAGCTCTTCCTATCTCTCTATCTCCCCGCACCTCTGAACACAGTCAGCTGAACACAAGAAGTCTCATTGTTGCGCCTCAGCTGCCTGAGAGCCCTGCAGTCCTAAACATCTCTTAACTATTTGTTTGTGGCCTATTTAGAAAACAGCTGTTGCATTCACCGATCACATGCAGCACAGAAGAGCAGGCCAACACCTCTATACTCTCCATGCAACACTCCTCATAGTTTTTCTTTATAGACATAGCATATCCAGAAACGACTCTATTTGAATTGCCGAGATAAAGCTATCTGAAAAGGAAGATTGTCCATGAGGGAAAAGACAACAGCCGAAAGCAACCTTGTTGCCAGTCCCTACTCCAGGAAGTATACGTTCATAAGACACCACTTTGAAATCATATCTTTGCTTGAGAAAGCAAATGCTTTTCTATGAAGTATTGCATTGTAAAGAACTGAATGACAAAAGGCTCTCAGAGCAACACCCACACAGAAACTCACAACACTCCCTATCCTCACTCAAGCGTCTGCATCGTTTGTGCTATGGGTGAATTGACACAAGCTTTGAGTTTGCACTTTTTGTCACTCCTAAGGGATCATCTAAAACATGTAACTCTATGTTCAGACTTTTTTTACTGCTCACTCACTGGTCTCATTCGCTTACAAATTTTAGTCACATGATCCTTCAGAAATCATTCTAATATGCTGATCTGGTGCTCAAGCAGTTGTGCAGCTTCATATTTTTTTTAAGGAATTTGTGATGCACTACTATTCAAAGGTCTGAGGTAAAACAAAAAAAAGGCAATAGGCTACTTTTATTCAGCAAGGACATATTAAATTGATCTAAAATGACAGTAAAAACATTCATAATATTACAGATTATTTTCAAATAAATGCTGTTTATTGAACTTGTATTTTTTTTATTACTACAGTTTCCACAAAAATAAGCAAGAAAATCTGTTTTCAACATTTAGAACATGAAGAAGAAGGAAAGAGGAATAAGAATAAGGAGGAGGAGGAGGAGAAGACTGATGCTCTGGCTGCTGAAAATTCATCACAGAAATAAATTACATTTAACTAATAAAAACAATAAAATAAAAAAAACAATTTGAACTGGTTTTGAGGATGATGCACTTGGGATTGCTTGAGGATCTTGCTCCACAAACTCTCTCATGCAGGCAGGAGTGTTATATGTTTGCTCACAGTGATGAAAGGCTGTAAAAGAAAGGTTGTGTGGAAAACCTTTATATGGAGAAAGCTTGGGCGTGTTTATGCAAACTACTAACCTCAGGCACGTGGACGCTCATTTAGAAAACTCAAATTCATTAATGTTAGAGTAAGGTTAAGAACAAGGACAACCCCTAAGATATCATGTGGTTATAAAAAACGAATAGGCCTAGTCCATGAATTTTGAATGAGACCCTGTTTTTATAACATTCATATTCTTAATTGTGAATCTCGAATGCAAGTTGTAGGCACAATATGTTCTTAATGAATTAATCAAAGTAGATCCGCAACAATGCGTTTATGGACTTTAAGTGCTAGATGAAGGGTCAGTTTCATAATCACAACCTTTAAAGCTGATTTGTCCTCACAGTTGTCTCACCACCAAATCAGTGGGTCATACAGCCTTAACACATAATCTCCCCAACATCCATCAACAACTGTGGCATGTGCAGTCCTATATACTGTCATTCAACATCAACTGGTAGAATTACTAAGATAAACAGCTTCTTTCAAAAAGGGTTTGGGTCAGCTGTAGGTTTAACGACGTCTATATTTCCATATAAGCCCAGCCCAGAGATCAGGACAGTGATGCAGAAGCCCAGATCTTTCAAGAAGTGCACTGTTAGATGAATAAACTGAATTGAATTGTTCAAAGAGTACCAGTATACCCTCAGGAAAAAGCTACCTTTTCAAAAGGTACACCTTAGTACGAAAAGGGTGCATATTGATACCATAAAAGTATTTCTATCATGAGAACTCTCTGAAGATTTTAGCACGGTAATGGTGTATTTCACTGGTTTATTGTTGAATGTCTGTGGTGGTCTTGTGCGGACTAATCTGCTAGTGTGGCGGCTGATTGCTCCTGTTGTTGGTTATTGCGTATTGGTAGATTAATGCTGCTGCAAGCAAGTATAACAGGACCTATTCTACTCTCGCTACTGCCAATACATAAGCCGATATGGTGCTGTGAGTATTTAAGACATAATGCTGCTGCACCAATAGCTATAAAAACCATTACAATCTATACAGGTGGAGCTGGGGAAGGTGGAGGGTTTCAGAGGAACTCTGAATGCGCGCCGCAAACTGCTCTAGTGAATACTAACCAACCATTTAAATGTAAAGCAGCAAGCTCATTGGCTGCGTATGCAACGTCAACCAATCAGCTAGTGACAAGGAGTGTTTCAGTTGTCTGAGAAAAAAACTCTAATGGCCATCACAGCAAAAGTTGGCTGTATTACAAAAGTTGGTCGGCGATAGTATAGCCGATGTGATAGCCAGGTGTGTGGGAACTGCAGGTTACAACTGCCCATTTTAAGGTCAGTGTTATATCCAGCTCAGAGGAGCACACCTAGTTATTGTTCATGTTATTCCAGATGATTCAGGTTAATCTAGGTCAGGACTGATGTAAAAGATTAAGAAGGCAACAGATACTGGAAAGGATCAACATGAGGCTCCCTGCCAGATTTGTGAAACTGATGAGTAAATTAATCAATTCAGAGAGAGAGTTTAGATCTTTGGCTTCTGTCAGTCTCTTTGCTGAGTGCCAGACCACCAATGACAGGGTTTGGGCCACTGCAGCACTGCATACATGGGTTATACAACAAACCTCAAACCACACAGACTACAAACTCTTCATACCTCCTTCCACTTCAAACTAAAACCATCCCAAAGCTTGGCTACAAGAATTTAAGAGGTAAGAATGTTGGTGATTCAGAAAGTTTAGTGAAAAGCTAAATAACTTTCTAATTTGCTCTCGGATATTACAGACATTCACATGCTGAGTTACAAGCATTCAGCTTAAATCAGCTGTCATATAAAAACCAGACCTCAGACTCTGCTCTAGAAAAAATATGCACAGTGCATTAAACCTAAATGAGAAATAGACCAAATAGCCTATATGGATGACACTTGTATCAAACACATTCAATAGAGAGAAAGAGCATTCAAATCACATCAAAGCAAAAATATTTATGCATACACAGTTAACAGCCCCACTAATATATGTCCTCCTCTCTCCCCTATATTATATATATTATCTATATATATATATATATACTGAAGATGTCGTGCAAAGCCTCTACTTGCCATCTAAATTTCTCTTTAAAATTACATTTTTTTTTTTTTATCAGGCTGCTGTGATTAGGTTCAGTAATTTTACTTTAATGGCAATGTATAGGTCCTTTTATATGCCATGAAAGTGAAAGAACTATATTGGACTGAGATAAAAACATGCGCATTTTTAGTGAAAATTTCAGACGGCACTTAGAGGCTTTTACATCTGAACTCTTCTATATATTATATATATATATATAGATATATATCTATATAGATATTATATATTCTATATCTATAAAATGGGGTGCCGAAAGGTATTTACCAAAACATATTCTCACCAAACTTTAAATAGTACGAGTTCTATAATATGATCAATTTGTGATACAAAAATGTGCACTGCATTGATATTTTGAAATAATTACCTCTCCATTAAAGGTTTCATCTCCAAAGGTGCACGCTCCACTCATCAAGAGCACCAGAAGAGAATAAATTACAGTCCGTCTCCAGAGCAACCTGAACGGGTCATCCCATAATACTGCCATCATCCTCATCATCGGGATCAGTGAGAGCAGCTAAAACTCAACAAAAGTGTAACCAAACAGGTTAAAATATAACTATCCGCAACTAAAAACACAAAAAATCCAATGCACTCAGATTAAAAACAACATCATTCTGGGGTCTCGTCTAGTTGCGTGTCCTTTCTGCAGAAGCGCACGGCTCTTCGGTGCTACAATCATTCAGTGCGATTTAAACGCCAGTCCCAGGCGCTGTACCAAGAGTCAAAGAGGTCCGATGCTCTGGCGGAAGTTTCTGAGCGTGTTAGGTTTCATATCCAGCGGGTGTGCCCACTTAATGGTCGTTTCATCCCACTCACCTATAAATTAATTACAGCTACAACTTGCTTCAAAGCAGAAGCTGTGCAAACTTACGTTGCAATTTCCTCTTGTAGTATGACTCGGGAAACGAAGCATAAATAACAGCTGGTGTTACTGTAGTAGTGGGTGATTCAACTGAGATTTGGCTTTCTTGGGACAGAAACTCGCTCGCGAACGGTGCCGTCCGTCGCCGCGCAGCAACCGCACTACAAGAGCGCTCAAATTATTAGCAGATGACTGACGCGCTCTGACACCTGTCTTGGATCACCGCCCTGCTTGTAAAGATTTAATATGATAGTTACTTCTCGGTCAAATCCACGTTTTCTCTCCGTTTTCTTGGGCGGGTTCCAAGTCGTATCCGCCGCGCGCTCGCTGGTGGCTTGTTGTGACGCCTCTCGAGTGTGCAGCGAGTGACTGGAGGTGAAAGCTGGAGGAGGTGCACAACAAGACGTATCCAGTGCCACCTCCAGTCTGGACACAAAGACATGCAGGCCTATTCCTGCTTTGCAGTGCTTTTGAGCTCTGTAATTTAAAAAGTACCCATATGCGGTTAGTTGTCACTTTAGAAAGTCGTCTATTTCTATAAAACTATTGAACAGACATTCAGAAATATGCTCTGGTCAAGCTCAGACAGGTAAAAAAATAATAATAATTATTGATTATTTATTTACACAATGCACGAAACAAACAGGAATAAATAAATACCGTTATATGTATGTATCGAATTTACGCGCACTCATTGTGACAGACAATTGTTCTTTTGCTTTTGTGACTTTAATGAGATTGTGTAGAAAACTGACAGTCACATAGTGTGACAGCGTCTCCTACAGGACCGTTCTATTGCTAGATTGGGATGCATCCCAAAGCATTTGAATAATTCATTTAATAATACTTATGCATAACGCAAGTAGTGGTGCGCTCCATCTTCACAAGCCGAATTTGAATATTTTCTTAGCCGTTTAGCTGACGCTTTTATCCCAAGCGACTTACAAATGAAAACAATAGATGCAATCAAACCAACAAAAGATCAATAATATGCAAGTGCTATGACAATTCCCGAGCCGTTTCCGAGAGGATGTAAGTATACTAGATAATATAATATATATAATTTTAACCATGAAATGAGGGAAACTCTGGGTTTTCCGTTACTGAACGGGAGGTAGGCTATGTCAAACCTTAGAAAGCAGAAGCCCCTTTCTGAGAGGTAACTTACTTATACCAAAGACTATACCCTTAAAGTCTTTCTTTCAGTCTACTCCTCCTTTTTAAAGGGTAAGCGATGTTTAAATAGCCTCATTCATTCATTCACGCAGCAAAAAATGCTTTTCTGAGTATTTTGGAATCTAAAAAAAATCTCTTAAAGTAGTAAATACATTTAATACATTTTTTTTTTTTTTACTCCCTGGAAACAATAAATACCTTATGTAATTTTTCTTATGTAGGCTAGTAAATGCGTCTTGATTTAAGAATCTTTAGACATTCGCACTGGAAAACAAGACAAGAAAGAAACAATTGTTTTTTGCAGGGCAGGTCATGTTATTTTGGTTTTTCGTGCACAGAATTTTCCATAAAGTGACTCACTTAAGCTCGGGTGTTTTCTCTGGTTGTTTTGTTTCGGGGTTGGTGGTGGCCGTTTATACAGCACGCCAATGAGGGGAGCCTGTCATTAATATTCCTCGGAGGGGAGTTACTTGACTACTTTTGAAATACCACATGCATAGGTAGTGGAGCGTACCAGGTAAAAAAAAGGAGGGTGCTATATAACATCAGGATGCAGACGGGGAAGGAAAGGGGGCCGGGCGCTCATGGGGCTGTATGAAAATTTTGGGTTGTTTGTCCTGAGCACAAACCCAGCGAAACAGGAACTGAGGAAGTATGGAATGAGGTAGTCAAGCTGCGGCCCTTGAAATAGACACCGGAATTATAGTTATTTAAGAGGTCAATGGTTGTGCCATACACCCATGACCCTTTGATTTTCAAAGCCTTACCTGATGGAATGTTTTTATACGTCATTTTTAACTCTGTGTGTTTGCTTTTACCGAATCAGGTGGTTAAGCACTTAGGCCCCACAGTTCTGCCACGTTTGAACCTTTGGATTATTACAGTGATGGTAGACTAAATGTTATGTGAGATTAGAATAAGTGTGTCCCGAAGCATAGTATGTTGAAAAGAATATGCCAAAATTCCCCGGATGGTCTACTATTTCAGGTAGATTGTTGAAGTGTGGATCTGTGTACAGAGGAGCAGAGCAAGCACAACCAAAACAATTTTAACCCAGGTCCAAAAGTAAGGTCACGTTCATAATACCTTATATTGTGAGTGTTAATTCCCAATTTTTTGTTTATCTAATAAAAACATATATTGTTTCTCTTATGTACAACATGTACTAACAGTAGGCTAATACACACAGTTAAATAATTGTCTTCTCAAAAATGAAAATTAGGAGAATACCAACTACTAAATACAGTTAAACATACATCATACATGAGAATACTTCCTTATGGTTTTTATTAGTGTACAGTAGTCATTGCCTTAGTGGTCAAAATGACCATTACTACAGTACAGAGTGCTCTGTATATTGTTTTAAACCATTTACATTTTTTACCCTTTGCACATTTGAATGATATCAGCTTAATACAAACTGTAGAATTAATATTAACTTTGAAGAAGTACAAGAAACTAATTCTCTCCAAAGCTAATTAAAAAAAAAACATCTGATTGGCATAAAATATTTCCTTTTAAATGTAGCATGAGTATTATGTTTTTAACTGGTGAAATCCCGATAAATTATTTGTAGGAAAACATTAATCTATCACAGTCTGCATTTTTGAGATTCCTGGACTTGTCATTACCAGGGCGTCTGTCTTGTGTTTGCTCCTACCTCTAAAAAGCTTAGTCTGTTTGAACTGTCTTTGTGTTTTAGACAGGTGTATTAAAGGACTGTGAATGTCAGAGATAAGAGCATAATTGACTGTGTGCTGAGAGCAGTAGAGTGTCTAGAGCTGTCAAATTAGAGTGCTTTCTAACACCCATCAATGCAAACAAATGAAGGCTCTTTTCAAATCCCTTTATTCAAACACACGCGGAAGTAGAGCATTTAGGCCTGCCTAAAGAAGAAGATGGTCCGTACACAAGCCCCCATTCATTCTACACACAGAGAGAAGAGAAAAAACCTGTTAATGGGAAGACACTGACAAAAACGTTTTGTCATAGTTGTTTAAAATGTATCTTATTTATACATGTAACTAAGCAGATATTACACTGAAATAATAAGGTAGTTTAAATGGATAGTTCACCCAAACATGAAAATTTTATGTTTATCTGCTTACCCCCAGGGCATCCAAGATTTACGGTGCCTTTTTTCTCAGGAGAACCAAACTGATATTTTTAACTCAAAACCGGTTGCAGTCTGTCAGTCCTCTAAATGTCAGTGATGGAATCACGCTTTGAGCGTCATAAACATACACACCAAACGAATTAAACCCTGTGGCTTGTGACGCTACATTGTGTAAAGACCCAAAACGATCGGTCTGTGCAAGAAACTGAACAGTATTTATACAGTTTTTTACCTCTGATTTTCACCGCAATGTCTGAACTGTCCTGAGCGCCTTGTGTATGTTTTATGACTCTCAAATCCGTGATTCCAATCCACTGACATTATATGACTGACAGACTGCAATGGTTTGAGTTAAAAATCTCCGTGTGTGTTCTACTGAAGAAACAAAGTCACCTACATCTTGGATCCCTGGGGTAATTTACATTTTTGGGTGAACTATCCCTTTAACCTTGTGATCTATCAGATGATAATGCCTAATACTTAAAATTACTTAATGTAATATTGGAGAAAACCAGTGGTGTATAAAGTACCTGAAAAATGACTTTGGTAGAAGTCAAAGTCACTGTTAAGAATATTACTGTCACAGATCGGCCAGACTCAGTCACCACCCAATCATCACAACGATCCCTCTCACCTGAGCTGGGGGGGGGGGAGCCCTGCACCTGTCACCAATCAAGCACCTCGTTACCAGTCTGCATAAGAGCACACACCTCAGACACCCTCATTGTCCGGTCTCGTATACACGTAGAGGACTCGATGACTTTGCTACTGCTTCCATTTGAATACTTCCTGCATTACTTACCTCCTGTGTTCCTCCTAGTGTCTCCTCGTCTCCAAGTGTCTCCTGTTCCTCCTAGTTCCCGGATCGCTGAGGTGTGTGCTCCTCCTGCCTGCATTCCAGCTCCTGTACAGCCACAGACCCGGATTACCCCGCTCATCATATCCTTCGAACTATTCCCTAACCATCACATCCTCTGAACCCTACCCCTGTACTCTCTGTGACCCAATAAACCTATTTGATTTATACTAGCCTGTTGCGTCAGACCTCTTCCGTTACAGAAGACCGGACCAACACCGACGGCACAGATGAGTTCCCCCCCACGGCATGCACTCAGCTGCGTGATTCTTCTTTCTCCATCCTCGCTCGCCGGGATCTCCCCTTCTACGAGTATGCCGGGGAGTTTTGCAGGCTGGCAGCGGAGACGGCGATGGATGATGCTACCCTCAACCATCTGTTCTGGCTTGGGGCCATCGCCCCTTGGACCTCCCATACACCACTGGACTGTGTTGCAGAGAAGGAGTCTTCCGATGTCTGGGGAGTATCAGGTCCTGAGCCAGACATTCCGCCCCGCCCCCGCCGCCGTCTGCGGCTCCCCCAAGTCAGCCAGCAGTTCCCGAGTCAAGTCAGCCGGCAGTTAGTGTGGCAAGCCGTGAGGACGTTAGTGTGGCAAGCCCCAAGGATACTCGCTTCCAGTGTCGCTCCAGCCCCATGATCTCACTCCAGTTTCGGCAGCCAGCCCCCAAACTCACTCAGTCCCGCGCCTCGAGGGCGCGTTTACTGTGCATGCTCCTCCAGAGGCCCTCCAGTGCCACACCACCCTGAAGCGCTAACCCCCTGTTCCCCAGTATAGCCCAGGAGGTCTCCTGACCCCATTCAAGTCCCAGGAACTCCTGTCCCCAATTGTATCCCCCAGGAAAAGTTCTCTGTGCCCTAGTCCAGCCAGGGAGGGCTTCTTTTCCCCAGTTGAAGCCCGGGATGGCCCATATTCCCCTTTAAGCCCAGGAGGGCTTCATGCCTGAGAGTCCCGGTACAGCCCGTCGTAGATTTCCCCAATAAAATTTTGGGGGGGGGGCATACACCCGTGTCCGAGCCAGCCAAGGCCACGGAGGATCCACCATGGCCTCCCGGGGTCCCCTGATCCGCCGTGGCCTCCCGAGGTCCCTGATCCGCCGTGGCCTCCCGGGTCCCCTGCTCCGCTGTGGCCTCCCGAGGTCCCTGATCCGCCATGGCCGCCCGAGGCCCCTGATCCGCCATGTCCTCCCGAGGTCCAGGATCCACCATGGCCGCACGAGTCCCCTGCTCCGCCATGGCAACCCGAACTGCCCGCTCCGCCATGGCTTCCTGAACTGCCCGCTCCGCCATGGCTCCCGGCCCCTGACCGCCATGGCCCGCACGAGTCACCCTGCTCCGCCATGGCCGCCCCGAGGGTTCATGATTCCGCCATGCAACCTGTAACTAACCGCTGCTCCGCCCTGGAGGGGCCCCCCTGTTCTCAACCTGTACCAGCCCCATGCGCCCACCCCCCCTCCCCGGGGAATTGTACGCTGGGAACGCTGCCTTTCGGGGGGGGGTACTGTAACAGATTGGCCAGGCTCTGCCACCACCCAATCACAACGATCCCTTTCACCTGAGTTCTGAGCACCTGCACCTTTCACCAATCAAGCACCTCATTACCAGCTTGCATAAGAGCACACACCTCAGACACTCTCACTGTCCAGTCTCGTATACACGTAGAGGACTCAATGACTTTGCTACTGCTTCCATTTGAATTCTTCCTGCATTACTTACCTCCTGTGTGCCTCCTAGTGTCTCCTCGTCTCCAGGTGTCTCCTGTTCCTCCTAGTTCCCGGATCGCTGAGGGGTGTGCGCTCCTCCTGCCGCATTCCAGCTCCTGTACAGCCACAGACCCGGATTACCCCGCTCATCATATCCTTCGAACTATTCCCTCACATCACATCCTCTGAACCCTACCCCATTACTCTCTGTGACCAAATAAACCTATCTGATTTATACTAACCTGTTGCGTCAGACCTATTCCGTTACCTTACTTGAGTAAAAAGTAATTTAAGTATTAGATAGTTATTGTACGTAATATGAAAAACATATTTTTTTTTATATGAAACTAAAGTATTGACCTTATTTATCTTTGGTTAACATAAGAGCCACTATAGGTACCAAGACCTCTTTCAGTCCAACAGAAGAAAACATCTTACAATATCGGCATGATCTTACGTTGGCATTTAGATTCATTGACCCGACTTGTTTTCATTCGCTCATAGGGGACATGGAAGCCATTATCCTGCCTTTACCAATGTTTTTGTTTTAAGCATAAAACGTTGAATATTGATATTTGAAATTATTTAAAACGTACATATTTAACCATGGTTCCCTGAGAGGCAACGACACACTGCGTCCTCTAGCGTTCCACTATGGGACCGGTAAACCAATCACTGCATAGCCGCCCTGCTAAAGGGGGCGTGCATGCCGATGCACTACTGCCAACTCCTCACCATCAGAGCCATGGGAGTTTCCCCTAGGATGCCTTGACTGCTGTCAGTGCCTATCCCCTTCACCCAAAAGCCTTGAGCTGCCTACATAAACTTACCTGTATAGCTGGGCTGGAACGCCTGAACCCGGGGCAAAGCTCGAAAGGCTTGGAATCAGAAGAAAGAGATTCCTTCAAGGGAATACGACCAGGCATCTAGAACAATAAACCAGACCCTGGCCTGTCACCCAGTGAGCTACCACCAGCTCTGAATGAGCTTGCTCAAAGGAACTGACTCGATGGATCTTTGGTAGCAAACACCCTGCTCAGAAATGTATCACCAGGGATACATAAGTTCCATTTGTGTCACAAGTTAAACGGGGGTGCTTAACCACCCCACATCAGAGAAAGGGAACGAGGCCTGATAGTGCGTACCCATAACCATGCAAAGTTGCGCAGTATATTTAGCGTGCACACTTTTAAAACCACAGTGTGGATTTTAGGAAGTGCACAGAAGCTCAGCGTGTGCACTTACCATAATATGTATTCTAGAAACACCGTTCCTAATGGGTAACCGAGGCTGTTACTTAGACAGGCCTAGGTACCCTGCATGACTGTGGCACACTCAAGGGAGCAGTCACTTAATTCAGCGGGAGTCCGTGTGCTCAGAGCGCATGTGGATTGAAAAAGGTGTATCTCATAGAAACCCCCCCATGTGAGGGGAGCATCACCAACTCAACCATAGCAGCACAGAACAGGCTCCGGAGCATGTGCTCATACAGGGCTGTACGTTAACTTTTTTTTCACATAGCACTGGTGCTACAGAGGTTGAAAGTTTTGTAGCACAGGCCAAAAAGTTGTAGCACAAGTATAAAACGTCTGTTATCATGTCTGAAAACAAACACAAGTAATGTCTTAAACAGGCACTGATGTTCCATACGGAGCACAAAAAATACAAACCATCACAAAAAATTTTTTTAAAGTTTTCTTAAGTGTGCTAAAAATGGAATATGCAGAAAACAAATACCTCTTACACTTTAACAAAATCTAAAATAAAAAACATGGCAGAATTTAGGCAAAGTGAGCACAGATAAAAATCTTTGTCATTATTTTATCTTTGTTATTAGAAAATAAGAACCTTTTTCAGATACAGTATTTAGCAGTGTTTACAATAATTTTTATTTTTCCGGTACAGTATTTAGGTCGGGAGCATTCATAAATTGAATTAACAAATATTCAAATAACACCTATATACCTTATACTTTTTTTGTAAAAGCAACTGACTGTGATACGTTCACAGTCAAGAAGCAGTGAGTGATTTTTTTTCTTCTGTGTTTTGGTTGTTTTAACTAACAAGTACCAGAATACTCCTCCTTTCAATAGGTTGCATTTTTATACCATCATTTACTCACGTTGTTTTAAACCTGAATTAATTTATTTCGTCTTTTGAACATACGTTATTTTGGAAGAATGGGTAACCAGCCAGTTGCTGGCCACAGTAACTTCCAGGGCATTTTTTTTACCTACTGTAAAAAGGCAATGGTACCAGCGAACTGTTGTTACTCACATTCTTCAAAATACGTCTTTTGTGTTCAGCACAAAAAAAAATTAAATACGGTTTTGGATAAAATCTGAGTGAGTAAAAATAAATGACAGAAAAATTTTTTGGTGAACTAGCCCTTTATGACAGTCGGGCCATGTTTGTAGCTACTGTCCCTTTTACGAACTTCATGCGTTTTCTCTGCTCACGGTTTACTACTTTCATTTTAGACATACCATTGTTTATTGTCAACCTTTTGTTTTTGACAGTATTAAGACGCTAAATCATCAGACACGAAGACAACTTAGTCCAATAATCAGGGCATTTTTTACCTGCACAGTAGCTCTCATGAGTACAAGCTCATAAAGCCGCATGCAGAACAGCACGTGAATTACTTGTATTAATATTTATTTAATATATTCGGTACTAGCTTTAAAGCAGATGGAAATAATGTGTTTTTTGAGTGTGCATAGTGCATGTCCCGTGAGCAGTAACTCTACCGCTAGCAACCCTGAATAATTGCAGTGCGTTGTGATTTAATTGCGACGAGTTAGCGCCAGAACTGCAGCCGACAAACGATATTTCTCAAAAGCAGATCGTGGAGATCAAAAATGTTCATATCGCACACCCCTAACTACCAAGTAGTTCACACACACAAACAAGCACAACGAAATCACTTCACACTATTAAGCGGCTGTGTTATGAACATGCAAAATTGTATCGCACCCGTGCTACAGAGGTAAATTTATTCATCGCACAGACCAGTTTTTTTGTAGCACGTGCGACATATATGTCGCACTGTACAGCCCTGGCTCATACATAACTAGAAGGGGCATAGCACCCAGCTCTCAGATCGAGAGGAGGACACCAAAGCTCGACTTGGAAGCAGTGTGCTCATAGATAACCCTCTAGAGCAGTGGTTCCCAACCCTGGTCCTGGAGTACCCCCAACACTTGCTCATTTTGCATCTCGCCCTTCTCTTTCACACCAGTTTTCAGGTCTTGGAGTCTCTACTAATGAGCTGATGACGTGAATCAGGTGTGTTTGATTAAGGAGACATGCAAAACGTGCAGTTTTGGGGTGCCACAAGGACCAGGGTTGGGAACCACTGATCTAGATTGAGGGGAGCACTATAAGCTCAACCACAAGAGCAACATATCAGGGAGGCAGAAAAGACCTAACAACCTGGTGTTGCTGACTCACGGAGCTCTGGGGTGGAAAACTCGAATCTCAGGCAGAGAGGAAACTCAGACGCCCTGAAGGGAGCGGCGTGCTCATAGGTAACCTTCTAGGGTTAGGGGAGCACTGCTAAGCTCAACCAAGATGGAGAGCAGCCAAACAAGGAGGCAGAGAGAGGCCTAACAACCTAAGGCTGCTGCTCAATGGAGCTCCAAAGAGCGGAGGACCTGATGAGAGAAGGCCTCAGACGCTCAATTGGGAGCGGCATGCTCAAAGGTAACCCTCTAAGGTGAGGGGAGCACTGCTCGGCTTGACCAAATAGGGGCAACTTATCAGGGAGGCAGCAAGCGGCCAAACTACCTGATGTCACTGCCACGGAGCTCAAAGAGCGGAGGGCTCGACCCTTAGCAAATAGAGAGGAAGTCACTCGACGCCTCAGCGAGAGGAGCTCTAGCTCAGAGAATGTGCATGATGGTTGAGAGGATGACTCAAATCTCAAGAGACCCCTCGGGGTGAGATATGAGTTGCACATCCTGGCCAGGGCAGCTTCTCAAAGCAGACACCCAGCCAGGACAACATGGAGCATGTCACGAAGCATTATGCTCCAAAGAAAATGCTCAACCTGAATGGAGAACCCGCAGGTCCTGAGGTTGCAGCGTTTTACTAGGGACCTGATGGCTAAGGAGGCTCTCGCAGAAGCCCAGCAACTTGGCTGCGTGGTCCAGTAAGCATGAAGCCGAAGATGTAGGGCTATCATCCAGCATGGATCCAATACCGACGTGTGAGACCATCACCACCAATGGTCAACCGCGAGAGGTTCTGACCTCTCTAGGTGCTCGCAGGGGAGGTCCTAACCATAAAACAAAGTCAGAAAAACCGGGACAGGTCCAAGTAGCTGCGGAGAAAGCTGGTTAGTGAATTCACATAAAACTAGCAATAGAGTAGATCAAATGGATCATACTCACCAACCATGGTTCCCGCACATGACTCAAGCTCACGGATATATTTGAAAGGAAAGTCCGAGGTGCTTGTGTCCTACCATCAGTAAGCTTAGTTTCTATGAACGAGAACTACCAAAACATCATAGGTCCAGCATGAGAGACTGCAATGCAAGTGCACGAGGCTCCTAACTAACCTCGGTCAGTGCGGGCTTTAGGGAATTAAATGGGAGAAAATGAGAACAGATATTAATATTCTCAGAGGGAGGTGAGTAGATGTCTCAGGTTTTACTCTGATCCGGACGAGAGCGCTGAGAACGCCTCGTCTGGATCACCTCCCTCAAATCTTGCCTGTTACCTTTTGGACACGCCTCCTTTGAGCCCTACCCGAAGGTGGGGGAGGGGTGCAAATTCGTGACATTAGTCTTCTGTATCCACCTCTAATCCTTAGATTTCGATGGGCCAGGACCCCTTGGTTGTTCGGGCTCAGAACTGGACCTTTGTGGAATGAAGGACTTAAAGGCGGCCAAGCACATCTTGGCCTCCTTAAACTTCTCAAACACTGTCTTGACGGAAGTGCCGAAAAGCTCAGAAGAGGAAATCGGCACATCAAGGAGAAAGCTCCCCTCTTCCTTCCCGATATTCGCCAGGTTCACCCACAGATGCCTCTCCATAACCACCATGGCCGCCATGGATCTGCCAATGGCAGTGGCGGTCTGCTTAGTGGCACAGAGAGCAAGATCTGTGGTGCGACGCAACTCAGCCACCTCATCAGGGGATAGACCCTGACCTTTATCCAGGTCTTGAAAAAAAAAAAAAAAAAGGGCAGCCTGATAAGCCTGAAAAGAGATAGCAGGCCAGTGTCTCTTCAGTAGAGGGCAACTTCTCATAACCGTTCTCACGCATCCCCTCAATATTAACATAACTAGTATCCTGAAACCTATGGATGTGGGACGAAAATTTATTTTTCCAAGCTTTCTCGAGCTCCACATGGAGATCAGGAGGAAATGGAAGGCTCACTTGAGCTGGAGGGCTATGGTCAGAAACATAACGCTCATTGAGGTGGCCTCGAGGTGCCCCTTTCTTGGCCCGCTTCCATGGCAAGTCATCCATAGATGATCATAGCCAAGATCCATAACCTCAAGCAACTCCGCAAACGCAGGGCAGGAGGAATGAGAGGGCTCAGTTTAAATTTCTTCATCCTCATCTAACATCTCCTGTTCTTCCTGGCTTGGAGCCAGCTGAGCACTAGCCGCTGGATCAGACGATGTAAGAGAAATAGTATCATCATCCAGCAGCTCACTCTCGTCCGTGACCGATGAGCATGAAAGGGAGAGACCCTTTTTCAACTCATCAGCCAAGTCCACCTGTGATCCCCATGAGCTCATTTTCCTCCGTGCCTCAGCAGCGGCAGGTCCTGAACTGATGGCTGTTCCTCTTTCCTCGAAAAAAGAGACACAAGTCAGAGCTTTTTTATTTGAAATCGCTCACAATGTATGCAGATTGCCCCCTCGAGGACATTGCGTGCATGCTCTTCGCCCAAACAGAAGATGCAAAGATCATGTGTGTCATCAGGTGTCAAATACCGATGACACGACCCAACCTTCTTAACACCGTACTAGTGGCTTAGCCTTGAAAGAAATAATCGTTCTTACTGGATGACGCTTTTGTTCATAAACAAACTGTCCCTTGAAGATGAAAAAAGAGATGATTATTCTCCCTGGCGCCCGTTTAAAACTGTGTCGCACAGGTAATTCGTCATAGGCTGTCGCGGCCAATGTTATTGTTGTGCTTATATGTCTGCTTCGTACAACCGTCACTCTGAAGGCCGTTCCCCTAGCGACCGCTAGAGACGCAGTTTCGATGTTCCTCGAGGACCTGAAAATATACTTGAAAATTTGAAATAAAACGCCATAAGTGTCAGCAAGCCACTGTTCATGAGTTGATCATTAAGATTTAATGATTCCCTCAACCGTTTTTTATTCACGAATGAGCATTGACGGTTTTAAAGGGGTTGTTGATTGTGATTTCACTTTTTTAATGTTAGTTAGAGTGTAATGTTGCTGTTTGATCATAAAAAATATCTGCAAAGTTACAAACCTGAAAGTTCAAGACAAACGGAGATATTGTCTTTTAAAATTCTGGCAGTTTATGCCTACAAAAACAGCTGGTCTGGAAACAACGAGGTCCCGTTACTTCACAATCCCAGATAAACCCCGCCCTCGGGAAATGGCAGCAAAGGGGTCGAGGCCATGCTGCGCTGCTTTAGAGAGGAGGAAGAGAAAACTAGAGGTGCACGTAAAAATCTGTTCATATATTAATCGCGATTCTGTCTTCTAACGATTCTACTGGACTCACAAGTTTCAAAAAAAACCATTTTCTGAAGCAAAGAGCAGCGGTTCTCAATACTGTTCCTCGTGTTCCCCTGCTCTGCATCTCTCTCTCTCTCCTTCAGATCGTCAGATCAGCTCCAACAAACTGTTCCATTTATATATTTATTTTCACATTGCTATGAGGAAGCGTTATACATGGACGTGTGTACGATTGCCGCTCTGTATTAAAGCTTTAATCAGAATAAAAACGTATATTAAAAGCTAACAGAAGCAGTAGCATTTACAAATAACAGCATATCTAAAAGTATGAGACAACAACAAACAAACATACCCTTAAGAGCACAGGTTCGCGTGATCTTCTTATTCTCTTATGTCTCTGCGTTTCAATCGGGCTCAGATTATAAGCATATGAGATGGTCATTGTTTACAATACAACCGGAGCACGTTTCCTGAGCTGAGGGCGGGATTTCCAGACGCACTGTAGAGGCGGTTTAGCCAATCACAACACACTGAGCCAGCTGACGAATCTCAGCCCATCGCGAATTTCGAGAGAGGGGCTTCATAAAAACAGGAAATAACTGAGGTGTTTGTTAGAGAAGGGACAGATCGGTGTGGAATAAAGATAAATTATGTGAAAATTAATGTGTTTTTTTTTAAACGAAGCATGAACACATGTTAGACTGCACCCCATAAACACAATCAAGCCTAGAAAAAACCCAGTCAACCACCCCTTTAATGGTCACTAAATCATTCATTCAAACAATTCCTTCAAAAAGCTGATTCATTTCTCAGGAACACTTCCAGTGTGTTACTCAGCCTCAGATACATAATCCAGTGCTGTGATCTTTGTTTGGAGCTATTTTCTTAGGCGGAATAGAGCAAAACAGGTCACTTTGCACTAACTTTATTAAAGTTGTATCAATATTTGTTATCATGCTGATATCTGGAGAACAGCACTCTTATAAGTATTAAAATTAGTATTTTATCCCCTATCAATCAGCAAGATTTCTGGCTCCCAGGTGTCTTTTATACAGGTTAAAAACTGAGATTAGGAGCACTCTCTTAAAGGGAGCCAATCTGAAATGATTAGTCTTCTCCAGATAAACTAGCAGAGCACGGACTGGGCATAGTGGATGTGTCGCTGGCTCTGAATTCTGAGGAGCAAACGCCTGTAGCATGATGACCTGCACTCTAAATGAAGTAGAAAGCACTTTAGGCACATATCCTTGTCTAGGCTGGAGTCTAACCATACAGTCATCCTTACCGAACTCCATACATGCAGTGCTCGTAGTCAGCGCATGTAAGTCGCCCACCCTCTATCGATCATTGATAGGCAA
This sequence comes from Sinocyclocheilus anophthalmus, assembly GCA_018155175.1. Taxonomy (NCBI): domain Eukaryota; kingdom Metazoa; phylum Chordata; class Actinopteri; order Cypriniformes; family Cyprinidae; genus Sinocyclocheilus; species Sinocyclocheilus anophthalmus. The sequence continues at coordinate 673,728 of JADLZN010003425.1, forward strand.
ATGGAAAGCCTGTCTGTTGTCTGTCGTCTGTCCTCTGCGCTGATCTGCCAAACATGCAGGTTCCATAGCTCTGGCCTGGGGTGCCACACCGAGACGTTTGCCTGAGATAAGAGATCTCTCCGCAACGGAATCGGCCATGGGGGAGCCGTTAAAAGCTCCACCAACTCCGGGAACCATGGCTGGTTGGGCCACTTCGGTGCGACTAGATGCATCGTCTCCCTTTCCTCTTTGATTTTGTGCAGCATAATCTTCACTGGGGGAAAAGCATATTTGCGCTTCTTGGGCCAGCGACTTGAGAGATCATCCCCCTCCAGGGGTGCGTTCACCAGCGAGAAGAACAGCTGGGAATGCGCATTCTCCTCACAGGCAAACAAGTCGATCTCGGCCGCTCCGAACAGGCTCCAAATCAGCTGAATAGTCTGCGAGTGCAGCCTCCACTCCCCATGCACTGGGCCACCCCTGGACAGCATGTCCGCACCGCAGTTCTGACTGCCGGGAACATGTACTGCTCGAATCGACAGAAGGTTTCTCTCCGCCCAAAGGAGGAAATGCTCTGCCAGCCTTTGAAGTGAGCGCGAACAAAAACTTCCCTGATGGTTGATATAGGATACCACCGGCGTGTTGTCTGTCCAAACCAGGACGTGTCGATCCTTTATCAGTGCAAGAAAGCCCTGCAAAGCTAAAAAATACTGCCATCAACTCTAGGCAGTTTATATGCCACTTCACTTGTGCACTCGTCCAAGTACCATTAGCCGGTCTGCCGTCGCAAAGGGCTCCCCAGCCCCTCAGTGACGCGTCCATAGTGGCGATTTTTCTGCTTTTCTGCAACTGACTGTTCTTCCACACTTTGCTTGGCACCCGGGATTTCAGCCATAGCTGAAGTGGTCTCATATGCAGAAGCCCGAGCTGACATACCATAGCTGCTGCTGCCATGCGCCATAACAGTCCCTGAAAGCATTTCAGAATCACCACTTTCCAAAGACTGTATTCGCTATTGAGAGAGACGCGCGCTCATCAATCGCGAGTCCAAATCCATTCCCAAGAATGTGATGGTTTGTGTGGGGCGAAGCTTGCTCTTCTGCACATTGATCACCAGTCCTAGATGCTTCAGATGTTCTAGAAGCTGACATCTCTGGTTTTCCAGTATATCCCATGGCTGGGCTATAACGAGCCAGTCGTCCATATAATTCAGAATGTGAATTTCACTCTGCCTGAGAGGGGAAAGCGCTGCATTTACACAATTTGTAAAAGTTCTCGGAGCCAACGCCAACCCAAACGGGAGAACTTTGAACTGATAAGCTCTTTCCTCAAACGTGAATCTCAGAAAGCGCCTGTGACGAGGGGTTATTTGGATGTGAAAATAGGTGTTTTTTAGGTCCACCAAGATAAACCAGTCATTCAAAAGCGCCGTTCGAAAACGGGACTCTGCTTATAACACACGATTGGGAACAATCGTGAGGGGGGAAAGAGTTATTTTGCTGAACAGTGTTTGGTTTGTGTTTTAGTGCAAACTTTATTGACAACAAACATTTCCCTCTGTTGCCTGCAACATGCGAGGGGACAGGCAGGTGAAACACAGCAAGACGAACTCTCTTGCGAAGCGGATCGTTGTCCATCTCTCCATGTGGCCACTTACCCCTCAGACCACCCCCGTCAGGAACGCTGCTGTGGATCTGGCACAACACTCGAGAGAAGAGGCCCCATCTTCTTCGGGTATCGGAACTGCCTCGCCTTCGGTCTAACGGCTGGCTCCGGATCCACCCTCGCTCTTTCCGAGGAAGAAGTAGGTGGTGGTCTTTCACGCCATTTCAAACGCTGCAAAGAAGAAGATTTGGAGCACAATGGAGGTGCAGCGGACCTATCTTTCTTCGGCAAGAAGTGGCTGAAGGGCCTCCAGAAACTTCTCAGAAAATGAGCCCACAGCATCACCAAACAGGCTGAGCAGAGATATTAGCGTATCCAACAGCTGAGCCTTCTCCGACTCCCTCATGTCCATCAACATGAGCCAAAGATGCCGCTGCAGCCAAGTCAGTGGCCGGACGCAGCTTTTTGAAGGCGGAGAAGTCCGGCCCCTCCTCATCCAATGCTTGCAGCAGTTTGGCTTGAAAAGACTGGAGAACAGCCATAGTGTGGATCACAGATGCTGCTTGGTGGCTGCCATATAAGCCTTATCCACGATGTGGCTCGTGGTGCGGCACGGCTTCAATGGAAGGATGGTGCAGATTTCCACCCACATGCGGATGGACAAAGATGCACTGCAACTGCTTCCTCGACGGGTGGCGGCTTAGTGTAACCGCAGCGGTCGGCTCCGTCGACAGAGGAGAGCATACACGATCCCGTGGCTTGGGCTCGGGCCGAATAGGGGGAGCGCCACGACCACGATGTTCTCCTCGTTGACCTCAGGGAAAAAGGAAGCAGGTCTCTGGGGGGCGGCATCCTGCCGGCCAGACTGCATATAGTCAAGTCAAGTCAAGTCAAGTCTGCTTTATTGTCAATTCTTCCACATGTACAGCACATACACACAGAGAATTGAAATTGCGTTACTCTCAGACCCTTGGTGCATACAGATTAAATACAAAATACAACTATACAAAATACAAATATACAAATAAGGTTAAATGTAAAAATAAATATATATATATATAAAGCGCAAGGCATATGGCAGATAGAGTGCAAACCAGTGAAGTAAACAACAGTGCCGATATAATGATTGTAGTGCAAAAAAAAGATTTGATGTCAAAGATCTTATTCAGACTGATTAAAGTGACAGTGTGTGTGTGTATTTGGGGGGGGGGAGTGGGAGAGTCCGTCAGAGGGTCAGAGTTCAGTGGTGCGTGGGGCAAAAGAGGGGAGGGGGGCATGGTCGGGAGGGAGTTCAGCTTCCTGAAAGCTTGATGGATGAAGCTGTCCTTCAGTCTGCTGGTCCTGGCCTGGCCTCCCTGATGGCAGCAGACTGAAGAAACTGTGTGTCGGGTGGGTGGGATCACCCGTAATGCAGAGGGCTTTGCGAGTGAGACAGGGGCTGTAAATGTCCTGGAGAGAGGGAAGAGAGGCACCAACGATCTTCTCAGCTGCTCTCACTATGCGTTGAAGTGTCTTGCGGCAGGACGCGTTGCAGGCGCCATACCATATACCGCATGTCCAACCTGTTCTTGGCTGGTTTCTCAGTGGGCGACCAATCAAGACCCAAATCCTGTACAGCCTCAGACAGGATTTTCACCAACTCTTCATCAATCTGAGCCAGGGGCTTGCGCATCTCGGTGTGGGAGGCCTCCGACTCCATGCAGGCCAACCAGTCATCCGAACCAGAGGCTGCAGTCGACATTGCGTCATCATCCACTTCATTCTCTGCCACACCAAACGAGACCAGATCCCACGCGTCATCTGAGGGGCGGAGGCTGGGCTCAGTGTAAGAAACAGGTGGCTCTCTTGAGCAATAAGCATGCAGGGACTGAGTCGACATGCGTTCATCAGAGAGGCCTACTGCACGTGGCTGCCTTGGTCTTTCCTCCCGCGGCTCGGGTGGGTGTGATGTGGGAGGTAGGGGGAGGGGGTAGGCAGTGAGTAGGTGGCAGGGGAGGCCACGCGCATTCATGAATCATGGCAATCTGGCATAATGCGTGGTGTGCTGTCATCTCTTCACAGGCAGGGACAGGAGGTCGGGGGTGGGCCGTGGGTCCAGTGGCTGCCTGGGCGGGTGTGAGCTCGGCCCAGACAGAAGACACGCACGTTGTGTATGTCAGGGAGCTCAATCGGGGCCCCGCACGCACAGCACTCCTTAAGGGACATCCTGTCTTCTTGCCAGATCGCTTCAAGGGGAACTTGAAGCGAACGGCATTCTCTTAGGGTGTTGTCAATGGCGAGACAAAAATAGCGATGAGTAGAAGTCTTCTGTACTTGCTTCGGGAAGGAGAAAGATTCTGAGGTAATGACGCTGAGCGCCAACCTATATAGTGGGTAGCTCCGTCCCTAGCTCGAGCGCTTGAGCGTCATTGGCCGGTAAAATTTACCGGCGCGATGCAATCAGGCTTCACTATTTGGGAGGAGGGTAACCCCTAAGTGTAAGCTATGCAGTGTCAAGAGACCGAACTTGATAGGGAACACGCATTGTAACACATTTTCAACATCAATTCTTGAAGTTTTTTTAAATAATTTGTATTATTATTATTATTTCTTAGTACAGTTAAAATGTTGTAATAGCACAAAACATATTCTACTTATAAGTCTATTGTTATCCCCATTTAGCTGTTAAACAAAATGTATTGCTATAGCATGAAATAAAATTGGCTACATTTTCTATATACCTTAGTTTCATTAAGTATTCTCAAGTATTTATTTACATGTTTGTTAGTTTCCTAAGCTGTGCTAAAATGACCAGTTTTCTCTTGACCTCATTTATTCAAATCAAGTCTTTGGAAGGAAGTTGTCATCTCTTTTATCTTTTTACAGAGAATTAAAATGTTATTTAGCATTGCAGGTAAATAAATTTAAATCATAATATTATAATATGTTTTTTTTTTTTTTTTTTTGTTTTTTTATATACAGAAAAGATTTCTTTCATACTTTTTTCATATAATTTCATTGTCATAGAATTTTTTTTGCAAAATTGCTTTTTTACATTTTATAACACCCGCATATCCTACCAACCCAATGATCCCCATCTAAAACATAAAGATATCTGAAAAATGTTCAACTACACATTTAAAATGGAATAATGAATAATACATAAATACAATTTTTAAGTACAAAGTTTTTATTTTTTAGTTTTTTCTTTACCATAGTATAAACAAAAGTGCTGTTGTTTATCTGCAATAGAGACTTGAATATTTGTAATAATGTAAAATAATTTAAACTGACTAGGTAGCATCAAAATTATCAAAAAGTGGCAGTAAGTTACTCTTAACCTTTAAGAAACAACAGTACCATTTAGTAGTGCTGAGGATTTAATCATATCATGTCAGTCAATGTCATTTGAAACAGTAAAACAGGCCTTTTATGCTGGCCTTTGCCATTTTGTATGTTATGTATGTTAACTGTATTGTTGAAAACCAAATGTGATGACAAGGCTTGTCATTGTGTTCTGTCATCAGTAGAGCTCAGTGAGTGTGACTGAAGCCACAGAATTTGATTTTGGCTATTCGTTTGTTGGTGTGTGAACTTCAAACATTCCACAGAGCTGTCACAACTTCATCCTTGATGACTAGAGAAAACAGTAAGGTAAGAGAAGAAAGAGCACATCTAGGTTATGTATTATACATAATTATTAAAATGATTGTAAATATTTATATGTTTTGATTATACGTATATTAGACTTATATAGCCTACATACAGTATGTTTTATTTTAGTAGTACTGTATATATTATTAAGTATGTTTATAAACTATTTTAACAATGAGAAGATGAAACCTTTTGTATTATATGCATTCTTTATTGTGCATTCAATAAGTTGGAATTGATTTGTCTTTTTGTATTTCATTAAATGAATGTCTGTATTCTAATTTTTTCCACAGAACTATGACAGATATGACACTCCTGCTGCTTCTGCTCATAATCCATGGAGTGGATGGAAAAAATACAAATACCAACGATGTCATGCAAAATAATGACTCAATATCTAAGACCAACAGCTTGCTACCTTGTAAGTTCCTGAAACCCTCCTCAAATCAGACTATTTCTGTATTGTTAGACTTGTATTTTAAATCTTAGTATTAGAGACAGTAGTGAGATACTGTTTTTTGCCCATCACCATGAGAAAATGTATTTGCATTAGGTCTGCACGTTCATGATCCACAGTTTTGTAAACATGTATGTATATGACGGGTTAAAAGTTTTGAATTTTTTTTGTCTATTTGAAAGTCTCTTATGCTCACCAAGGCTGAATTTATTTTATTAAAATAAAACAGTAATTTTTGAAATATTATACCTATTTAAAATAACTAGTTCTGTTCGTAATATATTTTAACATGTAATTTATTTCTGTGAGACAGAGATGAATTTTCAGCATCATTATACAGTCTTCAGTGTCACATGATCCTTCATTCTAATATGCTGATTTGCTGCTCAAGAAACATTTCTCATTATTATCAATGTTGAAAAACAGTTCTGCTGCTCAATATTTTTGTGGAAACCGTGATACACTACCATTCAAAAGTTTGAAGTAGGATAAAAAAAAAAATAATAATAATGAATGCTTTAATTTAGCAAGGACACACTAAATTGATCAAAAATGACAGGACAGATAAATGATATTGAGTTACAAAACTTTCTATCATCAAGATCCTGAAAAAAATCCTGGTTTCCACAGGTAGGATCCAGCAAATACTGTTTTCAACGTTAAAAAAAAAAATTGAGAACCCAATAATTAAATGAATAATATTAAAAAACCAGCAAATCCGCATATTAGAATGATTTCTGAAGGATCATGTGACACTGAAGACTGTAGTAATGATGCTGAAAATTCAGCTTTGCAGAGATTTAAATTGCATTTTAAAATATATTAAAAAAGAAAACAGTTACATTGTAATACTCTTCATAATTTAAGTAGTTTTGATTGAATAAATGCAGCACTGGTGAGCACACGAGGCATCTTTCAAAAACATTAAAATCTTAATTATTCCAAAAAATTTTAAAAAGTTTAAATTCTTTAGTTCATTACAACAAATTAATTTTGTTCATTTCAAGCTAATCAGTTTTAATTTTTTCTTGTAAAAATGAAATAGAAATAAACTTTATGATATATTTTTTGTGGTTTAATAATTAGTGAATTAAAGAGTTAAAGAGAATGTCGAACAGACCTATAAAAAAGACAAGTGTCTGATTACTTAACGGTATTTTTTCCTCATCTATTTTAGTACCAAATCCAGCATCTGAGTCTGTTAAATCCGAAATCTTCTGTTGTAACAAAGAAATGGACAACTTCAGAGCTGTTTGCACTTCAAAGAATCAAAAAGATTTATTAGCAACAAACTTTCCAAGTATTACAAATGACTGCCCTGAAATGCTGAAAAGCGAAACAACTTTGAAAAGCTACAACAGGTACCTGTCTTGTGTTTAAGATCTTAACAAACTGTATGAGTTTGTGTCGATTTGGTTGTATCCCTTTTAATTACATTATTATGCAGAGCAGAGAGAGAAGTCATACACAGCATTATGGAAAAGACAAATTATTCCACTGACTACAATTTTGAGGGTTTCACTTTGATTGTGGTTGTGATGAACTTACCAAATAGTCTTGTACCAATCACTGCTCCAAAAGTAAGACTCTTCATCCAAAGGTCCAAAAGATGACATAATTTTCTTTAAAGGGGTCATATGATGCGATTTCAAGTTTTCCTTTCTCTTTGGAGTGTTACAAGCTCCTTGTGCATAAAGAAGATCTGTAAAGTTGCAAAGACTAAAGTCTCAAATCCAAAGAGATATTCTTTATAAAAGTTAAGAGTCAGCCACGCCTACCTAAAACGGCTCGTTCTAACACGCCCCCACATGTCTATGTCACTATGTGGAAATATTAGCATAATGCCGCCCAAATGTGCACGCAAAGAAAGAAGGCGTGGTTTCAGGAACAGCAGTAGTGTTGATGCAGCCATGTCAGGGAGACGCTGTGTGTTTCAGTGCGAAAGCAAAAGCACTTTATTTGGCCTTCTGGAAGTAGATGCAATTAGGAATCACTGGTTTAAGATTTTTAACAGAACAGCACAACCCAGATGTTTGAATTTGTGCAATGCATTTTATGGACGGCAGTTTTTTGAACCTAGAAGAGGACAAGGCTGGCTGTGCACAAAGGCTATTTAAAAAAAAAAAAAGGGTAAATTCTGACTTTGCTATGACAATCTGGCGCTTCTGAATCAGCGACTGTAAGTATGTTTTGTTATTAGTTTAAGTATTTGCTATTGACTGTTCAAATGCGGAGTTTTGCGCAGCGCAGAGTAACGCGTTGTGTGTGTGTGTGTGTGAGGGGAACAGGGTCACATCACAGGAGAGTGAGCAGCCTGTCAGAAATCATATCATGTCAGCTGTCTTAACCGCGGCTTGCGTTCTGCATCATCACTGTGTTTGTCACGCGACTCTGTTGCTCTTTCGGGTTTGAACTGATGGTAAAATTAATGACATTATTAACTGTCTTGATATTTACTTTGAAAGCTGAAGCAATTATGGTAAGGGGAGTTACATTTCCGACGCGTGCTTGTGGTGTTCGGCCAATCACAATGCACTGGGTCAGCTGGCCAATCAGAGCAGACTGCGCTTGTCAAAGGAGGGGGCTTTGTTGAAAACGACGTGTTTGAGAGAGGCGGGGCATAGAGGACCTACAATAATGTACAGTATTTGAAAAATAATGTGTTTTTTGAACATTAAAACATGTCAACATATTCTGTTACACCAAATACACAAAATAATGATCTTTAAAATAGCATCATATGACCCCTTTAAGATGGCACTATTTAAAAGCTGCAGCTTTAAATTTTTACACTGTTAAAAAGGTCATATAAAATATATGGAATTAATCGTGCTACAGCTAATTTACTTAATTCATTTCTTTTCATTTTAAGGTGTCTAATACAACTCCAACAATACAGACATTTAACCCAGTGGAGGCTTTCCAAAATGTCCCTGAGGCCAAGCAGAAATTTGCAATATTTATTTATGATTCCACGCTGCAGTTTCATGTAAAGTTGTTCATTTGTTGTTCTGACTATTTTATAAAAGTATTGAAACTGTTAACTTAACCCATTCACTCTATATGATATTAACCTGCCTGTTGTCTGTGGTTGTGTATTTACAGCTGCAATGCTTCTATAATGTCCAAAGTCATGTGGATTGATACAGCAAAATTACTTACCTAATTTATTTTCATTTTAAGGTGTCTAATAAAGCTCCAAAAATACAGACATTTATCCCAGTGGAGGCTTTCCAAAATGTCCCTGAGGCCAAGCAGAAAGTTGCAATATTAATTTACGATTCCATTCAGCAGTTTAATGTAAAGTTTTTCATTTGTTGTTCTGACTGTTTTATAAAACTATTGAAACTGTTAACTTAACCCCCTCACTCTTTATTATATTAACCTGCATGTTGTCTGGTTGTGTATTTACAGAAGAAAAACGATTCTATAATGTCCACAGTCATACGGGTTGAAGTTATTGGACGTGACATTGTGAATTTGACCAATCCACTTATAATACATTTTCCAGTGAATAACTACACAAACCACTCAACCGTAAGCGTACCTTTTCAAATGTTCTTAACATTTCCAAATAACTGTAATAATTTGTTAATTCTGTTTTTCTATTCTTAGAAAAGCTATATATATTCCTGTCAATACTATGATGAACAAGGTGGGTGGGAACTAAAGTAATACAGTATTTCACTCAAAAATTAAAACTCATAATTTACACACACTCATGTTGTTCTTATCCCATATGCTGTTATTTTTTTCTGTGAAACATGAAAGAATTTATGAAGAATCTTCATGTATTATTTTCCGAGTAGTGTGTCAAGCTCTAAAAAGAACATGAAATCTGTAAAAGTGGTCTATATTACTATATTCTGAGTCTGACTGAAATTGAAGTTATTCACTGAAAATTCTGCTGTGTGCACTCTCAGAAAAAAGAGTACAAAAGCTGTAACTGCCATTTAGTATATTTTTTGTACTAAAATGTATTAATAATATGGAATATTTAGGCAGTAACACCTGGAAGCCGGATGGCTGTAACACCACTCAGATCTGTGATGATGTTGTGAAGTGCTCCTGTGACCATATGACCCCTTTTGCTGTGCTTCTAGTGAGTACTGAGCCATTCATTCAGGCCATTACTAAACGTGTAAGGTAGCAGAAACCATTCTGTACTGATATTGTTTTCATTTAATTCACTACCACTTTTCCTTTGTCCCTCCTACACTCTGAATAGGTTGAGGTGATAAACATTGATGGACAGCATTGGGAAATCTTGTCGTACATCAGCTATGTTGGCTGCGGTCTGTCTGCGGTCTTTTCTGCTTCCTCTGTCTTGTTGTTTATTTTCAACAGGTGCTGTTCCTTCTGTTTTCATATAAATGTGTATATAATCTGCACTTTGATTCACATTATTCTTTACACTGATCCCAAAATTGTGCGAATAAATTTATCAAAGCAGGTACAATGGATGGCAAAAATTTGAAGAACCGCCATTAAAATTCATATACAGTTCATGTGTTTCACAGGAACGCAAAGGCAGAAGTGTCCAACAGCATCCACGTGTCTCTGAGCAGCGCTCTGTTTCTCCTCAACCTGAGCTTCATGTTCAGCGAGTGGGCCGCCACACTGACAGTGAAAGAAGTGTGTGTTTTTATTGCTGTGACTATACACTACAGCCTGCTGTGTTCTTTAACCTGGATGGCTATTGAAGCCGTGCACCTCTACCTTCTTTTGGCCAGAGTGTTCAACATTTACATCAAATACTACATGGTCAAGTTGTCCCTGATCGGATGGGGTGAGTATCAAGACTAAATGTACAGTAACATTACAAAAACAGACTCATAGATCAACTTGTAAGTAAATGGAGGCAGTGTTTGTAGCATATCTAGGTGTTCAAGGGCAAAGCACTGAAACCCTATTGTAATTGTAAGTTTGCAGGACTAGGTGTTATGATCCCAATATTCAGCACCATTTAGCCGCACCATAGAACATTTTCTCCTTCGTTGTGAGCAGAACACAGCGAGACGCAGCAATTGTTACACTCTGATTTTGGTTCAGCAAAAATCCAGGATCATTGCCAAATCCATGGTCCTTGCCTCAATACCCAATAATCAGTTGTGAATTTACAATTGCTTTTTGCGTAACTGGGGAACAATAAGAAAAAGAACTAGTATGTTAAGATGGATAGATGAAGACGGTACAGTTCTTCACTGCAGTCATCGGGTCGGGATCCTTGACGTTTTGATTATATGTTATGCTGTACATGATGTGTACTTATCTTTCATGGATGTTGCCAGTGAGACACCTTATCCAATGTCCATCAGATCCAAGTTTCTGTGCGAACTTTAGCCTGGGTGAAAGATGCCTTTTGTTAAAGGGATACTCCACCCCAAAATGAAAATTTTGTCATTAATCACTTACCCCCATGTCGTTCCAAACCTGTAAAAGCTTAGTTCGTCTTCGGAACACAATTTAAGATATTTTGGATGAAAACCAGGAGGCTTGTGACTCTCCCATTGACTGCCAAGTAAATTACACTGTCAAGGTCCAGAAAAGTATGAAAGACAGTCAGAATAGTCAATCTGCCATCAGTGGTTCAACCGTAACGTTATGAAGCGACGAGAATACTTTTTGTACGCGAAGAAAACAAAAATAATGACTTTATTCAACAATTCATCTCCTCTGTGTCTGGCAGATGGACTATTCTGACGATGTCTTTCATACTTTTCTGGACCTTGACAGTGTAATTTACTTGGCAGTCAATCGGGACGTCCAAGCCTCTGGTTTTCCTCCAAATATCTTAAATTGTGTTTCCGAAGACGAACTAAGCTTTTAGGAGTTTGGAACGACATGGAGTTAAGTGATTAATGACAACATTTTCATTTTAGGGTGGAGTAACCCTTTAATGGTGATGTTGCCAATGACCTTTGTATGGTGTTTCCACCAATGCAACACATCATCAGTTGTGTACACCAGCCTCATTGGGTGTTTCGGCCCTTTATCACAAGACACCCTCAGCCGAAGCAGGCCCACCACAGGCTGATCAGACCCGGGTGTGTCACTTTGTTACATGGTCATTTGGCAGCCCACACTGTGTCCATCCACTTCAGCCACAGCCAGTGGCTGCTTCTTTCAGTGACAGTGGCCAGTTCCCTGACTACCCTCCGCTGGACCTGTCCTCTGATGCCCAATTCCTTCAGCAGCCTTATAGTGGAACTAGCCACAAAGCCCCTGCAGTCCACATCCACCGTGTATACTTTCACTGTCCAGCCCCGCTCCTCTGCCTCAGCTGCCAAGTTGGCATATTGCAGTTTCTTCCTTTCAAAGGCCTCGTTAATGGCCTCTTCCCAAGGGACTGTCAGTTTGACTATTATGAAGATCCTACTTGAGTTGGACCAGAGAACCAGGTCTGGGTGCAGATTGGTGACTGCAATTTCAAATGGGAAAGTGAGTCTGTGGATTAAGTCGACTCGCATTTCCCAGTCCCTGGCTATATTCAGCTGGCCTGCGTCAGGGGACAGGCACTTAGCCCGCTTTTTCTCCCCTTCCCTAACAAAGGACTGCCTTTTTGGTAAGGTATTCTTGGCATTTTTGGGGATGGCGTTTGTTGACACTCTCTTGGTCTCTATGCTTCAGTGCTTGATTGTGGTGCCATGTGTACCTTCCCTGTGTCAGGCTGGATATGTCTGAGGTTTGCCGGGGCTGCACACAGGTGGCAGGCTGGGTCTTGTCCACACCATACCTGCAAGTTTGTTGGAGAGGGCAGCACATCATATGTGTCTATCACGATAAAACTTAACCTGTTGGTTTACATGCTCTACAAGGATTTGTATTATTATTCCACCATAAAACTGATCGGCCAGACCAAACCATAAGGCGTAGATATTTGAAACTTGGTCAGATGGGAGTAGTCACGCTCACTACTCATACAAGGACTCCGGCCAATGGGGGGCGCTACAGCGATCAAAATTGCGAAATCGCTCATAGCTCCTAAACCGTTTGTCATAGACTCAAGTGTCTCATATCACTGGAATCCTTGGATCAAGATGAAGATTATGTGTAAGTCCTATTTAATTACCACCATGAAAATGTTTTTGCCAAGAAAGAAACTAAGAAAGTCAGAATTGTGAGATATGTGTTGGAGATGATAAGTTACTCTTATAATGTAATCAAATTACTGATTACTCCTTTTAAAAGTAATCACGTTACTGTTCTGATTACTTTATTTCAAAGTAATTAGTTACATTACTAGTTAAGTTACTTTTTTCTCCATGAAATTCATGAAATCCCAGCATACACGCTACCGATAAATATTTGTTATTAAAGCATAAACATTCACAGAACACTGTTATTTTTAAATAAAGCAGCAGCGGCTGCTGCATGCATAGTAGAATGCCAGCAAAGAGCACTGCATTTATAAGCTCTAAAAGACATCTCAGTTCATGCAATCTCACAAATTTCTGTTATAACGCAAAATTAGATGAATAAAAGCATGAAGTTATAGCCTTTCGCTAAGTATACGCAATCGTGTGTCGTTAGTAATGCGAGGATTCCGTCGAGCACGAAAATTTCAGCACTGGCATTGCTCAATGGGCAAACTACGTGTGTTATAGGCATAAATAGAAATACTTCTGTGCACATGTTAAAATGTCGTTTATATTTGGGATGAATTAGTTGCTTCTGTGTCTGTGCTTGTGCTGACAATAAATGATAACAATTTATTTGTTTTAGATATTTTATATTAGATGAGTCCCGTGAAGTTCATTTTATTTTCTCCCGCACACACACACACGAGTGTCTACCTGCTCGCACCAGCACTCGCACATCTTGTCCGGCGCCGCACTCTGTTGCGTCGGGTCTCGCGGGAGCAGGTCCCCTAATCTACTGACAGTGTGTGTGCCTACATCCTTGTCAATCTCTAGATTATACAAACACTGCATTCTGTCGCAATGTAACGCGCGGGCAGAGTAACGGTATAGAGACCTCGGCTGTAACGCTAATTACTATTTTGAAATTATAACGCGTTTTAAATTTACTCCGTTACTAAAAAAAAGTAAACCAAATTACAGTAAGCGTACTAAGAATGCATTACTGCCCAAACACTGGATATGAAATGCAGTTAGTGAAAAATGTTAGAAAGTGAGAATACAAAAGTAACATTACAGTGTGTTTTTATACATTTTTATTATGTCATGTGTAACTGCGACAGACTGGGTTTCGTTGAGGCAGAAAAAAACAGGAATTGCAAGAATGTAAAAAGTCAGAATGAAAGGTGTGAACGCACAATTACAAGTTATAACTTGCAACTGTGAGATTATAGTCATTATTTCATAAAAAAATTGAAAAATGTAAAGATGTAAAAGCTACATTTTGTATATATTTTTTAAATGCAGAAATAATCTTCCATAGAAAACTGCTATAAAATCAAAGACACATCTAAACTTGTGTTCCAAATTTGAGGTTGATATCGAGGATAATTAAACTCAGTAAGAATTGTGTTTGGTTAGGTGCCAAACTTTGCACTAGATGACCTCTACAAAGTCAGAACTCCAATAGTAATCCATAGATCCCTATGTGGTTTTAAATCGACGAGAAACAGGTTATTCCATATTACACTGGAGTAGTTATGAAGCTGTGTAAAGAACATGAAAGAAAACGGACATTCGTAGTTTGTTGTGGAAGATATGATGCTTCTATAAATGGAGAGATTCTGCCATATTCTTTGTTTGGCTTTTTTTGTTTGGTTTTTTGTTAACACTTTTAGATCAGAAACTAGAAGAAATGTAATCTTTGAAATCTGGCCATGCAAACTACTTTGATGGATTTTACATGTATCTATTTGTAACAAAGTTAGTAGATCGGGAAGAAGGAGGCGGGAATCGGTGAAGGTTTAAACAAAACTTTAATAATAAAATAAACAAAACTTAAAATAGCGAGACAGCCCCTCACGGACGACTGCCGCGCACAAAAAAACCCAAAACAACATACATAAAGTACGGGGACCTGGGCCTCTCTGTCCTGCACTTCGCACTCCTCCTTTTATCTTCCGGAAGCTCCTCCAGGGGGACTCAAGACTGTGTAGTTGTGCAGGTTGTCATGAATTAGCATTTATCCACCTGCCCCACTGTCACAATCGATATTTAATAATAAAGGATATCACCCAAAAATGAAAATTTGATGTTTATCTGCTTACCCCCAGGGCATCCAAGATGTAGGTGACTTTGTTTCTTGAGTAGAACACAAACAGAGATTTTTAACTCCAGCCGTTGCAGTCTATCAGTTGTATAATGGATGGCAATGGTAACAAAATATATGAGAGTAAAAAAACATGCACAGAAAAATCCAAATTAAACCCTGCGGCTAGTGACAATACATTGATGTGTAAAGACACGAAGATTGGTTGTGCGAGACACCGAACTCAGTATTTTATATATTTGTACCTCTAATGTACACCACTACGTCAACTGCTTAAGCGCCGCGCACGGCATACGGGCGTAGGTGTGTACGTGCTCTGGCGTAGTTTATGCAAGCGCCGGAAGTGATCTCTCGCGCGTATACGTCACTCATTGTTTACACAGTGCACAGTCATTGTAGGTACGACGGCTAATCAAAATGGTACTTTTTTGCGCTTATCCGGATTGTTCAAACCGGCTTAAAACTAAAAGATTACGTTCTCTTGAGCGAACTCATTCGGGAGTGGTGACTTTCAACGTATTCCCAACTTCTGAGCCTGCTCACCTGAAGTTATGCTTGATTGCTCTTCGGCTGGATATCAACACACCCATTAACGGAAACTACGCCAGAGCGCGTACACACCACACGCACCGGATGCCGTGCACGCACCCAAAGACAGTTGGACATAGTTCTGTATTAGAGGTAAAATATGATATGAATATTGTTCGGTTTCTGGCACAAACCGATCTTTCGTGTCTTAGGACATCAATGTGTCGTCAAGAGCCGCAGGATTTAATTTGGATTTGTCTGTGCATGCTTTTTACTCTCATTGATTTTGTTACCATTGCCATGCATTAAACGACTGACAGACTGCAACAGCTGGACCTAAATATCATACTTTGTGTTCTACTGAAGAAACAAAGTCAACTACATCTTGGATGCCCTGGGGGTAAGCAATAAACATCAAATTTTCATTTTTGGGGGGACTATCCCTTGAAGGTCCGAACGTGCTTTATGACTATGAACGTTCTTCCATATCATGTCTTTGAAACTCCGAAAATGACCAAATTTGAAAAAAAGGGTTAACAGGGTTAACAATGACAGTTTACATGTTAAGTATTACAAAATATAGGCTCAAAAAAGAGACATGATGCTATAATACTAGAAACATTAAGAAATGATTATTAAAGTGTAGATTTGCTCATTCTGCAGTCTTTTCCTCTTAACAGGAGTCCCTGCTGTTCTTGTTGGAAGTTTGCTGTCAGTTCAGCAACTCACCGATCCATTCTATGGTGCCATAAATGTGACCTTATCAAATTCGAATGCAACAAATCCAGTGTGAGTCCTCATATTATAACTTCAAGGGATAGTTCACCCAAAAATGAAAATTTGATGTTTATCTTTTTACCCCCAGGGCATCCAAGATGTAGGGTTGACTTTGTTTCTTCAGTAGAACACAAAGTCACTTCAGTAGAACACAATAATGCGAATAACTTCCTGCAGGCCCCTTTAGCCTCTTTTCTTAAAGCACTGTGCGTGAGGCGTCTTCTTGTTCTTGCTTTATGGCGGATCGCAGACTTATAAGTTCATTACCGTCACCTATCTCTCAAATGGACGATTGACACTCCTAATTGAGATTGTAGATAGGAGTGTCAATGGTCCATTTGAGAGGTAGGTGGCGGTATTGCACTTATAAGTCTGCGATCTGCCGTTAAGCAAGAAGAAGAAGAAGATGCCTCATGAGCCGGCTGAAGAAGACGTGAATGCGCTCAGGACAGTTCAGACATTGCAGTGAAAATCAGAGGTAAAAACCGATATAAATACTGTTCAGTTTCTTGCACAGACCGATCGTTTTTGTGTCTTTACACATCAATGTATCAGCATGAGCCGCAGGGTTTAATTTGGTTTGTTTGTGTATGTTTTATGACTCTACAAGCCGTGATTACCATCCACTGACATTATAAGACTGACAGACTGCAACAACGGTTTGTGTTAAAAATCTTCGTTTTTGTTCTACTGAAGAAACAAAGTCACCTTACATCTTGGATGCCCTGGGGGTAAGGCAGAAACATCACAATTGTCATTTTTGGGTGAACTATCCCTTTAACCTTTTCATTTTTACCTTGCTTTTAGCTCTTCTTTAACTTTCAGCATTGTTTATTATATGTTGTACAGTTGCTGGATCACAGAGCCTCTCATCCTGTATGGTGTGAACCTTACCTACTTCACCATCGTATTCCTGTTCAACACAATAGTTCTAATCACAGTGTCCAGACATATCTTTAAGCTAAAGAAATTGGACAACAAGCATAAGAAAATACCAGCGAAGGATGCCAGCACAGTGCTGGGCCTCATGTGTCTGCTGGGTACATCATGGGGTTTGGTTTTTCTTGGCTCTGGATATACCAGCTACCCAATACTCTACGTATTCTGCATTTCAAATACAATGCAAGGTAGGTTTACTCTTAGACACAGAATCATACTGGAGGTAAAAAAAAGAGAGAGAGAGAGAGAGAGAAAATATGCCTGAATGCACTATTGTATAATATGATAATACAGTTGCTTTGCCCATCACATTTATTGTTGGCAGGGTTTTCTATCTTTCTGTGGGTGTGTTGGAAAACAAGGCCAGACAAACAGAAAGAAGCTCATTCCAAGTCTGTATCCACTGTTGATACCTTCATCATTGAAAAACAAAAGGAATAGCCTATGCCTAACATTTATCAACCAAAATGACCAAAGCTCATTAAATGGCATGTGTTTAAACTGTTTTATGGTTTCAGATTAATGTTCTCAATATTTTATTTATTTATTTTTTGTTTTTCTATCCTTCAATCCTGCGGTGCTCTAGAGGAGAAACAAATTACACACTCTGGCTGTGTCTGAAATCGCCTCTACACCCTTATCCACCTCATTTTGCGATGCAGAAATAAGCTGTTTTCTTTTAATGTGCGATTCATTAGCGCTATAGGTAAACAACCAGAAGGACTATAACAAGGTGCAAAGTAAATCGTAAATCCAATTTGCACATAACAAAACCCGTCTGTTTATGAGTATGACAATGAAAATAAAATAATAATATATCAAAATGCAGTTGGCGATATAAAGCGCAAACGGACTGCTTTTGTTGGGGGTGTAAAATAATGGGAACTGTGACATAACAGCGAAAGCCCAATTCAGGTTGAAATGACGCCAACCGCTCTATGATAAAAAATACAGGATACTGTACCATTTCACAGGGGGACAGCCATTTGTAGTGGTTTCTGAAACCACAGTGCTCATTCAATCCCAAAACGCACCACAATACCAAGTGTACCACCAATATACACTCAATGGCTAGAGAATACATGTAATGCGCTGGGAAGGCCCCAATATATTTCAAGTGAAATCAAACTCCTGTCACATCATTTCAAACTAAATAAAACGTCCAAATACTGTTTTTCGCATACTATATAGTACATATTATAACTACATATTTGAATGCAACGTCACTGTCTGAATTCACCACTCATTTTCATTTACTCACTGGACTAATTTTGGGAATAGTGAATCAGGGTATGGGGCGATTTTGGATACTTTGCTATAATTTCCTTTGTTCCAAATCTGTGTGACTTACTTTCTCCTGCAGAACACAAATGATAATATATTTTGAACAATTATCAGACAACTGTTTTGTCTATACAATATAAAAATGTGTGGGGTTCAAAAATAACATTTCAATCTCGAACTTTAGAGACTTTCACTATATTCACTGTACAGATGCGCAATGCTAAGTATTTCCCTTATGCTATTCATAGTAAATCAGAAGACAGGTAATAACCTACCCTTTTTCTATACTGTACATTTATTTAAATTGCATGTTTCATTGAGTGTTTAATTTAAAAATAATGGATTCTAATACAAAATTGTAAATGCACTGTTTTTATTTAAATTTAGCAATAAAGCCAAGTTTAAAATGCTGAGTTGATGTGTGGGTCTGTTGAGTCCAGTAGCAACACAAAAATATTGCCAGTACATATTAACTAGTGTTCCTGTACAGTGTAGCTCAAACAGTACACCATGGCACTAGCAATGGCATCAACATGGGTTTGATTCCAGCCAATGCATAAACTGATAAAATGTATACCACTGATGCAATTTAAGTTGCTTTGTACAATATTGCTACAATATAAAATGCATTCATAAACTATTCAAACCCCTTCATTTTTTAAACATTTTCTTATGAAGCCTAATGCTAAAATGTTTTAAAGTAAAATTTTTGTTTGTTTGTTTCAGTCTATACTTCATACCGCATTATAGGGAAAGGAGTGTAGAATGATGATGATTGGGGATGAAAATAACTAATTTTAGCATGAAGCTGCAAAAAGTGCTATAGTCTTGGCACAAGCTATAGCACAATACAGTGTTCTGTGGTTAATTTTTAATTTCGTGACATGATTTTAAAACTGTAGGTACACAAGAAACATGTCTACCACATTTAAGCAGGTTTGGGTAACACTGCAACTGTTGAGAAGTACCTCAAGATCATCCGTCCTCAAACTGCTTGACATGTCTGCTGCGTCTGACACTGCATTCGACAGATATGTTAGTATGCCAATGTAAAACTTTTAGTTCTGAATATTTGCATACAAGGAAAACGAGCTGAGAGATATTTAAATGTCAAAACACCAACATGCAAACAGTCATGACAGAGATGATGTTATTCTTAATCAAACTGTACTATACTCGTGAGACCCTGCATCCTCATATGAGGACATTATATTTTAGTGGATTTCTCTGAGACTATACATGCCACAGTTTTAAGTCTGGATGTCCTGTACAGAGCACATTCAAGGCTTTTCAGAGATACTAAATGTTTGAAATGTTTCACTGTGACCACTCCCTCTCCTTGGTCTTAAAAAATGTCTGATATTAATTTAGTGACACTCTTATGGAAATATGTTCATATTTTGTAATTATCATTTAAATCTGACTCATTTTTAAACTGTGTGTCATAAATCAACATCTCAGGAAAATGTTATGGGGTTTCAAATCAAAATATGACTTTCTGTTACGAAACAGGACGTTGATTTCATGCATGTCCTCATATGAGGACACCAGGACTAAAAGCATGTTTATTATGCAGTTTGGGAGAAAAAAATAATTGAATAGGAAAACAAATTACATATCAATAATCTTATGAAATATTAGATATTATTATGAAAATCTTGTCAATTATTACACTTCTTTTTTCATTACATGTTGCCCCAAACACCCATTAATATGCAAATTAGATTTAGTTTATAGATACATTATACATAATGAGAAAACCAGTTTATGGCCATTTTACACACCGTTTGCATAAAGAAAAATGGTATATCAAATCATACTGTTATAACATAGTTGAGAATTATCTTTATACAAAGTTTGGTTTAAAAAAAAAAATCCTAAAAACTAAAAATCTAGCATAGTGCTAGTTCTGGCAGGTCACGTTAGTCAAACTCACATCAGCTGACTCTCAGCTGATCCACACTTCCTATAGGGATACGACCCCTATCACAGCATCCATATATAAGGTCCTTCAGTATTATCACCAGCTTCGCATTGCTCAATAGCTAATTACCCTCCTCCATCCCAACTCCTCCTCTGTCAGTCAGGATCCAGCCTTCTGATTCTCCTTTGAATCAGACTAATTCTAAATGTGTACATAGCATTATTGAACTTAACGATATCTGCAATACATTTATGAAGGTTCTGTTCTGTTTATCCTGGGGGGGGGTTATCGCTGCTCTCCCTGCTAGGCTGCATGGATGCGCAGGGAGTTCTTTCCCGGAACAGAACCATACCGCCAATCCAAAATGTATGCTAATTGTCAATCATCTTTGACGATAGTGGTCCTGACAGAAATGTATGCAAGATTTTTTGTTTTGATCTGATTGATGTTGCCTATGAATGTTCAGTCATTGTCGTTTATTATTATTTTTTTTAATGGCGTCCGTGTCTCTATCAAGACGTAGCATAACTTATGAAAAAAAAAAAAAATATACTATTATATAAGATATTTTTTTATTTATTTAATTTTTAAATGCTCTGAACAATGTAATGACATGAAAAAAAAAATCCTAAAATGTTTTGCCGGTTCTCAAGAGGCTATGTTTGGACTCGTTGGATTTTGTTACACTTTTTGTTACATATCCCAACTAATGCTAAAAAAAATAGTATTTTGACTCTGAATAATGGAATTCACTTTAAAAAAAATTTAATTCTTTTCCTAGATCACAGAACTTAAAATCACTTTTTGTGAGCTAGTTTGTGTTAAAATGTGAGAGATTAAACTCTTTTTTAGTACTTAAACTTTTGTTAAATAATTTCCGTTGTTATTTTTTCCAAAGATATGTTAAAATCAAATTGTGCACCCTAGAAGGTTAGCACAAATTCAACACACAAAAAAAGTGAAACAAATGAGTGGAACACTGGCATGGACGGCGCAATAATTGAATAATAGACCTGTTTAGTGTCATCTAGTGGCTGGTAAAGGGAACCACATCTCCTTTCATTGTCGAACATTGTTTGAAATGAAATGTTTTTGCTTTAAAACAGATCTCTTCAGATAATGTCGTAGAGATTTCAGGGTTACCTCACTTGGCTCAGCAAGTAGAAAGTGTCACCTTACCAGCAGCAAGAATATTATAGAATAAATATAACATCAAGCCATAAATACACAACAAAACAGTGAATATGTTCACATAAACAGAACATTTTCCTTAAAGGAACAGTTCACCCAAAAATGCTATGGAAAAAGCCATGTCTTATAGTTAATAGGTTTAAAATGTTCATAATTTTCAGACCTACCGTTTCGTTTCGCAAGACTTTGATGTCTCATAACTGGGGTCTTTATTATCGTCACGACTGGCATGTGTGTGTGGTTTTTTTTTTTTGGAGCATCATCATTTCAGGACCTATAATCACTTACAATACTGTATATTATAGACTCACAGAAATTGATTGTATTCAGTAGTGTTTATTTGAATAAGAAAGTCATACACGTCTGGGATGGCATTAGGAGTATTTTCATATCCAAACATCTACAGAAAAGAAAGCCATATTTGGAATGATACAAGGGTAGCCTACATAACTGTACATGACAGAATTATTTCCTATGAAACCAAAAGGCAGTAGGCAAATTCATTCAAATGTTGCCGTTAACAATTTGCATTGGATTCATTCTAATCAATAACTACCAACATATTTTTTCCTGGAAGAAAAAAAAATCGAATTATTTTTTGACCATCAAGATGGAATGCCGGAAAGATCACCTCCCATAACAATAAAAAATTACGCTGACTTTGGAACAGCATTCTTGTACTCTTACAATGACAGAAATAGTAAAACAAATATAAAAGTCTGAATTTAGGCCATTTCTTAGTCTCAGACAGCACATCCTTGGGCCGCCACAGTCTCTGTACTATAAATGTCTAATTGCATAGCAACAAAAACTGGAAGTACTGGAAGTCCTGTATAAGTGGGTGGTTGTTAACCAGAATAACCTGCAGTTTGCAAGCAACTGTAGGCGGTACAGTTTCACTGGATGAAGTGTTATTATGGATCATGGACTCATATTTGATTTGTTTTTTCCATACCTTTTGAACATCACAAGATGATAATTGAAGGACTCTAACACAGTCTGTTCTAGTCAGTAAAAGTCCCAAACATCATAATATGGTCATGATCGTCATATACAAAGTGCTAACAAGGCTTGTCGTTGTGCTCTGCTGTCATTGGAGCTCACTGGATATATCTGAAGCCATAAAATATGAGTATGGCTGATGGTCAACTCTCCGTTTGAGTTCTGAATCTTCTATACAGAGCTGTCACCACTTCAACCTGCTAGGAAAACAGAAAGGTAAGTACGTTCTTATAGGATCATTTTGGAGTGTTCTTATAATTAAGTTACTTAAAGAGATGAACATTTCGTTAATATATTGTATTGTATTAAAACAGTTGTAAAATGATTCATTTTGGGGTATTTTTCTAAATGAACAAAATAAAAAAATATATATTATTATTCATAAAAAATGTATTCTTACCTCCACAAATCCTAAGATGTCCCAGAAAGCTGAAGATATTATACTTCTTCTACTTCTGATCATGATTTATGGCCCGAATGGTGGAGAATGCAACCAGGGTAACTACTAAAACCCCTTACCTTCTTGTAAAAAAAGTAAATTGATATGATATGATTCCCATTGCTTAGGGTAAATACAAACGATTACCAAGCTCAAAGAGGTAATAATATGTTAACTCCTCTTCCTGAAATAAGGAAATACTTATCTAACTTTCCGTGATTCGAATATGTACTTTGATAGTTGGTTTTGTTCTAATAAGGACAATATTTGCATACAATTTCCATGGACATTCCCATAAAGTAAATAGGTTGATATTTTTTTATAGATACTGGGGAGACCGACGCTGGTCCTCAGGCTTCTGACTTCATTGAATAGTTCTTTTAGGTAGCTTTAATTTGAAACTCAACATTTTTTAATCGAGTTAACAGTCTTATTATGGAATTTTCATTTATATATATATATATTATAAATAGCATATATAAAAAAAGGACCTAAAAGATTCATTTTTATAAATATAAGGAAATGTTTGATAACATTGAATTCTGTAAAAACTGTGACAACCTGTGACATATTCCCCTCCTTCCTGACATTATGAGTGATACGCTTGTCCTTCGTGTGATTACAGTGCAGCAAAATGATTAGCAAGTCAATATTTTGCTTATATTTTTTTATCCATTTCCATTATATCCCAATTACGAAACAACATTAAGTAATAAATACTATTCATTTTGTATTACAGTCATTTGGAAGTGAATAAGTTAACAAGGGTGAAATGGAAAAAGTCTTCTATGTGAGATGTGTATATTATTAAGTAATAAGGCCAAAAAAAGAGAGTAACACACTGAAAAAGTCAAAATGATTAAATGCCCCTGAGAAGGATTCCAATACTATGAAATTGATAAATAAGTGTCTGGCCATTGGGATAAGAAATGCTCATTGGGATTAGCAGCGTCACAAAAATTTAAAAATTTAAAAATGGGACAGATTGAGAAGAAAAAAACATAGTAACTGCCAAAATACTTTAAGATTTAGGTGAGATTAGGTGTTAACCAAAAATTAAACCATCAGGAACCACTTTTAGTCTCAAGGAGCCACCATTTCCTCAAGCGCATAAAACTTCCTGTTAGTCTATAGAAGTACAAATACAGACTGTCAGAGACTTTGACTAGGGCAGGGAATTCCTGAAATTGGCGCGTGTTGTAAAATAAGTAGGAGAAACCCCCTTACTGACAGATAACGCCTAATGAAAATTCCCCATGTGACAACTAGCCCCGGTCTCCCCTACAACAGAACTTAAATCTCTTTTAACTTAACAACAGAACTTAAAGCTCTTTTAAACACTTACATTTCACTGTGTAATTGTGTATTTTCCTTTTGTCATGTCAAGCACGTCTAAAACTGATAAATAAGACAATGGAGATGAGAATCTCATTTGCATCTAGACCCAGCGTTACTGTTTCGGACACTGCGGAACAGATGCTTTGTTATTCAACAACAAATTTGTGTTATATTGAGTGCTCCTATCATGATTTCTTTGCAAACAAAAACTTCACACAACCAGAAACATTGAACCTGGCAATACATTATCAGGATTACATGAGAGTTGACTTCAGTATAAGTAAGTAAGGATTATTTTCTTCCATTAAATTTAACCAGTTACACAACAGCTTTATAAGAAATGTGCATTGAGTATGATAACTTCTCAGAACATTAACTTTTCCTTTCATATATTAACTGTAGATCAAACACCAAGCAAATGTATTGTGGTAGATTGCTTGCCTGATGGCATAAGTAAGCTCCTGAAAATGAAAGAGACACAAATGAATATGCCACAAGACATGAGAAACATTCTCAATATTAAAAGAATGTGCAAAGATGTGATCTTTCATGAAGCTGTTCTGGATACCTACATTAGGTAAATATAACCTTGTTAAAGATTTTAAAATGCACAATTCTTTCAGTGGACATTCAGTGGTTCCAAACTCTGTTTCTGGAAGCACCTAACAATACATCAGGTGTGTTTGATTAGGGAATGTGCTGTTTTGTGGCGGTCTCCAAGAGCAGAGTTGGAAACACTGCTTAGACTTTTTTGGCTTTTTTGTTTCATGTTTATCTCCCCTTTGTGCAGAGTGGAAAGGAAAGCCATCCACAACATTATAAATATGAATATTTCGGAGCAATCCAAGAACTACTATCATGAGGATCTTTCCATGATTGTGGTTAAGATGAATTTAAACACGACAGATGATTTTGTACCAATCGTCGCTCCAAGCGTAAGACTCTTGCCCCATACTATATATGCCAAAAGTCCAAGCTGACATAATTCTGTAAGCTACTAAACTGCTGTAAGTGATTTCTGCAACACCAGCAGTGCCCTTGGAAATATTTTTCCTTTTAATTTTTGTCCATAGGGACTTTCAAGCATTAAGCAAACTAAGCAGCTGACACGGTAATAAGATAACAAGACACACTCGGGGAGACTAATCAAGGGAAACTGATTCCAAAGAGAGCACAGGAAACACTTCAACATCTAAGTCCAGAGAAAACACAGGGAACATGTAAAAGCTGTGGACTAAAATGACTTTCCTCAGCTTGTGAATGTGTAGTTAACAAGATTTCTGTTAAAAATTAAAAGTGTGGCCTGTGATGAGATTTTCTAACACCAGTCCAGAGTGCATTAAGCACAATTTATGCATACTGCATCTATCATATTTGAACATAACACATCCTAATAATAAAAATGACTAAGAACAACATTAGGCCTGTTCTGTCTCATTACATTCACAGTGTGCCTTTCAAGGAAAGTCAGTTCACTAGGTGGCCATATTGGCAATGCCTTCGAGCAGCTATTTTGGTCATGCAAGACCAACTCTAATCTATTTAAAAGGCGAAATACCAAAATCTCAACAAAAAAAACGTTTTGCAAAAACTCACATTTCAAAAACATTTTTAAATTATTAGTAAAATATTACATGAACTGTATCATAAATGTTGTTTCTTTCAATCAGATAGCATTTAAAAAAGCGCCCACCGTTACATTTACATTGTTGCTGTCAGTACTAATAGCCGTTTCAAAGAAGGTCAACTGGGTCTCCATTAGGACCCCAGTATGCTAGTACGTTTGTCAGGATTATGGACTGATTTGCCGGAATAAATAAAGAAAAAAAATAACACACACACCACACAACACCAAAAAACCAACACCACACCACCCAACCTCCCCCAACCAAAACCACACCCACACCACAACCCACCCCCCACCCACAACCACCCCACCACCCCACAACAACCCCCAACCACCCCACAACCCCCCCCCCCCCACCCACCCACCCCCCCACCACCCCCACCCCACCCACCCCCCCCCCCCCACCCCCCACCCCCCCCCACCACCCCCCACACCCCCCCCCCCCCACACACACACCCCCCCCAACCCCCACCCCACCCCACCCCAACCCCAACCCCCCTACCCCCCCCCCACTCACCCCACCCCTGATTCTCTTTCGTGTTCCCTTATTGGTATGTTCCCTGTTCTCGTTGTGTCCACGCCTCATCTCACCGTTGATCTCCCCGCCCAACTGATATAGATCCTCATCGTTCTGTCGGCGCCCTGAAAGACTCCTACGCTCCGACTACCTCGGTCACTGTCTCGCGCGCACTACTTCAACAGACTATATTTTGTTGACGTTCCACGTCGTCCTCACGCAGCCACCAAGCGTGCCCGACACCCATTACTAGTGATAGTCAGTCCAAACAGGGACCATGATTCAGACTAGGCCTAACGACATTCGAACCCCCCTTCCCCAGTCCACTTATTTACTCAAATGTCAAAATCCACTATGCACTTACTATTATCTGATTTATCCCAGTCCTGGTCTTTATTTAACTGACATAAATACTTCCAGTTTTCTACATCCAAAATTTACTGTTAAATTCAAGCGTTGTGCCGTTTCTTTGTTTAGGGCATTTACTAGCAATTTCTAAGTGCAAATTTTTTGAGGAAATCCTACAGCATTATTTTTCACTATAAGTTATCAGAATCAACCCAAATATGTGCACAAATACAAGCTTACAAATACTGAAATATCAAGCCAACACAAAAAGCCCTGTATCACTGCACTGAATCTGGAGCTCAAACAACAGCAAACATGATAATAATTATAAATGATCATCTATTAATGTTACTGATGAAGTGCTGGAAAGCTGAACCACAGCCGATTTGATTATTAAACAACAGAAAAGTTGTTCTCCTTAAACCCAAGCTCATTCAATCTTCCTGAGATTTTAAATGTTTTATAATAAAGCACTTCTGCTGTTATTCATTCGCTGCACTTTGCAATCAGACGCTGGGAAAGTAAATTGATGCACTTACAGCCACAATGAGAAAGTCCAGCCAGCACCAGTAGTTGGTGAAGTATTTCCTGAAACCGTAGGCGATCCACTTCAGACTCATTTCCAAGATGAAGATGTAGGTGAAGATCTTGTCTGCGTATTCAAGCACCACTTTGACCACTTTCCTTTGTTCAATGTAAATGTCTTCAAATGCCTTTCAACAGAGAGATGCAGAAGCAGCAGTGTGTTAAACTAGACGTACAGAACAAGCTGAGGAAGACTTCTGAAGACCTTCAGCACTTCATTCGTGTCATTAACACATTTGAAAGTGAAACTGAATGAAGACTGGGACAATCTACAGAAATATGACGAAAAAGCAGCATGAATGTTTATATTAATGATATTATTATGTGCTAATTTATAAAGAAAGTAAGTCATTTGGGTTTGGAGCATTGCTATCACTGAGATACTATTATCAGGGTAAACTAAAACTAAAACCTTAAACTTAAAAAAAAAACTTAAACCACAACCTAACATTATCAGCCAAAATAACTACAACAAAAATTAAACTAATTTTATTTCAGTTAGTTGCCAAATCAACATTTCTCATTTTAATTTAGTAAATTTTTTTTAAATATGTCTATAGTTTTTTTTTATTTCAGTTTTAGTTATTTTGTCGTCAAGTTAAACGCTCAAACTGAGAAATGTTGCATCGAAAAATAGGTTAATTAAAGATTAAGTTCAGTTTTAATTAAATAAATGAAATAAAGAATGATTCTCAATAAACATATCAAGAACTATATGTGTTTATGGTTTTAATTTTGTTAACTATAATAAAACCCTTGTTTGGTCATCTGTTCTTTTAGTAAATATATAAACTGAGATACTATCTAGTTTTTCCTTACTATTTGAATGTTTTGTGTATTTTATATCTTCGCTTAATTGTAATTATAGTAAGTTTACAGCTAAACTGGGTGTTTTTTTTTTTTGCCATTTACTATTTTAAATGTAAATGGTTTTAATTTCAGTTAACTATAATAACCGTGGTGTTATTTTGGTACAGTATAATACAGAATATAATTGAAATACTATTATAGATTTATTTTTATATTTTCCATTTTCATTATAACTAAGATTTAGCAATGTTTTTTTGCCATTCTTTACTAGTCCTTTTAATGTCTAAATATCGTTTTTATTAATTTTGAAATAAAATAATGTACTTTCTTCATGTTTTATTTTATTTTTAACTTTATTTTATTTCAAATACCAAAAATGCTTTTTTTGTTTTTTTGTTTCGTAGTAGTTAATAAGATAACCTGTTTGGACCACAATAGGATGAGTCAATTATGAATTTTCATTATTGGATGATATATTTCCTCCTTTTTAAGCATCCAGCTGTCGACGGAGCCGGTTTACTCTACTGCACAACATGAGCGAGGACAGCCAAACATCTGCGTCCACAGGACTCGCCGCTGCCCTTTTTGCAACTGTGCTGTTTCTCATGTTCTGCACTTTTGTTTTTATGTGTACTCATTCAAGGCGTTGAAAGAACAGCTGCCGCTGGAAGCTGTGGTAAAGCCACTAAAATACAGCCGGCTGCGCACACCTGGCGCCCGCGCTGTAAGACAGAGCTATCGACATTAGCTTCTCTGTGCGCACACAGCAGGACTCGGGTCTTTAAGGAAATGCACCAGTCTTATATATACTTAGGCAGCGGGAAATATATTTTTCGCTCTGGCATTTCTGTGTCATGCATTCATCTCCCAAAGGAAAGAACTGTAATGCTTAGAGTCGACATAAAGGACTGTTCTCTCTTCTTGGGTTATTATTAAAAGGAACACAAAATGTGTCTTTGTAATATTTTATCTAGAGACACTATTCACCATTAATAACATACCTATATATAAAAGGTCAAGTGTAATTTTTATGTCAGAATGCGGTAACATTTACAAGTAAAAAGAGCTTGTGAAAGAAAGTCTTTCATGCAACCATAGCTTACACAATCTTAACAATTAGTAGCTTCATATAAATTTAGTTTAACACAAGGCAACTAATATTCGGAAGATCTTCTGATCAACAAGTGTGCATTATTTGATCACCAAATTAGTAAAAATATATATATAGTAAAAATGTGACAAATTACAAGTTAAAACAGCTGTTTCTATGGAATATCTGTTAAAACGAATGATTGCGTGGTGCGCAGATGTACTTTCAGCATCATTCCTCAGTCTTCAGTGTCACATGATCTCAGAAATCATTCTAATATGCTGATATGCTGCTCAAGAAATATTTATTTCATTTTCAATGTTGAAAAACATTGTGCTGCTTAAGTTTTTGGTGGGAAACGGTGATACATTTTATTTTCAGGATTCACAGATGAATAGAAAGTTCAAAAAGACAGCATTTATTTGAAAATATAAATCTTTTGTAACATTAAAAATGTCTTTACTGGCAATTTGAACAGTTTAATGCACCCTTGGTACATGAAAGTATAAATTTATAAAAATAATAATAATTGTGACCCAAAAAATCAATCTAATTTACAAATAAATATGAAAGTACTTGAATGCACATTATGATCCCATTCAATAATATTTTTTCAATGATGCATTAATAATTATAAAAGTTACTTATAACACGCTGTTTTTTTTTTTCCCTACACTCTTCCATTTTTGAGAAACCCCTTAAAAGCACAAAAATCTCTGGCAAGAAATCAATAATGGTGTTAATTTAGTACTAACAGCGGCTGTTTGAAAGGATGAGCACGACTGTGATTATTTCACAACACGGCTAACAGCCCG